>OU015751.1:11613737-11641091 GCA_907169655.1 Acomys percivali
CACACACACACACACACACACACACACACACACACACACACACTCGCCCCTGAACATTACTGCATGTATTTGCAATGCTTTATCGACAGCACGTATGGCAGTCGGAAGCACGACAATTTGCTCACGAAATGTAATCAGATCAAATGAAAATGTCTTGGTCTATGGACGCCAGGTCCCTGTTAGGTCATCTATTAAACCTGATGAATTGAGTTTAGGAGGAATTAAAAGCCACCCCTGAAGCTTCCTGCTAAGAACGCTGGGACACTCTCCTTTCCTTAGTCTGTGAGACTCCTTGCAGTTACATGGTGCCTTCCATTTATCTCAACGCAGAACACATCCTTGTCTGAGAAGATTCCTCCTCAAATGCACAATACATGTTTTTGGAGAGCTGGTGTTGACAATGAACCTTCTAAAACTGAAGCAATTCACGTGAGTGTATGAGATCTTTTGAGGGAAACGTTGGCAATGCTTCCCAAGGCCCTTGGCAGGAGGGAAATACCTGACAATAACAATAATGTACTGCTGGGTGTAGAATTTTAACTTCTAATACTCTCCAAGTCTTCTTACACACTTACAGCTTTTTAATGTTAAAAAAAAATAAAGAATCCACCTTATCTCATTTAAAGGTAATAAAATCTGGAGCAAAAACAGGGCAAACAGTATTCATAGCTAGAAGCTAAACCTTTTAATTCAAGCTTACTTGCACTTGAGAATATAACACTTTATTTAACAAATGAAACATCTACAGTGCTGGGGGTTGACTCAGGGGCCCATGAGTGAGGCAAAGTTTGTACCAAACACATCTGTTAGACACAGGTGTTCTTCTCGGCATGTTTTGTATAGACAATTTCCACAGATAGCAGTTATTTGGTGGAACTGGAACACTATAGCAGTTCAATGACGTGAGATGAAGGAGTAAGAACATCTGTGTGGAAATGAGGAAGGTAGAGCAGTCCAAAGCCACTGGCAGGCAGCTGAGAGTCATGAGTGGAAAGAGGAAATCCTGGTGGCATCACCAGCCACACATAGCCACTGAACACGCTGAACATGGAAGTGCCAACTATGGAAAGCCACAGTGACACTCTGACCATGGCAGTGTCATCCACAGGACAGATGCCACAGTCACATCCTGACCATGGTATTGCCAGACACAAACAACTGCAATCACACCCTGACTGTTGCAGTGACAACCACAGAATAGATTGTCAAAATGACCCTGATGCTGACAGTGCCAATCACTGGACAGATGGTCACAGCATCATGGATGACCATGGCAGTATCATCCATAGGACAGAGGCCACAGTGACACCCTGACCATGACAGTGCTGTTAACAGGATAGATGGTCAAAGTGCACATAATGACCAGTATGGTAGCAGTGTGAGTAGATTTTGTACTTAATTATCCAAATTCTTAAAAAATAATAGTTATTTGGAATCAAATAGCTTTACTTAATTGCTTTTATTTTTATCCTTTTTTATCTTTATATAAGAAGAGAAAATATTTGTTTTTAAGGTTCTCTAGGAATCTAGAAAACATGATCACAATTTTAGTTAAAGCTGGCTTTGGATAGTGAATAAATCCCAAGAGTTCAGGGTACTTTATAGTTACTTATAACCATGTAATAAGGAAGAGGAAATTGAGTCAAACTGAGACAAATCTTTGACAGCTGTGGATAAATTTCCCAATTTACCTGGAATCAAAATTCATGTGGTGACCAGTTTTATGCATAGGTAGTGCTTCCTACATGACTACTTGAAAAGAGGGCACGTGATTACAATTTACAATTAATCATTTCTCCCCAGCCCTTCATTGAACTTCCCCTCCTTGGGTAGCTGGTGTCATGTGATACAATTTAGATAATTACCAGCCAGCATCACTGTGAACTTGTGAGGAGAAAATAAGCTTGAAATATTATTAATTCTAATGGGTCACAGAGGTCAAAACCAGGAAATGTTTGCTGGGGGACTCAACCAATTGGGGATGTTGCATTCTAAATAGTTAATGCAATTTCCTCACTTAAAATTTAATTAACACTGGGATTTAGCAGACCAGAGAGTCTTTGTGGCACATTTCCAGTTGGCAATGAATCTCCTTGGCTGCCCTCCTGCTTAAGCAAATCCTGTAAAGATGAAGTGCTTGGCTGCTAACTGGCCATTTCCTTTGTTTCTATCAGAGTGAGTTTTGGCCTCAAGGTCACAAGGTCCAAGTGTGCATTAGAGAACAAGCATTAGACAAAGGGAGATGCCAACAATACAAATAAATTTCAAAGCTAAGAAGGGCAGGGTCCATCTCCTCTTGTTCTCACAGGTCATTATATTTTTCTTCTGGATTTGTCAAAAGTAGGTTAATAGTCAATATTTATTTATGATTAAATGCACAATCTATGAACGATGCATGATTTGCTGCATCCCAGCTCTTCCTCATGTCTGTGATAAGTTTAGAATCTTCTTCTGTAGCCTGAGAACACTTGTTTTAAAAATACTTAATAGTAAATAAAAGTATAAAAAAATACTTAGTAGTTATATATAGGAAGCACATATGAATGCATATGTATATGTCACATGTGCAGTTGTATACAGAAGCCACAAATAGATGAGTTTATATATGCACACATGTGCAGATATACACCACAATGGCAACATGTAGATAATATGTAAATGTATACACATGCAGATATGTATACTAGCCACAGGTAGATGGGATATACATGGACATATGAGCAGATATGTACATATCTATATGTAAACATGTACAAATAGATACAGTAGGTACATGTAGAGCTGTATCTATATGTACATATGTACAGATATATATGTGTATATATATACATATATATACAGTAGCCACATGCAGATGAGTACCTATATATACACTTGCACAGATATATACAGTATCCACATGTGAATAACTACACATGTGCAGATATGATATGTAACTATATTAGAGTGCTGTGGAAAATCTCATGTCAAGTCATCACAACTATGTCCACTTTCACAAGGCCATTAAAATCCTTTGAAAGAATTACTCCATTGAGAATCTCCAATAGGCACTTGAAAAGTAGAGGACAGTTTTCCAATAAAAACTTTCAATAACAGTGTTCTAGATATAGCTGCTTTCTCCATTATTTTATGTTTGATGTTTACTACTAATTTTGTAAACAGAATGCTTTTTCCAATTTCGAAATGTCACGGTGTCCGTTTATAACATGAAAGAAAAAATAATTTTACAAAATTCACTTAAAGTGCTACTATTTTCCGAAGTTCACATTTCTGAAATGTTATTTCTTCAAGATACAATGAATATTAGAGAAGAGAATACTGCAGAGCTTTTTAAAGTATCCAAATAAAATAGGATAAGCTATGCTTACGAAAATAATATATTTTATTTTCATGTGGGCATGTGAGACGGGGGAACACTATTTTATACTCTTGAAACTCATAGAAATATTTTATTTATCAGCTTTCTTTATCAGAGCAAGAGGGGAGAAGTATAGGCTGCTGTGGTAGGAAATATGTTTTGGAACAGCTCCATGAATGTCGGAGATGTGGCAAAGTTCTCATCATCAACGGGCCAGGAAGCAGAGAGCAGGACTGGAACTAGGGCCAGCATAGCCCTCAAAAGGCTTGCCCACGGTGGTCATTCTCCAGTAGCCAGGGCCCATATCCCAGATGATCCATAGCATCTCTAAACAGTGGGAAGCAAGGGCTCCAAATGTGAACCTGTGTGGGTCCTGATTTAAAGCATGACATTCAGTAATGAATACATGCGATGTGCACACGATCATGACAATGTTATTAGACTCACTCAAAACTCTTCATGAAGAAGGAATAGGTAGGGCAGAGTTGAGTATTGTATGCAATCTATATTGTCTGAAGCTCATTTTTTGAAGTTGAATTCTGTTTTCTTTGCAAAATTGGAGCAAATGAATAGCCCATTTTGATGCGATTTATGGATGCTTTGGAAGAGTCTTAAGCAATGTTCTTTATATTGTCCCAGGTTGAAATAAACTTTAGACTCTCTCTCTCTCTCTCTCTCTCTCTCTCTCTCTCTCTCTCTCTCTCTCTCTCTCTCTTTCTCTCTCTCTCCCCTCCAGTCTCCTACCTAAAATTTATGTCAAGTGAGAGACAAAGGATTGCATCACCATCCTCAAACTCTAAAATACAATAAGATTTAAATTTTCCACTTGATAACTACCTTCACAAAAAAAGTGAGTGCATTTTGACTCAAATTAGTAACTTTCATTTAGCAAATGCCAGCAAAGCTGTGGGTGTTTGGGTTGAAGTTGAGTGATTCCCTGAAGAGATAACATTTGAGGTTTAACTTGCTGGTAAATGTCAGCATGCGTTGTTACTTTTCAATTTACATTACATTGTCAAAATTACAATGTTCTTAAGCTTCTGCAAATTGAATTTTTGATTCTGGTTTAAGGGCAAACTTCTCTTATGCAGAAACACCTCCTAAAAAATAGTTTCAGTGTAATTATTGTTGCCTTTAATTTTGCTATATTTGGGTTTTTTTTGTTGACAAAAAGATAACTTGGTAACGTTGCTACATAGTTTCAAGTGACTTCAAATAGCATAGAATTTTTTTTTTTAAAGTTGAGACTGGTATGTCTTTGTCCAGTGAAGGACATGGAATCTTGAAAGAATGAAATGTCTTCATTGTCACAATAAGGTAAGTAGTGACTGGACATGAAAGGGTGTTGAAGTACAGGTGTTAGGAGGGGGATGGACAGAGTCAGGTTGTAGAGTCATTTGTTTCTTGCCTCTTATACATAGTAGACAAGTAAACAATACCATTCAGCAGCACTTCAGTATGTTTTCCTATATTAAAGAGATGGAAGTCCTTTGTGGCAAAAACTATATATACATTTACTTCTATTTCATTTAGTATAACTGAGTCATTTTAAATGTTTTGCCACATCCAAAATATCACATGTGATTGGGGATTATTAAAATCAGAAAAAAAGTAAATCACATCATCTAAGAACAACTCAACTATCACCTTTTTTATATCACCACAAGTCCTGTATTTGGAATTCAATGACTACTTTGAACACTATGTGTTACTATAAGTTAAATATACTTTTTTGTAATGTTGGAGATCAAACTCAGGACCCTAGACATGCAGTTATTCTACCTCTCAACTACATATTCAGCTCTTTTTATTTTTATTTTATTTTAGAAAGTATCATGCTAAGTAACACAGGTTGTCCTCTAACTCACCATCCTTCTGTTTCAGGTTTCCAAGTTCTGGGAGAATGTCTGCCTGTCATCACATCTATAAGATTATATGCTTTAAGGGTTATGCTATATTTTGTTAATCATCAATGTCAGACTGCATTCAAGACAGATTTAAACTTATAAGTTGAATTTTGAAATAAAATCATAATACCATATATCCTTTGTAAAGTAAGATCTCCTACTTGTGTATTCCTGAGTTAGGCTTTTGGTCATAAACATCTTCTTATAAGTATTAAGTCACAGTGAATGACCTATTTGTAAAGTCTTCTTTGGCCTTTTTATGCCTGTATTTGCTTTTATAAATAATTATTAGATCTTTATAATCTGTGATAAATTTATTTGATAAGTTGTTCATTTGTATCTTTTATAACAAAAAGTTAAAGGTAATAGTTGTTTTCAACTAGGAAAGCTTTGGAGTACATTTTTCTACTTATAGTCTCTCTAGAAAAGGATGTAAGTGGATACATTTTTATTCGTGGGATAGTTTCAAGTGCAAGAAGTTTTGAAAACTATATATGAAAATTCAGCTTCTAAAAACTAAGTGAACTAAGTCTTTGAACTTTATAATGTCATCGTTTTCTATTCCAACAGTCTCCACAGTGTCTAAAGATAATACCTTGTCACTGTGCTGTGTTCTTTGGCATCATTAAGCATCTTGCATTGATTGAGCATGGCTGAGTTTGTCTCTGTCAGTTAACTCCTTCATGCATGCCTGGTACCAAATCCTTCATTCTGTATGCTCTTCATGGTGAGAGCTGAAATTAGTTAGTGTTGTTTTCTGGGAGCACCAAGAATCTTTCTGCTTCTTTGATTGACAAACACTCTTCACACATTTTTTGCTTTAGGGCAGTAAGAAGTGAGTTCTTAGGTCTTTTTTTTTTTCTGCATCTCTTAATAAGATGATTACTAAAGATTAAGTCAGTTAGCTAGAGATTAAATCAGCTTCCTTTCACTGCAGTGCAAGCGTGTGCCTGCTTCTCTGCTTGTCAGTAAAATGGATGCAGGGTGCTATTACACTCCTCTGAGAAATTGTCTGCTGTGAACACCATTACTGTTATGACATGAGTGCAGAGAAGGCCCAACATTGTCTGGTGTGAAGAGAGACTTTCTATTTTACTTATGATTTCAAGTGCATTTTCTGTTGTCAAGTCATGTGCTGAACAGCTTCCTGGGGAACCACAAAATACCCCTGGATCAGAGCCTACGTGCCTGCCACTTAGTGAGTTTTAAATGTCAGATGTAGGCTTTGATCTTTTTTTTTTAAATTTTATTAATTTATTCTTGTTACATCTCAATGGTTATCCCATCCCTTGTATCCTCCCATTCTTCCCTCCCTCCCATTTTCCCCTTACTCCCCTCCCCTATGACTGTTCCTGAGAGGGATTACCTCCCCCTGTATATGCTCATAGGGTATCAAGTAGGCTTTGATCTTTTTAAAACTATTTTATTTGGGGTTCTTATTTGTCTTCCTCCCTTCTCCAATCCCTTCCAATGCCCCAAGACCAGGTAGCCAGATAGCCAAATATCATGATATAATAAAGGCTAAAATGTATCTATGATGAATTAGAAGGCAAGTAGCTATTTCAGTGATGAGGTAAGTTAAGTATAACATAAGCTAACATGAATGAATGCTCAGCATTTACATTGTTTTATTGTGGTAAAAATATAGGTTTAACTCAGGAGGCAGAGGCAGGAGGACTGCTGTGAGTTCGAGGCCAGTCTGCTCTACAAAGAAAGTCTAGGACAGCCAAGGCTACACAGAGAAACTCTGTCTCAAAAAAACAAAAACAACCCAAACAAAAAAAATAAGTTTAATGGATTGAATGTTTATGTGACCCCAAAATTCACACAGTGTAGCCCTAAGTCCCAAACTAATGGTACTTTGAAGTAGGGCCTTTCAGAGTTAACCAGATGATGTCATGCGGGTGGAGTGTCTGTGTCTGAATAAGCAGAGACAACAGTCCCTCCCTGAGATGAGGGTGCATCAAGACAGCAGCTGTGTACAAACAGGCGAGAAGGCTTCCAGCATCGGAAAATGGCTACCTTCACTTTGAGCATTCTGCCCATGGGAACTCTGAGATAAATGATTGTTTAAATCTCATCCTTGACCATTGTGTTATAGCAATCCAAGGTGACCATGAAAACTCAGAATATAAAACTTACCACTTTAGCTATTTAAAATGTGCAGTTAAGTGACAGTGTGCCTATTCTCCCATATGCAGCCATGGCCGTTTTCTATTTCCTGAACAATCTAATCATCCAAGCCCTGTGCCCACTAAACAATCTATTTCCATCCTTGCTCTGCCAGCCTTTGGTGACTGTGGTTGTCTTTTGTGCATCTATGCATTTGTCTGTTCAAGGTTACTAGAGCTAACAAAAATCGTGCAGTGTTTCTTCTTTTGTTCTTTGCTCATTTAACACATTCCTGAGGCCCATCCATTTTGCAGCATCTTTGGGGATTTCATTCCTTAAAGCTAAATCATATTTTATTGCACATATATGCCATATTTGGTGTGTCCGTTCATCTGACAGTGCACAAAAGCCTCGTTCTATAGCCCCATCTGGCTATCATGAAAGATGCTTTGTGGGATATTTGTGAGATAGTAGTTGTTCCATCGTTTCTGCCTTCAATTATTTTGTACACATCCCTAGAACTGGAACTTCTGTATTATAAATGGAATACATTCTGCTTGTTACAAACCACAGTTCTGCTTTATGTGGCCACGACGTGATACAGTTTCCCTCCAGCAATAGCCAAGCTCCTGATAGTGTCATATCCCAGCCAGTGTTTGTTATTGCTAATTCTCATATTAGCAATCCTACTGAATATAGTGAGTGGAAATTTCCTGTAAGTTTTGTTTGAATTTTCTGATGAGCAGTGGCTCTGTGTAACTCCCTATACACTTTTGGCTGGGCATACGTCTCTGGAAAAAAAACTCTGAGTTTGAATTATGTTGCTTTTTTAAATTGTTCAATTGTAAGACAACTTCTATATATTATGAATATTAAACTCTAAACAGATTTTTTAAAGTTACAGATATCTTTCACCACTCTGTAGTTCATATATTCACTTGCTTCATATAGTTATTTGGCTCACACAATATTCAGTCGTCATAAAGTTCAATTCATTCATTCATTATTTTAACTTTTGACTTTGTCTTTGGCATTGTATCTCCTTCCCTCTCCCCAGTGCTGGAGACCCAACACAGACAGGGCCTTGTCTATGACAGGTTAATGCTCTACAGAGCTATATCCCAGACTGTGTTGTTACATCTTGTTAGTCATGTTGCTATCTTCACAAACTCATCCCTCTTCTGGACTTACATAATCACTTAACATCTAGTAACAGACATATGGAACCTAGTTTCTTACTCAGCCTTGAATTCTTTGGTGTCTTCTGGTGCTGCTGGTAGTAGTAGTAGTAGTAGTCTGTGTGGGTGTTATTTTTGTTTTTATTCTCATATGTGCATCTGAGTGGAGGCATGTGTGTAGTGAGTGTAAAAATGAGAAGGCAGCCTTTAAAGACATTGCTTATGTCTTGTTTATACTGTTTTCTGATGCATGGCTTCTTAGTGGAACTAGAATTAGCCAAGCAGCCTAGGCTGAGGGCCAGTGGTACCCAGTGACCCACATGCCTCTCCTTTCCCAGCATTGCTTTCATAAATGTACACAACCATATCTGGGTTTTCAAATTTTTTACATGAGTTCCTCAAGTCAAACTCAGGTCCAAATGTGTGCTCAGCAAACACTTTGTAACTGATAAATCTCCTCAGACCCACAGTGCCCTTTCTCTCCAAAAGGCTTTCCTCATGTCTCATACCATTCAGAGTAAACTTGAAGTGGACATTAAAGAGTATGGAAGAGGTGTGGCCATTACAAGTATAGACAAGCAACTTCCAGCAACATTTACTCCAGAAGAACACAGTGTAAGTGAGAAAAATGTACAGGGTGGGCAGCGACATGGTTTCACAGAAAGGGAAAATCTTGCGTATCTGGATCCTATCAGTATTTCTAATTCCTTGGGCACTAAAGCAAATGGATAAGTCATGTTTAAATGACCGCTTTTTCAACATTACCAGAAAAAAAAACCAAAAAGGTTTACCTAAACCGTTGATTGATATTTTACAATTGCTAAAACCTCTTGCTTCTCTGCTTCGGCCATGTCATCTGGGCAATGAGAGCCATCAAATTGGTCACCAAGTTTCCCAGGAGAGATGACAGCTCCCATCCAGGACAAAGAATACATCGACAGGAGTTGTCAATCTACGTTTCCTTTTTTCGGGTGCAGGGTGTGCTTTATTGGAGCCAATGCGAGATTAAAAAAAAAAAAAACCATACTTAGCAAAAGAAATGGGCGAAGACAAATGCCATGCACACTTGTACCAGGATGTTAGTGATGAGCAACATTTATCACCGAGGGAATTGATTCATACCTCCTTTCCTGTAGTGTTTCAAAAGACAGTCAATGAGAATTTATCACTCAACCACAGTGATCCACATTGCATTTGCACAAACCAGAATAAATGTGTTCATAAAGCGATGTACAGAATCCATGCCACAGACATTGGATGCGGTGATAATGATATCATGTAGATCAAGACCCCTTTACAGAGGCCAGTGCTACCCTTCAGCTACCTTGAGGTCTCTGGAATACTACTACTCAGCTATTAAAAAAGAAGGAATTGCTTGAAGAGTATCGGTATTAGCTCGCCTTTGAAGGTCTGGTAGAATTCTGCACTGAAACCATCTGGCCCTGGGCTTTTTTTTGGTTGGGAGAGTATCAATGATTGCTTCTATTTCTGTAGGGGAAATGGGACTATTTAGTTTGTTTATGGACAGGACAGTCTCCACACTTGAGTGGAGAGAGGGATATGACTTTCTCAAGTACTCTGGTGCCTCACATTTGACTATGTCCCCTGGAGGGGGAGACCTAGTGGCACTCAGAGGAAGGACAGCAGGTCACCGAGAAGAGACTTGATACCCTATGAGCATATACAGGGGGAGGTAATCCCTCTCAGGAACAGTCATAGGGGAGGGGAATAAGGGGAAAATGGGAGGGAGGGGAGAATGGGAGGATACAATAGATGGGATAACCATAGAGATGTAACAAGAATAAATTAATATTAAAAATAAAAAATAAAAAAATAAGAAATAAAAAATAAATAAAAGAAAAAAGTTAAAAAAAAAAAAGAAGAAGGAATTCCCGAAATTTGTGGACAAATGGATTGAACTAGCAGTCATCATACTGAGTGAGTTAACCCAGAAGCAGAAAGAGTCAAATGGTACATACTCATATCTGGACACTAGCCGAAGGGGCATGTCTCATGAAAGTATTCACTCACCAGGAAAGTGGGTCAGAGGGGAGGACATCCTATTGGGACTTTAGGTGAGAGAATCATGGGAGAATGGGGAAATAGAAGGATCCAGAGGGTCTAGAAACCTACAAGAAAAACAATATGATGCGCAGATCTGGGCCCAGGGGTCCTGCTCAAACTATGGCACCAGCCAAGGACAATATGTGCAGTAAACTTCAAACCCCTACCCAGATCTAGCCAATGGACAGGACATTCTTCACAGCTGAGTGGAGAGTGGGGTCTGACTTTCACATGAACTCTGGTGCCTCATATTTGAACACATCCCCTGGATGGGGAGGCCTGGTGGCACTCAGAGGAAGGATAGCAGGCTACCAAGAAGAGACTTGATACACTATGAGCATATACAGAGGAAAGAAATCCTTCTCAGTCACAGTCATAGGGGATGGGAGTAAGGGGAAAGTGGGAGGGAGGGAGGAATGGGAGGATACAAGGGATGGGATAACCATTGAGATGTAATATGAATAAACTAATAAAAATTTTTTAAAAAAGAGTTTTTACAAAGCAGAAAATAGTACAGATATTTTACTTCATTTCTCTAAAATGCCCTCTGATGGAACTCGCCGGGGATTGCCAGTAAATATACCACCTGTACAAATGATGAGCATAATTCCTACCATTCTATGTACACTAGAGAAAATCTAACACCTTCTAAATGAAGGGGGAAATCTATGAATACTAAAAGGCTCTGTACTTAATCTTTCACTTGCCATTAAAAGAATCACTTCTATATATTCGCTAAAGGCTTAGTCGTATAAAATCTTATTGCAGGATACATTATATTTTGCCACAAGACATCATTGCCAGTGTAATTCTGATAGATTTTTAATTTAAAAAGTTAAAGACTGGGGGAATAATCTGCTTTAGAGGGATAAATATGCACCTGTGCCATTGAAATCATCACAGAATACAACCAAAGGCTTTAAATGCCATTTAGCAAATGAACACATCATATTTTATATAGTAAATTTATATATGCTTCAAGACACATGATGAATATTTTATGCTGATTTGTAGGGGAGGAAAAGATAGCACATTAATCAAAAATATTTTATTATCTAAGTGCCTGCAGAACAGACTAGATAGCATTGTGCTTGTTCCTCTAAGCCATTTAAATGGCTAGACTATTTCTGCCACTGAATTCAGTGAACGTGAGACGTGCAGTAACATCACTGAGCTTCAAATTGATCTGAAGGCTGCACGCCTATCCCAACCAAAGGGCTTTCGATCAGGTACCTTTTGTATTTTGTAACCATGGACTTTGCAGTCTAAGTGACTTGTTACCCACTTGTGTCTCTGGTAAGTTTGTTGTTTTGTTTTGTTTTGTTTTGTTTTTTTGTTTTTTGTTTGTTTTGTTTTAAGCAGAGCAATAAGAGCTGATAGCACAACTGATTGTTTTACAATAGAATAGTTCAGCACCATATTGATAACCTATTTTGTCCCCTACATGATGAAGTCTCATTTGAAAATATATGTGACGGGCTTTAAAGTGTTGAAGGAAAGAAAGAGAGTTAGAAAGCTCTCCCACTCGAATAACAGCATTCAGTGTTTCTGGTAGGAGATGAAAAGTAATCTTTGGGGGAAACATGAACTTTTTTATTGAAAGTTTATATATACCACTCTCTCCAGATCAAGGCAAGCTTTATTTTAAATCAACCACTGGTCCTGGGAGAGAGTCTCAGACATCACCAGCCTGAGATGATTCACATGACAAGAAATGAATAAATAATCCTCATTATGTATGACAGGAATGGGAAACAGGAAAAATCAGTTTGTCATGACTATCATTTTTGGTTTTTTTTTTTTTTTCTTCTTGAGTTAGAAGAGGATTTTTTGGTAGACGTGGGTCCATTTAATCTCTGTTATTATCATGAAGTAATAAAATGTATTTTATATTTAGAAAAAAACACTCTAGTTACCACAACTGAAACTGTGAATGCTTCCTCTCCAAATACCTATGTGATCTGTCTTTCACCCTCATCATGTTAGATAGGATACAGATAGCAGATAGAGAGGTTAAGAGGACCACAAGCTTACAATGACAAAGGAGATGAACTTTGCCTTCAGGATAAAAGTATAATCTGTCCACTCAGTTTTCTCTGTCTTTCAAGAGAATTTCAGGTCAATAAAGCAAAGGAACTTCTGCTCTCATCCTATACATTTTCTATCACACTATTAGAAAGAAACACTCTGGAAGGCATTGCAAGGACAAAGACATTGAAAGGAAACAAGAAATAGGAAAAGAAGGTGAAGGTTGGACTTTGAATTGAAAGTGTTGTAGCCCCTGTAGCATTAGAATCTCAGTATCAGTGTTACCTGTTAAGTCTTACTATGTTTTTTCCTTCTATACCATACACCACGCTATTATACATGGTGTTACTAACCTGTGCTACACTTTAACAAATTGTACTTGCTATTTTTTCCAGGGTAGCATGAAATAACATACAGGTACTGGGAAGCCAAAAAGAAGAATTATTTCATGATTATATTGATCTCTTGAATGTACAGAATGGAAGTATTCCTCCATAAAGTTCTGAGAGTTTGTTTTCTCTTCCATTTAACATGGATTTGTCACTGAGAGATTTGTTACTGAGGGAGATTATAACTCTTTGTACCAACTCTTCTTGCATAGAACTATGACATGCTCATGGCCTTCATCACACTGACCATGTCAATGGGGGGTCAAACTACAGCTAAAAAAATCAACCTTTAATAACAACGTTATATGATGTTATTTATTCAGACAATGAAGTGTTCTAAAGATTGATAGTCCTTATTAATTGATATTATATACATATAAGTGCATGTATGTATATGTAGAAATACATGCTTGTGATTCAGTAACTAAATTAATTAACTAAATGTAAAGACAATTTCCCTCAAAACTAATGAATGTTGAGTTAAAATAAAGTATAGCAAAATCTAGTAAATTCTAATTTTTGCAGATTTTTTCCTTCTTATCCAAATTAAAATTTACAGCAGAAGCAATAAACATAACACTTTTCAAAGAATTTCTTGATTTTGTTCCTTTGTAGTTTGGCTTTCTCAAGGAGATCCAATACATTGCCTCATCACTTAAAAACAGTGAGGCTTCCAAACAAGAATGGGATGAATTAAGCCAGGGACTGACTGCTTTGTGCTAAGACTCAAGGCCTGTGGAGAATCAAGTTGAAGCAATCATAATCAATTCTTCAAGGAGATAATAGTCCAGTGATAGTCATGGAGAAAAGCAATCTGAAATGTTTAATTTGACCATAGAAAAGCTCTCAAAAGCCCATATCGAATAATAATAATAATAGCAAATGTATAAGAAATTACTAAGACTTGATGGAAATATTTTGCACAATTTCAATACATTTGGGATGTGGTCATTGACTTCACTAAGTTAAACCGATGTGTTTGAATCATATGTTTAGCTAACCTTGAAAAGGACATAGCTTGTCAGCATTCTTAACCTGTGGATACAACTTTGTCTCAAAACTTTGTCTTCCAGTTTGTGGAAACTCTTAAGCAAATGCTGAAATGTATTTAAGGACACACAAAAGACTGAATGGAAATTTTGTAACTAGAGTAAGTATTGTTCAAGATTAGCTGCGAATTTTTTCTGAAGTCATTCTTGGTCATGGCCACTGTACATTTCATGAACCTTAATTTATTTTTCTCAAAAATACAATGTAACTTGACCATAGCTATCTAACACTACTCCATTCTATTCCTTCTGGTGCCACTCACTTTTTTATCCTTCCCAAGTTCGTGTTATTAATAATGCCTTAAGTGACTAAGGATATGCTCGTTGCCTGAGAACACTTGTTCTTAATCTCTTCAAGAAGACCCAAGTTAGGTTTCCAGTAACCATTTCAGGCCATCACAACATCTGTACCTCCAGCTCCAGGGATCCAAATCATTCTTTTGACCTTCCCGAGCACATGTGCTCACACACACACACACACACACACACACACACACACACTCAAAAAATTAAAAGCAATTCTTGAATAGAATTAGTGATGTTCATAAATTTTATTATTGTCTAGCTACTGTAAGATATATGCCATATCTATATATTTTATATAATATTATGTCATGTTATTATTTATACATAAGATATATGTAAGCCATGTCTGTGTATTTTAAACAATATTGTATTTTATTTGGGTTTAGAAATCCAGAGAAAAAAGTATTCATATTTGTGGGATAGATAAAGAAACAGCAAGCACTGGAGACCACAGAGTGTGATAACTTAGCTTACAAGGAAAACAAACAGAAAAAGTATTTTTTTAATTAAAGAAAATGACTATTTTTAACATCTCATCTGAATCTAAACTTATTTCAAGTGACATTAAAACTGAGGGAATCAAATCTTTTGAAGAAAATATAGCCTAAGAGAACCCAATCTATGAGGTGGGTGGCAACAGACAAACACTAATGTTATAGCAAAAACCAAAAGGCAATTTTAGAGAGCTGAACAGTAGAGACCAGAGCACACTCCGGGGCTCAGTCCTGATTGGCCAGTACTATTGCCCCACTAAGTCCAACCTATATAGCTGGAAAACAAGCTTTTAAAAAGGGAACCCAGGAAATCCATTTTCCATAGGATGGGGGAGAGAGGTGAGCAGTTTAACACTGTTCTGCCTTTGACACATTATACTTAAAACCATGTTGAAAGCTACAGGAAAGAGGCACCTTTTCAAGATAATCTAACAGAATACCATCAGATTTCTTCACAGAAAATAAAAGCCCAATTTGATATGGAACAATGCATCTCAAACTCATAGATCCATACTAATTTTTCCTTAAGGCTATCCTTCATCATTGAAGAAGAACTAAACCATTTCATGATACATACACAGTAAGGGAACTCCTGAATATTGAACCAGCACTCCAGAAGGTTCAGGAAGGAATCTGATATACTAAAGAAAGAGGTAACCACATTCATATGCCACAGTGAGAATAAAACCACCAGAACATTAAACAGCAAAACTACCAAAAGTTTTTTAAAAAACAACAGAGTGACTGGAATTAGTGGATATCTTCCAATGATAACTTGGAATGTTAATGGTCTAAATTCTCAATCAAAGGATGCAGACTGGCAGCTAAATTCAACCCAGGAGCTATCTCTTTTGCCCCTGGTACCCCTGGTAAACACAGAGCATGGTGTTAGAGAAAAGGAACTTTAAAAGGCATCCCAAGAAAAACAGAAGTATAATCAAATTGCTGGAGCTAAACTAACATTTGACAAAAGAGACCTCAAGACAAATTTTACAAGGAAGAAAAAAAGGATTGAAATATTGATAGGGAGAATAATTCATCAAAGAGGTATTACAACTCTTAACATACACCCAGAAAACACTGCCATCCACAATTTCATAAAAACAAACATTGTTTGTTTGTGAAGGCACAGAACAAATTTTTAAAAAAAGAAAAACTGTGGGCAATTTCTATACCCCATTCTCACCAACTGATGGGTTACCCAGATCATCCCCTGCCAAGAAAACCCGAGGCAGAAACATCAAAGTAAAATAATGACATTTTATATCAAATGGTCTTAACATTCCAAACACTGTGAGATACACATTCTTCTCAGCAGTGCAGGGGATTTTCTCTAATGTAGCCCACATAATAGAACACAAAGCAGGTCTTGGCAAGTGCAAGAAAATTGATATACATTCTTGTATTCCGTCTGATCGTAATGGAATAAACTGGAAACCAACAGGAAGAGGAACTAGAGAAAGTTCAAGAAGCCCATGGTGACTGAACAAAGCAGGTCTTAATCCTGAAGGGGTTGCAGAATAGCTCAGCAGCAAAACTCGGAAAATTCAACAAGTGAATAAAAATGAAATCAACATACCAGATTTTGTTGGAGAAAAGCAAGCAGCTCTGAGAGGGAAGCTGGTAACTACAAAGGACTACATTAAAGAATCGGAAACTCAGGGCCTTAGGAAAGGAAACAGAAGATAAACCCAAGATTAAAGATTAGAAAGGAAGACTAAATATCAAGACAGCCATCAATAAAATGAAAATGAAAAGAATATTGCAAGGTATCAATGAAAGAGTAGATTTTAAAAGATAAGCAAGATTGTCAAATGCATCCATAGCTACACTAAACAAAAGATAGGAAAGTCATAAACTAATAAAATTAGAGATTAAAGGGATGTCACACAGAAACCAGTGAAATCCAGAAGATTATGTGGCACATTCTAAACATTTATATTACTATAGTTAAAAAGTACAGACAATGACACATTTCTAGATGCGATGACCTGCCATGACAGGTCATAAAGACCAGCGGCGTGTTCCAAATAGGAATTAAAACATCTCCCAAATGAAAAAGTCCAGGTCTATGCATCTTCTTTTGCAAATACACAAAGAAATTTTTATTACTTAGATTAAAATTGTACGCTTTAAATTCAAGTGGAATAGTTTTGCTAATTATACCGAAAACAAGTATCGTGTCTTTATCTTCATAATCATTAATCAGTTTTCTTCCGTTAATTAATTGATTAGTTTACCTCACACCCAGATCACAGCTTCCCCTCCTTCCTTTCCTGCCAGTCCCTCTCTCATTCTTTCCCTCCCCCTATTCCCTGTCCTGTTCTCCTCAGAGAAGGTGAGGCCTCCCGTTGATATAGGTCAGCGTCAGCATGTCAAGTTGCAGTAGGACTAGGCACATCTTCTATTTATGCTAGCCAAGGCAGCCCAGTTAGGGAAAAGCGATCCAAAGGCAATAGAGTCAGAGACAGCCCTGTTCCTGTGGTTAGGGGAACCATGTGAAAACAAAGCAGCACATGTGTTCCATGTGTGTAGGAGGACTATGTCCATCCCTTGCATGCTCTTTGATTGGCAGTTTAGTCTTTCTGAGACCCTATGGGCCCAAGGTAGTTGATTCTTTAGGTTTTCTTGTAGTGTATTTGACCTCTCTGGTTCATTCAACCCTTCCTCCCCTCTTGCATAAGGTTCCCTGAGGTTCTCCTAATGTTTGGCCGTGGGTCTCTGGATCTGTTTCTATGAGTTTCTGGATGCAGCCTCTCAGAGGACAGTTATGCTAGGCTCCTGTCTACAAGCGTAGAGTATCATTAATAGTGTTGGGAGTTTGCTTTCTCTCTTGAGATGAGTCTCAAGTTGGGCCAGCCATTGGTCGGCCATTCCCTCAGTTTCTGATCCATTTTTATGCCTGCTCCTCTTGTAGGCAGTACAAATACAGAGTCAAATGTCTTGTCAGTGGGTTGGTGTCTCTGATCCTCCACTGGAAGTCTTGGTTGGTTACAGGAAGTGGTCATTTCAGGTTCCATATCATGTACCAACACAGCTGAATTTTACCAGATATTTAATGAATGAGCTCCAAAGTCTCTCAAAGTATCTCAAGAAATAAAAAGGGAAATATACTACAAAAATCATCTTTTTATTTATTCACCTTATTGAAAACACTTTTTTCATATAATATATCCTCACTACAGTTTGCTCCATCTCACCTTCTCCCACATCCTCTCCACCTCTTCACCCAACCAACTTAATGTTTCTTTCTGTATTTAGAACACAAACACGCAAAAACCAATCAATGAAACAACCAAAAAAAAAAAAAAAGAATAGAAAAGGAAAAAAGCAACACACACACACACACACACACACACACACACACACAAAAGCACAAATTTGGTAAGCACAATAAACCAGCAAATATCAGTAAGGTAAAAGTGCCAAAAGCTACGTAAGACCAAAAAGAATCTCCAAAAATACCACTAAGTTCATTTTGTGTTAGCCATCTACTTGTGGCCATGGTGTCTGCCCTGATGTGTGAATAATATACTCAGTGCCAAATTCATTTTATAAACCCAATATTAACCCAATACCCAAACCAGTTAAGGACACAATAAAGAAAGCAAATTATGGCCAATCCTACTAATAATAGTAAGCGAACATTCTCGATAAAATACTTGTACCATGATTTTTTAAAAATATAACACTGAAAAGAGCATTTGGCATGTCCAATAGGCTTCATTCCAGAGAACATATGAAAATCAATTAATGTAGGACATCGTAACAGAAAAGACATGTGTGAAATTGTCATCTTAATAAATGCTAAAGAGACTGTTGACACTATCCAGCATCCTAAATATTTTTTACCATTTGGATATAGCTTATTTGGAAGATTTTTTATTTTTTGATAGTTTTTTCCATCCAATATATTCTGATAATGGCTGTGCTCCCCACATTCCTTCAAGAGGCTTCCACCTCTCCCCTCGTCCTAATCTATACTCTCTCTTTCTCTCCTGATAAAACACACAAAAGCCTTAAACCAGGTCTGATGAATTGGCTTAAGGGTAAATGTGCTTATGACCAACCTTGGTGGTATGAATTTGTTCCCCAGGACCCATGTCATGAATAGAAAAGCGGACTCCTGCAAGTTGTACTCTGACCTGCAAACAAGACTGTGCCATGGTTACCATAGGACAGTTTCCAGTTTCAAATTTACTATGTATCTGAGGCTGGCTTGTAGATCCTGGTATCTCGTGCCTACCTCTGAATTGCTAGGATTAGACACCACGATGCCAATTGAACTAGCTACAAATACCATGAGCTACACAAAGTAGCATCTTACACAGAGCTTGCAGAGGCTGATTGATCTCATTAGAAGAGACAGTCTTAAGAAACTCAGATAATTCTCTGGTGCATCAAGGTCGTTCCCTTTAACTTCCATCTGTTTCCTAGGATACCATAATAGTCAACCAATATGTCTTTTCCATACTTGATTTTTGTGAAACTTAAAGTAAATTTATAACCTCTCTTACTAATTACTTTCTCCCTTTTCATTGAGATAAGAGCAATTTCTGTTCCTAGCCTGCATGAATTTGTGTGAAACTTTTTATACTCTGAAACCTCACTCCACATTCTAAATATTTCATCAGAATGGTCATCTCTAGTTTGCAGAATGTACAACCAAATGCAGCTATATCTTTAACAAAAGCGTCAATCTCTGCATCAAGGTCTCTCAACTCCTTTTCTCTTGAAGGACACATCTCCTAAGTCTGAGTCAAATTTATCTGTAAGGCCTTTCTAAACTGCCCTATTTTATCTTGGTTGGTTAGATTTATTTCAACATTGTTCCTCCAATACTAGGTATAAATAACTATTTTCAATCCAGTGTTTTTTAAACCATAAATTCAACTTTGGATGGATTTAGCTAGGAAATCATCCTCTCTGGGCTGGATCTTTCATCTGTCCAGGAAGGTGTTAGTTAGGGAAACAGGATTCTAGAAGGGAAATTCAGTGCATACCTGGACCCTCTGATTTCCCGTGTTCTAGAAGAAGGGGATAACTTATTCATATAGTGAGAAATCAGGGGGATGGAAGTAGCGAGTCACAGATATACATACAACACACACACACACACACATACACACATACACACACACACACACACACACTGGAGCAGGGGGTCGTGAATGTAATCACTGCAGTAGGTAGTAGATTTTGTTCCGTGAAGGTTGAAGGACAGCGCAGAAGCCACATAAAAGATGAAACATACTGCTATGGGCTTGTTATGAGGGGACAGGCACAGAAGAGGTGTTCTAGTTATCAATCCAACCACTTGCAGATAGCGTACCCTGCTATTTCCCTTCCTGCAACACATCAAATGTGTGTCACCACCTTGGTGTTTTCCAAAGTACTGCCTATACGTCTCTCATGACAATGAACCTTAAACATAGCACAGCCGTGCCCTGGCATACTGTTTGATATGTAGAAAGCACTTTATAAAAGCTTTAACATAAAACACTAGAAAGCAAAAATCAGGATATTGTGTAAGAATTATTTCCCTACAGTTTTATAAGTGTGGAGCTCTGTATTAAAGCTTCTCTGTTTGTCACCTACTCCTATCCAAATACCTAGGAATCATATTAAAATTTGTAACATCAATAGAAAAAAAAAAGTTATAGTACTTTTTAGAGTTGGACAAGAAGGTTAAAGAATTGGAACAGGTGGCCTTGTTAGCAGAGTGTAGATAACATAATTGTTCTCCGTACGTTCAGCGTGTCAGGCTTTGTGCTCATTATTCTGTTCACACCATCGCCTGAAGGCCAAACTAATGAGAGAAGAGAAGCAAGGTCATCTAGGGAGATGGCATGTTTCTCCTGAGGGGATGGCTGCTTTGGCTATCTGGCAGGAATCTGGGAAAGCCTGACATACATTCAGTGGGTGGGAAATAAATTAGGAATTAGGACCAGTGTGTGATCATCACATATAAGCATTCATTGTAATGGAGGCACTGTTAAAAAGAATTTTCCTTAGTATAATTCCAAAGTTCCCAGAATGGTAGCCCTCCTTCCAACTATGGTTTTTTTTTTTCCTCAAAAAGATATAGTTATGTAAATACATTATGTCACTTGAGATTTTTTTGAAATGTGATTTAAAATGAGTCCCATTAGACAAATATAGTAATTCAGTATTATTATACAGAAACTCCTAGCAATATGCATTCCTTAAATCGAGACAGGCTTTTTCTTACCTCTAACATCGGTAATAAAAATCCACAGGACTGAACATAAAACAAGAATCATTTTGTTTAATCTAAAAATAGGCAAAAAGGACTTGTTCTTACAAAAATGAAATAATCACCCTAATTCTAATACCATGTGTGTGAAGCACTACATGTTTTCAAAACTCTCATGTATTTCTTTGTCAATAAAATCGATTAGAATGATTCAGTGGTGGCTCATGAAGCTGGTCTGTAGCTTAGGGTATTGTTGCCACACCTGGAAACTTGAGTTCTATCCTGGTGTCCTGGGACTCACACACACACACACACACACACACACACACACACACACACACTACCTGTATATGTACATATTCTCTTAAAATTTACAACTGTTAGATAATCATATAGAGTCTGTCAAAGTGAGGAAAAGATAAATATTAGCATTTAGCTTAAAGTCCTATATTAGTATGCCACACTGCTTTCTGTCCAAATAGAAAATACAACAAAGTTTTAAGGTAATAAGCAAGAGTCATGCAATTAATTCACATGCTGCTTATCAATTTGCCTTGTCCCTTTCTTAAATAATATTTTTCTTTGAAACTTCCATATATTTATACAATTAATGTCATTGTATATATCACTACCCTCTCATATCCCCATGGCCCCCTGCTAGGTCTCTATTTAGAAAGAACCAAACCTCTAACCATAGTCGAAAAGCAAAAACTTCCTTCCAGGTAAACTGATTTTGTAATGTGTTCATGTGCCGTCTTCTTGGCTCCCCTTATTGTGCCAGGATTTCCCACTCTGCACCCTCTTTATAATCCACACTCTTGCACAAGAACAAAAACATCTTTGCTTAAAAATTGCCGAGTCTTTCAAGGGAACATTCTACATGCTTCCCAGGATTGTATTTGTAAAATAAGCATGTCAATGTCTTAGTAATCAAAATACTATTACACACCTTGCAGGACCATTCAGAGTTTTCCAGAGTCTGCTATTCTTGTCTTGCTTCGATAGAAGAGTAAGGCTTCCGTTCACTTGTGTCTGGGCACACCAGCTGTGTCAACTGTCAGGAACTGAATTGCATCCACTTAGAATATGCTAGACATGACTTTATTTGGATATGGGCTGGCCTTGAGAAGAGTTCACATGGCCGGGTGTCAATCCAATTGGACCTCGCATGTAGTTCAAGACAAGAGGGAGATTAACAAGTGACACTGAGAGAGTCCATATGAGGAAAAGATGTCCAGCTTCTAAGACTGAGAAAACACATTCCTATCACTGAATCCACCCACTCCATTGTTTTGTATTCTGGCCCTAGCAAACAGATACATCTAACCACAAGTATTTCCTTCTTTTTTTTTAATTAATTAATTAATTAATTTATTTATTTATTTTTATTTATTAATTTATTCTTGTTACATCTCTATGGTTATCCCATCCCTTGTATCCTCCTATTCTCCCCTCCCTCCCATTTTCCCCTTATTCCCCTCCCCTATGACTGTTCCTCAGAGGGATTACCTCCCTCTGTATATGCTCATAGGGTCTTGTATCCAAGTTTGCTACCTTTCCAATGGTCTGTATAGCTGACAATGACCATGAACTCTTGATCCTTCTACCTTTATCTCCCAAATGGTACCACAATCTTTCAACCATCTTAATTATAGATAGAAAAAAAAAGGTAGCTTCTGTCTCCTCATGGGAACACCTAGTGATTTCTGAGTATATGCCATCGGGTAACAGTGTGCAATGTGGTCAACTTCTATGGAACCTACTTCTCCCCTGATCTTTTCCTTGGCAATAATTATTCAAGGTTTATCTGCAAGGACAAAATGACTTCCCACTCACAAAACTGGCAGGCAGTCTTTGACAGTTTTCCCACAGGGGAGCCATACACTTTAGGTTTCATCATCAGCCTCAAGAGGCTCATTGAAAGTGCAAGAGACTTGAGTTGCCTCTGTCTTTTTTTTTTTTTTCTCCTTTTTTTTTCCCTTTTTTTGGTTTTTTGAGACAGGGTTTCTCTGTGTAGCCTTGGATGTCCTGGACTCGCATTGTAGACCAGGCTGGCCTCGAACTCACAAGGATCCACCTGCTTCTGCTTCCTGAGTGCTGAGATTAAAGGTGTGCACCACCACTGCCCGGCACCTCTGTCTTTCTTAAGACCATATCTGTCATTGGGGACTGGCAGACATCCAGGTCAAAATTCATATAATGCAGAGTGAAGGCTCAAGTTTTGTATCGTTATAGCAAGGTGGGATATTAGTCTACAAGGTGTAGAAAATGAAAACAAAGCTATTGCTGGGGTATCTGGATAAATAAAAGGTGCTAAGCTTCCATTTGTGGCTCTCAACCTGAATGACCTTAGAAGAACAAAAAGTACAGGGAACAATACACAGGTATGTTTGCTGTTTCCTGCCCACCCAGGTAAAAATACTGACACACTTGCAGGGCAGCTTGTTTTGTGACTTGTACCCCAAGAAAGCATTTAGGGGTTCGGGAGGTAACCAGTACAGGCGATGCTGTCAAGGCACTCCTTTGCATTGCATGTTTCCCATGGCATGCTTTTCAATGCCTGCTTACCACCGAGTGCTCCCCATCAAAGGCTTACCACCGAGTGCTCCCCACTGCATGCTTCCTACTCGTGCTCCAGGAGAGGGAGCGCAGGTGCAAGTAACAGAGCAAGAGTCATGTTCTGAGCCTTGTCTCGCAAACACCACAAGTGCATTTGAGACTGCAATAACAGCCAACTGTTGATAAAATGCTGATTTTCCCAATAAAACAAGATTTTTAAACCAATGCATGATTAAAGATGGGCATGGCAACTATGAAATCATAAATAGGCAGGAGCTTCCCACAATGATCCCAAAACAAAACTGCACGATGCATTTTCTTGTATACTGAGTGTGTTTAAACATTAGTCTACATGTGCCTCTCCTTGACTCAAACATGTTCCAGGTCTCCGCGTGCCTGGATTTTGGAGGAATCTCAGAGGACATGAAGTATCGGGGTTTTCAGAGTCCAACTTAGGATGTTGGCACCTCCTCAAATCTGCTTCTCACGCTTCTTTCCTTCTGCTGGGTGTTGGTGTGCACAGTTACCATATCCAGACGAGTCACCACGACAGAGCTTCTTTCACAACTGAGGACTGAGACCTAAGTTTATTTCTCACCTCTAGATGTGTGTTCACACTTCATCCCATCCACACTGATCAGTAGGCTGGCGGGCTGCCCAAATAGTCTCCCTCGCTGCTCTGCTGTCTTTCTTGCCTCTCATTCCAGATCCCAGATCCCAGCAAGGCTTCAATCAGTAAAGTCCTAAAATCTTCTCATTTGTCTTCTCTTCAGATTCCCCCACCCCCCACCCCCACACACACAGGAGTGGACTTTTGAGTATTTTCAATTTCTGCCCATATGAACGACTTTTCAGTCATGGTCTTCACTGCCACAGCTTTGCTGATCAGCAATAAGGTGTGGACACTGGATCTTCCATTCACTTCAGAAGCTCCAAGAGTGGGAATGCTCTTCACAGGGGAGAAAGGAACCCCAACAGTCTTAACTTCATGAGTAAAATAACATTTTTAAACTAGCCAAGTGTAGAGCGGTTGTCACTGTGGGCTCCACAAACTGTAAGTGAGTGAGAGTAAGTGAAGCAATGAAACCACTTCTCAGGGAGAAGATGAGGCAACAGGCATTTTAACACCAGCTAAAGAGCTTTACATCAAATCCTAGCATCACTTTCTCAAGGTACCACAGTCAACAGAGTCTGAATTCCTCCCTCACCACCTCAATGATCCTGTCTTAGTTTTTGCAGCTTTAACTATCAAAACCAGACTCATTCATATATCTGAATATGACTTGTTGGGGAAAGTGCATTCCTTTGCCCATACTTTCCTGGAAAGATCAAAGAGCTCCAATCCAGAGACCAACTCACTTCCTCATCCCCATGTCTCATGATAATCACATTTAAATTAAATTAGCAAGGTTTATTACTACATTGAATTGCAGGTCAACACTGGCTTAATGTGATGAATAAAACATGTAGGCAGCTTGTGCCCAGCACTGGTCACCATCATCTTTGTCTTTGCTCTGTGGATTCCAGGCTCAAAATTCTCTCAGATATAGCTTCCAGGTTTACTCTAGAAACGCCTATCAACATATAGCTCCTTAGTCATAAGCTACCAAGAAGAAGTCATATTTACCTAAAAGAGGTCTCTGAAAATTCAAGCACTCTTTGAGAATGAAGGATTTAAGATAAAGATGACCCCTAACTTACAATGGCTATTTGTTTTCTTTTAACTTATCATGATGAAAATGCGACATAAATGGAAATGGAATCATACTTAGAATTTTAAATGTGGTATTTCCCCCAAGCCAATCTGTCCAAATCAAAGGTCATATTGATTTTGTATAAATTATGAAAAGCTCTCTTGTTCTGGACACTGGCAGCTAGCCTTTGATTCCAGGCAATCATATGATCACAAAAAGAAACGCATGTCAGTGTTTGCCCCTAAGGTAAGGTATAGGTTGAGGTACTTATGTTAAACGAACATTCAAGGTACAGTAGATTCTAGTTCTTATGGGATTATCAGGGCTGTTAAAATTTGAATGTGAAATGTCCCTGATGAGCTCATGTGTTTGAACATTTATTTATCAGCAGGTGTGTTTTAGGAGACTGTGGACCCGTTAGGGCAAGAGTCCTTCTGGCTGTTATAACTGAGCCATTAAAATGAGTGCTCTGCTTCTGGTCTGCTATCCGCAACCCCGTGACCAGGCACCTAGGGCTCCCACTTCCAGACAAGCCATCTGCATTCATGTTTTTCCCACTGCAGTGGACCACACCTTTCAATCAATGAGCCCAAGTAAACTTCTCCCAGAAGTTGTTTCAGTAGTGTCGTTTGTTATAGAGATTAGACCAAGAATGTAATTATATTTTAGTATGAGGCATATAGACTAGCAATCTACTGAGCACTTGCACTTTGTTCACAAGGAGAAATGGGTACATTACTAATAATAAGTATTTAATGCTTTTAATAAAAATGCTTCATAAAATATTAACATGCTAGCACTTCTGTGAGTTGTTCACATATTTAACACAATACTAACTCTACAAGATGGTGTAATTTTCTTCCCTCTAGCAGCAACCACAATTGGTTTTGGTGTTGTTATTTTTCAATTATTATTGGCTTGGTCTTGGAAACCAAAAGTAGTGATTGAGTGAAAGATGATGAGTGATGAGCAAAGTGCTTTGGTGAGTTCAGGACAAATTGTCAAACAGTCTGCACGAGGAAAGCAATAGACAATAACTATATGTTAATTTTGTTAATTTTAATTTGAAATATCATTTACTTCTATTTTATGTATACAAGTGTCTTGCCCTGTATGTGTGTAAGAGTGCTTGTATGCCCATGGATACCAAGTGAGGACATCAAATTCTATGGAACCAGGGTTAAAGATGGTTGTGAGTCGCCATGAGGGTGCTGGGAACAGAACGTGGGTCATCTGCAGGACCAGTAATTGCTTTAACCCACAGAGTGACCTTTCTAGCACCTACATTTGATTTTATAGAATTGACTGACCTGATATTTGATTAACCAGTACGTATTTTATAAAGACACACACACACACACACACACACACACACACACACACACTTTTTCATTGTATCCCTCCCTTCCCTTCTCCTTTGCTTCGTCCTTCTCCATACTTCTGTGTCTCCCCACCTTACTCTCCATTTCCTCTTCTCTCCTTTCATCCTTTTCCTCTTTCCCTCCCTCTCTTTTCTTCTGTCCTTCTTATTCTTGTTTATGTGCCTATGCTTTTGTTGTTATTTTATGATTATTTAGGGAACTGACTGTACAAACGGGTTGAGTTCATTGATATTCCCATAAGTGTGAAGCGCATGGTCATTGATTGTGCCCGTCTACTCCCTGGTACCTGCAGAGTGTCAAGTTTTATATTAAGCACTTAGTAACATTTTAATTGGCTGTTGTACAGCATGAGAGGCAAGGAGAGTTTACCTCTTCAACATGTGGCTATATAGCCTTCATTGCTCTGTTTACTGTAGAAGCTGTCTTTTTGCCCTTCCTCTAACATACAATTTTGGTGCCTATGCTGAGACTCGTCAGTTGGTTGAATATTTTTCTGGGACCTCTGTTCAACTGATCTGTAAGTACTTTATTGTCAGGGTAAAGCTCCATGATGTCTTCAAATTACACACTATGACACTTCCAATTTGGCTCCCTTTGTTCAGGATTGGATTGTTTTA
>OU015751.1:11641101-11651790 GCA_907169655.1 Acomys percivali
TTTTTTGGAGGTTTAATGGCTATAGAGTAGCCAAAGCTTACATTTTAAGCCACTATGTCTGTCTCATCAATGTAGACACAGTTAATGAAAACAGAGATCAGAATAATATATGTTGTAACTTCAAATAATTTTTCAAAATAAATATGAAAATTATCTCCTTCAGTTTGTATCTAATTCTACAATTATCACATTAGATTTTCAAAAATATAATTCCTATTACTAACACAATACCAGAATTAAGAACTGCTAACAGTACCGAGACACCCTTGTAAGTTAACTTGTATCTTTATTCTCTGCATCAAATGCAATGCTTTGCACATTCCCTTGGTTACTGTTCTGTTTGTGTTGAAATATGTATCTAGATTTTAATATATCATCTCACATGTAAATAAAAGTGGTGCTTTAAAAAAAAAAAACCTCAGACTTATGGGTAGGGTTGGGTTGGAATATTTAAAATTTCAAAGTCAGAGCTGAACAATGGAAACATCATTTCACAGAGGGGGTGGGGATAAAATGATTGGCTTTCAGTTTCCTGGACTTAAGGAAGAGGGATCTACTCCAGCACACCAATCTTGTTTCTAAAACAAGAAATAGCTCTGTAAGAGAGTCTCTGTTCTCAGGCAGGGGAAGCCTTAAGAGTAGGGACTCTGGCCATTTTGAACAACTCAGAGGACTGATAAACAGTCAGAAAGGTCCTCAGGTAAAAGAAAGAATGTAAACAATCTCCTGTTACTTTGAATTTACCGACAGTCACTCATTTTAAATTATACATGTGGTTCCAATTGTTTGTTTCCTTTTTCCCTTTATACATACATAATTTTTTAGAGTAAAAATTTTATATGAATGTTTTGTGGTTTACTCTGTTGCTTTATGCCAGTTATCTGGACTTGCATGTGTCCAGAGCTTGTTCATTTTCCACTCATCATGCCCATCACTGGGAACAGATTTAAAAACTGTCAGCATGGCACCATTGTACATCATTCCCTACAGTGTCCTATAACCTGTTTGCTCCAAAAATTCCGAACTAGAGTTCTTGAGAAATGAAATAAAGGATATCAGTATGACATTTAATTTAGTATGTCATTGACTTATGATAGGCTTACAAAATCTCTCACAGGATTCCCAAGAAAACAAATATTTATAATCCCTTTATTTGAAGGCAAACTGATTAAAGCTAAGAAAGAATGAGGAACATTTGTGAGGTCAAAGCATGTCCTCTGCAGCTAAGTTGAAGCTGGTGTTGATATCTATCTGACACTAAATCCCTTCAATGATCAGAATAGTGGAGTTGGGCTGCACTAATAAGCATTCCTCTAAAACTAAATAGACAGACAAATTACACATTACTCACGCATCCAGAATCCACATCCAAGCCAACGAATGAAGTCACCGTGGCCCATAACAATAGCATCTGTACCCCAGTCACATAACCAAGTATCATTTGAGTGTTGGCTCAGTTCTGTGTGTCACCTTGTTTTCTGTTTGAAATCCAGAATGGCAGAGTATTCTCTGTTCTCAGCAAGAATTATTTCCTTAATGAAAAGACAGATTGAAAACTGCAGGCAGCCAAGTTTCTGTTCGGGAGTGATGGAACTCACACTTGCTCCACGTTGTTGGCAAAAGCCACAATGTCCAGAACTAGATGCCAGACAATAAGGAAGTGGGAAGTTCCATTCAGACGGGGCAAGGAATCCCATGCACTTCATTTCAGTGCCTATATTGCCCTTTACCTTTCTGTATATTTCTTTGCTTCTACTCCTCACAATCCATTGTGACCATTCTTTACTCACTGGGTACCTGGAAGAAACAGCTATTGGTAAGGAGGATCACGGGAGTGTCTGAAGGACGTTCAAGGGCAGCCCTGCCTGGAAGCTGACGGGTGAGATCGTCAAGTACAAGTGCAGTTTCCTAAAACGCACCAGTAGGTAAGGTCAGACAGAAGGGTTTCTGTTGAGGGGCTGTGACATTGGTGAAGATATTAATAATTTTCATGCTGCATGATTACTGTTCATGACACTGGTGTCATTGTAAACCTCAACTCAGTGAGTCCTAAGAAGCTTAAGAGCACTAAAGGACTTAAAAATATGGATAGTCAATCATCAAGAGAACCTCTTCACTGTGTTGCTAGTTAGCATTTCATTCTGTTAGAAATAATCTCTGATGAGATATATCTGAGAAGAGAGTATCAATTCCTGGTTCTGCAAACAACAGCAAACCCCACCAACCTAATCTTTGAGCTACTGACTCCTTATCTTCTGAGAGTGATTTGTATGTTCTTGGAAGGTCAGCGTACCATGATGTGTCCAAAGCCCAGTGTCTAAGACTCTGTGAGTCAAAACTATTAGTCTTGGCCCTAGAGCTCAACAGTAGAGGAATGAGTGATACTCAATATGATTGGAAACAGCCTTGGATCATTAAGTATACATATCAAAAGGTATTTTATTCTACATATGGCATTGAGCCTGCTTCTTGTTGAATAAGTGTTCTTTGTGTGTTTACCAGCTAAAACTCTAACAGGCACAGTGTCTTTCAGGAAATTATTCATTCCACATTTCATCTTTTAATCATACGTTTAGTTTTCAACATTTTATTTCCAAAATGTGCATACTACACTCAGAAATATCGCAGATGTTATTTGCTTTGTCTTGTCCTAAAGATATGGGTACACATTCTAATGAAATCTGTGCTTGGTAGCACTCAAAGGACTTCTTCATGCACTTCCCACTCGTAACTGTCCCCACAAAACATTAAAATTGGAAATAACTGCTACTCTAGCATAAGATGAGCAGGATTTTAATTTGTAACTGTTATTCATTACTAATTTTAACACTATACTTATACCTATGGGTTTCTGTGTTTGCTCTCCTGGGAATCAGTCTTTTCCTATTCACCATTAGAGTGGCCACAGCTTTTCTATGAACACATAACCTCTATTTGGACAAATGATACAAACCTTTGACGTTAAATACATTAAACTATTTTACCGAGCACATTGCTTTACATTGCTATAACAAAACATTTTATTCAGGCTACTTATGAAAAGGGTAAAGTTAATTCTGCCTCATGTTTCTGATGGTTCAAAGTTCACAGGCCACATCCAGTCTTGACTTCTTACTACTGGAGTCCAAGGGTACCTCACAGCAAGAGACCGAGTCATGTACACATATGCCTATCTATCTGGTCTCTTTCCATCTTGCTGTAAGCCACTAGGACTCGGTCATGAACCCAGTGAACCCTCATAATCTATGTAGTTGTATAGATCACTTCTTAAAAGTCTTCCCTCCAAACACCATTATTCAAACTTAATATCTCACAATGAAAATTCAATTAAAAATCATAAAGGCCTGGAGGTACTGAGACCACATTCAAGCCACTGTGCTCAATCTGTGATTTATATTTTCCAATTTTTAAAGAAGCAAATCTGTTGACATCTAAGTGTATAGTCCCTGGAATTTATGCTATGGAAGTTTTCAAAGTCTTCTAAACCGTTCAGTCAAATTGAGAGGAGCTGGAGGCTTTGGTAGTGACCGAGGACTGTCTTAAAGACAGAGTGATCAGAAATTATAATTTCTAGTGGAGAAGACACTCCTGTGGCCTGAGGAGGGATCTGTGACACCATTTGGGATAATGACTTAACTTCACTTTTCACTGCACAACTTAATAGTGGTGAACAGATTGCTAACTTTGCTTATTCTCTGGGCTGCCCTTTGTTTTCATTGTTAATCAACAATGTATTATGCACTATAGCCATATGCATATATAAACACAACATTTACTAACATTTAGTAACACACATAATTCTTTTTTTAAAAAATTAATTTATTCATATTACATCTCAATGGTTATCTCATCCTCCCATTCCTCGCTCCCTCCCATTCTCCCCTTACTCCCCTCCCCTATGACTGTGACTGAGGGGGACCTCCTCCCCCTGTATATGCTCATAGGGTATCAAGTCTCTTCTTGGTAGCCTGCTATCCTTCTTCTGAGTGCCACCAGGCCTCCCTATCCAGGGGACAACACACATAATTCTTAAGAGATTTATTTTTATGTGTATGTGTATGTGTGCTTGCCTAAATGAATTCTTCTTATAACACATGACATAGGGTTTAAGGAGGTCAAAAGGATGCCCTGGAACTGGAGTTATAGATGCTTGTGAGCTACCATATAGGTGCTGGGAACTGAACCTGAGCCCTCTGCAAGAACAACAAATATTGTTAACCACTGAGCCATCTTGCCAGCCCCTTGAATGGCTTTTTAAAAGATTGTTCTACATATTCTTGGTGACATGATCATTAAGCCTATGTATCTCATATCAGTATAGAAAAACAAAAAAAAGAAAGTGAAAACTTTTTCAAAATTAACCATAGTACAGTCATGACTATAGCTTGATTTAATATCTTTTGATGATACTGTGTGGTTTCTCCTACAATAGCATGTTGAATGTACTGACTAGTATCAAAACCTCCCATTAAGTTTTTTTCTATGAGTCTAGTTGACCGTGACCATCCTAGTTACGTATATTGTTATATATTCTCATGGTGTACACATGAGAATGCAGTTTATACAAAGTTTAGCCAACTTACATGATTATGCTACCTACTTGTAGTCCATGGTTTCATGCTCTATACCAGGATGCAGTAAACATGCTTACAGACAGATATATTGCCATGTGTTTCAGTGTGTCCTTAGGAACCCGAGTGCTATAATTTGGGGTTTTAAGGCAGACATGTTCTATTATTCATTTTGCTCATTGGCCTTCCTGGACTACTCAAATGATTTCTTCAATATTACAAAGAGGTCATAAAACTTAATAGCTGTAACATATATTTATTACTAATTTAAATGCTACATTTGTTAAAGCAACTTCATAGAAGTAATAGTCTATAACATGCAGTCAGAATTCTTTGATTTCTGAAGAAGCTTCTTTTTAAATGTTTTAAAGATTTATCTGTATTTAAATGTCTGTGCGTGGATGACTAATGTGAGTTTACTTCACGTGTTTGTAGGTGTCCATCCACAGAGGCTAGAAGAGGGTAGCGGAGCCCCTGGAAATGAACTTACAGGCATTGTGAGCTGCTGGTGTGAGTCTGGGAACCAACTCAGGTCCTCTGCAAAAGCATCAAGTGCTCTTAGTTACTGAGCCATTACCTCCACCACTGAAGAACATTTGAAAAATATTTGGCATTTCAGTGAAGAAAAATAATTGTGTTAGGACACCAGCTAAAGAAGCAGATATAGATAGCTTTAACTCTACACATGGTTATAAAAGCAAATATTTTTAACTCCTGCATTATATTGTTTAAACATTTAAAATTTTTTCAACATTGTTAATATGAGATACATCCCAAATGCTATGCAAAGAAGTATTAAACATCACTATTGATGCTCTATAGATATAGGTTCTAATGTGCGAAGAATTCATCTGTCTTACTAATGTCAATCTTGAATATATCAGTGGATCATCCATGCAGTTAACTTATCAAATATTTATCTGGGTCATGGTATGTGCCAAACTCTGTTTTCAACAGTGAGGCAAAAGACATGGGTAAAGTAATAAAGAAAAGGCAGTTCTGCAGCCTTTATATGTATCTTAGCATATAATGCTTAGGTATAAATCTGCTGTGCTGATTCTAGATATTATGTGATGTTTGGGGATATAGGATTACAACAAAATAAAAACAACTGGGTGATTTTCAGGCTGTAAATTTGTGTGGAATGTTCAGCAGAGCCTTTGTGAGAAGTTCAAACTCTGGGAAAGCTTAGAGGAATGAGATGTAGAATGTAAGGAGATACAGATGCTCCTTAAAGAGGCTCAGGCAGTAGGTTAGCCTGTGCACATCCATCCTGTTGGGGTGCTGTACCTTCTTGTGAGACAACACGAAGTCAGCAAAGAGAGAGGAAAGTGCATTGTTATAAAAGGAATTTCAGACTAGGAGGGCAATAGAAGTTGAACATAAGATGCGAACTGAAGCCAAACTGTGTAGAACCTATTAAGTTTTTAAAAGAAATGTCATTTTTTACTTTCAGTGACTTTATACACAATTTGAACTCTTATATAAAAGAAGAATATTTCAGCTCATAGATGCCAACACACCTATGCTTAGTTGATTCACATGTTAGATGTAAATGACATCATCAGAATTATATTTATTACTGTCTCTTTCTAATGAAAAAATCCTTTGTTTATGCTACTTTTATTGCTCCAGAAAGCATCGCCACAGCAGCTAACAGGCTTGGCTACAAGTTTAGCAACACCATTGAGGGGAATTGTGCTCTGACGACATTGTATCAAACACAGTGTAGAAACTTTTATTAGCTCTGCTGCATGGCTGCTGCCATCAGTAACTGCAGTACTAAGGGCTGGAGAGATAAGTAACTAGAAAGTTTTACCAACCTGAATTTGAGCCCCAGAACCTACATAAAACCTGCATGTGATGGTGCATACCTGTAATTGCAGCACTCTTGTGCCAAGATGAGAGACAGGGACATGAGAATTGGCTTGAAGATGGGAGGCAGCTAGGAAGAAATACACAGCACAGATGCCTAAGGAATAAGGGATACTGTGCCCCAACAACACAGAAGAAAAGAAACAATTTTCATGACATGCTGTGGTTTACACATGTAATAGCGTGCATTCACCTACCACCCCACACAAACACAACACAACCCACACACCATAAATAAATTAACAACACACTTTTAAAATATGATACAATACTGAATTTTGAGATCTTGATTCTTGCATCCTAGATAAAAGGAAGACACTGATCATTTCCCAGAACCACATTGATAATAAAAAAAATCCATGAAAAGGAGCACTAAGCAGGCCAAATGCATACTTTTATGCTTTCTCTAATGCCTAGGAAATATAATGAAGTCACACACATATTCAGACTCCACACTCTGTTGTCTTTCCTTGTACAATACATTGTGATGGAGAATATAGACATTAGCTCTAGCAGTCAAGAGAAATGTAGTTATTGATCTCTCTGATTAGTTTGATGATTTCCCATACGCTCACCATGGCACACCCCCACTGTCTCTGATCTCTACTGGTGAGTGTGTCCTTTTCTTACAGAAGAGTTCTTCCTTTGGAGACTGTTGATACCAATAGCACTCTTCCACTTTCTGACATATCAGATAAGTACTTAGAGCTAACCTCTTGACATCTGCTGAACAATCTAGCACATGGTACAGAATTCCTGGCTGTAAAGTAGCAGAATTTCTAAATGACACAATACTGAAATTTTCCACCCTGTAATGGGCACTGCACATAAAAAATGACCTTGTTAAAGTCTCCTTCCACACTCTATCATGTAGTGATGGGATAAGAAAGAGCTGAAGCCAACGGTTAATGTGATAATATTCAGAGTATTGGTAGGCAGCCCTGGAATCCTGCAGTGGGTATGTTTCAAAACCTGCCTGGATACTAGGAGATGAGCTGCTAGAGGACACAGTGTTGGTCTTCAAAAGAGGATTGCAACGCCCACTGTGGTGACTGTGCCTGGAGGCATGCTGACTAGATCCAACTCTGGGAATGTTTACAGTTGGCTTTGAAAAGAAAAGCGAAGTTGAAAATAAAGGGAAATTTCCCTAAGATAATAGGGGCTTGTGGAAAACAGTTTGTGCTACTCCTTAGACTTATAGCCCTTCTCTGTTCTGTTTTATACTTATCGATCTGAAATCAATTGTAAAATCTGGGCAAGCCTAAGCAAATAATTAAAGTTCAGACTGCAAAACAAGTACAAGTAGCTAGGTTTTTTTTCCCAGCAAATGTGAAAAGCTGAGTTGTAAACCCCAACCATTCAATCCCTCACCCTTGAAGTATTTTGACTCACATTGTATGTGTGAATTACATCCTTTCAAAACAGGATCCTTGTATTATGCTGTATGGTGGTCAAGTTCATTTAAACTAGATATATTGAAGTATTGTTCTATCTCTGTCATTTGGATGGCACAAAACCACACAAAATTATTGAAGCTTTTAATTAAGATCTGTTAGGAACATAAAAAGTATCTTAGAGTTTTAACTAACATGCCCATTCCTAGGGAACACTTCTCAATTAACTGTTCCTTAATAAGAATCAAGTTCCTTAATAAAAACCAAGTCTGTAACTCACTCTTTGCAATGCTATTAGCAATGAATAGCAATTAGCTGAAATTGTATATTGATCACAATTCAAAGCCTGATAATTCATTTCACAATTTAATTTTTACACAAGTGTTCATGCTGTCTACACCTTTAAGTCAGGTTTAAAAACAAAAATTGAAGTGTATAAAAAAGTGCATTTCTGTAGTTTTCATTTGACTGGAAGGAAAGCAAACAGTTTTTCAACTCTCAGCGGGGGTCTTTAGAAGAGAAACTTTATAGTGCACATTTTTTCTTACACTGGTCCCCAGAAACACAAGGATTTTAAATCAAGTTAACATAACATGGTTTTAGAACATTAAGCTGGATTTCTTTTGTCTGTCCTTAGCATTTGCTTTCTTTCTTTCTTTTTTATTTATGTATTCTTCTCTCATACAATAATACACCCCCACTGCAGCCTCCCCTCTCTCAACTCCTTCCAGTTCCCACACTTCCCGTCTCCCCCAAATCCACTCTTCCTCCATTTTCCTTCAGAAAAGAGCAGACTTCACAGGGATATCAACCAGACACAGCATAATGAGATGCAATAAGACTAGGCACAAACCTTCATGCCAAGCTTGGACAAGGCAACCCAGAAAGAGGAAAAGGGTCCCAAGAGCAGGCAAGAGAGTCAGAGACATCCCCCCTCCCACTATTATGAGTCCCACAAAACTACAAGCTAAACAACCACAGCATGTAGGCAGAGGACCTAGTGCAGACCCATGCAGTGCCCAGGATTGCTGCTCAAGTTTCTGGGAGCACCTATGAGCCCTGCTTATAGGTTGACTCTGCTGGCTGGGTTCTGCTGGTGTCCCCAAGCCCTCTGAATCTTACAATCCTCCCTCTTCCTCTTCAGTAGGGTTCCCCAAGGTCTACCTAATGTTTGGGTGTGGGCCTCTGCATCTGCTCCTATCAGCTGCCAGAGGAAGCCTCTCTAATGATGATAGAGCTAGGCACCCATCTGTGAGTGTAGAAGAACACCATTGGGAATCATTTCATTAACTTTTTTTTTTGTCAGATGTGTATGGTTCTACACTAATTCTCTGAGGCATCCAGCTTCCAGTTCCTGGCCATCTGTGCAGTGTCAGACATAGGCTTCCTCTCACAGCTTGAGCCTCAGATTAGACCAAACAATGATTGCCCACTCTCATAATGAACAACCATTGCCCCAGTACATCTTGCAGGCAGGACAGGTGTGGGTTGAGAGTTTTATGGCTAGGTTGGCGGTCTGGTGCCACCAATGGGAGCCTTGTCAGGCTACCAAAGATGGCCAGTTCAGGCTCCATTACTAGGTATCCTCGGTACTGTCACCCTCATAGGTTCCAGGAAGTTTCCACTGTACTAGGTCTCCATATCACCCCTGAAATGCTCCTCCCTTGTTCTGGTCATATCTCCCTTAACCCTTTCCCTCCATTGCCAACCTGATCTCACCTGTTCCATCCCCCACATGACCCTAGTCCAATATTTGCTTTCATGAAAAATCTTTTTTTGTTTGTATCTTAAAGTAAGGAATGTGTGAAGAAGTGGTCTACAGGTTAATTATTTAAATTTTAAGCAGCATACCAAACCATGAATTACACTCCCCAACAGACATTAGTAGTACTAAGCAATAGTCATAGCTTGGTTAATGTTTTTAAATGAATGGGCTTCCTGTTAGATGGATAAAGCAGAAAGTTTGATCCTCAGTGATGAATGTACCTATAAATTCTGTTGGGCAAACACTCCTGATTCCTAAGATACCAATGCTCTTATTTACCGGTGAATGTAATAAACTCCCAGTGAACTCTCGTACTATTTGGAAAAACAACATGCCCTCTTGTTCTTGAATTTGCTTTCTCAGTCTTAGGAAATTCTGATTTGAAGAAAAATTATACCTTAATTCATATTACTTAAAATTTTGTGGAACATTACCTCCTTTTTAGAGAAAATAAATCTTAGCAGTTCTTGAAGATAACTTGTGTTTGAGCCCAGATAGTGTTGCCTAGGAACCTAAAGGCTACGCACCAGAGGTTGCACAGCAGACAGCAAGGCATCCAAGGAAAGACTGTTAGAAAAATAATCAAGACTGTAATCTTGAATTTATAAATTTCTAATACTGAATTTTTCATTTCATTTTGGCAGTGATCCAATTATTCTGAACCATGAGCCAGTTCATGAAGCAATGAGCAAAGAGCTCATCACTATGTCTGCATGAGGACTAGGTAATTAATTTTCAATATATCATTAATTAAACAAGTATCCACTGTTCGTATGTCATGTAAGTCATAGGAGTACAAGCTGGAGACTAAAGAAAGGGAAGAAACATTATGGAAACCATTCTGGTTCATTTAATCCAGTTCACTCACACAAATCTATGGGGACCTGTGAGATAGCTCAGCGGCTAAAGGTGTTTATTACCAAATCATGTTGACCTGTGCTTGACTGCTGGCAATCACAAAGACATAAAGGAGAGAATCAAGTCCCAAAGTTGTCCTGTGACTCCACACGTATGCTGTGGCATGCACATACACACACCCAAACACACACACACACACACACACACACACACACACACACACACA
>OU015751.1:11658972-11737128 GCA_907169655.1 Acomys percivali
TCTCTCTCCCTCTCTCTCTCTCTCTCTCTCTCTCACACACACACACACACATGCACACACACACACACATGCACACACACACACACACCCCAAATGAGTACAGTATAAAGAATTCTTGAAGCTTAATAATAAAGTAGAAACACAGTAGAAAATTGAACCATTAAAAGACAATGCCAGGCTAAGGGCCCCACTCTTTGTGTCACCAAAGACAGCTAGAAGGTGCAAAATATTGACTCTGAGGACAGCACAGCAAACAATTTTAAACAGATAACACACATTAAGAAAGTGGAGAGTGGGATATGACTTTCTCACGTACTCTGGTGCCTCACATTTGACCATGTCCCCTGGAGGGGGAGACCTGGTGGCACTCAGAGGAAGAATAGCAGGTTACCAAGAAGAGACTTGATATGCTATGAGCATATACAGGAGGAGGTAATCCCCCTCAGTCACAGTCATAGGGGAGGGGAGTAAGGGGAAAATGGGAGGGAGGGAAGAATGGGAGGATACAATGGATGGGATAACCACTGAGATGTAACAAGAATAAATTAATAAAAGAAAAAAATTTTAAAAAGAGACTATTTAAAATTCAGAACCCAACAGTTATGTAAATTTATGCAGAAGTAATTTTTAAAAATCAGAGAATCAGCTTCTGTAAAGCCATGTTGAAAGATTTCCAGTGAAGAAGACTATAAAGGCAGTGGAATTCTTCCAGTGAAAGTTTGTAGGACAGGATTAAGAAGTACAAGTCTGAGGTAGTACACTTTAGAATGAGCCCTAGAAATACAGGTGTAACTTGATTGCCTATGCCTGACACACTCTCGTATTAGAGAACTATCTGGAATCTCCCTCACCAGGAGGAGGCAGGTGAGGCCAGATGGCTGAGTCCATTTTTTCTGTTGCCAAAGGTCCAAAGTGTCCTGAGGCACCAGATGTTGTAAGAACAGAGCAGGTGCTCATCACAGAGCACTGGAAGGAGGTAAGGAGAGACGGATTGTGTCTCAGACTGTTATTTTTGCTTCATATGTTATGTGCATATTAAGGAATCACATGAAGTGTCCTGCCACAACGCTTCTCATGCCTCAAAACAAAACAGCTGACAGCATAAGGCTTACCCGGCAAATCTGCTTGGACAGTAACAGTGAGTGATGCCTTGCTATTTTCTTCACAGATCTGGCCAACATGTAGAGTGTCCCTCACTCTGCCGTTGTTGGTGGGCTGACAATACCCCAGCCATTTATCTGCTGGTACGGGCTTGTCTTGTCATTTCAATGTAAGACGCCATTCAGAAGGTCCCTCACTTTCAGTGCGATTTCTCAGAGGGCGCTGCAAAATGGGTCCTGAATAAGATAAAATTGGTAGGTTATATAAAATCCTCATAAATATTAAATGGTATATATTACAACAGGGGAATATTGAACTACTGTGAGTTACAAAACCCAACCAAAACAAATCAGTGATAAAATGAAAACCAGACACCTAAGCAAATGAAAATGGCCTACCCCTTAATGTTAGAGAAAACAAAATGTTAGAAGAAATGATAAAGAGAAAAAACCATGACTGGTGCCTGGCTCAGCTCCTTACCCTCTCATTTAGTCACACTATATTGAACATGAATATTCATTTAATCAAAATCATGACCTACTATTTAAAGAAGACGAGAGCTCAGAAGTACACACGCGTGATGGGGGCCGGAAAATGGAAGAAAGCTGAATTATCATATTCCTCAGTGAAAGGCCAATAGATAAAGCCTATTAATAAAACAGCAATGTAGGCATGCTATTTACAGACAGAGAGATATCACAAGAACCAGCTGATATAGTCGGAAGTGGTCACATCTGTGCAAAAGGAAAGAGGCTGCAGAAGGAATACAGGAAATTGCTGTTTTGGTGGCAAACCTGATAACACTGCTTTAATACTTTATATGCACGTGTGACAGGAAGACAATAAGTAACTTGAATAATACCACACTGAGTGTGAAGAAATAACAACATGACTATGATGCTTTGTCTTCTCTGAACACATTTTAAATTACGCAAAATTGAGTTTTCTTGTAAAGGAACTGATTTGCTCACAGTCCTGGGATAATAAGTCCTTGCTTAAACCTGGAATAATACAAAGGAAAAAAATATTCGTCTTTTCTTTTTTAGTTAGGACTTATATGTTTAAATCTATAAAAAAATAAAATAGACTATTTTCATTAGAAATATAGATGACAGCCACTTTCAGTAGCTGATATTTTTGCTATAAAGGAAGAAATTGTGTTATAAAGAACTGAAAGAGCTGAGAAGAAAAGGCTTGGTCACGTGTGTGTTGCTAAAACATGTCAGGGCCATGTCAGGGGTAATGGTAATCCTACACATACACACACATATACATACACACACACACACACAGAGCGAAAGAGAGAGAGAGACAGAGACAGAGACAGAGAGACAGAGACGGGGGTGGGGGGGAGAGAGTCACATATAAAATCATGAAAAGAATATGCTGGCATGAAAGTGTCACCAAAGAGTTACTGTCTCCTCTCAAATAAATTATGCTAATTTGAGTGTCTCCACATGGCATTAACACTGTGTCTAATAAGGCTTCAAAATTTTAACATTCACAGCAAAACCAAGAGTGACAATACCATCTCTCATCAGCAACTTTAGCAAGTCTATCCACAGTGGCAAGGCATTTTATTACTCCCTATTAGAAACGACTTTGGGATGTGTTAAATGTAGTCTTGATGAAACCTATTACAGACTTGATTAGGATGCCTGGTTTCTTTGATGGAGCAATGAGTCCCATGTCAATGAACCCTAACTCCAACATTGGTAGCGTGTCTGCAAAGAGGAGGCCAGTAAGCCCCTGAGCCACAGAGGTCTCAATCTGATCCACAAGACATGTTCCTAAAATATGGAAAATGTGGAATGGATAGCATTCCTGAAAAATAAGCTTTTTCTTTGAGTGTTTCAACCTAAACTTTCCTTAGTATTGGATTTTTTGACAGGTCTTTCCCCAAGCCAACCATCCTCTAGTCTGAGACTCCCAAATGCTAGGACTGTAGGAGTGTATGACACACAAACCATGGCTCCTTGAGAAAGAACTTTCTCATAGTTCAGGAAATTTAACACATCTTTGTAAAGATCATAGTTTGATTAGGCTACCAGGTATCCGGGTATCCCATAAGATGTAAACTTACCTGTTTGAGGTAAACCACACACACAAGGCTGCTCAGATCTAACTCTGACCTTAACCCATATAAAATTTCCCATTCAGATCTGAATCCTCAATTTGGAAATCTTGTCAGTTACGGGATATTTATATTATTTGGCCCAAAAGTTGGAGTGGACAAAACAAATCATTTCCATTTTCATTTTGTGAAGTGAAATACACAAACAATTTTCCCACTTTTTCCTATTGGCCACAGCTGTGCCAGTGCTGTGCTATAGGGCTAAGAATCCCTGGTATTTATTATGGAAAATCAAAACCAAAATTATATGAGTGATTTGTCTACAACTTTGTTTCCAGAACATGATGTTGCCAGGCCTGAACAATTTACCAATGTGGTGTAAGTGAGAAAATAAATGAAACAAAAAACAGAGTGATTCAGTAGTTTGCAAAAATATTTTTACAAATAGGTAATGAGAAATAATAGATATATGACAGAAGACAGATGGATAGATGAGAGATAGATAGATAGATACAGAGATACATAGATACAAGATGAGTACATAGATACACAGATATATAGATAGTATGTTACAATAATAATTAAGGATCACTAAGGAGACATGGAGGAGTTGAAGGGAAAGAGAGACAGGAGTCATATAAATCTAGTGTGATCATGATTGAATGGTCTTTTCAAAAACAAATGTTTAATTCTGATAGAATTGCCAATCTGCCAAATAGACTTTTGTCCAGTCTTTCTTACTCTCCCTACTATAATCTTTCTTATAATAACATCTTCATGAAATATAGCTGGCATTCCTTATCTGTACATGCTTTGGCTAAGACAAATCCTAAATGTTCACATGTATGCAGACAAACACAAACACACACACACTACACACACACACACACACACACACACACACACACACACACACACATACACACTGCAAGGGGCAAAATAGATGTTTGAATATAGAGACACCAAATTATCATTCTTGTCTAAAAGTCGGGTTTTTAAATGTCTAGTGGAAACCATGGTTAAATTGACAGTTGTAATGTTAACTAGGTAAGTTTTTTCTTCCTGATGTAAAGGCAATGAAAGTGAAGCCAGGCAGCATTAAATAACCTCACGCCGGCACAGGAGCAAGTCAGGGTTCTCCTTCAGTGTGCTTCCTGTTGTGTGGTACTGAACTCGGGCACTCAGGCAGCTGTATTTAAACAGCCAATATCTTCTTAAGCATGGAAGGGCTGACAGATGATGAGAAAGACATAATTGCTCACAGCACGTAATTTGAAGTGTATTAGCAGCTGCTCTCATTAACACTGCCTCCTATTTTTCTGCTTTGGGATCTGAGAATTTATTAACATGGAGATGGAAATATGACAGAAGGGCACTACCATTTAAATGCTTAGCCAATGACTGAGCCACGCAGGACATCAGGTATCAGCATCAGCAGACAGGAGTGATAACATGATAAACCTCAAAAATCATCCGAGATCGCCTTCCACCTGCAAAGTACACTCTCCTCGTGTGGCTTACACTGAGGTTGCCTTCCACCTGAAACACACTCTCCTCATGTGGCTTACAGAGAACAGCAGTTACTCTTTCCCAGTAACTGCCAGAGTCTCTGGAATCCTGACCAAGGTGAAGGTCAGAGAGTTCAAAATACTTTCAGAATAAATAAAAATTGTTCAGAATGTCTGATAGTTACAGGAATTCATACGGTTCCAGGGAATTTTGGAAGGAGCGAAGCTGGCAATTCAAAATGGTCTTTTGACACTCGAATGTGCACAAAGCATCAGTGGGATTTTAGGAATTAAAGGAAAGAACTTATTCCAAAACCTAAGAAGAAAGGGAAGTGGTGTTCCAGACAGGGTTTCTTCCAGTAGCCCTGGCTGTCCTGGAACTCACTCTGTAGACCAGGCTGGCCTCGAACTCACATCTACCTGCCTCTGCCTCCGGGATGCAAGGATTAAAGGTGAGCGCCACCACCCTTACTTTAAGGTTTTTGGAGTTCTGTTCTATTCTGCTCTGTTTTGGAAGTCCGACTTATGGAGTTAGAAGAACCAACAGGTTCGCTGGGAAGAATTGCTACTATTTTTAATTTTCAACTTGAGCAGGTTATGCAAAACACAGAGTATGGCTGAGTGACACTGTTAGTGTGTGAGGCATTTCTAGTGAGGGTTAACAGAGGATGGACCATGCATCCTGAATGTAAGCGGCCCTGTTCTGTGGATCTGCATCCTGCACTGAATAGAATGGGGAAAGGGAAGTGGACACTAAGTACTACCATTTCCTTCTTTGCTTCTGGGTCCACCCAGAGGTGACCATGAAACCTTACACTTCTGCAGCCATCATGGAGAGCCTCCCTGGCAGCCATACTTTCTCTGAAGGAAGGGACTCTAGCCTCGAGCCCTGAGCCAAAATAAACCCTTCCTCCCTTCCTTCCTTGGGTTGCTTTCACTGCAAAAGAAGGAAGCACTGAATAAAGTACTAATTAGTAATAGCAATGCTGATTAACAGTAAGACTTAATTTGGCCAGAGCAAGTTTTTTTTTTATTACAAAGCCAATTTAATACTTTGGGGTGTGCTCCACCGGAATGAAAAAACACTGGGAAGGGGTAACCCCCTCACCCTCAGGAGTGGCCCAGAGGGAGAGAGGTCACCTTAGGGAAAGGAAGCACAAAACCAGCTGCAGACTCAGGGCAAAGGGGATGCCATCCGTGCTAGGACCTGTGAGTACTATAGGAAGAGCATGGTGGGACTGCTCCAGGCACACAGGCGGAGAGCAAAAGGGCTGGACACGATGCCACAAACCTACTTCGGTTCCTCCTCCTTCTCATTCACCATTTTCTGCTTCTGCTGCATGATCTCGGAGTCCCTGTGTTTGTGGGCAGCAGCAGAAAGCCTGTCATCTTGGCGTGTTGCCTTAACAGAGTCGTCCTTGCTTCAGGTACTGTGATACACTAACGATCTACGAAGCCTATCATGCTCAATGCTCTCAACAATGCTGTGATGTAGCCCAAAGCGCATTTTACCTACGGAGCTGGTTAAGGTAGAAGTTCTGCCAGTTAACTGAGAGGCTCTAGGCATCAAAACTGTGATTCAAATTGCCTTCAAAAGCAAACCATTTATTCTCTGTCACTCAAAATGCTAGCATTTTGAATTTAGGCGAGGAATGTTCATTTGCTATTGAGAAATGTGATCGTGACTGTTGGTTTCTAGATGGTATTTGTAGATAAACTCCCTCCCTCCCTCCCTCTCTCTGTCTCTCTCAGTCTCTCTGTCTCTGTCTCTGTCTCTGTCTGTCTCTCTCTGCCTCTCTATCTCTCTCTGTTTCACACCCCGTCTATATCTTATTTATACATTGAACAGCTAGAAATGAATATATAGTGAATCTAGAAATTAATATGTTTGAGTACATACATCCTCTCTATAAGTAGACTGAAGCATACTACACCCCCTTATTTTGAAACAGCACAGAAAATTTGCACCAAAATTCATTACTATAAAATGGGGGATATATAACCTCATGGTTTAAGAAAAGTCTCCTTGAACACCTAATTTCAGAAGTGCTATTTTGTGAATAGGATTATGAATTATAAAATTTCACCTTGTACTTGGCTTAGTAAAAACATTTATTAGGCCAGAGCAGATGCTGACATGCTCATAAAGCGTTCTCCTTAAAGCCACAGTACAAGAAAATAGCTAAATAAAATAGCTCATAAAAGCCGTCTACTGGTAGACAGCTCAAAAACTGTATTTCCAGCTCAGAAGATTGTCTGGGAAGTGAAGCCTGGAGCAGAACTTAGGTTGTGAAATGTTCATCAGAGTGGCTAAGGTGGCAACCCTCAGCTATCATAGAATAATAACAAGGGCTGCCAACTGATTAGGTGGTGACGCAAGCTGGGTGTCTTGTCTGGGAGGGAAAACTGAAGCTGTGTGTCCTGCAACTCCGAAAGAAAGGAAAAGGCTCAGCCATTGCCAGAATCCTTGCTACTTGCGAGAGGGCTTACTATCTCAGGTGAATCATTCTTCTTCTGTTTACCTGTGCAATGAAGGCATGAATAGCCCCACCCTGCTGGCTCTGTCAATCTTGGAAAGCATTTGGTAGGATACAGTGTATGTGTTCACCCCCACATGATATCCTCTGAGATACGTCAAGTTTCTGGTGCTGAGGTCTCTGAGCTGAATGATCTCTCAAGTCTCTCACACTTTCATTTTTCTTCTCACGCTTGTATTTTTCTCTTCTGACACAATACAAAAGGCACTTTCCATACAATTACGTGATTAGAGTTGTTCCTTACTATTATTACCGAGTTTAGATATCACAAATAGCTAGACAATGAAAATGACACTGGGAGCACACAGGCACATCTTTATTTGTGTTTATAAGTATTTCTTCTTTGTGTGTATGTGTGTATGTGCATACATATATATGTATATATGTATATACATGCAGGTGTGTGTGTGTGTGTGTGTGTGTGTGTGTGTAGTCAGAAATCAACACCTGAAGTATATGTTCCTCACTTAGAGACAGGGGCTCTCTATGGCCAGGGACACACTATTTAAGCCAGGCTTACTATCCAGTGAGCTATAAAGGATCACCCAATCTCTGCTTTCCCAGTGCTAAGATTGCAAGCACAGACCACGATGCTTGGCTTTTTCACATGAGTTCTCAGGTTTGAAGAGTTAGGCAAACACTTTACAGACTGAGTTATCTCACCAGTCCAGGCATTTTATTTCTTTTTTTAAAATATATATTTTATTAATTTATTCATATTACATCTCAATGGTTATCCCATCCCTTGTATCCTCCCATTCCTCCCTCCCTCCCACTTTCCCCTTACTCCCCACCCCTATGACTGTGACTGAGGGGGACTTCCTCCCCCTGTATATGCTCATAGGGTATCAAGTCTCTTCTTGGTAACCTGCTATCCTTCCTCTGAGTGCTGCCGGGCCTCCCTATCCAGGGGACGTGGTCAAATATGGGGTACCAGAGTTCGTGTTTTTTTCTTGAGACAGATACTCACTGAGTACCCCAGAATAGCCTCCCATTCAAGACCCTGTTGGCCACCGTACTAAGTGCTCAGCTTATACATATAATGAGGAGGGAGCCACTATCTTTTTGCATCCGACATTTCTAGTATATTCTGTTACTCTCCACACCATTGTAATGATTCTTCAGTAAAGCTTGGTAAAGGAGAGTTCAGAGATGCCCAGCCATGACCAGCATATGGATAAGTTAGTGTGGGCTCATAGCTTTGTAGGTTTCAGTTCATGATCACGCCGCCATTTTATCATCTCTTCTACAATGAGGCATCATGGTGTGACAGATTGGTGGTGGTGGGAAGTTCTAATCACATAACCAAAGAGCTAAGAGAACAAGAAAAGAGGGCAGGGTGCAATGGACACTCTCAGTGCTTGCTCCAGTGGCAGGGAGATGTATCATCAGGAATTACACCCCCTAAAGGCTTCTCTGTCTTCCAGTGCTACAACAGGAGACCAAGCTTCTAGCATTGGCATCACTGGGGAGACACATTCAAATGATCGGTATCCTAGCTCCAATAATAATTGTATATGGAAGGATACTGCCTTAAGCTCACTTCCCTTCCCTGTAATAACACTACCTTGGTTACAAAGCCATTCTAACAAGATTACTTCAAAAACAGTAGCTAGGTAGGTTCACTGCAATCATACCATCATAAAAGGTCATAGACTAGGACATTATTTTGAATTGTTAAGTTTTATGGCCAAATAATAGCTTGTTTTTCCTATAACAAGGGAGCCAACTTCATCAGCAGAGAATGAAGTAAAGAGATTATCTTAAGACTATAGCTCTTATGAATTTGAAAATGTTAATCCGCTAGACTCTGGGGCCTTTCAAATCTTAGTGTTAACTTTTATTCCCATAACAGTTCTCTTTTTGTGTCATCAGAATAGGTAGACATTAATGGATAAATCACCTTCATGACATCGTCCAGAAAATTGTCCTTTTTGAAAAGGGCTAAGGTTATAAAAGTTAAAGGATATATACAATCCCATCTTAAAAGATTTAAAAAATTTTTTATGCACAGGTATGGGCTGAGTGGGGCTATGTGTACACGTATGTGGGTGCTCATGACAGCCAAAACAGGACACTAGATGTTCTGGAGAGACGCAAAGGCTGTTAACTACAGAGCCATCTCACCAGCCCTGCACTATCGTTCTGAAATCTATAATGAGAGGCTGCGTGTTTTTTTGTTTGTTTGTTTGTTTGTTTGGCAGAGCTTGATTTATTTTCATTCATGGGAATCTTGGCTGTTATCAAATACGGAAAAGCCTAAGGACCTCTTAAAGAAACAGCTGGGATTAGAAGGCAGCCCTATTTTCTTGTTAGAGGTAGCCCTGCCCTCTCCTACTCTCTGCCCACAGAGAATGTGCTATTGCCAGAAGCACAGGATATAACTGGTGATTGTGGACACTGTAATTGGAATACTTATAAAACTCTTTGATAAATTGCCCTTGGTCCAGATATCACTTGACTCTCATGAAATGAAGACTGCACAAGGCCAGTGAAACATTTAAAACTTCACTGTGTAAGCATTCTCTGTCCCACCTAATGCTTTTTTTTGCCCAATTCTTACTAAAAAAAAAATTAAAATAACCAGTATAATCGATGGTAGATTAAGAACCATTAGAAGAGCTAGGGGCATGGGTCATTGGGTAATGTGCCTGACATACAAGCATGATGACCTCAGTTTAGATGCCCAGTAGCCACATAAAAATGTAGGTATTGTCATATGACTCTGAAAACACAGAGCTAGGAAAACCAAGACAGGAGGATCGAAAGAAATTTCTGGGAACAGGACTAGACAATCTATGAGCTCAAAGTTGAGTGAAAGAGTCTGTCTCAAGAGGCCAAGCAGAGTTAAGCAAGTCCTCAAGAGTTCCTGCCTCACAAATATGTCTGTCAGATATACTGGGCCAGCAGGCTGAAGATGATGCTACAACATTATAGAGAGTTTTGGGTGACTGTCCAGGCAGCAAAACTGTCTACCATTTTTTACATTCTGGGAGCTGCTAACCTGCACTTCCTGTTTACTCAGATAATTACTTTTATTCCTTTTCAAATCTCTGATGGGGCTGGCGACCAGATAGTTTAATCTTACAATTAATCTTAGTTGTTTAGGGGTTAAGATGTTTGTAGGTCTAGATAGATGTTTTAAGTTGATATAGATGAGATATGATAGATAGTGCTTTACATTCAGAATTTTAGACTCACCAAGATAGGAAAGATGTTTTCTTCAAGGCTGCCAAAAACAAATAGCCAAAACATTATGAGTTTAACATATGTATATTTCCTGATTGTTTCGTGGTTCTTCTTGCTGTAAGTATTTATTGTATATGTGTGTAATAACATAAATATATATGTAAAAAATAATTTTAAAAAGAGGCAAAGTACAAAACAATCAAGGGTGATACTAACATCCACTTCTGGCCTCCACAAGCATCAGTGCACGCGCGCGCGCGCGCACACACACACACATGCACGCACACACACATACACACACACACACATCACTATAAAAATGTTTAAAGGGACTTATTTTTTCTTAAATATACTCAGATAAGAATCTCTCCATGTGAGGAAGCTGAAGAATTAATAGATGGAGCTCTGTGTTGTCACAGGACCAGCCTATGTATGAATGACCTATCCATCTTCATAATGATAAATTCTGCAATTAGGTAGATATCGACTGTGCCAGGTGCAAAGTGACCTTAGCTACATTATTCTACCTCATCTATCCTCCCTATGAGATACCTACAAACCTACATATTTTTCTAAAAGTGCTGTGATTAACAAAAATAAAACCTGTAAACTAATGTGAGTAAATTATAATAAAAAAAGAAAAATAAAAAGAATGACATATAGGAACAAAAAAAGTCAAAAAATTATAATAAAATAAAACAACAAACAAACAAACACACACAAATTTAGATTTCCTAACCCTATAGGTCAGAAATGTATAAATCAAGGTTCTAAAAAGCCTACATTCCTTTGAGAGGCCCCACAAGGCAATCTACTTTCTTCTCATTCGGGCTCTTTGCAGAGGTCAGTTCCATATTGGTTCCTGTTTTCATATGGGTCTCAGCTGACTTCAATTGTCTTTCTCTAAAGCCACCACACCCATAGGCCCCTTCTCCACATTTAAGGGAAGCAACAAGTTATGATCTTCCCTTACAGGGGGGAAAAAAAAGAGAACATGATGAATTATTTTCAACTTTATTTTCCTCTCACTCACTTCATTGGGGTAGGTTGATGTTTTCTGTAATTCCTATTTTGAAATAGCAATGCATTTTGGAAAATAAAATAATAATAGTAAAAACTCTTGTGAACACTGCCAGGCAACCTGGGAACTCAGAATTAAATTAAATTGTTTTGCTTTGCCTCCATAAAATTCACCATCAGAACTTTAAAAAAATGTGCTGATGATGTACAAATGAAAATGACTCCATTCTGGACAGAGGAAAATAAATTAGCTCTCTGCGGTGGGAAGGCCCGGTCCCCAAGCAATAGCCTTGCGTCTATAAAGGACCACACTGGAGTAAGGGCATCTATAAACCAAAGGACAAGGTCTTAGTCTCATCATATATTTTGCCAGCGCTGTGTAGCTTATATGTTTTGTTAACTCCACATTCATCCATCTACTGATGGATTTTATTCAGGGCTGAAATATGTGGACATGTGCAATATCAAGATTGATGATTCAGTGTGGTACCAGCATGCTTTGCAGGGGGACAATCCAACTACAACAAGTTTTATTTTCTGCTTGTGTTTTATGCTAACTTCAATGAAATACACAAGAAGTTCGGAAGCTGCAATTTCAAAAGAATCCTTGGACACAGACTCATACAATAACACAAGCATTTGTAGGGTTACAGCTAACCTGCTCAATTATAGGGAAAGGGATTATTCAAGTAATTCAATTTCCATATTACTATTTGACAAAAAGGGTAAAATATAACCAAAAGTAATGCAAAAGAGTCTTGAAGGTGGATGGAAGTTTATTTAAAGTCTATTAGACATAAGGGAAAAAAAAAAAAGAAATGTGGTCATGGACTATACTGTTTTCCACGAGGAACCTGCTGTCATCTATGTAGATACTGAAATCTAGAGATGACTGTTTGCAAACACTGTAAATGTCAGAGTAATACTTCCTAACGATAGTTACCTGGGCAGCTGTGTATTGGACAGAGACAAAAGTGTGCGCACAATGCCTTCCAACGCATTGACTCTCCAATTGGGTCTGTGTGACCTACCCTCTGGTTCTACAGACTCCTAGTAAATCGGGGTGTTGCCTGGACCAAAGATTTAGCTCAGTCGAAGTACTTGGCTAGTATGCACAAAGAACTGGGTTTGGTTCCCAGGAGCACACAAAACTATAGTGGTGGCTCAAACCTGTAATTCTAGCATTTCAGAGTTGAAGACTAAGGGATCCGAAGTTTGAGGTCATCTTTGGCTCCTGTCTTGGTTAGGTTTTTTTTTTTCTTGCAAGTTTTACACAATCTAGCTTTATTTGAGCAGAGGGGAAGCCTAGTAGAGAAAATGCATCAACTAGCTTGCCCTGTAGGCAAGCCTAAGGGTCACTTTCTTGATTGATGATTTATGTGGGAGGGCTTAGCTCACTTGGGTTGGTGCTATCCCTTGGAAGATAATAAGAAGTCACAGTTGTTTAAAATGGGTTTGCTTAAGAAAGCAGGCCTGGTGGCACTCAGAGGAAAGATAGCAGGCTACCAAGAAGAGACTTGATACCCTATGAGCATATACAGGGGGAGGAAGTCCCCCTCAGTCACAGTCATAGGGGTGGGGAGTAAGGGGAAAATGGGAGGGAGGGAGGAATGGGAGGATACAAGGGAGGGGATAGCCATTGAGATGTAATATGAATAAATTAATAAAATAAAAATTTTTTAAAAAGCAGGCTCAGCAGGCTACGGGGAGCAAGCCAATGATCAGCATTCCTCCATGCCTCAGTTCCTACCTCAGTTTCCTTGCCTTGTGCTCCTGTCCTGATGATGGAGTAAAAAGCTGTAAAATGAAATAAAGCCTTTTCTCCCCAAGTTGCTTTTGGTCCTGGTGTTTTATCACAGTAACAGAAACAAGTACATTCCAAGTCTGAGGCCACCCTGAGCTACATAAAGCCTTGCCTCAAAATACAACAAAACATGACTTGCTTAGCACCAGCGCACAGCACAAGGACTATAAGACACTCTGTCTTGCTTAGGGATGTTATTTACAATTATTTCTGGAGAGGACAAAGACAAACTGCTTTGCAATATTCAGGATGTGAAACTCTGAGGCTCAGGTTAGCATGTGTTGGTTGCTTGTTTCTGTACAACTGGGTTGGCTATACTCTTGGCTTCATACGATCACTGCAGTGACCAACTATTAATATGCCTGTGAAGTCCCTGCAGATGAGCTTGCTCTCCATTAAATGCCACTCAGAGATTGTTAACTGTACCTTCTCTTTAGTCAACTCAGTCACAATCATGGGGCCCCCAAAATGAAAATGAACATATTCTAAGATATGCAAAGCATTATTGTATTAAGGTTCTTCAGAGATATAGAATCAATAGTGTGTGGGAGAAGTAAGGGGGGACATACACATTTAATGGGGAAAGAAGAGAATTGGGAGATATTGAGGAGACTAAGATTGTGGGAATTTAACACATGCAATTTTCTGGGCACACCAATTCAGTGCAGTGGCCTCTCTGTGCTTGAGAACCAGCAATATGGTGATGTTGCTCAGTCCCTGGACAAATGTCTAAGGACCTGGGCATGGACTCCTCTATTGAGTTAGGTTCCAAGATTCCAAGCCTTGAGCACTTTCAGCTCAGATATCAAAGTTCATGACAAGATGGATGTCCCAACTCAAGAAAGGGAACCCCACCTTTCTGTCCCTTTCCTCTCTTCTGACACTTGCAGTAGATTGGAAGACAGAACCCCACATTTCTGGGGGGCAAGTCTTCATTATAAGATCTATTCATTTGAATTCATATAAACTTAGCCATCTTTGTCACCAAGGCCAGGGCTATGGTATACAGCACTGAGATTCTTAGCAAGCCATGCTTGCTAAACCCAAAGAGAGAAAGTCTCCAAGGGCTACCATGGTGCCATAGCTACATTTGTTTTATCACAGAACTGAAGGCAGCACAAGAATCTGCTGCTGGAGAGGGTGGAGTAACTCAGAGGTGTTGGGGTGCAGCCACTCACACATCTAGATGGGCTTTGCACATCATTTTCAAACTAAAGTGATGTTTTTCCATAGTCAGCGATCTTCACTTTAGAACCCACAACCAAAGGCTATATTTTCCTCCAGGCTGATTTATTCTGAGATATTATTACTGTGTGGAGATTTTTTTTGAAAGCTTGGGCTTTGAATACCTCTCCCATGTCCTGATTTGGTAAAATTTATCTATTTTGTGCCTCACAGTGATGTTTTACAAGCTGGATTTATATTCAGTTCTAAGCTCCCCCATCACAACCCATTTGCCAGGAAGGTCATTTTTCACTGCATCAGCAATTAGTCTAGAGACTTCCACTGGTTCTGGAGAGAAATAATTGTGGCTTGTAGAAAGATATTGTAAATGGAAATGGAAATAAATGGCTGAACCCGAGGAATATTTATGAGGTTCCACTGCAGCTTGAGTGACTGATTACATGCCAGGGCGGAAAAGAAAAGGAAGTATCAAGGATGCCTGCTAGATGCCTCATTCCACAAAATATTTAGCAGATAAACATCCAAGTACACAGAGAGGATAAACATGCTGCACGTTAATATTAAAGAGAATGCAAGACCAAATAATCTTATAAACATTATATTCATCATCAAATACCTTCTGCATTATTAAGATGACTTCGGTGTCAAGCATGGAAATAACTTCAAAAGAAAACAATAATAAGGTTTTTAAAAAAAATCCATCTAGTTGAGAAATTGTACCTACTTTACAAGAACTTTAGATTTCCATAGTAATATTTTATTTGGGCTTTGATGCAATGATCTGAGTGCAGATGTTTTATTTAACGTTTAGCAATCCCATTGCATCTGATCACTCAGCAGCGCAGCTGTTAAGAATTCATTGATTTTATTCATGTAAAAGTTATTCCTCTTCCCCAAGTAGTTTCTCTGCCACTCGCTCATTCTAATGCCTGTTCATTCATGCACAAGAGAACATTTTAAGCAACACTCAGAATATGACCTATGCTTCATAATATTCGCACATGCACGAGGCAGTGGTAAATCAAAGGTTCCTTGTTGTAAGCATAGAGGAAAGCAATAAATGAGAAATAAATGAAGCTTACAATTAGAATGCTATACACGGTCCTGCAAAAAAAAAAATCTAGAAAATAATTACACATAGTGCTAGCTAGGTTCCAAGATGATTTAAGAATGACACAGTCTGAGACATCTGTGAAATCCATCCCCTTGGGAGGGGCATCAGTGGGGCTGTCCTGCATTGCCTGATCAAGAAACTTAGGAGATGCACAAGGCAGACGTCTATAATACAAGCCAAGCAAGTGAATAAGTGCTCTGAGGATGGCTCGGTCAGTAAAGTGCTTGCTTGGCAGACATAAAGACCTGAATTGAATACCTAGAGGCCATCTGAAAAAATGCTAGGCATAGCAAATGCTTGAAATCCCAGAGCTGGGGAGCAGAGCCCAGCAGATTTCTTGGCATCTTTGGCACCTTCAGGCCAGGGAGAGAGTGGATGTGAAAAAGCAGGTATACAGCAGTGCTCAAGGAGCAACTCTTTAGGTTGACCTCTGGCCTCCATGTATATGTGTTTGCATACCTTCACCTGTGTACACATGAACATACACACACAAGCACACTAAAATAAATCAGGCCCTTCTCGTTTGTACATTTAGAAAGCATTTAACACAAGCCACTAATCACTTATCTCAGATTACTTAGCTAGGATGATTACACTATTAAACTATACATGCACTGAACTTTCTGCATCTTCTGTACTCCAGAGTAAATCTTTCAACTCCTTAAGTATTCTAAGAAAACATATTAGAGGCTGGGGCTCACTTTTTTTTTTTAACCTAGGACATATTTAGGATAACTAGTTACTATTTGTTAGTAATAGCTGAAAAGTATCACAAGAAATACAAAAGCAAATACTTTAAAATATCACTAACAAAAAAAGTATTAGTTTGATTCTTGGCAGCAAAATAGATATCAACAAGAATAGAATTACAGTTTACCAGTTCAACGGGTAAGTTTGTAATTAAATGTCACAATAAGCTCAGCATCTCTGGTTTAAAACATCTAAAATACATATGTAAGAAGAAGGCTGGGATGAAGTGTAAGCCCCATCCAACTCCTACATCACACACTGGACCCTTAAAGAAAAATTCTTCTCCGGGGTGGACATAAGGGTATGGTCTGATGATCATCAGAACTACAATATAAAACATGTGTACCAACAGATCACCAGGTGGACAGTGACATCATCCCATGTCATCCTCCACAAAGCACCACCTCATCTTTGTACACTGCTGTCACCCTGAGAGTGCATCACAGCCTTTAAAGGATAAAAGGATCCATGGCAGTGACATCTCGTCTGGAGTCTCATAGGTAGAGTTGATACATTTTCAGAAAGCTTTACTGAGAACGTGTGATGCCTCATGTCTCCCGATAGTTGCTTTCTGAAATTGCGGATATTTTTACCAGACAGTGGAATAGCAATGTAGATCACATAACTTACAGATGGCACATATGTGCAGAAAAAAAGGACTGCTCTATAAGCTCACAGGATACGGTATAGAAATATCACTGCAGGGTTTGATTCATCCATAAAAAATATTACAGCGATTACAATGAAAGTATTTGCTAGTTAGCTAATTGTGCATCAACTCAAGAATTGTTCTGCTAGTAAAAGCAATTTGTGGCAGCGTGTATCATTTGCATACCGAGGCTCAGACTTGTGGCTGTATACACAGCAATTCTCCCTTCAATCCTGCAGGAGCAAGTGAATATGAATGAATGGTTGTCATCAAGTAAATCAGCTTGCCTACTGCAAGTATCAGCTGAACAGCTGCCAAGCTTTTCAAATACCTGGTCCTTTATCCATTTGAAGCTATACTTGAGAGGACACATCTAGCGTTTTCCAAAATGACCTTATCCTATAACTTAGTCATTGCCTTCTTTTTCTGTCCAGCCCCTTGGACTAGATATCATCAAATAAACTCATTAGAATTTTAGCTATTAATAGAAAGTCCATGTGTCTTTACAAGCTCATGGAATAAACATGTCTGAAATGCTATGGTACATTGATCTATCTTTGGATATGAGTGCGTAAATGCCTCACAAATATAAAATCCAGGTCCTTTATTTCATTCTAAGCTAAAATATATGTGTTTATCTATGCAGGGGTAAGTGCCAGCAAAGGTTAGAAGTGGGCATCATATTCCCCTTCCATTGTGGGACTCCATGTAGACAAAGCGGTTATTGTGGTTTTTCTTTCTTGACCATCTTTAAGGAAATAGAAGCAAAGAATACATAACTATACAGTCTGCTGATTTCTATGTATATGATCCATGTTGATATTTATGATAGATATGTGTTTTTCATATGGTCAAGAATACCTGGCCAATCAGAATTTTTAAAAGAATATATATGTAATCTGAATAAACTATAAAAAATAAAAAAATAAAAATAAAATGAAAAATAAAGAAAAGAAAAAATAGATTAGAAACACTTAACTTGAAACATATAGGGCCAAACGTAAGTATTAGATACACTTTCTTTTTCTATATGTGACACATACACATGTAGAGGACAATTTTTCTCCCCACAATGTGAGACCCTGAGATCAAACTCATGCTTGAAGTCTGAGCCATCTCACTAGTCTCAAAATATTAGTTTGGAATGATAGAGACACTTTCCCTAAAGAAATAAACAGAAAATATGCAATCAAGTTAAATTTCAGTTTTCAATATCATAGTATTTGCATTTGCACTGTAATAAATATAAACCACCAATCTATTCCATATATCTCCAATAGAAAACAAAGCCCATGATGTATGTATTTTCACATTTTATTTTTTTATTTTTATCTATTATAGATAAGTTCTTGGCACTCAACTTAGATACTTGTGACCCTAACACTCAAAAGGCAGAGACAAAGGCAGGAAGATAAGAGTCCAGCTTAAGGCTATTATGAACAACACAGTCAGTCCTGGGCCAACTAAAGTGACAACAGACACCAAGTCTCAAAACAAGAAGGAAACAGAGAGTCCCTTAGTTTCTCATTAAAAGAATAATATTAATATAATTATCTTTTGGGGTTTCTTACCATAGTACCTCTCTTTTTCTTTACACAGATGTGTTAGCAGGGCGTAATGTTCTCACTGAACAGTGGAAAACCGAAATGTGTCGTCTACTAAAGGACTGAGTACAAAAAAAACTTATACTAATTACTAGGATGAATAAATTCACAGGTATAAATGCAAATGTTTCCAACTCAAGGCAAGCAATAACTCATGATGATCAGGAGGGAATCACCCTAACAGAAATTGAGTCCAAAGGCTAGGACTTGCCCATCCTGTTAGAACAGCAAGGTGTAAGTGCTGACTGGCTCAGGAACCCATGCCAGCTTTAGAAATCCTGTCACAGTCAACTGACCATTAATAGCCTGAACAGATCTCTGCTCAGTGCTCCCACATAATATCTACGAGGTTTGGGATTTCTCTTCCATAGTCATCAAGCCACAGAGGCTAAGGATTAAATCAAGATATACACAGTGTATTAAACATATACCAAGGGAACAAATAAACGTGTATACAAGGTCAAAAGTCAGTCCCAATGGCTACAGTCTAGTACTGATATGAGAAACACGTTTCAAGGACAAATTGATTTCCAATGCCTTATTCCAATTTCATGAGGCTAGCATGAAGTGTGTACATTTGCCAGGGCAAAGTGATACTTCAGAATCAGCCCATGAACAGATGCCTGCCATCTGCTCAGTCTATCTAGAAGCATTTGTGGTAGATAAAGGAGGGGTCTGGCTCCTCATACTCCTGTTTGCTGGTCTACATATGCTGAAATACGGACAGTAAACCCAGGATGGAGCCATCAATTCAGACTAAATACTTGTGCTTGGGGGTAGTGATGATCTTGACCTTCAAGATGAAGTTGAAGGTGGTCTCATGGATACCTTTGGATACCTGTCCATGATACAGGACTGGGAGAGCCTTTATGGACACTAGAACTGCTTGTTACCAATGGTGATCACTTACCCACAACACATGTTGTAACTGTTCTCCAAGTAGGAGTACATAAAAGTGGCTATTTCTTGCAGAAATCCCAGGGCTCTAACCAATATCTCACTCAACTGTGGTGTGAGGCTGTAGCCCTACTCAGTCATGACCTTGAAGCAGTAGACTGTCAGGTATCTGCCAACCATGTCTAGAAACAAGGTATGTGTGAACCATGTCACCAGAATCCACAATACCAGTAGTGCACTCAGGGACATACAGAAATAGCTCCACCCAAATGGCTATGTTCATGACTTGGGTGTTGAAACATTATTGGCATCATCTTCTGAGCCTTGGAGTTCAATGAGCCCTTGGTCAGAAGCAATGGATGTTCCCTAGGGGCCATAAGGAGTTGTTCACAGGTGTGGTACCAGATCTTCTCCACATCATTCCAGTTGTGGACAATGCAATGGTTGATAGGTAATTCAAGGTCAGGATTCCTCTTGATCTGGCTACCTTGGATATGTAGGAGTTCTTCTGTCCCATGCCCATCAAGCTGTCTTGGTGTCAGGGACACCCATGGGATGGGGGTGAACATGGCCCTGAGGTATTGTCACCAGAAAATCCAGCTTTGTTCTTACAGAAGCCATTGGAAATTCTATTACCATCAGCAGAGGTCAAATCCCAGGAGCAGTAAAAAGATGCACAGTACAGAACAGCAGTGGAGTGTGGGCCCAAAGTATCCTTCTTAACTTCAAACTCTTCCCCTACAAAGTGGGCATAATATTTCATTGATACCATTACTTCAAGGAGTTAATAAAACTCTGCAAGTGTTTGGCAACTTTAATTTGCATAAGAATGTTGTGGCGGGTAGTTTTAAACAGATGGTGGGTTACACCATCACAGTTATAATTCAGAACTCAATGATAGTGTACAAGGTATATTGCTTTAAAGACAAGAATTGTGGTGCTATGGATAAACATTGGGTAAGTAATTAATATCATCAATGTATGTCTGAAGTCATACCAGACCTAAGTTAAGGGTCTGAACAGCGCCAAGAATTAGAAAGCATGAAGATAGTGAAATATAAACAATACCTAGAGAAGCTCGTCTTAGGTGCTGTCCATCCCCCCCCCCCCCCCCCCCCCCCCCCCCCCCCCCCCTCGCGCCTCCCCCCCCCCCCCCCCCCCCCGCCCCAATAACACTGGCAGAGTGGAAATCCTGCCTGTGGCCAGTGTAGATCATTAGTATCATGCCTTATTAGTCTCGTAGGAGTTCTTTCTGTTATAAATATGGTTTACTCTGGGCACAGATCTCATTCTGTCTGGTTTTACCATCCTCTGCCTCTCCCAACTGCCTCTTTGATGATTACTAGAACCTAAAAAGGCATGACCCCCCTCCCATGATCTTTTCTTCTGGAAGTAATTATATTGTTCTTGTAGCAAGATCGCTATAATTGTTTTCATAGAAATGACCCCCATGAGCTCATATACTAGAATGCTTGATCATAGTGGAATGGCAATACTTGAATGGGATTAGGAGGGTGGCCTTATTGGAGGAAGTGTGTCACTAGGCATGCCAAGCCCAGTGGCTCTCCCTTCCTGGGGTCTGCAGATCCAGGTGTTGAACTCTCGTGTTACTTCTCCAGCACCATGTCTGTGTGCATGCTGTCATAAGGATAATGAACTAAACCTCTAAAAATGTAAGCAAGGCCCAGTTAAATGCTTCCCTTTACAGGAGTTGCTGTGGTCATGGTGTCTCTTCACAGCAATAGAACACTGACTCAGACAGTCATCACAAAGAGGAAAGTCTACCTGGGATCAGTCCATATACCAGGCTGGAGTCATGCCAAAGATCAAAAGTGTGTACCTTTGTAAAACATTCATGAAGTAAAATACATAACGAACAAATAAATGCACAGCTATCCAAAGGGGGTTCAAAGGAATCTAGAAAATGTGTTTTATCTCAATCAAGTAGAGTAATACCATGGTCATAAAATATAAATATAAATGAGTGTTCTCAAAGGCATATGGGTTGTGGGGAATTATTCATAGATCTTTCACCCCTGGGTCTGGTAAAAGCTGGAAAACAATCATTTGTGTATTATTTTAATTCATACAATCTCTTGTTAAAATGAAAACACATAGTGACTATCACATAACTAACCTATTTCATAAAACATCACTTCCACAAACTATTGCTAATTGAAGTGAGAAGACAAAGAAAAGAATGTGTCCAGATGGCAGAAGAAAAGATAACAGGATGCCTCAGCTTGACCAGGGTGCTGTCACTTGAGAAAGTGAACTTGGCAGGGAAAGGGCGTGAGACAAGAAAGGGAAAGTGGACAGAATGGAATGAAAAACAGTTATTACAGCATGTTTCTCAGACCTCCTTTGCCCCTAAATCATCTTGCGAGATAGATTTGGCTCCATCCTGTACACAGAGAAAGACTGGGCAATGTCCTACACTCTATTTCCTGGTACAACATATGAAAACTGTAGTAGATGTAAACATGGTTTTGTTTTAATCACAAGTGAGGGATGTGAAACAGACTTGTGTGAGGGTTTGTGGTGTTTTACTACTGGAAACAGACTAGTGAGAGAACAGGTAACGTTTGTCCACTAGAAGAGGAGCCGCCTCTTGTGGGGGCATGGTCTTTGCCAACTGATAAAAATCCTAGTACAGACTGTGAGAGGAGATACATGTTTGAGTCCCAGACAAGAGGCTGGGCTTTTTTGGTTTCAAGTCTTGGCTGTTTGTCACTCCACTTTAAGATATTCCTAGAGAAAACAATTCCAGAAAAAAGCTTCGAGGTTCCAGCTGTTGTTTGGGTTCCAGCTTCTGTAGTTGCAGTCACCTTTGCTGAATTGCTGTTTTTCTGCTTAATGGGTCTTCTAGAATCCTGCTGACTACACCCGTGGAATCACTCCAAGGAACTGAGCCTAAAAAGGTCTACTTCCGTTTCCATTAACCTCTTGTCTCTCCTATCTAGGGTAAGTGGATTGGAAGGGAGGTATAAGCATTAAGGAATCCCAAATAAAGTACGTTTGAAAAAGTTCAAAGCCTACAGAAAACAATATCCCAGGACTGATTCAAATCCTGGGAGCATGAGTTTTATTTGCATAGCTAAATTTAAATGAGTATACATGATTTTCATAAATTTATGACAAATGAAAATATTTGCACATGAATTGATTTCTTTGTTAAGAGATTTTTAAGTATTCATTTCTTTGGGATATCTTATTGGTTTTGACTCTGCCTACTGCTTTCTGCAAATATATAAATGTGTAAGTCCAGGTTAGGCAAGTCTGTTATGCCTTATGATTTTAAATGTTATGTAAACAGTCAACTTAAAGATTGTTACAGGCTAAAGTGGCCATTTAGAATGAAAAGGTAACTGACCACACATACGAATGCTACCTTCTTCTTTTGAAAAGAAATCTCAAAGCCTGAGTGGCTTTTAAACAAAACACGAACCTTCAAGTAGCTAAACCCTTCCATTCAGCTGCCAATGGACCTTAGCAGAGGAGAACATGACAGTTACTCCCAGTTGTTACCTGGACTAAGTAGATGTCTAGGAAGTTGCTAATGCACACTTGCACTTTTTTCTATGAGAGTATTTCCACAAAGGACTAGCATGTAAGGGGGGGTTGGATCTGCGTGAGGAACTTCTGCCTTGAGTGTGGATAACACTACTTGGTAAGCTGGGGACCTGGATAGAACAAAAAGTGGAACCTGCAAGCTAGAGTGATGTGTAGTAGGTGTGGTTTTTGCTAATATCCTGGCCTCTGGATTCCAGTCTTTGAACACAGACTCATACCAGTTGGTCCCTAGAGTCTTCCAGGCTTTCATCCCAGACAGGGGCTGAACTATTGGATCCCTTTTGCTGAGGTGTGGAGCTTGTAGGCTGAGAAGCTAGTGGGTGCTCAGTCTCTCCAGCCTGCAGACTGGAACTTCTCAGCCTCTGATCATTTGAGACAGTTCAGCAAGTTCCCCACTTGCAACTAACTACGCTCTCTCTAGTTTCTGTTCTTCTGGAGAAGTGTGGCTGATATAGATGTCATCCTATTTCGAAATGTTGATTTAAAAGCTATCCTGATACCACAGTTCTTCTCTTCTTGACCGTATTTTGGTATGATCATTGAATTTAAAAATAAAACTTGTATCATGATACAACAATGGACTTCAAAAACTTCTCAAATGATTTTAAAATGTTTATATATACAGACCCCACTCATTTCTAAAAATTGATATATATTGATGTTATGTACAAACAATAGTCACAACAGAATTTTGATTTTGATAAACCATTGCCTCTATTGTAACATTTAAGTCAAAGTGTCAGTTAACACAGTCCAAGGATAAAATCAGGACCAAAGAATCTGGACACATAGAGTGGTACCTTATCCTAAGAAACATGATTATGTTCAAAGGCAAAACAGCAGTAAAATGTGCTTATAGGACATCAAAGGAATCAGGTGCAGTAGCTTGGTGCTAGGATAATAGGTGTGATTAAAAAGGAAGGCTCGAAGGAGGTAAAAAAAAAAATCACACATCTGGATTTAGAAAACCTAATCCTTCTTGTTGACATTAACAACTCTCATTTCCTCAGAAACATTCTGCTATTTGATTCCTTCCTATGAAGTATACGAAAACTCCCATGCACTTCATGTCACTAGAGAGGACGAAGGAGTGATTTAGTGGGTGGCATGTTTAACAGTCTGACAGGGATCTCACTTTCTCCACATCGTTTGCTGTGGGCAGAGCCAAGCAGAGACCTCAAACTCACTTGTCTGTCACTCCTTGCACCTGTTGCTGCTGCATCCCTGGACAGTGATTGATGAAGGTGTCCCTCACGAACGGCTGATGCTTACCCACAGATTGCCATGCCGCAGCATTATCTGACTCAGAAATATTGCCAGTTTGATTGAAGCAAACACACATGAAGCATGCCTAGAGACTGAGCCTGTAGAGAAAATGGTGTAGAAAAGGAAGAACCCTCCCAAGGACCTGGGAAGTCAAGTGCTACAGAGGAAACCCACGTATGGGTGAACACACACACACACACACACACACACACACACACACGCACACACACACACGCACACATGCACGCACACGCACACGCACACACACACACAGTGAGAGAGAGAAAGACAGACAGACAGACAGACAGACAGACAGACAGACAGAAAGACAGACAGACAGAGACAGAAGCACAGAGAGAGAAAGACAGAGGCACAGAGACAGTGAGAGAGATGTGGGGGGGTGCTCACATTTCTTATTATACATGATATATATTTACATTATATACTTTCTTACCTGAGGTGGGAGCAAGCTTTCTGTAAGCACTACGAGGAAGGGTCCACAGTTTTAAAAAAAATTACAAGTTGCTCACACATTAAAATGAAAGCAGATACCTGGCTTAAGAAGGAGAAAAGGAGTTACATCAGGGAAACAGGAGCTCTGGTGATGAGAAACAAAGAGTTTGCAGTTGACTGTGTGAAAACCAACAGAACCTGAGGGGGACAGGTGCTGAGAAACAAGACCAGTGCTGATGAGCTAGCTAGCTATCAAGCTTCCATAAGACCATCTACCCTGATGCCTTTGGGAAATATATACACACTATTTTGTTATTTTATGTATTATCTATGATAATGCAGGTAATTATAACTGTTTCCAGGAAAGATTCCACCTACTTCAAGAAAGAGACCCCCGATAGCTGATCTACTCTGAGGAGACCAGGGACGTGAATGGAGCCACAGACTGCTGGATTTTGAGAACTGTAGGTGAGTGGGACCCCAAACGCCACAGACCACCAGGGGGTCTAACCCTGGGACAAGCAACAGCCTGGAGGTGCTAAACGCACTCCCCAAACCCTGAAACGGAATCCACAACCAAGCTACAGTGGACACATAAAACCCAAACTCGCCATTTGGGGAGGGGATTCTCCGGAGCCCCCAGCCTGAGGAGTCTCAGCAAATCGGGTGAAACCACCATTGAACCTCTCCATCCACACCACGCCAAACTGTGGAGGTCACCTGCCTAGCCCGGGAGCATTCGGGCTAGAAGATACAGGGGACTCCCGCCAGCGGCCTGAATCGCCATTGTCGCCAGCTGCCCGCCCGGGCTGCTGGCACTGACCCGGCACTCCCTAAACAACAGAACCTAGCTGGGTCCATTCTTGCGGGCCCACGACAGGACCTCCCATAATATAGGGAGCCTGGGGTCGACTTGCAGGGTCTATCTGCTGACCTAAAGTGACTTGGGAGCATTCGGGTTTTCACTGGTGGAAAGAGAAGATACAGGGACTCCCGCCAGCAGCCTGAATCGCCATTGTCGCCAGCTGCTGGCACTAACCTGGCACTCCCTAAACAACAGAACTTAGCTGGGTCCATTCTTGCGGCTTGCGACAGGACCTCCCATAATATAGGGAGCCGTGGGTCAACTTGCAGGGTCTATCTGCTGACCTAAAGTGACCTGGGAGTGTCCTGGCATATAGGGGTGTGGAAACCGCTGCCTCCTTGGATATTGCCAGTGGCCTGAAACCATACTGTCTCAGGCCTACCAGGCACTGATCCTATAATTTCCAACAGGCTGATCCTAGCTGGGTCAGCTCCTGCAGACCCAGCAAGAACTCCCAAATTCATGGGAGAGGCTGGAAGCTCCTAAAGAGTATAGAGGCAGAGCTAAAAGAAAGCTACAACCCAGAAGATCTGATACACCTGTGGTCTTGGCTACAAAGCAACAGGAAAGACAGGCAGCTGGGATCAACCTACATAACCAGAGAGCTTGTGTGCTGACCTTACTCTAGATCCCAAAACTGCTGATCTGAATTACAGCAATAAGGTGAAAAGGCCCAAACAGAAACCTACTTTGCATGACTCAGCCTGGTGCCTAAGGTGTTGAGAAAAATCTCCAGGAGTAGAACCTGAATCACCTGCTTGGTCCAGGGAAATATTCCCTGATCCCCACAGGTAAGGGCACCCTACCTATAATCAGACATCAACTATCCACTCCCAAACAGGGAAGGTCACTAAAAACTACCTCCCAACATCAGAGTCACCAAAATGACAAGGGGACAATGAAAGAACGCTAACAAAAACCAAAACAGGATGGCATCACCAGATCCCAGCAATACCAGTGAAAACAACATGGAGAATCCAACAACAATTGATATACAAGAAAACTACCTCAAGTCCTTAGTAAGTAAGATGATAATGGAAGAAACAAATAAAATCTGTAAACAAATGCAGGAGGAGGCAAACAAGAGGGCTGAAGACTTAAAAGAGTCATATAAAGAGGCATTTGAAGAATATCAGAAAAATACAAATATCCAGATGAAAGAAATCATTAAAACAGTTCAAGACCTGAAGATAAAAATGGAAGCTATCATAAAAGAACACACGGAAGAAAAACGTGATCGAGAAGCTTCAGAAAAGAAAGCAAGCATCTCAGAGGTGGCCTTATCTAACAGATTGCAAGAAATGGAAGAACAAATATCGGGACTTGAAGATACAATCGCAGAACTGGAAACATCAGTCCAGGACAATGCTAAATCTGAAAATTTCCTGACACAGAGCATCCATGAAATAAAAGACAACATGAAAAGACGAAACTTGAGAATAATAGGGATAGAGGAAAGAGAAGGCAACCGACTCCACACCCCAGAGAATATCTTTAATCGAATAATAGAAGAAAATTTCCCCAATTTGAAGAAGGAGATGCATACGAGCATACAAGAGGCCTACAAAACACCAAATAGAATAGACCTGAAAAGAAAATCTTCCTGCCACATAATAATAACAACACAAAATATACAGAACAAAGAAAAAATATTAAAAGGGGCAAGAGAAAAAGGCCGAGTAACATATGAAGGCAAACCTATCAGAATTACTCCTGACTTCTCAGAAGAGACCATGAAAGCCAGAAGGGCCTGGACAGAGGTTCTGCAAACCCTAAGAGAACACAGATACCAGGCAAGAATACTTTACTCAGCGAAATTATCAATAACCATTGACGGAGAAAACAAGATATTCCATGACAAAACCAAATTCAAACAGTACCTAGCCACAAGTTCAGCTTTACAGAAGTTACTACAAGGAAAACTCTACCCCAAAGAATCAAACTACAACCAAAACTACATAAGAAATAGGTAACTATACCATCGCAAAATCACAACCTCACAAAATCTCAACTGTTACAAATACCAAAAATGAAGGGACTTAGCAATCACTGGACATTAATATCTCTCAACGTCAATGGTCTCAATTCTCCAATAAAAAGACACAGACTAACTGACTGGATGCATAAACATGACCCAACATTCTTCTGCATTCAAGAAACACATCTCAACCACAATGACAGACATTGTCTCAGAGTGAAAGGTTGGGGAAAAATATACCAAGCAAATGGTCACAAGAAACAAGCTGGGGTAGCCATTCTAATATCTAATAAAATAGACTTTCAACCAAAATTGATCAAAAGGGATGAGGACGGACACTTCGTTCTTGTCAAAGGTAAAGTCAATCAAAAAAACATCACGATTTTGAACATCTATGCTCCTAAAACAAGGGCTCCCACATTTGTAAAAGAGTTATTAACAAAGCTTGAACCATTCATTGATACCCACACATTAATAGTGGGAGACTTCAACACCCCACTTTCACTCAAGGATAAGTCCTTGAATCAAAAACTAAGCCGGGAAATAACTTCATTAACCAATGTCATGAATCATATGGATCTAACAGATATCTACAGAACTTTCCACCCAAATGCAAAGGAGTATACCTTTTTCTCAGCACCCCATGGAACGTTCTCCAAAATTGATCATATAGTGGGTCACGAAGCAAATCTCAACATATACAAGAGGATTGAAATAATACCTTGTATCTTATCAGATCACCATAGTCTAAGGCTGGACTTCAACAACAACAACAACAGAAATAACAAAAGGCATACTAACACATGGAAACTAAACAACTTTCTCCTTAATGACACATGGGTTATGGAAGAAATAAGGGGAGAAATAAAAGACTTCCTGAAATTCAATGAAAATGATGGAACAACATACCTAAATTTGTGGGACACATTGAAAGCAGTGCTAAGAGGAAAATTCATAGCACTAAGCGCCTTTAAAAAGAAAATGGAAGCATCCCACATAAACAACTTAATAACACATCTAGAAGCTTTAGAAAAAAAAAGAAGCAGAAACACCCAAGAGGAGTAGACGCCTAGAAATAATCAAACTCAGGGCTGAAATCAATAAATTAGAAACAAAGAGAACAATCCAAAGAATCAACAAAACCAAGAGCTGGTTCTTTGAGAAAATTAACAAGATAGACAAACCGTTAGCCAATCTAACTAAAAGACAGAGAAACACTATCCAAATTAACAAAATCAGAAATGAAAAGGGAGACATAACAACAGACACTGAAGAAATACAAAGAATCATAAGAACCTACTTTAAAGGCATTTATGCCACAAAATTTGAAAATCTAAGGGAAATGGACAATTTTCTCGACCGATTCCATTTGCCAAAATTGAATCAAGACCAGATAAACAAATTAAATAGCCCTATTTCTCCTATAGAACTAGAAGCAACCATTGATAGTCTCCCAACCAAAAAAAGCCCAGGGCCAGATGGTTTCAGCACAGAATTCTACCAGTCCTTCAAAGAGGAGCTAATACCAATACTATTCAAGCTATTCTGAAAGATAGAAATGGATGGAATATTACCAAATTCATTCTATGAGGCCACAGTCACATTGATACCCAAACCCCACAAAGACGCAACAAAAAAAGAGAATTTCAGACCAATTTCTCTTATGAACATTGATGCAAAACTACTTAACTAAATACTCGCAAAGCGAATACAACAGCTTATCAAAGACATCATTCACCATGACCAGGTAGGATTCATTCCAGGCATGCAGAAATGGTTTAACATACGAAAATCCATCAATGTAATCCACCATATAAACAAACTGAAAGAGAAAAACCACATGATCATCTCTTTAGATGCAGAAAAAGCATTTGACAAAATTCAACACCCATTTAAGTTTAAAGTTCTGGAGAGATCAGGAATACAAGGCACTTTTCTAAACATCATAAAGGCTATATACAGCAAACCAATAGCCAACATTAAATTAAATGGAGAGAAACTCAAGGAAATCCCTCTAAAATCAGGGACTAGACAAGGCTGCCCACTTTCCCCATACCTCTTCAATATAGTTCTTGAAGTTCTAGCCAGAGCAATAAGACATCAAAAGAAGATCAAGGGGATCCAAATGGGAAAGGAAGAAGTCAAATTATCCCTATTTGCAGATGATATGATAGTGTATATAAGTGACCCCCAAAATTCCACCAGAGAACTCCTAAGCTGATAAACACCTTCAGCAAATTGGCAGGATACAAAATAAACTCAAAAAAGTCAGTAGCTTTCCTATATACAAATGATAAACAGGCAGAGGAAGAAATTAGGAAAATTACTCCCTTCATGATAGCCACAAGCAATATAAAATACCTAGGAATAACCCTAACCAAGTAAGTGAAGGACTTATTTGAAAAAAACTTTAAATCTCTGAAGAAAGAGATTGAAAATGACATCAGAAGATGGTGGGATCTACCTTGTTCGTGAATTGGGAGAATTAACATAGTAAAAATGGCCATTTTACCAAAAGCAATTTACAGATTCAATGCAATTCCTATCAGAATACCTACAAAATATTTTGAAGATATTGAAAGAACAATTCTCAACTTGATATGGAGAAACAAAAAGCCCAGAATAGCAAAAACAATCCTATACAATAAAAAAATCCTCTGGAGGAATCTCCATACCTGATCTCAAGCTGTACTATTGAGCAACAGTAATTAAAACAGCATGGTACTGGCACAGCAATAGGCTAGTGGATCAATGGAATCAAACTGAAGACCCAGAGATGAATCCGCACACATTTGGTCACTTGATTTTTGACAAAGAAGCCAAATCCATTCAATGGAAAAATGACAGCATCTTCAACAAATGGTGCTGGTCTAACTGGATGTCTCCATGTAGAAAAATGAAATTAGACCCCTATTTGTCACCATGCACAAAAATCAAGTCCAAGTGGATTAAAGACCTCAACCTAAAACCAGAGACATTAACCCAATTAGAGCAAAAAGTGGGGAAGAGTCTGGAACACATAGGTACAGGAGACAACTTCCTGAATAGAACACCAACAGTCCAGGCCTTAGTGCCAACAATTAATAAATGGGACCTCATGAGGCTGAGAAGCTTCTGTAAGGCAGGTGACACTGTCAAGAGAACAAAGCGACAGCCTACAAACTGGGAAAAGATCTTCACCAACCCTTCATCTGACAAAGGTCTAATATCCAAAATATATAAAGAACTCAAGAAATTAAACACTACCAAACCAAATAACCCAATAGAGAAATGGGGCTCAGAACTAAACAGAGAATTCTCAACAGAGGAATATCAAATGGTGGAGAAACACTTAAAGAAATGCTCGACCTCCTTAGTCATCAGAGAAATGCAAATCAAAACGACACTGAGATTCCATCTTACACCCATCAGAATGGCTAAGATCAATAATTCAACTGACACCACATGCTGGCGAGGATGTGGAGAGAGAGGAACACTCCTTCATTGCTGGTGGGAATGCAAACTAGTACAACCACTTTGGAAATCTATCTGGTGCTTTCTCAGAAAAATGGGAATAGGGCTTCCTCAAGACCCAGCTATTCCACTCCTTGGAATATACCCAGAAGATGCACTACCACACAACAGGGACATATGCTCAACCATGTTCATCGCTGCCTTATTCATAATAGCCAGAACATGGAAACAACCTACGTGTCCCTCAGTAGAAGAATGGATAAAGAAACTGTGGTATATTTACACTATGGAATACTACTCAGCTATTAAAAACAAGGAATTTCCGAAATTTGTGGACAAATGGATTGAACTAGAAATTATCATAATGAGTGAGTTCACCCAGAAGCAAAAAGAGTCAAATGGTATATACTCACTTATATCGAGACACTAGGCCAAGGGGTACGCCCCCATGAAAAACTTTACCTAACAAGAAAGGGGGTCAGAGGGGAGAAAATCCTATTGAGACTTTAGGGGTGAGAAGCCTGGGAGAATGAGGAAATAGAAGGATCCAGAGGGTCCTTGAAAAATACAGGTGGGTCTGGGCCTTCGAGTCCTCCTCAAACTATGGCACCAGCCAAGGAAAATATAGGCAGTAAACTTCGAACCCCTACCCAGTCTAGCCGATGGACAGGACATTCTCCACCGTTAAGTGGAGAAGGGGATCTGACTTTCACACAAACTCTGGTGCCCCAAATCGGACCATGTCCCTTGGATGGGGAGGCCTGGTGGCACTCAGAGGAAAGATAATAAGTCACCAAGAAGAGACTCGATACCCTAGGAGCATATACAGGGGGAGGAGGTCCCCCTCAGTCACAGACATAGGGGAAGGGAGTAGAGGGGGAAGCGGGAGGGAAGAAAGAAAGGGAGGATACAAGGGATGGGCTAACAATTGAGATGTAATATGAATAAATTAATAAAAAAAAAAAGAAAGAGACCCCCGACAATCTTGGAGACAAGAAGTGAATTTGAGACAAATGGGCCCTGCTTCTTGGTATATTTGAATCAAAGACAGCTTAGTGTTTATAATGGATTGAATGAAAATGGCCATTATTGATAGACTCCTATGTTTGAATGCTTGGTCCTCAGTTAGTGGAATGTTTAGGAAAGATTAGAAGATGTGGCTTTATTGGAAGAGGTGTGTCGCTAGGGCTTGGCTTTAAGGTTTCAAAAGGGAGCTCTCTCTCTCTCTCTCTCTCTCTCTCTCTCTCTCTCTCTCTCTCTCTCTCTCTCTCTCTCTCTCTCTCTCTCTCTGTCGAACAGGATGTTAAGCTCTCAGCTTCATGCCTGTCTGTCTCCCACCTACTCTCTGCCATGATGATAATGGACTAAGCCTTTGAAACTGTAAGCAGGCCTTCAATGAATGGTTTCTTTTTATAAGATTTGCCTTATCCCTGGTATCTCACAGTCAACTGAAAAGTAATTAAGACCGGAGTGCTACCAGGGGTGGAGTATTGTGACAGTCCTGACCATGTTGTTGTTGGCAAGAATATAGTAGAATTTGGGAGTTGGGACTAAAAAAAAAAAAAAAAAAAGCAGCTGAATACTTTAAGCATGGCTTAGTGAGCAATTCTAGCAGGAGAACGGAAAACAGCTGCATTGAAGACGATGTGGAATGTAGTGGCCCAGCTCAAGAGGTTTCAGAGGAAAAATATATTATTGGCTGACCTACAGCCTATTCTTGTGATATTTTAGCAAATAATGTGCTTCTTTGTTGCCTTGTTTTTGGAGGCGATATTGAAGAGTCTTGAATTCTTGATATTGGCAGAGAAGATTTCAAGATAGCCTCGTGTTGGTTATATAATTTCTTTATTATGCAGATTTTATGCAGGTCTACAAGGATAGAGAACACGTAAAGTGAAGAGAAATAAAAATGTACAGCTTGAGGAGAAAAGGAGCGCCAGGAAATGTGGTGTGAAAGCCCAGTCCTGTGCTCAAGGAGGTAAAAAGTTTACAGAAAGGTCTGTTTCAAATAGAATGAAAGTAGCAGAGCCCTCAGAACAAGACCCACCCAGCTAAGTTTCCAACTTGTGAAAAAGAATTAATTAAAGGAAAGCTTAAGCAGCAAAGGAAGCCATTAACAATCAAAGTTTATGCAAAGTCAAGTCAAGGATGGGCCCAGGCTCCAGCTTCAGCCATGCAATGCTGACTTTAGATTCAAGAAGAGTACAGAAAATGATTCTAGACTCCCCTTCCATCATTAAGGAAAGCCACCAAAGCCTGGCATCTGGCAAGGAAGTCCCTACGTGGAGACTCAGAGAAGAATAAGACAGTAACCAAGTCAGTATAATCAATAGCACTTGCTATATCTGTAAGGTTTGAGGGTAGTAATGCTAATTTTGATCAAGAATTAATCAAAGCCAATGCTTGAATCACTGTGTTCAAATACCCATGTTTCTAGCTGAAGAAATATGGAGAGCTGTTATTGAGTCAAACAGTTTCCCCATTTATATTACATGGTATCTAGCCACATGTAATCAAATTGTAAACTCAGTGATCATTTCTTGAAGCTCAGCTGTCAATGGCCAGTAAAACGAAATGCCTCAATTTTGAAAAATAATATATTTGGAATATTATTAGGTAGAAAAAGCTTGATGGTGCTCTAATGTTGAGGAGGGCATATATCTTTATTCTCTGCAATATGTGTTCATGGCCATAGGTAGCCCTCACATTTGTATTTACAAGCACACTACTACTTGAAATAATTTGGGAGAAAGTTTTGGTCAGCACATTTCCCTAATAGTTAATGTTTCTCTATACAAAGCATTGAATTTCCAGTGTTGTTTTCTCAAAGAAAAGTATGCCATTATCTTGAGTGCCATATGAGAATATATATATATATATATATATATATATATATATATATATATATATATATATATGTCCTAGTATGATAGAAGAGATTTCTAAAGCTGGGAAGTAACTAAGTGGTAGAATGCATTGCACTCATTAGGAACCAAGGTAACAATAATAACTAATACAATAGAATAAAGACTCCCACTGGCCTAATGAATTTTTTTCAAAGATCCAGTGGGAGAAAGTAAATAATTAATTGGAAATAATGAAATGACTAGAAATATTTAGCAAGCTCTGAACTGTAGCATAAGCAACACAACTCGAAATATAACTCAGACTTCTAGTCCCGTGGTAAATTTCATTTTTGCTTTGCAGCCAGAACTCTTACATGCACATGATTACTCAAACTCCATGCCAGTGTATTTCTATCTATTAATTTATGTACAGTTCCTGGAACATAGATGTTATATTGCTCATCCAATAGATATAATGGATTAGCAACTCAGTCTCACCAAAGATAAGTAATTCCTGGGGCATTTACTATTTGGGAGTTTTCCAGATTTGGATATAGATGGGCTTATGATGTCTGTGTTCAGCAATATAGACAACACAGAGCTACCCAAGAGACTTCAGTAAAATCTACAAGCTAGCCTCCTTTGGCTTACTAGATCAGATTCCCTTGCAAATTAACAATGAAAATTAAATATTTTATTATTTAAAATTGATACTTCATGATAGAAAAACTGTTAAAGTGTAAATATAGATAGATAGATAGATAGATAGATAGATAGATAGATAGATAGATAGATAGATAGATATAGCAAGTGACTGATAAACATTTTAAAATATTCACCCATAGGATCTAGAGAGATGCTTTGATAATTAAAAGTGCTTTTTCCACTTGCAGAAGACTCAGGTTCAGATTTCAGAATCCATATGGCAGCTCATAGTTGCCATTAATTTTAGGGGATTTGATGCCCTCCTATGGTTTCTATGGGCTCCTGCATGTAAATGGCTCACATAAATTCATGCAGACACATAAACATGTACAAAACAGTAGTTAAACAAACCTATAAAAATAAACCTTAAAACTATTCAGCCATAGACAAAGGCTATATTTCAATTATACCAAGATATTTCTCATCTCTACAGTCTGTTAAATACCAAGTATTACAATAGGTAAAAGCAGGAAAATTAACATATATAATATTATATATATATATATATATCATGTACTAGTAAAAAGTAGAAAAGCTTTACGAAAGCAAGATTTGTAAAATGTAATAACTGTAGACTGTCTTAGTTTCTGGTGCATATCTAGAAGCTTTTCAGTAAGATTCAACCCAACAATATGAAAACAAAACTACCCAGAGTTACTCATAGAATGAGATCTTATAACTCCGATGTGATGCAAGCGATCTTTGTGTATAGAAAAGGGGTTGGAAACAATTCGAGAACATGTGCAGGGGAGCACTAAGAATCTGACAAGGAGCAAGATCTCGTGATGATCAAGTGGACCCTGGGCTGCAAGATTAAGTGAAATAAACAAAGCTGAGTGGAATGTTTGTATTGTACTCTTTCGTGTGGATGAGAAAGAACCGCATACGCACACGGAGCTAAGAATAAAAGAGCTTGGTAGGTGCAACTGAATAGAACTTGGAAGTGGTAGAGAAAAAATAACGAGTGGGGCTGGGATGCTTACAGAACACACAGTGAAGTGTGCATGTATCTTTTCAGATCATATCAGTCAATCCATATGAAAATACAGAATAAACCATGTGTATCAAAATGGTAGGAAAAAGGCTGAGACAAAAGCTATTTGGGTTGATGCTCCAATCTCAACTGCATAAAATGCAGTTTTTGAATGAGAACTGGTAAATTTCTGTCTCTATTCCTTTCACTCCTTTTTTTTTTGGATACTGTGTTTGTTTAGTCAGGGAAGAGGTGCAGCTGAATGGCTATGGTATTCTTAAATTGTTTTCTGCAAAATTTAGAATTGATAGAAATGATCAGCTCCTACACAGCTCCATGCGTACTTCACTTGATAATAAATTAGGTATTTGTATGTGATACTACAGGTCTATGGACACACAATCTGGTTGAAATGAAGCGACAGAGAAGCACCAGTTGATTACAGAAGACAGGAAAGCGTAATTTCAAGCTGGGAAAATCAAATACAAAAATAGGGTAGAAAGAGAAGTTGCCATATGTATGTTTACTTTACCTATGAATGGTGTATTTTGAGAGACCTTTGGGAGCTAAATCAAAACACCCATGTGCTTTTCAGCGGAAGGCTTGGTGACACGGGTCTCCTGAGCATTCACTTGTCCTGGAGTGAGTTAAAGGAGACATCAGCCCACTAGCTCCATCCGTGCACACTCTAAGTGGGTCACTGCTCAAAGTGCATGATGAATGCGTCTGCCACAACTGGAAATTATAAAGAGATCCTTTTAACAGGCATTCAGCTGCCAACAAATTAGCGCAAAAACATACAAAGGGAAGCATGTGAATGATTTAATAATTTCTATCTAAATATCCGCTAAGCATTTTTATTAAAATGCCAGGACATTGTTCTCTAGGTGATTAATGAGGCCCCTATAAATAAAATGCTTTGTCAAAATACAAGTAATTCAATTCTTTGGAGTGTTCACACTCAGAGAATGGGGCTATTTATTACTGCTTACATTACACAAAGATTCCCTCTACAGGGAATCATTTGCAAATTGGTTTAATTACATTGTAATTAATTTTAATTTGATTAAGATTTACAGTGTCTATACATTGCCTTTCAAGTGAAATAAAGGAATTAAGAATGTATAATTAGATGTGACATCCCACTGAGGAGAGAGCCCGTGAACTAGAGTGTCCCTCTACTTGAGCCCATCCATTAACTTCCAAGAAATATGCCAAAAGACCAGTCAAAAATATCCCATCTTACATGGCTACTGCAGATTTATTTTATGCAGGAGAGGCCTGCTCTCTTCTGTATGTGTCAAGGGAGAAGGCACAGAAAGGCTTATATATATTGTAGGCATCATCTTGTTCAAGAGGAATTTAAGTATGCATCTCGGATTGTTCCTTGGTCTTATGTTGCTTCCATTGTCAGCAGGGGAAAACAATAAGTTTACACAGAAATACCAAGGCTAAGGAATTCCTAAGTATGGATGTCATTTTCTGTCACACTGAGAAGAGTCTGGGGCAACTGTGCTTTCAGCATTTGGCTGATTAATGACTTTAAATTACAAGACCCAGAGGAAGACTAGGCCTCTGCAGTTGCTCATGCAATTGATCTAGTCATTTGTAATGGGAAAGCCTGTCCTGCTACTATAGCTGTGAAATACATAGCTCGGCCTGTCACAGTGCCTTCAACCTTCAATGTATTTTTTTTCCCAAAAGACCATCAGGACAACTTGGCTGACAACAGTGGGATATGTAACTACATGTATGTGTTTGGTGAGTGATTTTTGTCATGGATGCTATAACATAGCAGGCATTGGCAATTGACAAAAGGGCTGCATGCTTGGTACTCATTCCAACTACTTTTGATACATAGTCAGGGAGAATCTTTCTCTTCTGAAAGAAGTTTAAGTGGGGTCCAGAATTGTCATGGGTTGCAACAAACTGCAAGGCTTCTTGGAGCGTCTCATAAGGCTATACATGGCAAAAACATCAAGGAACAATGTCAGAAACCATAGCAAGTGGAAGGTCCAAGAATTTTGAATAACGTTACATCTCATTCCAGAATGTTCGGTTAGCCAAAGTACCCTTAGGAAGGATGACTCCTATCAAAACACAGCAAACGAACAGCATAGGAAGAAAATATCAATTTCCCCTTTTTTTTACATATCCTGGTGCTTCCTCTCCTGGTTTCATAGATAAACCGACTCTCTTGAGGCTATCTTTCCCTTCATTTTCCAAGCTTTTAGAGTAGGTCACCTCTGCCGTGCAGGTGGTAAAAATGAAAAGTGTTGAATAAACATTAGTCCACAAATGCAAATTGTTTCTTAGCATTAGAAGTTTTTTTCCACTTTATATGCCTTTTCTAAAGAGCCTTTAGAGGCCCCCCTTTTTCCCCCTATCTCTTATTTTGATACAATTGAGTGGACATGGCCTCTTCTGGAATATATTTTTCACAGAAGTTAGATACTCATCAGGGCAGCAAAGTTTTTACTAAAATCTTTCACCCAGGATTGAATTATACTGTACATTGTAACTCCCAATTTGCTCATTTGGGATAGCTTGCATATTCTAAGTACTTATTATTATAATTATTAGTATAATCATAATTATCACTAAGAAGGTCTATTACCTCAATGATATAATTTATATTATTATAATTATCATTAGTATTATTTTAAAGAGGTGGTTCAATTTATTTTGATATTTTTCTATATCTTTAGAATATTTTTCTTCTCTCATTCTTCAGAAACTGTGACTACCCAGTGGGTTCACCACTTCTCTCTCTCTCTCTCTCTGTCTCTCCTCTTGTGTAGGCTTTGCACAATCAATAGCTTTGTGCATTTTCATCAGAATGCCCAGTAGGCATCTCAAATTAATACATGCTCAACAGCCCTTCTTAGACTTCTGCTTCTCTCTGCCAATTCAGTGGCCCTCAGTCTAGGACAAAAACTCCATCCAGCTGGCAAACCTAGAGATTCAGTCTTTCATTTTACATGTTAGTCATCAAGTCATTTTGGCTTTGTCTTCAAAATAAATCCCCAATCTGATCATCTTACCACTCTTCCTTTGCCAGGGACAGATGTCTGGTCACCCCAACCCTGGACAGATGTAGCAGCTTTTAGAGGAGTGCCACATCTTTGTCCTTTGCTGCTCTGTGGAACATCCTCTACTTTCAAAGCAAAATTGTCTTCTCAAGTGAAAAGGTCACGCCTTTGTGCTTTTTAAAATCCTACGACAGGTCCCGAATCACACAATCCAGGTCTTACCAGGTCTGTGGCACACAACACATTCTGATCCTACCTTGACTATCAGCTTCCTGTGCTAACTTTTGTGTGTTAAGTTGGCACCAGTCAAACAGCGCCATTCGCTGAGCCCCAAGGAGGCTAGCGCTTGCTGTGCTTCCTTATCCTGAGTCCATCTCTTTCCCTATTGTACCCTCATCTGCACCTTCCCCCTTCAGCAACCAGCCCTGCTCTAAAGTTTCTCTCTCATCCCGTTATTTTCTTCTCCATACCACTTATCATCTTCTGAGTTTTGACTGCCTGTGCATTACTGGCTGTCTCTGCCAATATTAAATAAGATTGGCGAGGGAACGGCTTTGATTTTCTTGTTGGCACTCAGAAATCTCTTCCCACCAGGAGCGCTCATCGTGCCTCTGCTGAGTTCCTTCGTGGTGGAATGCTGTCCTTTGCACAGCTCAGTGTTTGTAGAACAGCCCCGCCTGCTGCTCTCATCTGTTGCTCTAACCTTTGTCCAGTGCATCATAAGAGACAAAATCACCCACCGTGACAGGCACTGTCCCCACATCCTGCCACTAGGACAATGCATCCGGGGCTCCTTCTGCCTCCTTCTCACTCTTAAATGTGGAGCAAAGAACATTCAATGATATAGAAAACGAATGGCCTCCAACTTGTTGAAGGAAAGAAAAAGCTCACAGAGTCCAGTTATGCAAAGTATTGTCACATATAAGGCACGTGTTTATATTTATATAGGAATAAAAAGAAAAACAATAGAACACAGGCAAAAGTTAAGGGAATACACGTCCTGTGAACATCGTTCTGAAAGTTGATTTATTTACATCTCTATTTAACTTTATACACAAGAAGGAAATAGCTGTATTACTCACACAAACTAAAGACGAGAAACAGTGAGGTGGCTCCTTAGGTGAATTAGGTACTTGCTGCCAAACTTGGCAACCTGAATTTGATCCCCAGGCCCTACGTAAATGAAGAGAAGGTGTTTTATGCTTCCAGATGACTGTGCTTTGTCCAGGGAAAGAGTCTCGCTCCCTTGTCCCCTCTGAGACCCAGTTTCCTGCTTCTTTGAAATGTCTTGAGCCTCTGTGCACCTGCACGTCAGCGAGCTGGAATCCACTCTACCTTTCCCAGTCTCATGAAGCACCTGTAATGGCATCATTCACGACCATGTTCCTGGACATCTCTGCCATGTCCACCATGCATTCTGCTCTGCTCTAAATGTTCAATGAAATGGCCTTTGTCTTTCTTTTTTTTTTTTCACATTCATTTATATTTTATTCCACGAAGCATATTACAGTACTGGTCAACAACCTCTGGGCCAGTGAATCAGTTAGCATATGACTCTGCATTCCCAGAATACTGAATACTGTCATTTATATATTCTCAATCCCCAGTGTTGATACAGCCATCAGCTATCCCAGAGAAGTTCCACACACTGAATTGTCCTGACATAGATACACTTATCCTACTATCTCTCACAACTCCAGGAAACATTCATGCAGGTTTCCTTGAGTCAATTGCTCAGGGAAGTCCTGAGAAACAGGTGGCCCTGCTTGCTCACCGTCAATAATGGATGACGTCTAGGCATCATAAATGGAGAAAGCCATTCTCCTGTCTCTCTCTCTCTCTCTCACACACACACACACACACACACACACACACACACACACACACACACCTGCTGTTCTGCAGCTCAGTGACACTAAAAGGCTGCACTCAGTGTTGTCCTCTGTCCACCTAGCTCACATTTGATTTGGGAAATGACACGGTTACCTAGTACCTTCTATGCCTTACCTAAGAGGACCTGCTAGAGATTGCTAACCCCTGTGGTATCCAAATTTGGTGTGCCAGAAACTGACAATAAGCCAGTCTCACTCAAGAACAGGAGGAAGAAGAGCCGAGATAGAATGCTAAATGGGCACAGAGGTATGGCTGAACAAAAGCAGTAGCATTTATGACATGGTAAGATGACTAAGGTTGATGATATCAGTTGAATATTATGAATTGCTAATAGAGGCCATTTTGAATATTCTTTAAAAATTAAAAATAAATTCTATGGTGATGGATATGTGTTGTTTAAATCTCACACAATTTTTCATGAGTTGTAGCATTGTAAAATGCTTCAATTAATTTGTAAATGTCTTAAATACTGTTGTTTTCCTGGTCCCTCCTCCATTACCACTGTCCCTGAAATTTCAGTTCTCTTCCATTCTGTTCTTCCAAGCTAAAAAACCATCACATACTGATCCAAACAAGATCAGTTAACAACAAAAGCCTCTTTTGTGTGACTTTTGGTTTTCCATTATAACATGTAAAGGGACAAGAAGCCATCACTTTTGTCCCTGGGAAACGATCCTTCGCAAACTTTTTCTCAGACACCATACGTAAGTATAATTTCTGAACATACCTTGGATGCCAATCAATCTGGAAAATCACATCAATTACCAAAAGGAGAAATCACAAAGAGAATAAATTAGGAGTTACACAGAAGTAATCATTTTGATGCTCAGCAGGAGACTGGATGTGCCAGGATGAGAGGTATCCAATATGCTAGAGACTTTTCCTTTAGGAGCCCCCAGAGAACATAATGGTAAAAGTCTAATAAGCATCTTACAGAGCATTCCTTGTGACATGTGCCCAGAGAATAATCCATAAAAACCTCTGTCTCTAGAAGAGTGTTTCACAAAGGGTCATCACCAGGAGTGTCTGGGGTGAAAGCACCCAGAGAAACTCTTGCAAACATCACAGCCCATGGTACAGACCTGCCCAAGGACTGATATGCTTTTGCAGGACTACAGACCAATTCTCAACACCAAACCTTACTTCTACAAAACCTACATAGCTACAGACAGGTTCTTTCTGACAAGGAACGGAGCTGCTAATAGCCAACAGAGGGGCCCAGAAAGAAGAGATAAGAAAGATTTTATGCCATTGGTCCCCACAGTTTCAATAAAATTGTTGAGAAAAACATCACTATCAGTCAACTTGATTATCTGACTACATGAACAAATAAAGGCTCCACAGATTTTTTAAAGATGTTCTCATTAAATTAAAATAACAAAATGCAACTTATCAAAGATATGTAGAATATAATGTGCTGAAAAGAAAATATATAGCAATAACCCTATATATTAGAGAATGAAAATACTTAAAATCAGTAATCCTAACTCAAAGAAGAAAAGAAGGAGGAGCTGGATCAGAGGAAGAGGAAAGAAAGAGGAAAGTGAAGAAGCAGGGGGAGGAGAAAAAAGAGCAGGGGATGCACTAGGTGCGCAGTTAAGTTACTAATGAATTGTATCAAATACCAGGACAGGAAATGGTAGCAATTCTCATCAACAAAACAGAAGTAAAGGAATGGTTTTGACTCCATCGTATAGGCCCACCTCACAGAAAATATCAAAATCCATGAAGAACAAATGTAATCAAATGTAATTAATTGTCTAGTGTATTGCTCTATTCCTATAATCTCAGTATTTGGTAGTGCAGATCGGAGGGTTGCAATTACATAAAGATTTCCAGGTCAGCCTGGACTATATAGCAAGGCCTTGTTTCTTTTTTTTGTTTTGTTTTTTGTTTTTTGGTTTTGTTTTGTTTTGTTTTTCGAGACAGGGTCTCTCTGGGGGCTTGGCTGTCCTGGACTCACTTTGTAGACCAGGCTGGCCTCGAACTCACAGCGATCCGCCCACCTCTGCCTCCCAAGTGCTGGGATTAAAGGCGTGCGCCACCACGCCTGGCTAAGGCCTTGTTTCAAAAGCAATAAATACTAAATAATTGGAAATAATTGTTACAGTTTTAATAATTTCCTTACAAGAATATGTTTGGAGAGCAGATGAGATATTCATCTTTACAAATATCCAGCAAGGCTATGTGATTAATTGCAACCACATAGCAGTCACTTGGCCCAGGGACATGGTTAAAGGTAAGCTAGCTATATCCTCTTTCACGGGTCTCTTTAGGCAGGACTTCAATGGCGTGAGAACTGGAATGCCTGCTGTCTTGCCATTTCCTGTCATTTGTATCTATCTACATGACAGCAAAGCAAGTGTCACTGCTGAATTTCATCCTCTCTTTTGTTATTTCTTATCATGGAGATGTAGAGAGTCTAATAATTAACTAGGTTATAAGTAGATGTGAATTTTGTCAAAGAACAAGGAAAGGACAGTTCATCTAAAAAGAACCAGGGAATTAGTATCTTAGTGAGAAGCAAATGCATCGGGGAGTAGTTGGTCTGGAAACACAGCTACAGTGCATTTAAATCATCTAACGACAGACTTATTCATAGTCATTTGTACGTGAATGGAATTTTTTATTCTGCTAAGATGATATTGGTTTTCATAGCTGACAGTTCTAATTCATTTAGGGTATTGTGATGCTTATATGATTTAAGGCAGATGAAGAAAAGAATAAATGAAACTGGATAAAGAGCTGTAGTAGTTTGAATAAGAATGGCACCTAACCCCCAGGATCATATGTTTAGATACTTGGTCACTAATTGATGGGACTGTCTGGGAAGGATTAGAAAATGTGGCCTTGCTGCAGGGGGTGTATACAACCTGAGGGGCTGATGTTTCAAAAGAGCACACTATTCCCAGTTAGTTCTTTCTGCTCTGTGCTTGTGAATAAAGACGTGAGCTCTCAGCTACTGCTCCAGTGCCATGCCTGCTTGTCTGTGGCCATGCTCCTGGCCATGGTGGTCATGGACTCTAACTTTCTGCAACTATTCACCCCAAACTAAATGCTTTCTTCTGTAAGTTGTATGATTCATTGTGTTTTATCACAGTAATAAAAAAAAAAAAGTTACTAAGATGGAAGTCAAATTAGGACACCATACTGAGAAATTACGTTGAGCCAAGACATTTCCTCAGACAGTGTTTTTGGTCACTTCTTCATTAAACAGAAAACATGGAAGGGGGTTCCTTGAAGATAGTACACACAAAAGAAAAAAAATAAAGCTTTCTCTGTAAGATGATAAGTATATTAGTTTAGCTCCATTCTGCTAATAACTCCACAGTAGCATACATATGTCAAAATATCACATTACACAACCTAAACATATGCAATTTAGTTGTCAATTATTAAATAAATAAAGCTGAATAAAGTTGTTATCTTGTTTCATTATACTATTGCAGATTTGAGGTAGAGATTTCACAGCCTATAACCAGTTCCATGTAAGTACTAATGGTGGAAATTATCAATGACAGGAGAGTATTAACACATAAAAGGACATCTACAGTGGACATAATGTCATCACCCAGATGCTAAAAGCAATGCTTTAATGTGTGCTGTGACACGTGACGCTTCAGCCATTGGGAATTCATCAGCCCACTTGAATACATTTTATGGAAACCTCAATACTTGTACAATATCTCCATTAGAAGTTTATCATAATAGCCTATGACCATATAGTGGGAGAGGAGGTCCCCTAGGTCTTTCACCCTATGGTGAAAGTGGGAGGGAGGGAGAAATGGGAGGATGCACATAATGGGATAACAATTGAGTTGTAATCTGAGTAAATTAACAAAATTAAAATTAAAAATAGAAAAAAATCATAAGCTTTAGTTGAATAGACATTTATTGGATGATTTATTTTCTTTGAATTCTAATTATAGAATAACTACCTCTGGCAAATACACAAACTTCCATAATTCATATCCAGATCACAAATGGAATCATGTTTGTCACCAGGATCATCTCTGCCGCCTCCTTGTACCCACCCACAAACCACTGCTATTTATATAGCTTTAAATACAAAATGTTGAAATACATTTATGGAGACTGTTCACTTTAATCATATTTGTGCAATTAAATTAATGTTTCTTTTATTATCCTGAATGACAGAAACTTGGTCATTTTAATGGTAAAGTATTTTCTCACAGTGTAGTTACTTCACAGTTTATTGCTTTGATGCACACCTGAGTATTTAGCGTCTGTGGTTATCATGAGAAAGTTTTATGGTTATTCTTTTAAGATTCCCTTTTAGGAATCTTAGTTTTCTGAAAACTCCCATTACTTTTTGGAAGAGATTTAATCCTGTGTGCATCGAGTCCCTTATGCTATTTACATCTTTGATAACACTTGGTGTCATCAGTCTTTTCAATATAGCTACACTTTTGGGTGAGTTCCTAATTATGTTTTTCATTTTCTTTTTGACTAGTAATGATGTTTATTGTTCAGTATGTACACTAGACTTTTATGTATGATGTATCCTTAAACCTTACCACCTTTAAAAACTATGCTATTTCATGATTATATTATTAAAATATGAGAATTACATAGGGAATACAGCTCTCTGTTCTGAAAATATTTCAATCTGTGGCTTGCCCATTTGCATACCAAATAATGCTTCTTTTTTTTTTTCTTTTTTTAAGGTTCTTTTGAGACAGGGTCTCTCTGTGTAGCCTTGGCTGTCCTGGACTCACTTTTGTAGACCAGGCTGTCCTTTAACTCACAGCGATCCGCCTGCCTCTGCCTTGCAGGTGCTGGGATTAAAGGCGTGCGCCGCCATGACCCGGCCAAATAATGCTTCTTAAGTAGATGTCAGGGAAACATTTTCTACTCCTGAGCTGTGAAATTTTCTACATTCTCATAATATAGTTCTTGTTTTCTCTTTAAATGTTTATGCTGGTAAGTACATAGAATTGCTTGAATTTTGGAATATGAGAGAAGAATAAATAAAAACCATAATATGCATGCTGTCATAGTCACTTGGTGTTCATATATGCAGCTGTTCTCCTGTGTCCAAAAGATATTTCTTCGTACCCATGCTCCACAGACTCTTTAGAGTTGTGCAAGCCCAAACCACACCAAATCTCATCACAGAGGGGAAACTGGGTGCACAATTTCTCCTCTATCTGTGGAGCTATGGCAACTGTTAGCTGCTAGGCAAGAAAGAGCCAGTTTCTTCCAACAGTGCAGTCCATGGTAAATCTAATATGCTAAAATGGAATAGTTTAGCAGCACAGATCGGTTTTGAAGTTTTTCTTTTAAGTGATACAAAGGTGAATGGGTAGGGAAGGGAGTGTGGATCTGAGGAGATTTGGATGTAGGCAAATATAAACAAAGCATGCTGTACAAAGCTTGAAATAACTAATAAAATGAAAAGAATTAAAGACTTGAACACAAGAGTCTCATGAATAAAATAAACCATATATGGCTCAGCTTCCCTCTTAGAGATGGCGAACAGAATGACCATGCATTACAAACATGATGAAGATATAAAACCTGACGGTACCATTGAGAGGATAATTTTTCTTTCATTCAGGCCAATGATTCATCCTTCCAAGTCAGCAGCTTCCTGGCCTCTAAGGAAGACACTCCAACAAAAGCTCTTGCACTGTGTCAGCTGGATCCTTTTCTTTCCCAGTTCAACCATGCCTGAAGCATTCTCAGATCCTGAGGACCCTGAGCCCTGCTGTTATTTGATGCCTACTGAACAGGAACAACATTCAACAACTAACTTGCCATCACTTCTGCTATGAGGCCTCCCCTCCACTGGTAACCTCCATCTGGGTACCATTATCCCTTTCTGTATCATAGTTACTGTCATTTGAAGGAGGCCAAATGTTTTTTGTCTTTTCTCTCTTAAGGACGTTTAGCTTTCTACGGGATATGACAATTCTCAGAGTCTCTATGACAATCAGAATTCAGTACTGCACTCACGTGTGCAAACCACATACATGCAAGCATGCATGCACACACACACACACACACACATGTACACACAAAATGAGATATCATTTTTAAAAAGCTAAATTTGTTAAATTCCATTTTAGAGTTTGATAAGTCATGTGGAGGAAAGACCATAATTGCAACTTCTAATATTCAAGTATCAGTTCCTAATAAGATGGATAGATGAGACAGAGCCTCAGACAATTTGAGGAAGTGTTCTGGGGTGGGTCGAAATTAGAATTCATATGGTACAGACCCAGTGTTTTGTTCAAAAATAAAAGTATGCTGAAGTTTGTTTCAGTACCAGACAGATCTGTCTATTGTTAATTATCAAGATGTTTTGAAATACAGTGGCCCCACTTTGTCCATCTATTCCAAAACAAACAAGAAAACAACCGTAACAGGGGAAAATACATCCACTTCTAGGCAGGTAGCCTTTGATATGAGGGGACAGTGTACAGGGTAGACAGTGTAGAGGCAAAACTGTGGCACCGGTATTTAGGAATGTTGTACAGGGACAGCGTGTGGTGACAGTTTGTCTATAAGGAAGATGTGCAAGAATGAGTGTGGCAGTTGGAGGGTGAGGACATTCTGTGGGGTGGTGTGAAGGAAGGAGCATGAAGGGACAGTATCATGGAGACAAGAGGTCCCACCTCAGCTTGATACCAGACCAGAGGCTGGTTGCTTCATGCATTTTATAGAGTCAGTTAGGCCTTCTTATAGAGAGAAAAAAAATGGCTGTGAAATAAAGAGTCAATGAAGTAGCATTATAGAGAAAGAGAAAGAAAAAGGAAATTTGGCATATGTTTAAGGAAACTAGAGAGCTACACTGTAGATAACATGCTTCTACAGCTCACTTTAGAAAACCAACAGCAGTGCTCAGGCCACAGTATAGAGAAAGTAGCTACTCAGGGCTGGCCGATTCTTCCACCTTTCAACAAGGAGCTTTGAGTTCTGACTTTTATCTATAATGTACAAATTAAGTCTCTATTGTACACTGGGCTCTTGATTTTCTTAAGAGCATGAAGACATTGATAATCACAAAGAATCCTGCTCTTTACATAGTTGGAAGGGCACTGCCTTCTCCTATATTAGCAAGACTCAGAGCAAAGCAGAAATTACGACAGAAGGAGGGGGGGCCTGGTGAGTTCTCTGCCTTCCGTGCTGTTCTTTAAACAGTGTTCAAATGGAAACACCAGATGATTTTAGGATGGTGACATTTTCTCAGCCTTTTTCATAATCTCTAGTTACCAAATGGGTCTAGAAGTTATATACTTTGAGTTTTTGTAAGTTTTGGACTCCATTAAATTTCAAAACCAACACCTTCTCTCCACCAATCATTTAGGGCCTCCATCTATTCTTTTTTCCAATGTTCAGAAGATAACTGCTGACTGCTACATGAAATCCAGAAACTATAATCCTACTAAACCATTCCCCAAATCCCATTGTCCATTTGCTGTTAGCACAACATTCTCCTGAAGATTTTAAACTTTCTGAAAGAGAGGTCTGGCCTTTGGGCTCCTTGCTGATGACTTCTAAGCCTTGGAAGAAACGCCTCATTACGACTGGGATCTGGACAACCTACTGAGGCCAACAGTGTGATATATGGTGGTGCATTGGGTACCAAGATACAGCTTCCACACAGAGAATGACACCTGTCACGTATGGCTGTGGAAGTCCTTTGGTGCCAACCAATGCACCACCACATATCACACTGTTGCACTTCATAGCATACAGAATCCTATGAACAACAAATAAGAGAGAACATAATGGCTTTTACCCCTGTATTGGCACATTTGGTTAAATATGATGATACTGTTCTATGTATTTCCAAAAGAATGACATGATTTCTGTCTGCATGAACTCAAATATGCATGGTTACCATGTTTTCTTTATAGTCATCTGTTGACAGACACCTAGCAGATCAATACCTTAGATCTTGTGCGTAGTGAGAAAGTAAGCATGGCTGTACAGACACATACACAGACACACAGACACACAGACACACACACACACACACACACACACACACACACACACACACCGTGTAACTGGAAGTAGCATTATGGCCATGCAAAAACTGAGAAGATTAATATCTTCTCTAATGACGTTTGGAAGGATCTTAGACTAGAATGGGAACAAACTGCCTGAGCAAACGTGGGAGTTTCCAATATAATTTGATACTTATCCTAAAGGGAAAAAAATAAGGTCCCATAGAATTTGGAAAATAGTTAAACATGAAATAAATGGTTACTTAATTTGTCCCCAAGACTCTGACCCTTACTTTAAGAGTATGGTGGATCTTTCAGCAAATGATATCATAAACTTCATTGCACTCCTGAGTGGTACTTTCAATTGACACCTTGAAAATGTTAATTTAACATATGAATGAACATAATTCACATGACTGTAAAACTTTCGTTTTACTTTAGTCATAAACTAGTCAGAAGAAATTTTTCCATTATTTCATATTTCATTATTTAATATTTCCATTATTTCATATCTTGTCATCAAAGACATTTCTCAGGACCCATGATTGTTTCATAAGGAGGTTTTCTGTATCTATTGACCCAAAATATAAGTAAGAAATTAAGGATGTAAGCATTGTCTCCTTCTACCTCACTCAGCTGCTCCCTATGCTCTGATCATTCCCTGGAGTTCATGTGTTGGAAGTGGGAGCCCAGTGCACTGATGTTAAATTGATCTTTAAGATGAGATCAGGAGGGGCCTAACCTCATGATTAGCTTATTGAATTAACTCCAGGCAAATAGAGTTTGAAGAGTAGGCTTGCTATGAAAGTGAGTTAGGATCTTATGTATGCTCTCTTTCTCCACACCATCTTCTCTCGTGGATTAGCTAATGCAGCAATTAGTGCTCCTCACTCCTCCCACAGCTCCCTCATCTTCAATAGCCCATCGACCAACATCACCAGCCAAATTGCCTTTGATCATCCCGTCTGTGTAATGTTCTAGAAGGTGTTCTGACAAAGTGCCTATTCTTTTAACACTCCTAACATCATTACGGCTCTATTTGACTTTCTTTTTGTGCCTTTTATCCTAAATATATTAATTTTCTTTGCCCTTATTCACAATGACAGATACACTCTTCATGAAGCCTAGAAGTCAGAGGTATGCTGACTGTGTGAGCTGAGGAGGGAGATGAGCTGCTTCATTACAAACAATATATCAGGGACACTTAATGTTATTCATAGGGTAAGGCTTGGATGGAACACAACAATTTAGCTCTTTTACATGGTTCTGTGCAACCACTCTTTCATGTTATCATTTCATCATCTGGGAAAGGCACTGCACACACACCCCTACTGTTCCTTATCATTTGGCTGTTAGGCTCATCTGTATGCCACTGGTCACATTATAGCAGATATGAATCAGATGGTTATTACTTCTTTTTAATTTCATCAAGATTACACATGTAGAAACAACTTTATAAAATTCTGCCCATGTGAGGTTAACAGTGTTTTCCTTTCTGGATTTTAAAAGCTTACAATTTATTAATCTTGCAATTAATCAATATAAGAACAAATGGCAAAGCAGGCAGGACTCCCATTGCTTGATGACTTTTTAGACAAATCTCAAAATCCAATTGACATTTTGTGCTATTTAACTTCCACACTCAAACCTTATACTAACCTTTACTTTCAAGCATCTTGTCTATTTTTAGAATGTTGATGGCACTGCTCAATAGATCTAGTATACACCATACATCAGCTCATACACACAAAGTCAAGCATTCATAATTTTTTTAAAAAGCAAAATTATTTTTCAAATATCATAATGAGATTCCTTTGAAGTAAGTTTTACACTTTACCCCTCACAGTTGCATCTTTGTTCACTCGTCTTCAGAGCACCGTGAGATGACACCAGGGGATCCCATATTCGGTCATATCACTGGCCTTCCAGTTGGCCTCTGAGCATGACATGAGGCATAGTTGCTTCCTAGCTCTGATATGGGTTGCAACCTGCATTGAGTTTCTTTATAAATAGTGTGCAGGTTGGCAAATGGGCATACAAATCAGACATATTGGGTGAATCCACTTGATTTGTAGTCATTATTCTCTGACTTGTGAACAAATGAAAATGCATGAACCAAGGGACTTTGAAATATATAAATTAGTTGTGGATCATATGCATTAATTTGGATTTAAGTTCATGGAATGAATATTCTGTGTGGTGCACTTTAACTTTTATTAATATGTAATATTAAAAATTATGTCACACCTGGAGTCTAGCAAAGCCGTCCTCTAAGGGGCTTCACCTAGCAGCACTTCAAAACAGATGCTGAGACCCACCGCCAAACATTGGGTGAAGCATAGGGAGTCTTGTGAAAATCTGAGGGGAAGGAAAAAGGACCTGGAGGACTCAGGAGCTCCATAAGAAGACCAACAGAGTCAACTAACCAGGGCCCAGAGGGGCTTGTTGAGAATGAAGCATCACCCAGGTCCATGCATGCATGGACTGTAGCTAGGCTCCCTACAAGATGTAGCCAATGGGTGGCTCCAGCTTCATTTGGGTCCTCCAGTAAGAGAAGGAGCATGCTTTCTCTGACATAGACTCTGTTCCCAGCTTTTTGATCACTTTCCCCTGGAGGGACTGCCTGACAGGCCACAGGGGAAGAGGATGTGCTCAGTCCTGATGTGACTTGATGAGTTGGGGTGGACTGGAAGTGAGGCTCTCCTTTTCTGAGGAATAGGAGAGTGGGATGGGAGTGCGGGAGGGTGAGACTTGGAGGTAAAGATGGATGGGGCTATGACCAGGATGTAAAGTGGATAAATAAATTCATTTTTAAAAAAATATGTCATACTGGCCTTCTGTGCTCATATTCAATATGCAATCGGACACACAGAGATGTATATACTGAAAACATTTTTCTCTGTTGTAAGGACCATCTGTCATCACTCCTGCTTGATAGTATTCACTACCCTGATATCTGACCAGTGCTTTTCATTGCATTCATTCTGATATTTACACAAGTAATTAGCTTGAACTAGTTCAAATACCAAGGAATTAAAACCCAAACATCTACTGTTGAAAATTAACAGAGGCACTAATAAAGCCGCATTCCGCATTGGAGTTGTTAGGTTCTGATGGTTCCCAGAGCCAAAAGCAGAGTGGAGAGAAGCTAAGATTTGGGGAATTTGTTACCAAATCAGTGACTTTTGCCCATCCCATACAGGTCTAAAACCACAAATATAAGTAGAACTGTTTTCAGAGAAATTTCAGAGGCCAAACAGGAGGATCCCCAAGAAGATTCGACTTATACATAATTGGTAAGCAGCATGAGTAGCTGAATTCCCAGACTGTCATTAATATAGAGGAAAGTAGCCTGTAAGAGTGAACCTCTAGGAGTAAAGGACAAGGATGACATTTTATACAGAGTCCACACAGGGACTGAAATAATTTGATACAGTGCAAAGTAGTAAAAGGCTGTTCTATGTTCTACGTTCCTCCCACAGTTGTTGTCAAGGCATAATAGAAAGTCAGTCCATACTCAGATGCGTTATAGGCTGGAGGTACATGCTCAAAATCCATGTGTTGAAGCCTTAGGCTCCAAGACTTTAGAATGTGACTGAGTTTAAGGCAGGGTCTTTTTGAAAGTGACTTAATTACAATGGGATTATTGGGGTTCTGATCCCTTTGGATTGGTATCCTGACAATAAAGTCAGAACACACAAACACCCAGGATACAGGATGGGATAAAAAAGACATGGCCAAAGTGTAAACTAATTCAAGCTAGAGAAAGGGAGACCAGAAGAAAGTAATCATTACTGAATATCTGGCCCCCAGGTGGCAAGAAAAGAACCTGTGCTTAGACAAACTGGGAAGACGGGGAGCCAACTCAAGTTAATTAAACTGAAAATAAAAAATTAGACTGCTAATACTGATTCTCCAATAACAACATTGTAAGAGAATACTATGAATTACTGGACAGTAAGAATTTGAGTGGCACAGATGTAATAGATTTCTGGAAACTAAAACACACAGAGAGCAAATAAACTGCTAAAACAGTTAGAACATCTAAATAGGCCTGAAATTTATGAGAAAGTGAATCAGAAAAGCAACATTTTTAGAAAAATGCAAGGCCCAGTGAATTCTGCCACATATGTAAAGAGTTGGCATCATCCTGTTTTCTCATTGGTACGTGTGTCCAGTATTGCCACAAGAAGACTAGAAAATGTTAGCAATTATGAAAAATACTAATGCAAAAATCTTCAACAGAAGAGCGCCAAGCCCATTCATCAATGTAACAAAAGGACTGTTTGCTAAGACAAGGCCAATGTAGCCCTAAGACAATACAATTCACGCAAGAAATGTCTTTGGTTAATACCATGCTCAAGCTAAAAAATTAGGAGTGTTTTTACTAAAATTAGAAACAAGATAAAGATGACATTTTTACCATTTCCACTCTTCTCAGAGATGGAATTCAACCAGACCAGTAGGGCAAGGAAAATAAATAACATATATGCAGACTTGAAAGAAAAAAGTGAAATTATGCCTACATATGATCTGATCTTAGATGTACAAAATCCTAAACATTCAACATAAACTACCAGAGCCATGGACCGGTGAGATAGCTCAAGAGTTAAGATCACTGACGGCTTTGGCAGAAGACCTGGGTTTGGTTCCAAGCACCTACATGCAAACTCAAAACTGCCTATTACTCCAGTTCCAGAGGATCTCTCTCTCTCTCTCTTCCCCCCGCTCTTCCCCCCCCCCCCCCACACACACACCTCGGGTCTTCATAGTTAACTGCATGCATATGGTGCACCTAGGTATGTTAGAACATAAGTACATACACATATGCATAAATAACAGATACATAAGAAAGCAAAAAGAAATTTAGTAAAGTGTAGGATACTAAGTCAACATATTAGAATCAGATGCATTTCTACACACATACAGAATATATGATAAAATAAAATAAAATAAAAACAGTGTCATTCATAACATCACTGGCAATAATAAAATGCTTTTATTTTAATGTGGGCCATACTAAATACTTTTATTTTAATGTGCCAGTGAGGTGACTCAGTAGATTAAGAAACCTGTTCATATGCCTGAGGATCTGAGTTAAATCCCCAGAACCAACAGGGTAAAATGAAAAAGCTAAGTCCTGCTCGCTGTTCTCTGACTGCATATACGCACAATGAGATATATATGCAGATACATACATGAACATCAACCAATCCATCCATCAATAAATAATTAGATAATAAAACTACCAAGGAATGAACCAAGAATCTCAATAATTTGTACAAGTTAATCTATAAAATACTGCTCAAAGAATTACATACAAATAAATAGAAATATATCATATGTTCATAGATTACTGTATTTGTTATTGTCAAAATTCCAATTCTATCCAAAGCTTCTTAGAAACTGAATATGACTCCTCTCCAAACACTAATGCATTATTTATGTAGACTTGAAAAGCCTGTCCAAAAATCATATCTTAAGGTACAACATAATATACATAGCAATGTTAGAAAAATAAACATGGAGGGCATACTCAGTTTATTTGTCCCCAGATCTAATCAAGAGTCAGTGCACAACAGAGTTTGAATCTGAGTTACAACAGAGACCAGAGACCAGTTTTTACATGTATGACCAAATACTTTTTTTTTCTGGGTAGACAAGCAAGGAGATCATTCTATGATTTCAAGAAAGACCTGGAAGTAACAATAGGGTGTGTACTGGTCACACTGTCTCTTCAATTCAGGAAACCCAATTCCAAATGACTTCTGACAAGTATGCCAAGAAGAAACCTTAGCCTGTGTGGACTATTTCTAGTTCAAACCACCACCACGGTGATTTAAGTTTGAGCCACACTCATAGCTGACCAGGTACATGCTGCCATAGCTCTTGATGTACACACTCATGTAGACTCTGCCCACTTCTTACCTTTTTTGTGGCATCCGCGACTCACTGAGCAATCTTCAAGACTGTTCATTACCCAACCAAGTCTAGGAAACCACAACACTAAACTCCAGGCTAGTCTGCAAACACACATTAGTGACAATAATTACATCTACTTGTTTATACCAGAACTTGGTCTGTATTTTTGTTTCAATGGAGGAAGCGGGTAAAATGATGTTGCTATTACAGAAGGCATTTGTTTACAAAAATTCACTATGTTTCTTCACAAGGTTAAAAAAAAAACCTGACCTGCACTCTCATTATTCATTTCTGAAATGCATATTACCTAAAAGATCTTTTGAGTAGTTTTTGATCTATACATGAAAAAAAAATTAGCACTCTTTGAACATGACAAAGTGCAGTTCCTACTGGTCTCCAGAACTGCTGTTGACGACAAAAAAGTAACTTTACAATTCACATCAGGTGTACCCTTAACACAGACAATAATTACAATGAGGTTGCCTTTTAACTTAGAAATGTAAATGAAGTTTAGTTTTTGTTAAAAACAACTCTTCTCACATTTCTAGAAGCTCAACTTGAAAGGATAAAACTTCCCTAAAATTCTGTTATAGCAATCACATCACAGCTTCCGTACTACTCTGTATTACATTCATTTATTCCTGCAGTACCATTATTCTCTTATACATAAACACTTACGTATAAAATATTACAGTACTAATTAAGTCTATTGTAAAGAGATTAAAATTGTGTTCCTCATTTGATAACAAAAAAACAAGTATAATATACTACCCCCAAACTTATTTTTTAAGTGTGTAGTCCAGTTCTATTCTTCAGTGTGTAGACAGAGTCAGGGAAACAGTCAACATCGTGATCATCGATGCATGAATTCAGGACATTTTATGACTTCAAAAGTACTCTCTTTTCCTGTTAAAAATCCCCTTCCACCCTTCCCTTTCTAGTCTTTGGCAATTACTGTCTGTTTTCTTTCTGTACGCACTGGCTTAGTCTGGACATTTTAAATAAGTGGAGGTATACAAATGGATTTTTGTGTCTGGCTACTCTAATTTAACAGCATGATGTAAAGGTCAAAACTAGTTTTGGAAAGGCAAATAGGCAAAGAAGCAAGGATGAAGGAGAGGCCGTAGCTGACGTCAATGAAGACAGTTTCCATCAACATCCCTTAAGGACATGGGCATCCTGTGACTCCTCACATGTGACAACATTCAACCATGCTAGAAACCTTATTCATCTTCTCAGGCATTCCTGGATTCCTTCCAGAAAAAAATTAATAATGCTCAAGATGACCAGTCAGAAAATTGACTGCCACTGTTGCAGCTAGTCAAGTATGGTAAAGGCTGGATCTGGTAACACCGCTCTCGAAGCATCGAAGCTGCTAGGTGGAGAAAGGACATGACACTCATACTTTTTGAATTGTGTTTTTGGCATGACAAGTTCTTTACTTTGTGAGTGTTCTAAAGCAAGAACACTGGAGGGCAGGAAAGGTGGCTCAGAGGTTGAGAACACGTACTGCTCCTACAGAGACTGTGTGTTCAGTTCCCAGTGCTCACAGCCACAGACCCAGTCCAGCTGCAGGGGGTTTAATGCACTCATCTGACCATTTCACACAGCTGCACTCCCAAGCACACACCCAGAGACATACACAATACACACAATTAAAACCTACAGCAAGAAAGTAACACAACCTTGTGTCTGATAGATGCTGTGTCCTCCAACCTTACATTTCTCACTTAGAGCCTTCGCTCATTCGTGTTTCTGTCATAGTGCCTTCGCTCATTCCTGTATCTATCATGCCTTAAATGAAGTCCTGGACAGTGCATAACTGATGTGTTTTTTACTGTAAAATAAACAAAAAGAATAATGAAAAACTAACCAAAAACACTCACCTGAAATAAAGAAGGCAAATTTTAATTATCTAGATCTTTTAAGTGATTTTCATCACTATCACCCTTATGATTGACATTGCTGTTCCCTCAGCTCTAAAGACATGAGCTCATCCACACTGACCCCCAACACAAGAGAAGGGCCTAAAAACTGAAAGATTGCTACATTTAGATATGAAAGTTAAGGTGAAAGAGTCTGTATTCAAACTCAGTGTGACAAAATAAATGACAGAATTGGTATATTAGGCATTTTGTAATTGATAAAATTTCATAATTTATATTAATAAAGTAATGTATTTTTTGCCAACTTGCTTGTTTGGGAAGGAAAGTGAAAATCTTCCAATAGTCTACCCAGGAAATATTTGTTAGTAATCTACAAACACAAATTTCTATAAGGTCAGAGGCTATGACAGAAGCTACAGAGGTGACCTCACAGCATCCCTGGTTAAGGAAGTGAGCTCAGAGCAAAAAGAGCAGTGTTGCATTGACTCTGGCTCTGTACATCCTCAAGGTTAGTGTAGACCTGAGACTAAAATCAAGCTTTCAATTTCCCAGTGTGTGAAAGACTCTCTGTTTAGGATTGTCAACTCCAAGTCAATAGCTTAAATATTTTAAATATCTAGGTCAGGGGACACAGCTCAGTAGGAAAGTACTTGCCCAGTGTGTACATGTAAAACTTTGGGCTCTATCACCCACCAGAGATGGGAGAATCTTTTAAGCCTTCAAAATTGAATCAACTCAAAAAGTTCTACACTATTTTTATGAAAGCATAAGCTTTGCAGAAAAAAAATCCATATTTTTTTATTCTCTCATCATAGTAATCAGAGATTGACAAGCTTGTGTCCTCTAAAGGGGTCAATACTAACACTTTCAGCCTTGCTGACCCTGCTGTCAGGGTTGAAACTTGAAAGTAGACAGAGATCAGTCAATCAATGTACACATTTGTGTTCCCAAGGTCATTATTTACAAAATATGTACTTTAAAAGCTGCATCAGGCTGAGTCCCAGCAAAAAGCACTTAGGACTAGATGAAGAGATGGTTTCCATACAGGTGTTAGCATACTAACCAAGGTACATAATTCAGATTATTTAAAGGAATACCAGACTTTTAAATTTTTCCATGCTCTGGAACCTTCTCCAAACTTGACAATATAGTTTCACAAAGCAAGCCTCAACAGATACAAGAACATTGAAGTAATACCTTGTATCCTATCAGACCACCAAGGACTAAAGCTAAACTTCAACAACAACAGAAATAACAAAAAGCCTACAAACACTTGGAAAGTGAACAACACTCTACTCAATGATAACTGGGTCAGAGAAGAGAAAAAGAAAGAAATTAGAGACTTCCTAAAACTCAATAAAAATTAAAGTACAACATACGCAAATTTATGGGACACAATGAAAGCAGTACTAATAGAAAAGTTCACAGCACTAAGTGCCTTTATAAAGAGATTGGAAACATTTCATACAAGAAACTTAATGTCACATCTGGAAGGCCAAGGGGAAAAAAGAAGCAGACACACCCAAGAAGAGTAGACGGATGGAAATAATCAAACTCAGAGCTGAAATCAATAAATTAGAAACAAAGAGAACAATTCAAATAATCAACAAAACCTAGAGCTGGTTCTTTGAGAAAATCAACAAGATAGACAAACCCTTAGCTAAACTAACCAAAAGGCAGAGATACACTACCCAAATCAACAAAATCAGAAACTAAAAAAGGAGACATGACAACAGACACTGAGAAAATCCAAAGAATCATTAGGTCTTACTTCAAAAGCTTATATTCCACAAAATATGGAAATGGAAATGAAACGGACAATTTCTGGATAGACACCACTTACCAAACCTGAAGCAAGGTTGGGTAAACAACTTAAATAATCTTATATCTCCTGCAGAGGTAGAAGCAGTCATCAAAAGTTTCACATCCAAAAAAAGCCCACAGCCAGATGGTTTCAGCGAAGATTTCTACCAGACATTCAAAGAAGAGCTAATACCAATGCTCTTCAAACTATTCCAAAAAATAAAAATGGAAGGAACATTACCAAACTCATTCTATGAGGCCACAGTCACCTTGGTACGTAAGCCACACAAAGACCCAACAAAGAAAGAAAATTTTAGACCAATTCTCTTGAGAATATTGATAAAAATGCTCAATAAAATACTAGCAGACTGTATCCAAGAAGACATCAAAGATATCATTTACAATGACCAAATAGGCTTCATCCCAGGCATGAAGGGATGGTTCAATATATGGATATACATCATTGAAATCCACCATATAAACACTGTGAAAATAAAACCACATGATCATCTCCTTGAACACCAAAAAAGCATTTGACCAAATCCAACAACCTTTCAGGGAGAGATCAGTGATACAAGGCACATACTTAAACATAGAAAAGGCAATGTACAGCAAACCAAATGGAGAGAAACACAAAGAAATTTTACTAAATGCAAGGATTAGACAAGGCTGTCCACTCTCTCCAAATCTACTTGAAGTTCTAGCTAGAGTAATAGGAGATTAAAGGGATCCACGTAGGAAATGAGGAAGTCAAAGTGCTGCTATTCACAGATGATATGATAGTGTACATAAATGACCCCCAAAGTTCCACAAGAGAACTCCCACAGGTGATAGAAACCTACACCAAAGTGTCCAGACACAAGATTAATTTTTTAAAAATCAGTAGCCCTCCTGTATATAAATGAAAAATGAGCTGAGAAAGTAATTAGGGTAACTACACCCTTCATAATAGCTACAAATAATATAAAGTATTTTGGTATAATTCTAACCAAGAAAGTGAAAGACTTGTATTAAAAAAAAAAAAAAAAACTCAAGTCTCTGAAGAAAGAAATTGAAAAAGATACCAGAAGATGTATAGATACCCCATGCCTGTAGATCATGAGGATCAATATAGTAAAAAAAATGGCCATTGTACCAAAAGCAATCTAAGATTCAATGCAATCCCTATCCAAATACCTACACAATTCTTTATAGACCTTGAAAGATCAATTCTCAACTTCATATGGAAAAACAAAAAACTCAGAATAGCTAAAACAATCCTGTATAATAAAAGATCTTCTGGAGTGATCTCCATTTCTGATCTCAACGTGTACTATAGAGCAACAGTAATGAAAACATCATTAGCACTGGCATAGAAATAGGCTGATTGATCAATAAAATTGAATCAAAGACCCAAAAATAAACCTACACACCTTTGGACACTTGATTTTTGACAAGGAAGCCAAATCCAGACAATGGAAAAAAGATAACATCTTCAACAAATGGTGCTGATCTAACTGGATATATCTACATGTAGAAAATTGCAAATAGATCCATATTTATCACCCTGCACAAAACTCAAATCCAAATGGATTAAAGACGTCAACATAAATCTCTTAGAAGAAAATGTGAGGAAGACCCTTGAATTCATTGGTATAGGTGACAACTTCCTGAACAGAATACCAATAGTATAGGGTCTAAGATAAACAATAAATTGGACCTCAGGAAACTGAAAAGCTTCTGTAAGGCAGGGGACACTGTCAAAAGAAGAAAACAACAGCCTACAGACTGGGAGAATATCGTTATCAACCCTACATCTGACAAAGGCTTAATATCCAAAATATATAAAGAACTCAGGAAACTAAACACCACCAATCAAATAACCCAATTAAAAAATGGGGTACAGAGCTAAAGAGAGAATTCTCAACAAAGGAATATCTAATGGACAAGAAACATCTAAAGAAAGGCTCAATGTCCTAAGTTACAAGGGTAATGCAAATCAAAATAACTCTGGGATTCCATCTTACACCTATCGGAATGGCTAAGATAAAAAACGTAACTGACAGCACACGCTGGCGAGGATGTGGAGAAAGGGGAGCACTCCTCCATTGCTGGGGGCAGTGCTAACTAGTACTACTTCTTTGGAAAAGAATCTGGTACTTTCTCAGAAAATTAAGAATAGTGATATCAATCTAAATCCATATACTTTCTTGTTCTAATAAGATCAGAAAATAAACAGGCATTTAGAGAGAAAATAATAATAAAATAAGATAAAATAAAAACAAACACATGAATAGAACAAAACAAACAGAACAACAAAGATCCAAAGGACAAACCCCAATACTCACATATAGACATAGAAACACACACCCTGTCACATACAGAAATACCCCAAAAGCAAAATATTGGAAACCATAATGTATACACAAAAGATATGAAGGATAATAAAAAGAAAGGATACCCAAAGCATTATGAGACAAAACAATCCCCCCAAACATCACTTCAATAGATGTATGTTGTGTTGTTCATGTACTGCTGAAAATGGGACGTGGCCTAAGAGTGGTTTATATAGTGAGTGATATTCTGTTAAAGAATATTTGTTTGTGAGTGGTTATCAAGTGGAAATCGCTTCTGGGTTAGAGATGGGATCTTGTGTCCAATTCCACTAAGCATTGGGACTCCATCAGGGCCAAACACGTGCAGGTCCTGAGCATACTACCACAGTCTCTGTGAGTTTATGTACATCAGTATTGCTGTTTAAAGGGTGAAGGAGAGATTAAACCTTTTTTTGTTATGATCCCAAGTGTGAGATCGGAACAGTCTTGTGAGAACAGGTGAGGTTAATCCACTAGAAGACAAAACACCTCCTGAGGGAGCTTGATTGTTGTCAGCTGAAAAGATCCATGAACAGACTCTGGGAGGAGATATATAAATGAGCCCAAAACAGGAGGTCGGGCTTTTGGAGACTTGGGATAGTTTTGGCTATTCATTGCTCCACTTTGAGATGCTCCTAGAGAGAACCACTCAAGGGAAGGCTTCGGGGCTCTGGGCTCCTACTGAGGTTCTGGGTTCTGGTTACTCCAGGTTCCAGCAGAAGAAATCCTGCTGGCAATGCCAGGAGAACCGTTCCTTGGAACTGATATCCCTAGAGTTTTGTTATTCTTTAATCCTCTTTTCCTATCATTTAGATTAGTCAGGTTATAAGAGACATACGCTCAGTTAATAAGTTCGTAATAAAATATATTGGTTAAGAAAACTGAGGCTATCGTCTCTTCTTGGTAGCCTGCTATGCTTCCTCTGAGTGCCACCAGGTCTCCCATAAAGGGGGAGGAAGTCCCCCTCAGTCACAGTCATAGAGGAGGGGAGTAAGGGGAAAATGGGAGGGAGGGAGGAATGGGAGGATACAAGGGATGGGATAACCATTGAGATGTAATATGAATAAATTAATAAAATAAAATTTTAAAAAAGAACTAAAACATGGAACTAAAACTAAGAAAATTCAAATAAAAAAGAAAACTGAGGCTACAAAAGGGCCTTGTTTCCTTAGTGTCCTCCATCTCCTCTGGCTCTTACACGTTTTCTGCCTCCTTTTCTGAAAGGTTTCATGAGATCTGAGGGGAAACAATTGATGAAGACATAACACTTAGAACCAAGTGTTCCAAGGTTTCTCACTCCCTGCACATAGTCTAGCTGTGGGTCTCTGTATTTACCCCTCTCTACTTCAGGAGAAAGTGTCTCTGATGATTGCTGAGCAAGGTGTTAATCTGATCTACAAGTATAGAGGAACATCATTGTGAGTCACCTTATTGCTAAATCCCTTTAGTAGAACAGTAGTTGTTGGGTTTTCACCAGATCTCTAGCACACTTAGTCTCAGGTTTTTGACCAGCTGAGTGGTGTCAGGTATAGGTTCCATCTTATGGAGTGGGCCTTAAATATAATCAGATATTGGTTAGTTAGTCCTACACACTTTGTACTATTATTACACTAGCACTTCTTGTGTTCAGATCACCACTGCAGACTGAAAGGTTTGTAACTGGGTATATGTTTAACTTTCTCCTTTGCTGGCATGAAAAGTACCTTCAAGTACCATGAGTTGGTGGAGGCTATAGGGAGATGATAGCTCCATTTCTACATGTTCATTAGGTCATGTAGATATTGTCTTCAGCAATAGGGCATTACCGACAGTTTGTGGAAAGCAACCAATAGCCTAGATGATATCCTCTGTTGTCTGGAAGTTCACATAGATCACCTTTGCCTAACAACTCAATTAGATGAAACCATTACTCAAACTGGTACCTTTATTTGGTGATGAGAGATGTCCATTTGCGACCCAGTTTCCTCCAATATTTGGTGATTCAAATTAGATCGCCTTTGCATGTGTGTGTGTGTGTGTGTGTGTGTGTGTGTGTGTGTAAGCTTCTACTGTAGTAGGATTCCATATACCATCTCGAATGGCCCTTAGATTTAGCTGCCCTCCTTACATTCCCTAGCATATTCCCTTCTTCCCTCTCCTTCCCCATTTGACCCTCTGGTTCCAGCTATCCATCCATTCACAGCTATTTTATTTCACCTTCCTGGGATAATCAGTTTCTCCCCATGGTCCCTTATTATGTGATTGTATAGACTTTAGATGGCTTGTCAAAGACCTAAAAGCTTACATCCACATATAATGAATACATACCATATCTGGTTTGAGGTTCTGAGTTATTTAACACAGGATGATGTTTTCCAGATTCAATCATTTACTAGCACATTTCATGATTTCACTTTTTAAACACTGAGGTAAGACTGAGGTGTAAATGTACCGTATATTCCTTACCCATTCAAGTATTGACAGATATCTAGGCTGCTTCCATTTTCTGGTTATTATGAGTACAGCTGCAATGATCATGAATGAGCACCTGTCTCTACAGTAGGACGTAGAGTCCTTTGGGTATATACCAAGAGTGGTATAGTAGATATTGAAATAGATATATTACCAGCTTCCAGAAGAACTCAAACTTATTTCTACAACAGATGTACAAGCTTGAAGTTCCAACAGAAATGGATTAATGTTCCCCTCACTCCACATTCTCACCAGCATGAGTTATCACTTGTTTAATTGATCTTGGGCATTCTAACTGGTATAAGATGAAATCTTAAGGTAGGTTTGGTTTACATAACTAAGAATGCTGCTCATTACATTAAGTGCTACTCAGCCACTTATGTTCCCCCTATAGATCATACCCTACTTAGATATAAACCTCATGTTTAGCTGGGTTATTTGTTTTAAGAATTCCCAGGTTTTTAAGTCTTTATATATATATTAGATATTAGCCCTCTATTGGATGTGTAGTTAGAAAATGTTTCCCATCCTATAGATTGACACTTTCTCTGAATGACACTGTCCTTTGCAATAAAGAAGCTTTTTAGTTTCATGAGGACCTAATTATTAATTTATGCTCTTAGTGCTTGTACTAATGGTGCTACATTTAGAAAGTCCTTTCCTGTACCAATGAGTTCAAGACTCTTCTCCACTTTCTCTCTTATCAAATTCAATATGTCTAGACTTATGTTGAGGTCTTTGAACCATCTGGTGGTCTACAGGAGGAAAGATGGATCTGACTGGAGGACTTGTGCAGTCCACAGGGAATGGAGGAAGAAAGGTAAAATCAGTCCCTCTAGGTGGTCTGCTATGGGGGAATGGATGAAACAGGAATTGTAATTGCAGAGTTGGAGGAAGAGTAAAAACTCACCTACATGGTTTCCTGGTTGTCAACACTGGTGGGTTTCCAGGGAGAGATCGCCTCTAGAATTGGTTGGTGAGTAAAGGAATGAGGTGAGGAAGGAAAGTCTTAGAAGATCAGTTTAGTCTCTTTGGAATATGAGCAGAGAGGAAGGGGAAGGAGTAGCAGGTGGTCTTCTACCAAGCCGGGGATAAGACTGGGGAATTGGAGTTGGAGGATTGGAAGGAGAGTCAAAATAGTCTACCTGATTCCATAGCTGTAATACCACCAGGTTTCCAGGAAGAAATTGCCTCTGGTGTTGCCTACTAAACAAAGGAATGGTGCAAAGAAGGAAAGCTGGTTCCCTGGCATGGGCCAGTGGGGGTACTAGGGAGAGACTGCCTTGGTTGTTGACAGGAGAGACCCTTTCTTATTTTTTAAAATGGGTATTTAGTTCTATAAATACAATTATCATGTAGTATTGATTTAGGAATATACAGAACGATTGATACTATGTTTAGTACCTATCCAACATGCCAACTCCATCCCCAAGTGCCACACCAGAGTTGAGATAAATTCCAATTATTGTCATGGTATCACTGATAACCTATAAACTACTACTGGGACTCCGCATTCAAATATTTCTCTTTTGTATTGCTTTCATTGCACCCATTTTGCTTTCCAACAACCTTTCTCACGCAGCTGAGAATTACTGGTTAGAAAATACATTTTATCCTTCCATGAGAAATAGTCAAGTGGAAAAATGAATGATTTTATATCAAGTTTAGAGTCCATGACTTCTTTTGGAGAGTCAAGTGCTATTACAGGCTTCAGGGGACAGAAATCAGCAAACAAGACCACATTATAGAGAAGCAATTTAGAACTCAAATTCAAAAAGAAGTTTGTGTCTAGCATAATACTTCTTCAAGCGATTCATTAGGTACACTGCATAATATTTATTTATGTAATATTTCAGTCACTTCATGACATGCATAGCATTCCCCTTAAAAAGTAAAAATAAAAAGTAACTTATAAAGCTGTTTATTTATCCAAGACTAGTGCAATAGTTTGAACACAAACGTCCTTTAAAAACTCAGCTTTTAGACCCTTTTAGCTTTTAGAGGGATTTTGGAAGACTCTAGAAACATTGAAAGATGAGGACCTAGATGTAAGAAATAATCTGGTAGGTCAGATTGCCTTCCCTGGCTGCTTCCTGTCACTCTCATCTTATCCTTCATAAAGTGAGCCACTCTCCTCCTCCACATGCTAATGCCACCATAATGATTGACTTAAATAACTGAAGTCTGTTGGCCAGGGTCTGAGCCCTTTAAAGCCATCACACAAATAAAATTTACCTTCTTTAGGTTTTGTTATCACGGGTAATTCCACCACAGTGGTAAAAGGTAAACACAACAGCAGGCTAGTCTACAAAGAGTGGGATCTTCTCTGTAACTAAGCCTCTGCATGTATGTGGTCCTTAAATCTTAACAATTGGGTTTGGGGAGAAATGGGGATGAATCTGAAGAAATAACCATAAGAAGCCTGAAATGCTGCAGCAGAGTGTAGCCTGCAATGATGGTGAGAGCAGAGAAGACCAGAAGGCCAAGAGAGACTCAGACAGTAAAAGACTGAACTCACAGTCCCAGATAGGAACAAGGCTCTACTGGGAACTGGACTCAGGCTTATTCATATTATACTCTGTCACAAAATCAATCTATATTTTGTCTGTGTCTGCAAGCTTTGTGAGAGGCTGAGCTGGAAGGTGATGGGTTAATTAACTTGGTAAAGTTTAAGATGACATACAATTCTGTTTGTGGCATGATTCCTGTTGACTCCATTAAGTTAGATTTACAGTGAAAAATCAGGAAATTTAAAGGGACAGACACAGAATGCTATGGCGTGAATCTGAACTGTTACCCATAGGCTCATGTTTTAGATACTTGGTCTGCCCTGGAAACACGAAGAAATGAGGTCCAACTGATAGGAGGAGGTCACTCAGAGTGGGTCACTGATAGACTATAATTCCTGTCTCTTCCTGTTACTCTATTATTTCCTTCCTGTACCTTGTGATGTGTAACTAATGTATCAGAAAAATTATGAAGCCATGGAATAAATATATACCTCTGATATCAAGGTTCAGGGTTAATTTCAGTATACCTGACTTCTTTCATGTAGACTTGATCTCTGTTGATTAAAAAAAAAATCAATCCATGAATGTTGCTGCTGTTTTGCTGTTGTTTATTTGTTTGTTGTGTGTCTATAATTATTGTATAAATTTTCAATAGCTTAAACAAGTTTTGCCTGTTTTAATTGTATTCAAAGGATATGTATTTAGATGGTAATAATTAGACTTAAAAGGAAGACATACCTTTGCTACATTCCTCCAGTGCAGATAGTGGTTATGTCTTTTGCTATAAGAAAATAAAAGGCATATTTTGAAGTCACACTTTGCCTCTGTGGCAGAGTGTAAACCCCTGTCACTTAAAAATAAACAATTTTACAATGAGCTTAGGTCAGGAGAATAAATTATTGAGTCTCATTGGCTGTACAGAATGAGTTAGTTTCTAGCAATGTACTTCTTCAGATAGACAGGTTAGCCATATTCCAATTTTCCCTTTCACATATTTTGCCTTATAAGAGCAAGTTCACTTCTTTGGCCAATTCAGTTCAAGTCCCAACAGCCCACTGCTCAGAAGTATCCTAACTGGTGCCGGTGCAAATCAGGATTCCAAAGCTACCCCTCTTCAAGTCACAATGAGAAACAAATGAACCCTGTGGTTAAAATTACTGTCTAAGGCATTTCTCTTTTACACAAATTAATTGTCAAATAAAACACTGATGAGTTATTTTTCAATAAATATTTTGATATTTATGCAATTATATAAAGTTCTATAGGAATTTAAATGAAGATGGGATTGATTATTTAAAAACCATAAATGTGTTCAAAACACTTCAATTAAAAGAGAAGATGAATATGAGCAAAACTCATCATATGAAATTCTCAAACAACTAATAAAATAAACAAATAAGTAAATAAGGATGAAGATGTTGTTGTGTGGGTTCTCACACTTATGGCCAAGCTGAGTTCTACCCCCAAAGACCCACAAGGTAGAAGGAAAACGCCAACTCAAACAATTGTCCTCTACATGGATACACAGTTGCATGCACACACACTACATACATACATACATACATACATACATACATACATACATACCAAGTAATATTATTAGAAAAATAAAGAACTGATTAAGCCCACTCTGCCCGACAATACCCGTCACCCAATTTTGTTGTTGATTGAAGAGAACAAAGAAAATTACTTGGCACTGTCATCAAAGGATTGCATGTTTAAACACTAGAAATTGCTGAGTATGGTGTGCAACTCCAAAGTCTGCAGAATTCAGGATGATGTGCAAGTAGTTCACATGAATCTGTGGAGACTTACCCTCAATTCACCTACCAGAGAGTAACATGAAATACATGTGGATGCCATTACACATCCATGCTTAGCAAGTCTTGCAGCAATCTACACAGCCCCAAATCTTAGGAAGAATAAGCACATTCAAACTAGAAATTAATGGTCCCAATAACTGAAACTACAAACTCAATGTTTAAGTATATTTGTATCAATTGCTCTAAATTTCTAATTTTCTAGAGAATTATAACCATATGCCCAAGTGGTAATCTAATTATTAATTCTCATTGAAAATGTCTGTTGTGGGATAAGCCTTATTTGTGAACATACCTGTTCATGATAATTAACTCTCATTTTGAATATTCACCTGTTTCAGTGATCACACAGGACACAGCCGACGAACATTAATTCCATTGTACTTTGTATGCTACATAAATTGATGTCCCTCACGTCAGAATCCTTGCTGGTAGAAATACTAAGGCATGTCGTATTGAATATGTAATTTCAAATTTAAGGAATTGAAATGAATAGATAGATATTAATTCATATTATCACCTAAGCTTTTAGGAATCCAAAAATTGTAGCTAAAACAATAAATTAGGTAGACTATACTTAACAACAAATGTTTGTACTTAGGAATTATTAGGACTCTTGGGTCTTGGATAAGTAACTATTTCTCCAAAATTATTAAGCTTGTTATAATATCATTTATAGAACAATAGGATATGCCATATTTACAATAGAGACTGTGACATGAAGAAAGTACAGTGAGAATATATTTACATAAAAGTCTCTTCAGAGAGAAAATTATAAAATATTCATTTATTTACATATGTTGGAGTATTCTCACTGAGTGTGTCAGATGTGTTCTTGAATTAATCTTGACATATTTCATTGAGAATTTGTGACCATGTTCATCAGAGATATTAGCCTGTAATTTTCTTTTTTATTGGTTGTTTATTGGCTTCATAAAATAATTTGTAAGTGGTTATTTCTTTATCTATTTTGTAGATAATTTGTAGAAAAAATTTAAGGTGTGTTTGTATTATGTGTCCCTTAAAGGTTTGGTAGAATTCTTAGCTGAATCCATCTGGCCCGAGGATGGATTTTAAATTGGAGACTTTTATTATTGCTTCTATCTCACTGCACCTATGAGTCTCTTAAATTATTTAGTTCATCTCAATTTAGCATTGGTAGACCACATATATCTAGAAACACACCTGTCTCTTTTAGGTTTTCCAATGTGGCATTATGCAGATTTTTAAACTCTTTTTATGATTTTCTCTATTTCCTCGGTGTCTATTGTAATGTCTTCCTTTTAATCCCTAAGTGTCTTACTCAAGGATCATGGGTAGGAGGTGTGTGAAGAATGTAAGAGCCATAGGCAGTAGATAGCTACAAGGAAACAGCATACTCACACCAGTGCAGGTACACATAGAAACTCACATTGCTCATGACAGCTTGGACAAGTTTTATGCTCAAGCTCAAGACAGCCCAAACTCCAGCAAGGAGAAGGAATGTGGGAGCAAAGTCCCACTGCAGTCAGGAAACCACTGATAACTGATCATTGCTGGGAGAGGCAGAATGCAGCCCCTGGTAAATTGGTAAGCTAGTCACACCCCAGAGAAGTGCCACAGATCCAAGAAAATAATGGGTGCACAAATTAGAGCTGATGGGCTAAAAAGAAAAAAAAACAGACACAAAGTTGGTAGGGAAGCAGAAATAGATCTGGGAGAGTTGAAAAGGGGCAAATATGATGAAAACATAGTGCACTAAACTTTTAAAGAACTAATAAAGAGTACAACAAAATTTATTAGCTTATAGTAAAATCTAAATTAAGGATACTATTTGCACAGAACTAATTTATGTTTTTATTTCCTAATAATTATAATGTTGCATCAAAATAAAAAGCCTGTAAATCAGAATTAATAACCATGTTTAACTGAAAACTTTTAAAGGGATCAGAATTAGAAGTGATATATAGCTCTAAGGCAACATTAAATAAAATTCTACTTCCTTTTATTTTAAACAATGAAAGCTGATCTAACTTTCATATAGAAATGAAAGAGATGTTGACTAGCCAAATGAATCTCGAGAAAAGAACAAAATAAAAGCAGTCACATTTCTAAATTTCTAATTTACTGCAAGGCTATCACACTCAAAACATTGTTTTCCCAGCAGAAAACTAAAGGATAGATTTATGGGGCAGAATTAAAACTTCACAAATAAGTATGTGTCTTTCCCCAGTCACCCCCGACCTTGCATATTGAGGTAACTTACTGAACCCAGAGCTTGCTATTTTGGCCAATACAGCATGTTCTAGTAATCTTGTCTCTGCCTCCCACGATCTGAGGTTACAGGAGGCTTATTTGACCTTTATGTGGGTTATGGAGATCTCAACCCTGGTCTTTGTGCTTTCACATCAAGCACTTCACCCACATAGCCATGTCGATAGCCTTATAGTTTAATATATTATTAATGCATGATGTATGCATAATTACGTCATTATTTATGGACTTTTCATTTTATAATTTATTTACATCTCATATTGTAAATCATTATATATAACGTGTATAATATAATATCTCCTTGTATGTCAATCATTTTTATTTGTGGGAACATTCTATGTCTTTGTATATACATTGGTATGTCTCATAGATTTGTGGAATAGTTACCTTACTAGGAACTAGAGACGCCCTCTCTTATCTGTGGGCTGGGTGCCCCCTTTTCTCTGCCAGTCTCAGCCCCTGTTGCTGACTGCTTCACTCTGCCCTCCTCAGACATGGGTTTTAAGTTTGCATAAGTGAGAGAGGAGGGTATGTGGCACCTCTCCGTATCTGAATTACACTCTGAAATATAATAGTGGATTGTGTGTTGTGTGAATATTAGCTCAAAATCCAAAAACTGTTAAGTCATATTTTTAGATGGTCATTTATTGGTTGTGAGCCTTAAGCCTTTAACACAGATGTCATCTCTCCAGCCCCAAATGACACATATGAAAGATTTGTTGCAGTTTCCTTCGCCCTTTTCTCTGGAGTTCCCTTTCTTGAATAAACTTCAAAATACTTTAATTTGATTACAACTTATCTGTAATAGTTTGGGGGGGCGCTACGTTGTTTCTTTATGTTGCTTCTTCCACTGGGTCTCACTTTTTCTAGCACACTCCTGAGATCCCTCTAGTTATGAGTACTGTACATCTGAATGTTATTAACCAAGATGAGATCATTGATGGTGGTTCGATCTAGTTGAGTATCTTAACCCTATCAGGTCATTATTCTTACTTATTGTTCTTCTGTGTTAAACTGCAAAGCATGCTTGGAATATCTCCAATTATAAACCCATGGTTTCTTGGTCAAAGAAGTGTTTGGCATGCAGTAGCTCTTTACCAAACAGTTTGTTAAGACTTGGGAGAACCTTCATGAAAGTAGCAGGAACACAGTGACTCTGGGCAATCTTGAAGCAGCAGACATTCTAGTACTGGATCAATAAGCTAAGCCCAGAGCCAAGCATTAATCATTTGGTGCCACAGTGCTACACAAGATAGTGAGGCAGAGAAAGCTCTGTTTTCCCTGTGTCCCATTTTTCTCTCCACAGGATGGTATGTGCATAGACAACCAAGTGGGACAACACACTTGAGAGATGTAGGAGGCTGTCCCACAGTGCTCATGGGGCGGTGGTGGCTCACGCCTTTAATCCCAGCACTTGGGAGGCAGAGGCAGGCAGATCTCTGAGTTCGAGGCCAGCCTGCCCTACAGAATGAGTTAAGGACAGCCAAAGTCTACAGAGAGAAACCCTGTCTCAAAACAAACAAACAAAAACAATGTCTTGGCTTTATGGAGGAGGGCATCTGCTCAGTACCTTGGATAAACAAGACTTCTGTGAGAACTTCTGAACTAGGATTCAGACCTCACTGATAACATGACTAACAGAGCCCTGAATTCTTTACAGTAATCCTCTTCAGATATGAAAGAATTGACTATAATCACTTGTAATCGGATGAAACATGACTCCAAAACTCTTAACTAGAAGCTAAAAGTAGAGAGGTATCCTCATATGCATAGCTATAAGATAAACATGCGTCCACAACTCAATGAAGGACCAGTCTACAGGGTTCGCTGTTTAAAACATAAACCCACCATACCACAAGGACATTGGCTCAACTATGTTCATAATGGCTTTATTCATAATAGCCAGAAACTGGAAACAACCTCGATGTCCCTCAATCAAAGAATGAATGAAGAAAATATGGTTTCTGTATTTGGATCCCTTTCCCTCAACTAGGCCTTTTCTAGCCTCAACAGGAAAAGATGTTCCTAGTCCTGCTCTGACTTGATGTGCCAAGGCAGGTTGATATCCATGAGAGGCCGCCCTGTCTCATAGTAGAAAGAGAAGGGAAGAAGGGAGGAGGATACGGAGGATGGGGGAACTGGGAAGAGAAAAGGGAGGGCAATCTGTGATGGGGATGTAAGGTAAATAAACAAAATGGTCAAAAAGAAAGAAAGAAAATATGGTACATTTGCAAAATGGAATATTACTCAGCTATCAAAAATAATGACATCAGGAAACTTACAGGTCAATGGATGAAACTAGAAAAGATCTTTCTGAGTGAGGTAACCCAGACTCAGAAAGACAAGCAATGTATGTACTCACTTATAAGTAGATTTTAGCCATAAAGTACAGGAAAAACATGATACAATCCACAGACCCAAGGAAGCTAAGTAGCAAGTAAGACCCAAAGGAGGGAGGGTTCCGTCTCACTCAGATGGGGAAATAGACTAGACACAGGGGAGTGGTGGATAGAGGGAGGAAAGTGGGTGAGAGAGGGGGTGTGAAGGAGAAAAGGAGAGAGAAAGTGTGTGGAGGATGATGAGAAAGAGAACTGGAGTCAGTGGGGGAGGGTATCTCTGAGATGGGCTAGAAACCTAGGACAATGGAACCTCCCAGGAATCTATGAGGATGCCCCTAGTTAAGACTCCCAGCATTGGGAGATATGAAACCTGCCTGTAAGCAGGCAAGATTTCCAAAGGAGAGATTGTAATTCTAACCCAGACACAAAATCTTAGACCCACAGTTTTCCCTGCTTACCAGCTGTGCATGGGTAAAAGAAGCAGCAGAATTTAAAGGAAGGGCTAACCAATGACTGGCCCAGCTTGTGACCTATGCCATGAAAGGGAGCCCAACCCTGACACTACTAATGATATTCTGCTAGACTTGAAGTTAAGAGCCTAGCATGAGACTTCACCCATCAACTGATGGAAACTGATGCAGAGACCCACACCCAAACATTTAAGTGGAGCATGAAAGATTCTGTGGAAGAGGAGGAGGAAGGATTGAAGGAGTCTGAGAGGTCAAGGACACCACAAGAAAACGTACAGGATCAACTAACCTGGGCCTATAGAAGCTCATAGAGACTGAACTGCCAACCAGAAAACACGTATAGGACAGACCTAGGTGCTCTGCACATATGTGACAGTTGTGCAGCTGGGTCTTCATGTTGGACTCCTAAAGCAGGAGCAGGGGCTGTCTCGGACTTGCCTTTGGTTCCCTTTCTCCTAACCGAGCTGCCTCATCTAGCCTCAATAGAAGACGATGTGTCTCTTCTTATTGCATCTTGATATGCCAAGGCTGATTGATTTCCATGGAAGGCTTCCCCTTTTCCTCAGAATAGATGAGGAGAGGTGGGTGGGAGGGGAGAGCTGGGGAGGGGAGAGGTACTGGGAGGATAGGACAAAGGGAAAACTGATCAGGATATAAAGTAAATATATAACTTAATCAATTAAAAAAAAAGAGTTGTGGATTGCACAAAAGTCCTGTTCTGGATTTTTCAAAATAGCTACTTATACCTAGAAAAGACTTATCCATTGTGATTTTAAAGAAACAACACTAACTCTGAAGATTGCAATTAAAATTTAGAAGGAATTTTAAAATAGCCATAAACTCTATGGAGGTCTTTTACTATATAAAATGAACACCCATGAGAGAATTCAGGGAAAGCATTACAGGATATAAGTTCCAAGAATTATGGGAAGAACCAGAAAATCACTGACAAAAATATTTTGAAAACCAGACATAATCTTTCATAGGCAGTGGCATCTCAAGAATTGGAGAAATAATAAGCAAAGTTCTCAAGTCTGAAAGGACTGACGTGTCCAGGGAACACAGTGAAATACAGAGAGGTGGCAGGAGGCTGTGACAGGAGGTGTGAAGTTTGTGACTTTCATATTAAATATGTCCAACAGCCTGTATGAAAGATCAGTACTGAAAGACATATTGAGAGTTTATTTTTTTATTTTGAGACCTGATTAAAGTTTATCCAAAGAAATTTATTTGAATTTAACTCTATTCGTTATGTAGTGTAAATGACTGTGTTTAACTCAGTAATTTCATTTTAAACTACATTACAGCAGTTCCAAACAATTGATAAAGTCTAATGTTATGAAAGATTGAGGTTGTATACTCAACCCTCTATTTAAATAAGGCAACCTGCAAAATGCTCCTGTCAGTTCTAACTTCACAGCTCCAAAGCTGCCCAGTGCCTTGCCCAAGAAGGCAATCGATGCGTGGTTCCTGATTAAACCGTGTTCTGAAGTCCCTGCTCACCTCAGTGCTGACATTCAATAAATACACTTAACTCAAAAAGGAAACAAAATCTATTTTACACCATTTCCCCCTTTATATAAGCTTCTCAAAGCACTGTTAAAGTTTTAGGCTTATGGGCAATCAATATCAAGAATAATAGTCATGGCTAGTATATATAAACACCTTGACTTTTATAAAATACCTGTTTTTCCTTCATTCTAGATAAATAGAATTCTGTAGCCTTATAATTGGTGGCCTGGCAATCATACTAAACCATTGCATAGGATTCTGTTGAAATTAGGACTTTATATTTTGTTTGAATAAAAGAGTCCATATCCCCTCATACTTGGAGTCCTTATAAGAAATCACTCTGTTTATTTTCCCTAAATGCAGTTTTGAGTCCAGACCTGGTGGGAGATCACAGAAACAAAACATTGCTCAATCCTGTGTCACCTCTCACCTGAATATAACACACATATATTAGTCTAGAACACACCAATATAATCAACAAATCACAGTCATTTGATTCTCTTGTGCTTCTATAAAAATCTATATTTGTAATGTTAAAATAGCAATTTTGCATTTCTTCTTCACTCATATGTTATTATGTCATCATATTATTATATGATGGTATTTTTCTTTTTGAGATCAAATAAAACAATCAGGTGATCAAAATGGTTAATCAGTTTTCACATGTAGAGCATTGTACTTAGCAAAGGGGTGGGACATACTCACAGAAGCATCAAAAGGAAAGCTTTGCTTTGTAGGTGTTAACCATTGCTTTCAGAGGAATAGCTATAGGCCTGCCCTGAAATCAGAAAAAGCAAGCCTGATTGATGTGGTGTGTCCTACTTCTGTTTACTCTCCTTTTGAGTTAGAGCATGGAAAAATGGAAAGAGTTCACTTCAGCTTTATGGCCTACAATTCATATTTTTAAAAGAAAGGAGAAAGAAAAGAGGACACAGGCAAATGATGAATTAGAGTGACTGGGTCTCTGGGTGATGGGCATGGGGCATGGAAGAATAGTGACATTAGCTTCCAAAGGCTGGTGTGGGAATGAGCAGCAAGGCTAAGGCAGGGTCTTCTACCTTTTTATTACCAACTCATCTTACTGCGTGACACACTTCTTCCAAGACTCGATGTCTGAATACAGTCTGGCTGTATTGAAGGACTTCATGAAACCTTACAACCCCCAGAACTCCTGGTGTGTGGTGCACTTGAAAAAAAGAACAGGACACACACACACACACACCTGGCCCATTCTGGAGCTTTGCTGGCAAATCAGAAGTGAAAATCTGTCCATAAGAAACATCTGAAAAACTAAAATAAGTACACACAGAGTGATGTGGCTGGAACCACGGTCCAGAGCAGATAGACCATGGGGTATCAGGACATCAGGAGAAGGGAGAAGAATTCCTTCCTGTGGACTACAAAAAAGCAGCTGGCCAGCTACGAGAACTGCATCTCAGTGGGCAGTGCTGGTTATTCATTCAGTACTCAGTCTGAACTTAATTAGTTTAACACTGTTTTTCCCATTAATTTACATAACTACTTTACAGCCTGATAGCAGCCCCCCTCCTCTTCCCCCAGGCCCACTCTCATGACCCCCTCAGAGAAGGGAATAGGCCCCCATGGGAGCCTAGCATGAGTGTCTTTTAAGAGGCTTCATGCAGTAGTTTAACTGCATTAACATGACATCTTCACCTTATTTATGAGGCAGAAGAACCTGATGTATAGAGATTGCAACTTTCTAATGAACCCATTCTCCCCATCCTGTTCTATCGAGATAAACTCAAGGAGAAAAAGAGGGGGGGGAGGGGAGGAGGGAGAGAAAGAAACATAGGAGGGGAAGAATCAGTTCTGATAGGTGATCTAAATATGAGTGACATGGGAGTAACACTACTGGGCTCAGCAGGTTGTCATTGTGTGTGAGTGCTTGTATACCTGTGTAACAATAATGATTATAGAAGAAGAGGTCATGAACTAAAGAGAGTGTGGGCATAGTGGGAGTTGGAGAGGAAAGAGAGGAAGAGGTGGGAGTTATACAAATACAGTACTACTCATGAAATTTGAGATAAGCAGGAATACATGTTGCATATTACACGGTGACAACTCTCCTGAAAAGATGTGCTTTGTCTTTATGTGTTTTTAGAGGGATAAAATACAATTGCATAATATAATATGACAATTATTTGCTTGATTTTATTTGAGATTTTTAATATATATCTATATATATAATATATATATATAGATTTTTAATATATATATATGATGTGTGTGTGTGTCTATCTCTGTATGTGAGTACTAATGCCTGTGAGGGACGGAAACGTCTATCAGATCCTCGCAAGCAATCTTACATGTGATTGTAAGATGTATGATGTGGGTTAGGAACTGCACTCGGGTGCCCTGCAAGAACGTGAAAGCTTATTATCCCCCGAGCCATCCCTCAAACTCCATCATTGATTTTTTTAAAAAATACTGAATTCTGACAACCACTTTGAAATAGTATCTTCTCATGCATAAACAGAGCAAACACTGTCCATAGATGGATTACACAGTACAGAAGCTCACCAATTCAGCTGCCCTATCTATTTTCCAGCTGGGATATAGAGGCAGAGAAAGCTACATATTCAAGCCATAATCTCCAGTCACTACCTAGATAAACTCTCTTGCTGCCTTAAAAATTACCATGGCTTAAAACACACACTCATTCCCTCACTGTTCAGTAGGTCAGAAGTGTGGCATCAGCCCTTGGGCTCAAATCAAGGTGTTTGCAGGCATGAGCTTCTTACTGGAAATTCTGGGACCGAGTCCAATTCCAAGTGCATTCAGCTGTTATCCTAATTCAGGCAAGTGCAATGCTGCAATGAGGTTCCTGTTTCCTGCCTGGCTGTCAGCCAGGAGGCAGTGCCTTCTCCTCCAGGCTGGTTTGTGCTATCTCCTAGTCATTGTGAGCTCCTAGGGGCCTCTCTCCCAGTCTTTACTTGGGAACTGGAAGCTCCATGGGCATCAGGGTTGTATCAAATCTTTCTCTAGATACAGTGCCATACTTCTCTTACTGTAGGCAGTACATGGGTAGCTGAGTCAAGGCAACATCTAAAGTAACTGCCCTACTAAGAGCTAGCAAGCTTTCTTACACGCAGAGGCCTCTCTGCCAGTGATGTGGTCCAATCCAGGCTCCGGCACTTACTCAAGATCATGGTTGGAGAGGTCACTATTCACTCTACCATAACACTGCTCAATTTTGATTTCATTAGTTTTGCTCAGTCTTATAATCTACTTTCAGTTAACTTGCTACAGTAAAGTAAAATTTACTCCAACTTACTTAGGAATGAGAAATTAATCAAGGAGGTGAAACTGGCATAAGCATGGTTCTCCACACACAGGTGGCTTTGCACCCTTTTCATAGTCCTCATCTTTCACACTCTCCCAGAAAGAACCACAGACAGGAGAGCGGGGATGGAAAAACAAAGAAAGGAGATAGTGGTTTCTAGTCAAGACACCGTGCCTCTCAAGCTCCCCTCCACCCAACCAGTTCTTCTGCATCTTGCTATATCCTAAACAACAATGTTGGAGAAACAGTAAAATCTGTCTTCAGTCCCCGAAAGTCTTCACTTAGCAGGAGATTGGGATAGTTGCTGGGACGTCCTATTGGGACTCCGGGTGAAAGAGGTATGGGAAAATGAGGAAACAGAAGGATCCTGAGGATCCTAGAAACCTATAAGACTTAGACCATTAAGGCTGGCAGATCAGGACCTAGGCAGGTCAGCTCAAAATACTGTACTAACCAACGACAATGCATGCACTAAACCTAGAACCCCTATTCAGATCTAGCCAATGGACAGCACATTCTCCACAGTTGTGTGGAGAACAGGGACTGACTCTGACATGAACTACGGTGTCCTTTATTTGACCACTTCCCCTTGGTTGGGAGGCCTGGTGGCACTCAGAGGAAGGGTAAGCAGGCTACCAGGATGAGACCTGATAGGCTGTGATCATATGGTAGAGGAGGAGGTCCCCTTCTGCCACAGACCTAGGGAGGGGAATAGGGTGAAAGAGGGAGGGAGGGGGGAATAGGAGGATACAAGTGAAGGGATAACAATTGAGATGTAATCTGAATGAATTACTTAAATAAAATTTTTAAAAAGAGAGAGAGAAAAAAGCTGTCTTCATGTCTTCAGCTACTCTATAGCCAAAGCCTTTTCTTTATCCGAGTTTGTCCTAAATTGTATCATTGCCAGGCTCCATTCCAAAGAGCATCATCTAATTAATTCCTCTCTCTCTCTCTCTGTCTCTCTCTATCTCTGTCTCTGTCTCTCTCTCTCTCTGTCTTTCCCTGTCTGTCTCTCTCTCTCTCTCTGTCTCTCTCTGTCTCTCTCTCTCTCTCTCTCTCTCTCTCTCTCTCTCTCTCTCTCTCT
>OU015751.1:11737138-11763006 GCA_907169655.1 Acomys percivali
TCTCTCTCTCTCTCTCTCTCTCTCTCTCTCTCTCTCTCTCTCTCTCTCTTTTTCTCTCTCTCCCCTAAAGAATCAGGTGGTAATGTATCAGTGAAGTACAGAGTCTTTTCTTTATATATCAGCCATGAATAATGATTTACAAACCCACAGGAGCTCGTTCAAATTCATGATACTATCCACCCCTGGCTTATAAATTATTTACAAAAGGCATTATAATTAATTCAACCTGAGTGATCATTAGAAATATCTTGAGCTGACTTTAAGGGCTCTTTTATATGTTTTATTTATCCTATTGACCATGGCTTAAAGTCGGTATTAATGGAGCTTAAAGGAGAGAGAATAGAAGGGGATATCAGAAGGAATAAAATACACAATAGAAACAGACAGGTGAAGGACTAATCAAAACCTGATGATCGTTTTAGATCGGTGAAGTATCTGGCCATCTAAAAGGCTAACACTAGGCAGGAATACAGGAAATCGAATGAACAGGTTGCTTTCAGGACATGTTCCCCTATAATTAAGTTCTAACAAGAAAACATATTTTTCCACTGAATCAAATTAATAGATGTCCTGTCTTCAGAAGAGATGTTAAAGCATATATTGTACAATTATAGAATCTCCAAAGCAAACACTACAGAGATATTAAGATTTGAGAATATGCATCGTGCATCATATTTACATCAAATAAACATAGATGTTAATAAGCAAATGTCCTGTTAATGTGCTTGGTCTGGGATCTGGGAATCTTTATGTCATTAGTATCATGTTTGTGTTTCATCTACTGAGCTCCAGTCAATCTGGTTTGGTGGGACTAATGAGTTCTTTTAAGCTCATCGGGCTAAATAGTTTGTTCTTGTGCAATGAAGCCGCTGTGCTCTATTTTTAAATGATACATGATACATTTCAGGAGGTAGCCATCCAGTTTGCTGGTTAATAGTCCAGAAAACAAAGCTGTCCTTTGGAAGAGCACATGGAGTGTTTCACACTCTGCTGACATTGTTAAGAAGAAGTAATGGCCCACGAAACCATGTCTTGTCACAGATGCATTCAGGCTGTTGGGACTCATGGCAAGTGATGGCTCTGATCCAAAGATTGACAGAGCTCACCAGGAAGATGTCTGGAAACAAACAAGTCACAGTGCAATTAGAAAATGCTTATTAGATTTTTCAGGAAGGAGATTTCTGGCAATGTGTGACCGAGTGTTGAGCTAAAGAGAAAGATGTGTAGAGTGTCCACGTTTTAGGATACAGAAATACATTCAGTACAAGAAGACAGCTTGGAAACTAGTCACTAATGCTACCCATCATCTTAAAGCAAGATACCTCCATCTTTGTGTGCCAGATCGAATGTGGGTCTAGAGAGAAAAAGAAGTCTGATTATGGAAGTGAGAGTAAGGGTAGTGGAGTGCCAGGCCAGACTCACCTTTGTGCCAGTGACCTGATGATTTTCCAGTTAGGCATCCCAGAATTCCTTAGGAAAACTCAGATTCTGGGCCATCACCTAGACTGAACCTCTTACCTTACTGGTTCTATAAACCACAGAGGCATCTGAGGGCTGACCTTGAGAAAGGATGGTGCTATGAAAGTGGCTTTGGAAAGTGCTGTCCACTGCTGACTCCCTCTCTTATCACTTAAATTACAATAATGAACTCAATTGCACAAGATCACTATAAAGATGAAAAAAGAAAGAGTATTGGATACATACTGAATAATTGCCCCCAAAGTTAGAACAATCAATAGAGGTCATGGGCAGGCAATGCCTGATGCTGAGTATCATAGAAACTGATTCTTCCCTCACGCTGACTGGTAAAGTATATCATTTACTTGTGAAATTAATAAACATTTAATACACTAAAGACAAATTCATCTCTGAGGTACTTTAACAAAGAGGTAGTGCATGGAACACTACATTCCTATATTCCAGAGAATGTCAAGGTGACATTGTGAACAGACACCTTGATGTAACTGCCTTTGATAGACCATCACCTGAGATCTGGCAGATAGAGACACTGGATACATAAAGAAAGCAAAGGGAAGATTTCACTGTTAAATTCAACAACTGATGATCTTTTTCAAGGCAGTATATGATATCTAAGTACCTTATTTGTAATTATGTAAGATAACAGGAAATAATGGCTTTACCAGAGATATTAAAATTGAGCTTGGGAATAGAGCCATAGAAAGAGTAATTTTATGCTTTGACTCATTTTTTAAAAAGTAAAATCAAACTTCAGCTACGGCTTTTCTTTCTGCCAAAAAGAACCGCTGGGAGCAAGGCTAGAGAAATAATTGTGTTGCAGCACAGAGTAATTCTTAAACCTGACAATGAATACAATAAAAATTTAATAATCTCCAAAACAATATTAGTCCTTCTATTAGCTCTTACTGATTTGTATACTGAACCCATGCCATGATAAGCATTTCAGCCCCCTAATGCATAGAGCTGTTGTTAAAGATGCAGTAATGTTCACGTGGATTTTTTTTTTTCAGAAAAGAATCTTTAAAGCAATTTCTTAGGTTCATTCAAAGGAAAGAGTTGTTTGTTATTTTGAGTCCTAAAGGAATCCTAACCTCTAATGATGATTAAAAACAAAGCTTGTTTCTCCTCTCTGCATTGAAATGTACTTTTCAGGACAGCCATTTACTCTTTAACAAACAAATACTCTAATAAGAATTAGAACTCACCACAAAGTACCATTATGAAGTTTAAATACAGCACGCTAAGTGTTATTGATGACACGCAGTAAGCTCGCAGTATTAAGTCAAGGCTCCACATGCCTAAGGTTGCGCGACACATTCAATAAAATCCAACAAACAACCAAATGCACAAAAATGTGAAACTTTTAACTGCCCAAAACTCTCAAAATAAAAACTGTCAAAATGTTAAATTAATGAAATAGATGGGTTTTAGTTTTTGAGACAGAAAATGGAATACATGTAAATTTATTTGAAAATTACTCAGGAACATAGCATCATTCCAAATATAGAGAGAAGTGATAATTCTTCATTTATTAATACCAAATGCAAATATTAGAACTGAGCTGAGCTAGAAGCAAAATAGTAAAGTCCATTATTTTTAAACCATATGAGAGAATTAGAAGCTAGGTCTACATAACTTAATGTCCATGAACTCCATAATTTTTTTAAAAGTTGATTTTTAATATTTATTTTAATGTAACTTCTGTGATTAGAAAACTGAGAAAGGACCCAATTCAAAAAAAATATTGTAGACTTTAGAATTTATATAGAGAATTAGCCCAGCAAAATGTATTTCATCTGAAGAATGCAGTGTCTATCAAGGAACGACCTCCTTTGTGTAGCTGTTTAAATTAGACAGATCCCCTTCATTCCCTATCACCATAGCTACTTCTAAGGCTCTCTTCTTCCTTACTCCTAACTCACTCAGATTCGGATTTTATGTCTTCCACCACAGCATCTACTTAGTTTCCCTCAACACAGTCTATTAAAATAAAAAATTGAGGGGCTTGACAGACACCACAGTTGGTAAACGGCACTCCCTGCACAGCATATGAACCTGGTTTAGTCTCCAGCACCTATGTATGAGCTGTGTATGGCCACACATGCCCATAATGTAAATGCTAGGGAGTAAGAGATTTGTGAGGCTTTAGCCACCAAGGTTAGTCAAATCAGATTCATTGAGAGAAACCACCTCATCTCAAAATTAAAATGGAAAGAAATAGAGAGAGACACTTGATATTGACCTCTGGCCTCCATACATGTTCTATGTACATGCACAGGCAAGTACACATGCCCCACACCATCGTATGTAAGCAGTTAAGTTCAACCCCTGGCTGACTGTACACCTGTACCTACAAAGCTGATTCATTAACTGCTCGATATACTAATACCAAGGAAGGGAACATACAAAGGAAAGGAGCAAAGGACTGAAGAAGAGACCACGCTCTGATGGTCAATGGTTGGGATATGTGGCTCAGTCCTCAAAGTGGACAAATGGAGGATGACTAGAAAGGCAGAGTTGTCACCTCTGGCTAGGCAAACCATAATGGGCTTGGTTCTGCTGCTCTCACTATTTTCTCTATACATTTCTTTTTTATTATTATTAATTTGTTCCTCCCTAGAACACTCCCTCCTTCACACGACACTCAGGGTACCTCTCTTCTCACTGCTTTCAGTCTATGGCCATTTTTACTATGTTAATCCTATCAGCACATGAGCATGTGAGATATTTCATATTCTGATATTTCTTCAATTTCTTTCTTCAGAGACATAAAGTTCTTGTCAGACAGGTCTTTCACTTGTTTGGTTAGAGTTACATCAAGATGCTTTATATTATTCATGGTTATTGTGAAGGGTATTGTTTCCCTAATTTCTTTGTCTGTTTGTCTGTCTGTCTGTTTGTCACTTGTACACAGGAGGGCTACTGAGCTAATTTTTTTTATCCATTCATTTTGCTTTAGGTATTTATCAGCTGTGGGAGTTCTCTGGTAGAATTTTTGCAGTCACTTATGTATCCTATCATATCATCTGCAAATAGTGATGCTTTGACTTCTTTTCAATTTATATTCCCTTGATCTCCTTTAGTTGTGCTATTGCTCTAGCTAGAACTTCAAGTACTCTATAAATGGAGAGAGTGGGGAGCCTTGTCCCTGATTTCAGTGGAACTGCTTTAACTGTCCCTCCACTTAACTTGCTGTTGGCTATTGGCTTGTTGCATTTGGCCTTTATTGTGTTTAGGTATGTGAGTTGTATGCCTGATCTCTCCAAGACTTTAAATATGAAGAGGTGTTGGATTTTGTCAACACTTTTTCGGTGTTGAAGGAGATGATCGTGCGTTTCGTTTTGTTTTTTTTCTTTCAGTTTTTTATATGGTGGATTACATTGATGGATTTCCATATGTTGAACCACCCTGCACGCCTGGGGATGAAGCCCCACTTAGTCATAGTAGATGATAATTTTGATGTATTCTTGATTTCTGTTTGCAAATATTTTATTGAGTGTTTGTGCATCAATGTTCATAAGCGAAACTGGTCTGAAATTCCCTTTGATCATTGGGTTCTTATGTGGCTTGGGTATCAAGGTGACTGTTTCCGATTCTTCTGGTTCTCATCCATCATTTCACTATCCGCCCTCCCACCTCTGGCTCTGTCTCTTTGTTCAGTAGGTGAGATTACAATCATCTCTCTTGTTCTAATTATTTTAGGGAAGTCTCTATGCATGTAAAGCACCTGGAATGCGTACTGATGAAATAGGAAACATTTGAATGTAAGTCGCCTTGTCTCCCATCAAAATAGTTTTCTTCCCCTCTGTCTACCATGGTCCTTACCTACTTTACCACAAAGCAACTCTAGCTCCTGTCATTAGAATGTGTCTTCCTTGTGCTCTTTATTTTTTTTTCTTTTTTTATATTTTATTAATTTATTCATACTACATCTCAATGGTTATCCCATCCCTTGTATCCTCCCATTCCTCCCTCCCTCCCATTTTCCCCTTACTCCCCTCCCCTATGACTGTGACTGAGAGGGACCTCCTCCCCCTGTATATGCTCATAGGGTATCAAGTCTCTTCTGGGTAGCCTTGTGCTCTTTAAATCAGTCTTCTTATTCATTCGTGAACCTCTGCCTGCACTTCTTTGCTCCACATCTGCCAACCACTGTCCATTTGCTGCTGTTGCTGCTGTTGCTGCTGTTTTATGTTCTGAACAGAATTTATCTACATGGCATCTGTCCTTCTATAACCATTTCTCCTCTCCTTCAACCGCAGGCATCCTTCAAATAGGCTTAATCCTGACATCTGCCGTTCCGATCTTAATGAGCTTCATGTTGCCAAACATAACATTCATTTAGAAACTCTGTGGCATTTGATGGTGGCCCATTGAGTCCTCCCTGGAACTCCCTCCTTCACAAGACACTCAGGGTACCTCTCTTCCCATGGCTTTCAGCCTCTATGGCCCTTCCCTCCTCTACACTGCCAACTCCGCCACAGTGTCTTCTCTATCTGTCTTCCTTCCCTTGGTAGTTGCCTCCATTCTCCTTAGTTTAAGTATCAACAATTCACTGACTCTCAGTGAATTTCCACTGACTCTCAGTGTTATTTCCAATCTCAATGCCTTTTTCCAAATGCTACCCTTATTATAAAAGTACGGCTCTGACAACCTGTACAGGTACCAACTAAACATTTCATCTCCTTTCCAGGCGTGTCCACTTTGTCCTCTCCTTTGTTACACCTCATAAGTACACCACCTTACTGCTGATAACAGATAAAGAAAAAATAGGCTCATTCTTGAATACTCTATTCGGTGTGTTTTCACTGTTTCAATGTATTTTCATTGTGTTGCATACACACTATATTAAGAAAATGATTCTTCCTTAGCACTTAAACCATTAGTCTCCCAGCCAAGTCTCTCTTACCTAAATCACTTGTAAAGTCAATTCATTGCCCTGTTTCACCTTCATCAAGCCACTGCTCACTATGAACACATAAGCCACAGTGATGCACTTAAGATCCTTGCTAATGGACGTTTTGTGATCTGAAGGGCTCTTGTCTCTTCGGTGGCACCTGTCTCACTTAGAACTAGAATGGATGTCTTCAAGATGACCTTGAAGCCACTACACCCTTATTTAATCTGTTCTCCACTCTTCATACTTCTCCAGCGACATAGGCTTCCTTGATTTTCTTCTGACAGCCTAGGCCCTCTCCCAGATGGGTGCTTCCATATACCTGCTGCCTTCACCATTAGATTTTGCCTAAAATTGACACCCTCCATATTACCTTCCTTGACTCCCTTTTAATTAAATGTTTCATGTTAGTTAGCAACCCTCCTTTCTAAATTCTATGTTCATTTCTCCTTCATTCCTGCGCTTTTTCACATAATTAGTCATTGTACAAAACTGAATGCTTTCTTTATTTGATCTAATTCTTCCATTCTCTAACTACAGTGTTACTTTTTTAATAGAGATTTTACCAACCCTGTTCTCTGGTACATCTTTAATAGTCATTACAAAACTTGGCATATAGCTGTTACTTTATAAATATTTGTTGAATAAATGTCTGTAATAAATTGAAAATACAGAAACAGAATATTAGATACTGATGTATCTCCATGAAGATTCAGTCTGCTAATTAAAATATGTAAAACAGGCAGCACAGGTCCTAATTAGTAAAAACTAATTTCCTTTGACTTCTCCATGTCTTACATTCCTGACAGTAGACCGGAGCCTACATTCAATACCTATGTCATTCTTGGAAAACACCTTTGCAATCTAGCTGTGGAGACAAGCACTGGGGATTTTATAAAGTCCACTGCACTCTGGAAACTAAAGGTCAGCACAACAGATGTGCTCTATAAGGAGTCCTAGGACTGTCAAAAGGCAGGTCTCCTTTGAGGACTAAAGAACATCAGCATTTGCCACAGCAATGCTAACATGTTTGGATTTGAAATAGAGAGAAGTAATCAGTTTTATTCATTCCCACAAGTATTAAGTCATTTTAAGACTATAAACCCATTTAAGAATCATATCAAAGCTAGACACCATAACCTGAACAAGTGCTGCATATTGGGGGGGAAAAAATGAATCTTATTTTTAGTTACTACTTAAACTTGAGAAATTGTCACTAAGAATCACAAGCTAGGCAAAAACAATGAAATGATCAATGATAAAGAAAGAACCAGATGATTTCATCCCTAACCCTTTCCATCTCCACCCACCTCTCAGTAAATACATAATTAGTTAATTAATTAAGAATTAAGTCCTATAGAAAAGGACTCCGCCTAACCAGACAAGACTCCTAGTACAGGGAGGGTAACACCAACCCACCCACAAACACTTTGACCAAAAATAAGTAAATAAACACCCTGCCTACAAAAGCATGCAGGGATAAAGATAGAACAGATTGAGCTGAAACTGAGGGAATGTCCAGCCAATCAATGCCTTGCTCAACCCAAGACCCACTCTGTGTAAGAGAGCCAACCCTTGGCACTATTAAGGATACTCTGCTATGCTTGCAGATAGGAACTTAGAAGTGTTGTCCTCTGAGAGAGGATCCGCCCAGCAGCAGTTCAAAACAGATGCTGATGCTGACAGCCAAACATTAAGTGAAGCTTCGGGGGTCCTGTAGAGAAGTAGAGGAAAGGGAAAGGGGACCTGGAGGTGATAGGAGCTCCACAAGAAGACCAACAGAGTCAGAGGCTGTGGAGACTGAATCACCAATCAAAGACAAGACGACACATGGACTGAACCTAAGTCCCCTACATGGATGTAGCCAATGGACAGCTCAGGCTTCATGTGGGTCCTCTAGTAAGGGAAGCAGGGACTATCCCTGATATGGACTTTGTTACCTGCTTTTTGATCTCCTCCTCCCTCCTCCCTGGCCAGGCCACAAAGGAAAAGGACATGCTCAGTCCTGATGAGACTTGATGAGCTGGAGTGGAGGTGGGGCCTCCCATTTTCTAGGGAATGGGGAATAGAGAGGGAAGGGAGGTAGGACTGGGAGGAGAGGAGTGAGGCTACCACTAGGATGTAAAGTGAATATGTAAATTAATTAATAAAGATAAAAGAATTGAATCACAGCTCTGCCAGCCAGACTGTGTGTTGGTAGGCAACTGCTTCGTACTGTGGTGGCTTAGGAAGAAAGAGATCTTTGGCTGTCTGTCTATTAGGCACAGTAACCTATAAGACAATTCCCAACTCACACATTTGGTATGAGGTGTTCTTGCAATCTGCATTGCTGGGTGAGGTGCAGATATCCTCCCTTCTAGGGTGTGGAATGACAAAGAAGCTGCTATTGTCATGCTGAGTACAGATGTTGAGTTGACCAACAATGCAATCAGATCTACTTAGCTAGTTTGGTTTCCATCCTTCAGACTCTCTATTGAGTAACCCTTCAGCATTTGAGTCAAGAGCAGATCCATAAAATCCATGGTTACAAATGATTGCCCTAGCAAATCTCCAATACTGTGAAGAAGAAATAGGCTTCTTTGACAGACAGCTTTCATCTGGCCCTGCCATCAGTCACATCACCCCACCCTCCTTGGTGACAAGATTTGCCACAGAAAATGCCTTTATTCAGTTTCTTCTTGGCAGCTCTTTTATCCCATCATGTTTATTACTGTAGATCTGCCACCTGGTGTCAAAAGAGGTACTGGAAGAAAGTCAAGGTCCCCATTTTAGTAAATTCTGTCAAACCAGACAAGGTCACATCAAACTTTCAGTTCACCGGGGAGCATTAATATGGCTGGAACCATGCCTGGAACCTCTGAGAAGCACATCCTGTTAGCTCCCCTCTTAAAAGGAATCTGTATCCTGACTCATCCTCTATACCTCACCATCACCCGAAGCCCTGTTGGGTCTCATCGAGATTACTGCAGGGAGAGAAAGCTTCTTAGTTCCTACTCATGCTGAGCTTACACAGCATGCATAATAATGTTTAAAATATGACTCAGGTCATTTCGCTGTCTTGCTCAGTATGGCTTTATGGCATCATGACACTGACCTAAAATCCAGACACACCTCTATGAACTACAGAATCCACAATCCGTGCCCTTCTTTCTCTGTGACATCTTTCTTTCCTTTCTTTTGTTGATTTCCTCTGCTGTGAGCACCTCAGACTACTCACTATGCCATGGCCATAACCAGTGTTTTATCTACTCTCAGTTCCTATAATTTCTGATATAACACGATTAAGAGTTGGAAAACAAGAAATGATTTTAATAGAAAATTTTGGAAATAGAAGGATATAAGTATTTCCTACTTAGCAAGTCTTTTAAGAAAAAGATGGTCAAATGCATGAAATGGTGCAGAAATGGAGATGGAATTAAATCAAATTTGAGGGATGGGAAGATGGCTCAATGGACACAGTCCTTGTTGTGCAAATGTGAAGTCTGGCTTTCAGAGTCCTCAGAAGGATGGACACGGTTGGCAAAGAGAGAAAGGAACCCCAGGATATGGACAGACAAATGTGGTATGCAGACACTAAAATGGGAAGCATAGAGGTTAGATTTTAAATTATTTTGGAAATAAGAAGAAGCATATTCTGTCAACTAAATCAACAGTGAGGAATGTTCATTTGAGAGCACAAGAATATTTGATGAAATTGTACAAAATGAACATACATTTCTGGTGGAAGGAGAAATTGATATATACAACTCTACAAGTATATTCTAGGTCCATGCCTTGAGAAACATCTGGAAAACCTGATAGTGGCTGGCTTGTTTTTGGCAGCAATCATTGTGTGTGTGTGTGTGTGTGTGTGTGTGTGTGTGTGTGTGTGTGTACATGCACATGCACAGATACACAAACCCAACCATGTGTATATATGCATGAAGACATTCATGCCTTCATTGATTGCTTTGCACAACATGTATGCTACAATGGCTCTTAATTCACCTAGACATCACCAATTAAGCTAGTCTAGCTAACAACTTCCCAGTTCCTCTGTCTCTGCCTGCTCCCTACATGCTGCCATTACAAATGGAATCCACACCTGTCCAGCACTGTCAAGGGTGATGGAGATCTGAGCTCTGGTTCTCTTGCTTAGACAGCAAGTGCTGTACCTGCCGCACCATCTCCCCAGCCCCACAACACTCTTCCTCACAGGTAAAACCTAGAAAGAAGTGGTGGTGTGCTCTTGTCATTAAAGCATACATGGCTTCATATCCATAAAGTTATGTATCTCAAAACACAAACCATAAGTTGATCTCCTAAGGTAATATTTTATGCAGTTTACAGTATGGAAAGTTAAAAACCATGCAAATTCTACAGGAGCAATACAAAGATGCTAAAATATAGTGGAAAGTAAAGAAACTGATATAGTAGCTACCTCTGTAAAGGAGGGGGATGAATAAAAAAATGAACAGCCCTGGGCACAAAATGGACTTCCAAGGCATCAGCTACCTTTGTTTACTGTTGATATGAGAGAACAGTATTTAACTTTGTAATCTTCAATACGTCATGTTTTTATTTTGTATTGCTTCAACGTATGATAGAAATCACAATTAGCAGTTAGTATAATGCTCATGGGAAACATAAGCTGACTTTTTTGTACAAACTAATGGAGTACATCTTGACATTTAGCAGCCACTAAAATACAATTTTTCTGTTTCCTGTGACTCACTGACACACCACTGAGTTATTTGTAATATTTGAATTGGTTGTCACTTAGGTTCAACTGCAAAATGATTCAATTATTTATTGTCTGTATCTCTCACTAATTTGAAAGCTCTAAGAAGGAAGGGTCTAGAAATATTCTTGCTCATCACAGCCTGAGTTGTGGTAAATACTAAACTTAAGACCCTGTATCAGATGTAATATGGAAGGCTATACTCTGTTCTATAACACAATTGCACAAGTCAGTTTTTTCCTCAGAGAAACGGAAAACTACAGAATAACGCTTGTATATGATTGGCATGTAACAACTCAACTTTATAGACAATTTTGTGAATGGTTGTTAAACAAGAGAGTGAAGGAGATTAGAAGTGGGCCGAATTAGGATCTTAGTAAGGCCTCTTATCTTAGATCACTATGGTGGAAACACGGCAGAGAAAGGGAAATAAGTTAAATGATTATGCTAAATAATCATTCAACTCAATGACAAATTGCAAATACTGGCATAAGCGGTGATCTGAATGAATAATGGATAGTGACTCTGCCAAATTTTGTGTTTCAACAAGGACAAGACCAATTACAATTTCCTCAGACAGTCAGTAATGCTGAGGACCAATTAAGACTGTCCAGGGGAAAGTCTTCGATTTTTATTCAGTATGAATATTGGTGTCAATATTATTTTAATTCTTAGCTTAAAGTGTTATTGGAGTGTAGATAGTAAAAAGCAATGGGTATGTGAAATATGAAACTGGAAAAAAAAGGCATAAATTCTATAATCATTGTGGAGAGGGCCTTAAGGCCTTGCTTGTAAGTGATATCATCTGAAATTTGCTACAGAAAGAAGGGTCAATGTGTACCTCAAAAGCGAACAGACAAATAGAGGACAGAAGGCTGCATCAAAGGAGAGGAGATTCTGCGTGCTGAAGAGCACAGGAAAGTGTACGTGGGAGGTTGTGTCAAGAGATTTCCACAGAGAAAATAATGAACCAAGTAAATCAAGAGGTGAGAAAGATAGATGACTGTAAATTATCAATTACATTTAGCTAGATGTGGTGGCTTGTTTTATCAAAATATTGAAGTAGGTACCATATCGGAGGATTTTGAAGAGTAAACATGAAAATCGAGGAGACAGAATTAAAATATTGAGAGAATTTTTAGTAGCAATTTGGCAAAATGAATATGCACAGCTGTACTGATTCCTACACATCTGATTTCCCCTGCTTAAGTCTTCAAGGAAAAAAAAAATCATTGCCATCTCAGGCCTTGTGCTGTTGTATTTAGATATGTGCACATCTTAAATAATGAGTGGGATTGATCATATACCACCATTTCGCTTAAGGACTTCCATTATCATAGGAAGATGTGCTCTAGAGAAGCATTCGGATTGGTTTGCCATACAGGAATCTGGTGAAGACTCTTCTGTTGCTCTGTAACACAGCATCACAGATTTACGTTAAATACAGGAAATTTGGGGGCAGGAAACAGAATGTTCTACACTGGCAGTAGGGATGTGAAATGGTATGGCCACTCTAGAAATGTTCAGAAGTTCTCCATACTTCACAGTGCTGAGAGTGCAGCGTGAGATCTACCCACTAAACCAACCTGTAGATCAGGGACTCCCATCACTGACTCAATGATCCCTAGCAGGCTCTCAAAACTTGCTCATCACGGATACTCCCTCTGTGGTGATAAGCCGCTCCTTAACGCTCCAACCCACCTTGCAACTCTCCTCCCTGACTCTGAGTTTGACCAGTTTAGATGTTCCACGTGTCAAACTTTTCAAAGACCGCATATATGCATGTAGGTCATCAAGCTCTGGTGGCCCTGTCTATCAAACACTAGATTTTCATAGCGTAACAAAAAAATATTACAGGCTCAGAAAATAGTCCAACTAGTGGAGGAGAAAGACTGACTCCCTTTAAGCATATAATTGGTGAGGACATTATTTACTGTTGTTAAGGGGAAAGGTTTTTTTGCAGAGGCATTGAGCAAATAGAAAATCAAAATAGAAAACATCTGATTTTTGAAAACAGCAATTCTTCATTCATTCTGAAATGGTTCTAGTATAGCACTGGGGAGATAGCTCTGAAAATGAAACATACATTTTATTAACTCTCAGGCAAAAAAAAAATATATATATATATATATATCAGCCTTCATCAGGAAGGCAGTGAGTATCTTGGGGACAAATTCACCTGAGCGTCACAGAGCACTACACAAACAAAACAAATAAGATAAGGAATATTTTTGTAAAAATAAAAATAAATTTTCCTTTGCTAATTCACTAACCACTTCATCTTTTCTTTTGGGAGACCGGATGGCAATTATCTGTGCTGTATTAGAAATGGAATGCAAGAAATGGACCTCTAGCTTGCAGCACGTCAGAACAACATGTTAAAAAGCTGCAAAATAAAAACAAACACAACTGTGTAATGTATGTGCTAAAGATATCGATGATGAGGATGTAATTAAAGTGTTCGTAAACAGTCATGTTTTCATGTTCTCGGCAGTTACTCTTGAGTTTGACATCTTATCCAGACTACTCAATACAAATAACCGTTGGTTTTCATGACTCAGCTCTTTAAGTTAGCTGAATAAGGTTACCTAAAGGTTAACAATTTTATCATATTAGGAAAATATCTAGACCCAACCATTCCTCTGGCCAGAACTCAGGACTGTGTTACCTACAGGTGCCTCTGTCCTCCATCCTGCCACCATCTCTGTCTCCATCCATCACTTCCCACACAGAAGGGCACCCTGTCTCTATTCACATGACGAGCCTACTTTTTTTTGGATAGCATCCTTTGTGTAGATAAAGACAGGATTTAGTTCATACAGTCCATCAACTTAACTCAACACATTTCTCCACGGCATGGTGTCAGTGGGAAGGAGACAACTGACTTAAGCTGTAGACTGTAGAAGATATATGGGTAAAAAACGTTGCTGATGTGATTTTTGAAAAATGCTAAATATTCCTGTTTTAAGAAAATTTCTACATTTGGTTTAAAAAGAGAAAGGTTCACTAATAGAGAAGGAAGTGAAAACCTTGTCTCCAGTGATGGAAAACTAACTCATACAATTCATGGTAATGCTGCCTGCTATCAAGAATTAACATTTACATAAATTATGTAATCAGAATCCCATTGACCAAGTCATGTGACTTACTCCAGCTAAATATGTCATCTGCAAACCACAGGCAACATATGTAAAATATGGGTGGTGGTCTCAGAAAATATTTACTAGGTTATTACTAAATACAATTTCTTTAATTCTGAGGCCATGATTTTCCTGTTTATGTGATGATTTCTGTTGTATAATTTTCCCAGAATTCATAACATTAAGACAGTACCATATCACTTCTTAAATACAGATAAAAAATATTCAAGTGATACATATTGGCTGATATTGAAGTTAACATCATTATATGATCAAGTTAGTGTAGTTTTATAGAAGTTATAGCTTTTAATACTTCTTTTATGTTAAAATATAACATTTAGAATATGATCAAGACATGTATCTAGGCTGGAGGAGTTTATCACACAAGGAACTTTCTTCGTAGTTGACAAATATATTGCTATTATCTCAATATTCTTCTTATGGAGACTGAACTGTATTCTGTTTTGTAAATCTATAGTATTTCCTTCATCACTCATCCTTTGATGAGCACTGAGGCCTTTTATTTCTTGGCTATTGGGAATAAATAGTTCTAAGCTAAATACGAAGTTTAATGTCAGCTAAGCCTGTTTACACCACTTCTGGTGGATGAGAATGCACGAAGAGGGTTGATAGGATGTGTGATGATTTTAAGGCTCTGAAGGATCTCTGTACAGGCTTCTTTAATGACTTCACTGATTTACATCCCCAGGAAGTTCATGGTGTACCCTTCCTTCTCCCACGTTGTTACTTACACTGTTAGCACCTGTCTTCTTGAAATTGTCATTCTAACTGGAATAAGCTGGCATCTCATTATTTCTCCTATATGGCTAGTGTGCATAAGACTGCCATGGACATCAGCATTGATGTCATTGTGTGAACATGTATTTTCTGTTTTCTCAGGTAGATTCCTATGTGCAGGAATGCCTGAATTGTACAGCCATTTTTACCTTTGGAAGAAAATCCTATGAGATGATCAGTGTCATTCAAAAGGGATTTAGGGCAGTGAAACGTTTCTGTTGAGTTACATTTTGATGCATATATCCATTTGAATATTTTTAAGACTCTGCAGAATGCACAGCATCAAACATAAAGCCATGCAGACTATGATCAATGTGTGATAATGATGTCAACAAAAGTTCATCAGTTTTATCAAAAGCACTGTCCTCCTGGGAGATTTTGATGATGCCTGAGGCTTTGCATGTCTGCAGATGGCTACTCAAATGGCTTCTGCCCCTTCTTCTCAGTTCCTTCAGCCTCAAGGTGATCTTTAATAAAGATAGAAAGGCCAATTAAAAAGATAAACAATTGTTGCAGAGGTTTGCTCTATCATGCATGAGTCAATAGTCTTTAATTCTAGAGTCTACTACCAAAACAGGCTGTCACTGGAATAGCACAGGTGAAGGTGTAGCAATAATGTGTACTCTACCTATGCATTGCCTGATGTTTCCTTACTTGTGATCTCTGCCTAGGAAAGGGAAAAGTGATGCACGCTGGGCTGCCTCAGAAATGTCATCAGGAAGTCCTGACTCTACTCTCTGTGTCACAACCTTCACATGCAATAAAGTTACAATTTACCTGCTTCACCTAAGATGGCCCCCTAGTGCCCACAAGTCTAATTCACACTCCAATACTCAGTAACAAGCTGTATTAACTCAATGATAATCTGTCTTCCAGATGTGCTAGTGCTATAGTGGCACAAGGTTTGTGGAAGTAACCAACCACTATCTGACTGGATGTAAAGCATACTCCATGAGATGGAACCTATGTCTGATACTTTCCAATAACCATGAACTTGATATTAAATAGGCCAGGGACATAGGGGAAAACCAAATATAATTGTTCTAATAAAAGGATTTAGCAATAAAATTACTATTAATGGCATCTTCTATACTCATAGATCAGTACCTCATTCAGTCATCATCCAAGAAGATAGCTCCTGCAGTAGATGGGAATACAGAGACCCACGGTGGGTGCAAGGAGTAAGAAACCTTGGAATACTCAGTCTTCACTGGGATGTCTTCATAAATTACTCCCCTCAGGACTCAGAGTACTATGCAGAAGAGGATGCAGAAAGATTTAAGAGCCAGAGGGATAGAAGATACCAAGGAAACAGTGTCCTCCAGACAGACAGGACTGATGCAGGTATGAAACCACAGAGACTCTGGCAGAATACAAAGGGCTTGCATGGGTTCAAGAAAGAAACTGTCCCTTGCTGAGATGGGGGAGCAGACACAAGCCCCAATCCTTAACCTGAAAGCTATCTCTAATTGACAGCGGCTCACAAAGGATAAGGTAGTTTTCTGCAATGACATCTCACTGGGTACACAAACAACACGTCTGAGCAGGACCTATGTACAACATTAGATGGTCAATACAAAACAAACTCAGTGGTATTTTGGGGGGCATTTGGTCTCCTCATGCTTTGGTGGGAGATTTTTAACCTTAGTTTTCTTTTGTTTATCTATTATGGTTTACTATGTGCATGTGTGTGCGCGTGCATATGTATGTGTGTGTGTGTGTGCACGCACGTGCGTGTGACTCTGTGTGTGTGTGTGTGTGTTAGGCATTTTTTCTCTGTTTGCCTTACTTGTGGTTTGTTCATTTATTTTACTCTCTTGTTTGTTTTCTAGAAAAGAAGGTGTGGAATTGGGAAGGTTCTTGGACGAGACAAAGGAGGGAAAACTATGATCAGTATATTGTATATAAAAATAACTTTCAAACAACAAAAAAAAACCAACAAAGTGCAGGGACAACCAACATCACTCTTTGTCCTGCGCACACACACATGCACATCTATCTATACACACATACATGTACTCCCACACAGGTGTAAACATATACCCACACACTATATATTCATTCATGAACACAAATCCACACACATGCACACACCCCACCCTAAAAACCATAATAGGAACTGACACCAATACATCTCCAGTCACCTTAAGTGGATACCATTTCTACAGTTTTATTTAAGATAAAGTCTATTTCTTTATGCGTCTCATAAATTATTGAGGTTCAAGTGGCCTTGAATAGAGTTTGTTAATATCTTCCACCAATAGAAAAATAACAAAAATAATTACGATCATCAAAATCCTCAGCATTTTATTCCTGTGTTTAAAAAGAGACTATTCCAGATGTGTGCCACATTCTGCATCTCAATGGGCTATTGCTGTGACTCTCAAAATAGACTGCATAGCATGGTTTTAATCATCTCCAGTAACAAGTGCCAAATGGCACCTAAGAGTGGGCCAGAGAAAAGTGCTACAGTCAGGCTTACATTATTTCTTTCCACTGAGGTTTCCGGTCTCCCTTGTACTCCTGGTTCACTGAAAGGAGAAATCTTAAATCTCCTGTCTCTCAATGAAGTAGCCTTTGTAACACAATTTCTACTGCACAAAACTCTGTCACCTCCTTTTTTTAAAAAAATGTACTAAAGAAATGGATTATGGCCCTTTTTATATAACACCAAAATGTCCTTTAATGTTGAACCTTAATGCTATAATTATATAAGAAAAGAGGTAATGAATCCACTACTTAACAAGAGAATGTCTTATAAACATGGTGCATTAGAACCCTTTATTTTTTTTAAATTTTTACTTATGCTACAAAATTAAATTATGCTTATAAAACACAATGCATAGAGCATTACTTCCTTTCTAATTAATTAAATTATGATTTAATGTCTCATTTGCAGGAGCAATTATTTTATGTTGAGGCCATTAACATTTCTGGCTTTGAATATTTTTCTAAGCCTCTGAAACAAATTTTCTTACTGTCTTACCTGTCAACCATTGATGGATTTTAAAACTGCTAGAATTAGCAGACTGATACAGAGCATTTTGACTGGACTTCAAACCAGAGACATTGTGTATACTTCTGTAGATCCACGTGTCTCTGTTTAGGTTGCCCACTCGGTAGTGAGACTTAGGAAAATAATTTTAAAATATAAATAGAAAATGATAGGTATGAAGATTAAAACTGAGAAACGGGTCAGTACAACAGTAAAATTATCTAGAAACAAAAGTTACTTTCTTGGGAATGATAGGATATTTAAGCAAGCATGACCATTGATTTCCCCCATCTTTTTATTTTATTTTATTTTATTTTTGAGAAAGGGTTTCTCTGTGTAGCCTTGGCTCTCCTGAACTCACTTTGTGTACCAAGCTGGCCTGTAACTCAGCAGCAATCAGCCTGCCTCTACCTCCCATAGTGCTGAGCTTACAGGCATGTGCCACCACTGGCAGTTTTTGCAGATCACTTACAGAACTATACTTTTTTTCCAACCTACCCATCCTATTCTACATTATCCCATAGATCTGGCAGAAACAAAAAGCCAGTGCCCTCTGGTAGGCACATACATGAGGGTGGGACATTGTCAAAGTCGCCCTAGACCTTTCAACAACCATCTCTACACTGCATGAACAGCCTGATCCGATTTGAGGATATTTGGGAAAGGCTTCGAATTCAGGATCCTAGAAAGTAGTCAGACAAAAACTACCTCTCTTGACTATCTGAACTACTTGAGATTTCTGGCATGCAGGTTCTGAAATCAGGAAGGCCGGTGCTTTGTTGGAATTTGGTCCCTACATAGGGAGAGAGAAAGAAAGCAGGATGGGACCTGGAGCTGCTCTCAGACCTCATGGGCCATGCCAGCCCAATGGAGAGCCCCAAAGCATAGGCCGCCTGCAGAATCTCACTCTAGTCTCAGGCTGGAGGATGCTATGGAAGACTATGACCTCAGCGCAAAACCTGAAGAAATGCTCGAAAGACCTCAACAGTCAGTGAACCAGCAGTCTTTACAGCAGTCAGCGAGTACTGTCCTGAAGAGAGATGCTGTACATCAGAGCTTCACACTGGAAACACTCCTTTGTTGTGTCAAGGCATGGTACAGTCCCAGATCAGGATCCAAAGCTCTGCCAGTGCAGTGAACGAAGGGCACGTTTGCAAAATCAGCTATTTGTGTTGTTTCACTGCTAAGAGACTTCCTGAAGCCTTTCTCAGGCCCAGATATGCTGTGCCATCAACCATCTGTGACCATCTGCCTATGTGGAAGAAAGGAAAGCAACATGGGCAGTTTCTACTGCATTTATCTGGCGCTATGTTTTGATGCTACAAGGCGAATCAATAGAGGGCATTCATTTTTATTTTCAAGATTAATGACCTATCATTGGCACCTTTTGAGTCACATGAAGAGGCATAGCTCTGGAGGCCTGTATATAGGGCCCTATATTCCAAGAATTTTAGCACCTGTCCACTCAGAAGTCACAGTTCTCTCACAGTTGCCAGACATGGCCACCTGCTAAACTGAAGATGCTGACTGAGATAGCAGGACATCCTGCTTGGAAGTAAGGAAAGGGCAACATTTTACATGATATCAAATACAGCTTTCAGAAGAGTGGGGAGGGCTGGTTTGCGAGTGGCCATTTGCATTTAAGCCAAAGGCACAGCAGGAAAATACAGGCATGTCCCAGTCTGAAGGGCAGGAAAAGCTAGAAAGATTTGGGCTTGTGCTTGCTTGAACAACACTCACCAGGGTAACAGAATCTGTTTGATTTATGTCTCAGGAATTCCTAAGAAATTTTGCTAATCATAGACACTACAAACCAGTTCTGACTCCCCTCAGATGCTGGGTTGACCTCACCTTATGAAACCATTGGCTTCCCATTAGGCTAGAAGCCAAGACAGACCATACCATGGCACTGTTTTAACTGGAAATATATTCTTCCCTGGCAGTGCAGCACATTGCCTTGTAAGGAAATTCTGTCTCATTTCTACTTAGGAAATATACGTGCAGATCTGTTTCAAAAATGGATATGGCTCATAGTATCTAATATAGGACTTCTGACACGAGTTAGATCGCATGGATGGCTGGATCACCGCGTTCAGGTGTGCCACTGAGATATTCTACGGCCTGGTTTGCAGGTAGAGAGTACTGGTTAGCTTAGAAGGAAACAGAAGGAGCCTAAGGACATTAGCATGCCCCATTTGGTAATTATGTGATTACATTAAAGCAAACGACAGCACTGTTCACTTTGAGGCTACTCTAATGCAGTCCACTGACCTTCTAACTGCAGTAATGTTTGAAAGCCTGCTTAGCATGGATTTTCAGAGAAGACAATATTAACACATGGAGTACAGGGGCTGTGGCCAGTGACCATTCTGGGAATATACTATCTGTTGACTAACAGATCTTTCTCTCTGTAGATCAATTTGTAACAATTAAAATTAATAGTGGGTAAGATATTAGTTCACAGAGAATACTTTTCTCTAATTATTTATCTTGGCACAAAAGCACACAATATGTATATGCATATATGTGCACATATGTGTGTGTGTATATATATATATATATATATATATATATATACACACATATATAGATAAATAACCTGAGTATTGCTTCAATGGATAGCTGAATAAGAAAATGTTTTCCTGTAAAGTGAACAAATTAAAAAAAAAAAATTAGAAAGAGTAAGCACTTCCCCCCAAAAGAAAATGTTTTCCATTTTTGTTTGCCTGTGCACAGTTTATTAACAGTTAAGAATGGCAAGGTATTTATCTTAGGTTTGCAACCTTCTAAAATATTGATATACTGGCAAATTCAGATTATCATAGCTTAAACATGTAGGCTCAATTTTCTTAGCATATATATTTTATTACAAACTTATTAACCGAGAGTATCTCACTTATAACCCGACTAACCTAAACAATAGGAAAAGAAGATCAAAGAATACAATAACGAAACTGTAAGGATATCTGTTCCAAGGAACGATTCTCCTGGCATAATCAGCAGGATTTCTTCTGCTGGAACCTGGAGTAACCAGAACCTGGAACCTCGGCAGTAGCTGGAGCCCCGAAGCCTTCCCTCTAGTGGTTCTCTCTAGGAGCATCTGGTAACCAATCTCCCCCACATGGCGGTTCAACTTCTAAGGGGATAAACATCACCTGCTTTCTCACAAGTCTTTTTCTCATCCCCCACTTGTGATCTAAACAAAAAATCATGTTTATCTCTCCTTCATAGACATGACATATCTTACTAGGCATGAACTTGTAGATGCACTTAAAAGCAGTTTATTGGATGAGGTATCTATTTTGCCAGTGCTCAGTGTCATTAATATCTCCTTATTCATTACTGTTTATTATAGTTCACACACAATTGAGGATAAAGAAAAGATCAAATAGGATCAAATAGGACTGATTAGGTTCAGTCCACAGACCTGATAGCACTGTTACCACAGACCTTGCTATCTAAAATAGTTTGGGGTGCACACCACAGAGAATATATCAAGCTGGGCATAGCAGTGCACCTCTGTAATCTCAGCACTCTAAGAGGCACAGGCAGGCCAATCACTGTGAATCTAACGCCAGCCTGGTATACAAAAATGAGTCCAGGACAGCCAAGGCTACATAGAGAAAACCTGTCTCAAAAAAAAAAAAGTATATCAGATGCACACGTCTCAAGAAACTTGTTTTGTTCTGAGGCTGAAGATAGTGTGTGCGCAGGCTTTGGTTTTACTTTCTATTTCTTCTTCCTTAAAGTCCATGTTAAATATAAGCAGAACTTGAGGAGTTACCAAAATTTTAGCAGGTAGCGTACCATACCAGAGTGCAAAACAAACTCAAAACCACAAAGCACAGATTGCCTCATGATCTGAGGAACATGCGTCTCCAAGGATTTGTTTCCAACCTAATTGTGATTTTAAACTTGCTTTTTGTAATTTTCTTCCACTTTCAAGGCCACTCAAAATCATGAGCGTGAATCCTGAGTTTGGGGTTTTAATTAAAACATCAAGAAGATGCATTGTTCATAGCTTAACATTTCTGCTTGTGTTGCTTCATGAAATACATTGCTAAGAAAGGGAGTTCAAATCTGATTTTATCTATAACTGAATTTACAACTTCAAGTCAAGATACGCTGCTTTTGCTGAAAGGACCCTGTCTTAGCTAGTCCAGGAGCCAAGTGGGAAATAACAAGAACATTTTGGAGATGGAAAGAGTTCTGGATCTTTGTCAATAATTGCCATGGGATATATATTTGGCAAAAAGTCATTGAAATGTGCACATAAAGGGGGCATGGTATGACATGCAAATTAGATGATAGTAATGTACTTTTAAACTCACAAATTATCAATGTTAAACTAATATAAAAGTCTATAAATGTTGAAATACTATTCAGTATACTCTGTTGCTGCTGATGTGTTTTATTTTACTGCATTAGAAAACTGCAACTGTCCTGCGTAGTGTTATACTTACATATTTTTAGACTTGTGTTTCATTGCTATCTCAGGACATACCTAAAGATTTACAGTGTACACTGAACTTTGTAACCATGCAGATCTAAAAATTTATCCCTGGTTAACATTTTCCAGGTTTCTGTCATGGCATTTTGTTCTGAACAGCATGGGCTCCTAGTGTAGGAAGGCATCGGGTCTTAGGTATAACTTTTGTATCTATGTAAAAATTTCAGAACCATACAACACTGTCTCCCACATATAAAAAGCAAAATAAACTAGAAAACTAATAGTAAACCATATAATCCACCCAGAGAATGTTAATTTAAGATGACAGATGTCATCTTGCTGTAAAAATCACCGGCCTCCTGGGTTACAAAGAAACATACACAAGAACCCCAGCAAAGACATTGTTAACTCCCTTCTGTCATCAAGTCTATGATAAAGCAAAGACAGGCAAAATATTATGGCATGACCTACAGCTTTATTTAATGTGCTGGTGTCCTGTGATCACATACACTACTGAACAGTGTCTTGGGACCATCTTTGTTATGAATGTCATTAATATATACATATATATATAGCCCAGTTAGCCTTAGTGCCTACTTGACACAGCCTGGATCACCCAAGAAGGGACTCTTAATTGAAGAAATTGCCCAGACCAGATAGGCTATTGTATGAGGATTGTCTTGATTGTTTCAGATGATAAAGCAGCACCATTCCCTGGACATGTGGCCTGGGCCCTGTAAGAAGGCAAGTCCGTGATGAACATTCAGCGTTCCTTCAGGGTTTGTGCTTGACGCTTTTCCCCCCCCCCCCCCCCCCCCCCCCCGCCCTCCACTGCTGTTCCACTGCCTTCCAGGATGGACTGCAACCTGCAAGTACAAGCTGGACAAATTCTTTTCTTCTCTACACCGCTTTATGGCAGACTGTTCAACAAAAGTCAAAGTATGGCAGTCCAAGGAATCTATAGATCGTTTGCGTTCACTTGAAGATTAATGCTCATTGTACCATAACTAATTTCTGCCTTCACCTGATACATAATCCAACTACTATCAAAACCAAGGTTAAAGGACCCTTCAGTGGCTATTCTATTGGGATGTTTGACCCCAATGCCTGTTGGATTTAATAGGTAAGATGAAGAGTGTCAATACATTTGTATGCTTTACATGGTCCATGAAGACCAAAAACCACAGCACACATTCAAAATTTCTGAGATGTCACATTCCTCCCATAATGTTTTTCTACTTAAAATACTAAACATTTTAAAATATATTTGATGTTTGATTAATATTTTAATATAAAGTATTATACATACGGTATGGTTAACAGTGTTTTCACCTAGTCTTAGAATAATATGAAAAAAACAACAAGTAAAAGCAGGAGTCTGAACATCTAGGTTCAATCACCGTAATCTCTTTTTTTTTAAAATATATTTTATTCATTTATTCATATTACATCTCAATTCTTATCCCATGCCTTGTATCCTCCTATTCCTCCCTCCCTTCCACTTTCCCCTTATTCCCCTCCCCTATGACTGTGACTGAGGGGGACCTCCTCCCCCTGTATATGTTCATAGGTTATCAAGTCTCTTCTTGGTAGCCTGCTATCCTTCCTCTGAGTGCCACCAGGCCTCCCCATACAGGGGATGTGGTGAAATATGAGGCACCAGAGTACGTGTGAAAGTCAGACCCCACTCTCCACCCAACTGTGAAGAATGTCCTGTCCATTGGGAAGATCTGGGTAGAGGCTTGAAGTTTACTGCTTGTATTGTCCTTGGCTGGTGCCATAGTTTGAGCAGGACCCCTGGGCCCAGATCCGCCTATCATAATGTTCTTCTTGTATGTTTCTAGGACCCTCTGGATCCTTCTATTTCCCCATTCTTCCATGCTTCTCCCACCTAGAGTCCCAATAGGATGTCCTCCCCTCTATCCCACTTTCCTGGTAAGTGAAGGCTTTCGTGGGACATGCCCCTTGGGCTAGTGTCCAGATTAAGTGAGTATATACTATTTGACTCTTTCTGCTTCTGGGTTAACTCACTCAGTATGATGACTGCTAGTTCAATCCATTTGTCCACAAATTTTGGGAATTCCTTGTTTTTAATAGCTACGTAGTATTCCATAGGGTAAATGTACCATAATTTCTTTATCCATTCTTCTACTGAGAAACACTTAGGCTGTTTCCAGGTTCTGGCTATTATGAATAAGGCTGCTATGAACATGGTTGAGCAAATCTTCTTGTTGTGAGTCACCGTAATCTCTTAAAGCCTAAATTGTATACATTTAATAATATTTGGACTTGTTTACATTGCTGTGTGGGTCAATGTATCACCTGTTCTATCTTTCTGTCTTTCAAGCAGAGGTACAGAGACATAACTAACATACAGAGCAGACAGCAAAATGTACAAGTCAGTAGGTTTTTCCAAATGTGATCAACACCATACAGACACAAAAATATTCATCACCCTCAAATGTTTTCTCACCCAGCTTTGTGTCCATTCATAACTCAGTGGTTGGTGTCAGATTCTTTTGAAAGTGATCACAAAGGAACAAACTGTGTTGGTGGGATTTCAAGCTAGTGTGGCTCCACAGAAATGAGTGTGTCAAATGGTAAGTGAGCTAAAAATAGGTCTACATTTGGCCCAGGCTCAGTACCTATTGGTACTTGGCATAGGCCCAAAGGACTAGCCATCCATACTATACAAATACTTGCTCAATCATGTTCATTGCCATCCTATTCACTGTTGCTAGAAAATGGAAACAAGGTGGATGCCTTCAGCAGACAAACGGACACTGAAAATGTGGTACATATACATCATGTGATGGTGTTTAGCAGTAAAGAAAAAAGAAAGCCACAGGTAAATGATGGACTGAGTCATCCCAGACCCAGGAAAATATGGACTGAATGTTTTCTCTCACTTGTGGACCCTAGCTCTGAATCTTTTTATTTTAATTAACTTCACATCCCAGGCCCTCCCTCCTTGCATCTCAGCTCCAACTCCTTCCCTCTTTCCCCTATTCCCCTTCACCTACTCCTCAGAAAAGGGTGCCCCCCCACACACACACCAACCCACTCCAGCACATCAAGCCTCATCAGGACTGAGCGCATCCTCTTCCCCTGGCAGCCTCACCAGGGAGAAGTGATCAAAAAGCAGGCAACAGAGTCCATGTCAGAGACAGTATCTTCTCCCTTTACTAGGGGACCCACATGAAGCCTGAGATGCCCACTGGCTACATCTTTATAAGGGCTGCGGTCCAGTCCATGCATGCTCCTTTACTGGACCTTCAGTCTCCACAAGGCCTTCTATGTCCTAGTTAGTTGGCTCTGTTGGTCTTCTTGTGGTGCTGTTGTCCCCTCCAGGTCCTTCTGTATACACACACACACACACACACACACAC
>OU015751.1:11763016-11774009 GCA_907169655.1 Acomys percivali
TCTCTCTCTCTCTCTCTCTTGCACTTTTCCACAAGCCTCCCTATGCTTCCAACATTTGCCTGTGAGTCTCAGCATCTGTGTCAAGTCACTTTAACTCCTTAGAATCTTATTAAGTGAGTATACAATCAGGAGCAAGATCAGGAGCTGGGAAAATAAGAGGGGGCCATGGAGGGGACATCTGGAGAATAGGATAGTAGGACACAGGTGCTGTGAAGTGGGAAATGAAACACATGGGAGTGTTTTAACAAGGGAGAGAAAGAACAGGGATGGGAAGACAAAAGTTGGGGGAGAGAAGAGGAGTACATACAACCATAACGGTTTGGAAAAGCCATAGAAGACATACTAGTCTATGGTGTGTGTAATATAAATATTGTATTAGTCTGTAGTGTGCATAATATATGCATACCCACATATATAATACATTTATACGTAACAATAATAACTTTTTAAAGCGGTAATAAGTTTGGGTGGGCATGGGAGGAGTTAGAGTGAGGAAAGTGAGGAATGAAAATGATGCAAAATAAACCATTCCTGTGCAAAATTCTCAAAAACTGAAATAAAAAGCAGAAGGGTTTTTTTTTTTTTCTACTTTCATTGTGAATCATTTCTTCTGGTTTTAAAAAGTAAATGTAACAACACCTTCATCTTATACTAGCATAAAATGCTCTAGGCTTTTATTGTTGTTTAGTTATTTTAAAAGTCTAACCAAAACCACAAGGGCAGGGCCACGGGGGTGGGGGGTGGTGGTTCTGAATTGTGGCTCTTAAAACTTAGAGGACCTCAGAGCAGCCTGAAGATTTGTGTAAAGCCAAGTTCCTGGCATCCACCCGTGGAGTTCCTGACTCTAAGCATCTGCTAGAGAATCTTCTCTGGTCCTTAGGTCGAGCCCAGGGCCTGCCTCACACGTGCCCAGCCAGTGCTCTCCTACTGAGCATGCCCCAGCCCAGGAACTGTGGAGCTTGATGACTTCCCCAGTCAGGGCCTTGGCTTTTTGAGATTCTATGTTCTAAATGCCCCCAACTCCCCATTTTAACTGCTTCTCCAAAGAAGATGATCAATATCAAAGAACCTCCTTATGGAGTTGGCTTCAAATGTGGCAAACAAGCCACTGGGGAAAGTGTCCTCATTTCTGCCACAGACAGAATTCTGCCTACAAAAAGGGGCGGGGGCAAGATTAGATGCAGGCAGAGTCAATGGCTGAACTCTGCCAAGACAGGGTAAACAAGTCCTCAATTGTTCCTTCCTTGCCAAAAAGTCTGTCAGATATAGTGGGCTAAAAGGCCAAAGATGATGCTCCAATGTTATAGAGAGTGTTGGGTGGTTGTTCAGGTCGTAAACTGTCTCAGTCATTTTTTTTCATTTTGGAAGCTGCTAACCTGCAGTTATGGTTCACTCAGGCATTTTAGTTTTATCCTTTCTCAAGTCTGATGGGGTTGAAGACCAAATAGTTTAGTCTTACAATTAAGCTTAGTTGATTAGGGGTTAAGATATTTTTAGATCAAGACAGGTGTTTTAAGTTAATAGACATGAGATATGATAGATATTGATTTTCATTCAGAAATTTAGACATGACAAGACAGGAAAGAATCGCTCTTCAAGTTTGACAAATACAAACAGCCGAATCACTATGAATGTAACATTTATATAACTCCTGAGTGTCTCATGGTTCTTCCTGCTGTATGTAGTTTATTTTATACATGTGTAATGATATAAACATATATGTTAAAATTAATTCTGAAACATTACATGTGAAAAAGAAAGTGCCCACTGGTGCAGCAGCTGCATGCCTTGATTTGAGGCCCACTTTACAGGAGGAAGTTCCATGCCTGGTGATGTAATCTTGGTCCTAAGGAGATCAGAAGCCCTTGGTTAGGACATACTGTTAATTTGGCTAAGTCCCCACTCTTTACTGAGGAGCTATTCACCATCAACTGCTGCTGGGGAAGGAAGAATTATTCTTTTTAGAGGATAGTTTCCCAGGCTAGGTAGCTGATGGGCCATGCTGTCTAATGGACTTCTAAATATTTATGCTTATAGCCATAGACCAGTATTACTCTCAGTGTTGGTTAGAGAGGTTTCCTTTTACAGTGGGCAGCAGCCAGTGGAGAGATGTACAACTGGTCACAGTGCTGAGGAGAGACCAAGTGTTCTCCCTGAGTGAGACAGCTGTATCAACTATACCATCATAATGGCTCAGAACTTCATGAAGGAGAAGATGGATAATGTAAGACTCATACTATTTTATGATAGAATATTTTTATCTTACAGTATCTTATAATATTTTATAAAGTATCAATATATTATATGATATAATGTAATATAATAATAAATTGATTAGAATAAAATGATTAGATGGTCTGAATTTTTACATAATCTAAACTATATAATTCATATGTAATTTTAATATATAAATTTAATATAATATAAATTAGTATATAACCTAAATAAACATAAAATAATTTATTATATGAAACAAATTATTGTTAGTATGATATATTAATGTAAATTAGTATCTGTTATTATAGTATCATATGTATATTATATTATATGTCATTCTTATATTTATCTCTGTTAATGAAGAGCTCCTCACCATTATCTTCTGTTATACTTTTAATTTCTGCATTTAAATATTAAGTTATGACAAAACTTTAATCTCTCATTTTTCCCATTCACGGCATCTTCTTCTTCCTTTATGACACGTTATCTTCTTTTCTTCCTGAGGATTTTTACTCACACTCACAAGATTCACTTCCCCCAGCATTTCGGGGGAAAGCTGGAGCTACTACCACTTTGAGCTATACTCAGCTGCTGCCTGGCAAATGTGTAAAAGACTCAAAGAGGTTTCTTTTAATCACCAAAAATATAGTGTGGAACTAATGCTAATGCTCAGTGATGTCATGAAAGACTGATTTCTAATCCTCATGCTTCATGGCTTTGTTGCTAGGGACATCGAGATGCCTCTCACACCCGCCCCATTGTGTCTGCATTTGTTACTTCTCTCACTGCTGGGACCAAACAGATGATTAGAGGACACTTAAAAGAGGAAGATTTCATTTTGGCTTACAGTCCAAGGGGACCATTCTATCACGGGGGGGATGGTGCAGTGCAGGAGGCTGGCTGCTGGTCACACTGTATCTGCATTCAGAAAGCATGGATATGGAATGGGAAGCGGATGGGCCTTAAAAGCTCAGGCCCACCTCCAAGCTATTCACTGTCTCCAGCAAAGCCCCACCTTCCCTAGATGCTAAACCTTCCCAAACCAGGCCACCATGCACCTAACAGAGACATCTTACATTTGTATCACAATGGTATCATATCTGTGTTATAGATAAAGGGAAAAAACAAGTGACTATGTTAAAGGGTTAATGGTAGTTTTAGGTGAGTGCATCCATTTTATAAAGCAACAGTTTAGAAAGCCCATCTAGAAATTTCTTACTATATCTCACCAGGCACAGTCAACCCTCTGGGCCTAAAGACCAAGGACTCTAGGAGAAATTGCAGCCTGGTGGCGTTTAGTAATAGAGTCTCTCATATAGCAAGTGCTTTCTGCATAACCATTTCCATTGACCGAAGCCAATGGAGGAGGTTTGTCCTCTTGATCTGGATGGACCCCTGTTAGTTACTAGGTTTACCAAAAGATGAGCAGGTATGGGCATGGCTGCTTTGTTGGACCCATTATTAATATCAGCAAATCTCCAGGGCTGATTCACAAATCAGAAAAGATATTCTAATCTCCAAAATGGAAAACATACATTTGGCTGCCATAATGTTCAGGCCAAACCCAGTGCCCATCAATACTGTCCAGCATGATGGCACCCTTGCTTGTCCTATAAAGTTTCAAGCAAAATCTTGCTGACACTGATGGTATAGTTGGATGGCACAAAGACGCACAGCTCGCTGGACGGAGAGTGGAATTTTTGAGATTTCACATTCCTCTGGTGTTTACAATACCAAAGTTTGGTGCATTGTTGCTATGATTGTTGTTTGTTTGTCATCTCTAGACATCATCTACGTGTTCTGTGCTCGTTCTCACTTCAAGTGTTCACCTCGTAGTTTAGCCTAGGAAGCCTGTTAGCACGGCTCTAAGTATGCTCTCATTTTTCTGCCCTCTGCCATTCTCAACTTTCCTGTTCTCAATTTTATTACTGTCTTAATCATTTTATAACTTTCAATGTAATATTTAGTGAAATTGAGAGTGTTTAACCCACTTTTCTTTCTTCTGCAGCCTTGCACTAATACAATCTCCTCCATTTCTCTAAACCTGAAGGATATTTCAGAGCTAGAGTGAATTGGTTCGTAAACAAAGATAAATCCAGCAGTGTATCCCCCAAAGGCTCCAGTGTCCTATATTAGTAGAAATTACTCCTCAAAATCAATTAGCCTAAAAATGCTTCTCACCACAAACTAAAAAGGAGAAATTATAAAGGGCTGTGCTGAAAGAGAAAGTTCACTTTATTACTGTATAAGGCATCTCTTTCCAGTGTCTACTGTATCACAGCAATTCAGTGTAATTAATCTCCACAAATACTTTCCATGGTCCTCAAAAGGCCACAGGCTGATGCTTCAGAAACTTTGTCGGGCTCTGAACAAAAAGTATGAATGGATCTTAGTCTGAAAATACCATATAGCAGCTGAAACACACACACACACACACCTCCAAATACAGAAAGTCACATACATATATGCACACATACAAATACTCATACAAATTACACAGTGCATACATATGCAATTCTATACAGAAAGACATGATTTACATTAGGAAATGTGGCTTCTTGAGAAAACAAAAGAGGTATTGACACCGTTGTAAGGAATATAACTGAGAAGGTGACTTTGAAAACAGGGGACTGAAGATCTGACCCTGAAGGAGGGGTGGACTTTATAGACCCCCCACCATTGCCCCATGTTTCCCTTCTTTATCATACACATTTCAGATCAAGCCTATAGTTTCATTTCACCAGGCATACACACTTTTTTTAGATGGATTTATTTATTTATTTGTTGTGTGTAAGTGTTTTGCCAGTATGTACTCATGTGCACAATGAGTATGCCTGATGCCCTTGGAGGGGAGAAAAGAGCATCAGATCCCATGAAACTTAGAATTCTGAGCCATCATGTTGGTGCTGGGAGTCAACTCGGGTCCTCCCAGGAAGAAGTGTCCTTAGTCACTGAGCCATTTGTCCAGCCACAAGATATACAAACTCTTGCCACCTAATGCATTTTATTTTCCTTATACAGTGTCACCCAGTTTTGCTATCTTAGGCGTTTTATACAATTTTGTATCTTGTGCCCTATTTAGGGCCCTGGATGCACTGTATGCATAACTATAATGAGAGATTTTTGAGGAAGGGGCGATTGGAAAATCATTTCAATTCTCTAGAAAATATTTTCCCCTGTGCAAAATTTCCATTTCATAAATTCAAGAAAAGTGTCTCTGATTCAAGAAACAATTAACATTTTTTAGTTATTCTAAGCCTAATAGTATACACTATTAAGGTTACCATTATCCATTACATGGGAGCACAATCATTTCAGGGTTTTTTCATTGTGCTAGAGGTATCACTGGTGACCCCATGATAACCGGCATAAAGATAAGAAAGGGGGATAAATGTAGGATCTACATTATTCATGTGTACATCCAAACACATGGTGACTCAAGTTCACCACCCTGCTTGGCTTCTAAATCTTTGCTGTGAAAAAAAAAAAAAAAATATATATATATATATATAGTTGCATTTGTATTTTATAATTTTTTAAATAATCTAGTATATAATAAGTGCCCTGGAAAGGTAAATACAGTCAACTTGATTGGGATGACAGACACCTCTAAGTTTTATAAACTCACTTTGGGTATATCCATGAGCATATTTTTTTAAAATAATGATTCAATGTAATAAACTTAGTAAAACTTTGACTAGACCAGGGGCTGCTAGAATGATGGAAGCTATAGTCTGATTTGGAGGGTGGCTCTTGAAACCCTGCCTCCTTCCTTGGTGCTCTGCTTTCCAGCATGAGGTTATACCTCTTCCCTACAGTGTCTATTAGCCTCAGTGTTCTATTCCACTGCAGCCCCAGTGACAGGGATATGTGGCCAACAACTGAACCAAGATAAAGCCCTATAAACTCAGGTAATTTCCTCAAGTGTCAGTAATAGCAGTGACGACATAAACAAATACTCCTGGGGAAAATACCTCAGCATCCCAGCTCACTTAATTTTTTATTCCTCTACCATTATTATTTTGTCACTTTGTCCTATAGTGAGGAATATAATTGCTTTCCTATCAAGATACATAGAATATTTTACCATATCTTCTTGCCCAGACAGGTGAAACGCAAAGGAATATATGCATCTCATATTATTTGGGGGATAAAGAGATGGCTCGGCAGTTAAAAGTACGTCTTCCACTTCAAGAAGGCACAGGTTTTGTTCTCAGTGCCTGTATGGTCTTTCATAACATCAGACTGTAACTCCAATTCCAAGGGAACTAACACCCTCTTCCAGCCTCCAGACCCTATATGTAAATGTTCACACATATGCATGCAGACATGCAGACAAATATTTTAAATAAATATGTAAATAAATATATGTGTATATATTAAAACACATAGATATTTATATTAACACAAGGGGCCATCATTTTTATTAAATTTCCAATATTCAACTGTTTGTTAGGTAGGGCAGTTTCAATTCAGAACATGGCTGCTCTGGCAACAGATCACATCCAAAGACCTTTTAGGTCTGTGTGATCTGGCTAGAATATAGACATGCCTTTAATCCCAGGAGAGAGAAGCATGCAGATCTTTGAGTTCTAGTTAGTTCTGTCAGTCAGTTTGGTTGAGTCAGTGAGTTGAAAGGATAGTGCAGTGGAGTTGAGTTTGTGGCAGTTCAGTTCACGGAATTTGGAGTCAGTTTTCCCTGGAGTGTTTTACAGAAAGAGGTTGAAGAGCGAAAAAGATGGACAGGGTGAAGATGACAAGGCAAAGGATTAAAACATATTGTCAAAATTTAGTATGAGGCCAGGCAGAGCAATTCAGTCAGAAGCTGAGAGAAGCAAGTTTGAATCAGTCAGCTTGCAGAGCAGTTTGAGCCAGAACAAGTGAGTTGAACCAGCCAGCCCAAGGTCAGAAAGAGCTAGAAAGGGTGAGCTTATTCAGCAATATGTCTCAGGGGATAAAAACACTCTAGGCCTAGACAAGATTTACTAATGTTAAAAGCTTCTGGAACTAAGCATAAGTTAGTGGAAAGAGGCAGTAAGCTTTGGAGATGGCAATATATCAGGCAAATAAAAGTTACTATTACACTGTTATTTTACTAAATAAATAAAATTCTCAGCAGCACAAAGAGAAGGCATTGGTATGTGTGAGTTTATCTACTACACTAATCTCCACAGAGAATTACATACATAGAAAAGGAAAAAAAAAAAAAAAACCACAAACGTAAAACTGAAAAAATACTCCGTGCATTGGCTTCTCTCTCCAGAAAATAATTCAGGCTTTAAAAAATGAATGGTTGCTTTCCCTAGTCCAGGAGGATTGAGTTCGCACGCCAAGCAAGGCCACCATGGTTTCTTCTCGGGATGCAGAGAGGCTGGGAACGTACCCACTGCAGTAAACATTGAACCTCTACCCAGATCTAGCCAAGGGTCAGGACATTCTCTACAGATGACTGAAGAGTGGGGACTGACTTCCACATGATCTCTGGTGCCCCATATTTGACTATGTCCTCTTGATGGGGAGGCCCAGTGGCACTCAGGGGAAGGATAGCAGGCTATACCCTACGATCATATACAGGGGGAGGATGTCCCCCTCAGTCACAGTCATAGGGGAGGGGAATAGGGTGAAAGTGGGAGGGAGGGAGGAATGGGAGGATAGAAGAGATGGGATAACAATTGAGATGTAATATAAAGGAATAAATAAATAAAATTTTAAAATAATAATAATAAAAAAGAATGGAATCTTTTCAGCATGAATTAGGCCATGGAGTGAGGATATTCATTTCAAGATAAAATTAAAGTACTAAAGTTCATGAGGAGTGTTGTTTGCAATATACTTGTATGTTCTATGTCAGAAATTGATTTCAAATGTAAACAGCATGTAGTTTTAGAAGACGTTATACATCTATATTTCAAATGCATAAAAGAGAAAAATAGTATGAGAACTGAACAAATTAGGATAATGAGATTTATATGTTAACTTAGCAGGCCATGAGGTCCTGCTATATAGCAATTCCCAATAAGGCTTCATTGTCCATCAGAGTTCCTCTCAACCCCAGTGGGAACAGTTATTTGGAGAATGAAGGAGGGGAGGGTGAAATGTAACTTTTTAGAAATGTTTTGATACTACACCAAATTCAGTGATGGGTTCTTATCAGATAAAGAAGACAGGATGATCCCCTCAGATACCACTGTGACCTAAATGACAATATCCACTGATAGTGTGACCTTGCTGTAGCCTGCACCCTACTTGGAGAAGAAAGATGACGTCCTCAGGAATGTATCTTGCATCATATTTAGATGAGGATGATGCCCCAGCTGGATCATCTGTGCTACTCACTGTAGGAAGATGATGCCCTGAGACACTATGACCTGGCTGCATCCTCATCCTGGACCATCCAGCCTGGAACTCCTTTGAAGCAACTGCTCTGGAGGTGATGGATTCTGTGAGGAGGCTTATGGCCACAGACTACAACTCGAAGTTCCCAAAACAAGTGCAAGAAGAGGGCCAACTAGAATATCTTCAACCAGGATTCTGTAAACTGTTTTCTGTTTTTCCTTGGTCCCCCATGAGTTGGCTCATTTGGAACACGCACACAAGCCATTTCTTCCTGTGTCTGCCTGAAGCCATAGCTCATGTAAATCCCTTCCCTTGGCCTCTGCTTGACCAATCTTGTTCCACTTCCTCCCTGCTCGTGCCCTTCCTTGAATGTCTCTTCGGTGTGACGCTCTGCTTCATCCTCACTTCAAATCTTCCTCTCTATAACCTTCATGAAGTAAACATATGGGATGAGTCCTACAGATTCCTCATTCACCCAGGCCTAGAATGGAGCATTGGCCAATTAAATTTGTTTTCAAAACTCTGGCTGTAACTTGAGATGTCCTTGGTGTGACTGAGGTTAGTGGACTCTTGGGTCTATGGACTCAAGGAAGTAGATGTTTCTACTGTATTAAGAGACACTGTCTAATCTGTGGAGGCTTGGATCCACCAAAGGGCTACGGAAGAAAGAATTCACTCTTATTTCTTTCCTTACTTGAGCTCAGTCATTTCCCTTCATCTCTTTGTTGGGGCTCAGCCTGGGATTCATGCCTCAGAACTTCATCACTCTCAGACCTTTAAATCAAGATAGATTATATCACTGGCCTTCCTGAGCCTGGCAGGTTCCAGAAAACACACTGGAAATTTTCCCATGTACTCCTCCTGTAAGACAGTTTCTCATAAGATAGCTCTCTCCCTCTCTTCTCTTCTCTTCCCCACCTCCATATACTCTTAAAATATCTACTACTCTGGAGAACTCTGATATACAAATATTGAACAGATGTAAGATACAGAATGTTTTTGTATGTAGTAAATCAGTTCATATTCTGAGAACACGAAGACAATTGTAAAATCTTGGACTTTGTGGCTTGTGGAGATGGCTGTCAGTAAAGGCCTTGATGTACAAGTGTAAGGACTCATGTTCTATCCCAGAACACATGTTAAAAACTTATTTTTAAAGGAGGCATGGTGGCACATGATTATAACACCAGCACTGTTGAGGCAGAGCCAGAAGAATCTCTGGAGTTAAGGGGCAGCAGATCTACTGAATGAGAAAGGGACAGGCTCATTGAGAAGGACCGAGGGGAGGACATCCTATTGGGACTCTAGATGAGAGAACAATGGGAGAATAGCAATGTAGAAGGATCCAGTGGGTCCTAGAAACCTACAAGTAGAACATTATGATTGGCAGATTTGGGTCATGGGGTCCCGCTCAAACTAAGGCACCAGCCAAGGGCAATACAGGCGGTAAAATTTAAACCCCTACCCTGATCTAGCCAATGGACAGAACAGTCTCCACACTTGAGTGGAGAGTGGGATTTGACTTTCTCAAGTACTCTGGTGCCTCACATTTGACTATGTCCCCTGGCGGGGGAGACCTGGTGGCACTCAGAGGAAGGACAGCAGGTCACCAAGAAGAGACTTGATACCCTATGAGCATATACAGGGGGAGGTAATCCCTCTCAGGAACAGTCATAGGGGAGGGGAATAAGGGGAAAATGGGAGGGAGGGGAGAATGGGAGGATACAAGGGATGGGATAACCATAGAGATGTAACAAGAATAAATTAATTAAAAATAAATAAATAAATAAATAAATAAACAAAAAAGAGAAACCCTGCTTCAGAAATCCAGATGAAGAATGATTGAGAAAGACATCGGGTGTTGGTCTCTGGCCTCCTCTTGTGCTCCTACACACACAGCTGTAAACATGTATGCACATATGCACACAAAAGCAACTCCTGACCACAAGATCCATTTTACTCTCCTCACCTGCACATTCCAAGTTTCCTCCAGTGTCAAATAAGAGAAGAAGCATGATTCCCTTGAGATTGACCTTTAGGATTACCTTGAGATGAACCTCAGGTTCTTAGAACTTACAATTCTATTATTCTTCATTTCTCTCTCTAGTGGTGACAGTTTCCCCTTTGTAAACTCAGAATGTTGTACTGAGAATGAACAGAAAGCCACTGTGGAGTTACTGTAGGAATCTCTTCCACCCAGGCCAAAGTTGCGAGCTAATGAGCTAACCCTCTCATCAGTGTGGTCCCGGCTTTATTTGAGTGGACTGACTTCTTGCAAAAGCTTTCATGTTGTTTGTACTTAACAGACAGACACTGTTCCCCTAAAACTGTTTCAAAGCCCAAATGATAAACCAAGTCCTTCTACTTCAATTAATACTGTAAACATCAATCAAATATATATATATATATATATATATATATATATATATATATATATATA
>OU015751.1:11777216-11793071 GCA_907169655.1 Acomys percivali
TTTTCCCTGGGAAATGCAACACACACACACACACACACACACACACACACACACACACACACACACACACAACGTGTGCTTACTTACCCCGAGAAGGGAGATGGTTCCAAACCAAACTATGAATACTACCAACTGTGCTGGCTAGTTTAATGTCAACTTGTAGGCTGAAGTCATCTGAGAGGAGGGAGCGTCAATTAAGAAAATTCCTCCTTAAGTTCAGGCTATAGGCAAGCCTGTAAGGCATTTTCTTAATTAGCAATTGCTGTGGGAAGGCCCAGCCCATTCTCCGCTGGGCTGGTGGTCCTGAGTTCTATAAGAAAGCAGGCTGAGCAAGCCATGAGAAGCAAACCAGTAAGCAGCACTCCCCCTTGGCCTCTCATCGGCCACTGCTTCCAGGTTCTTACCCTGTTTAAACTCCTGACCTGACTTCCTTTGATGATATACAGTGATGTGAAAGCATATGCCAAATAAACCCTTTCCTCCCCAACTTGCTTTTTGGTCATGGTGTTTCATCACCCTAAGTAAGACACCACCAAGGTCCAACTTGGTGAACCAAAGAATTTTATTGGGGTCAATTACGGGAATGTGGGTGAGGGGTTATTTACAGAAGCAGAAATGGCTGAAAGGCAAATATGCCATCAAAACCCACCCTAGCATGGATGACAATCCATGAAATCTGGAAATCCAGTACGCTCACTTTCTGTCTTAAAGAGCTTCCCTGAGGATGGAATATTCTAATCTCAGAGGAATCTTCTATGCCTTACCAACACATCCCTTCTTCTCAAGGCATGTAGGATAATTATACAAAAAAGTCTTCTGTGTCCTATAAAGTCATGTGATTAGTTTCTGAGGATTAGGACTTGGGCATACTTGAGAGAGTAGGTATGTTTTACTGAAACAACATAATGTAAACAGAGGGTTTTGTCTTGAATATTACAACTCTCCATCAACTAAAGAGATGTTTACCTATAACTGACTCAATCTATGCTTTTGGACTCATTATAGGGAATTGCTTGTGATTAGAAACTAGTCCCCAGAACTCCCTCCACCACAGAAGATCAATGTTCTAATACAGTAATGAATATATGTTGAGAAATATTTAAACACGGACAAGCACTTTAACTTGAGACTTCTACTAAAACAACAAAACATTCTAAGAAACATGTCAATCAAAATCAGTCTCAGACTGATGGCCTGTTCCCACAAACATTTCAGTTTTGAATCTTTTTTATAGTAATAACCAATAGATAGTCTTTCATTATAACAAGATTGCCAATATTTGAGATTAGTTTTTCCTAACACAAATATATTTAAGAGTAAAAAAATAATACTGCTTTAAATCTTTTAACTTAGTGACAAATTTAATTAGAATAACTTTGTCTTTGAACTTTAAACATTAGGTCAGAAAGAAAACATGCCTTGATTAGGGTTTTATTAAATCTGACCTACATGAAATCAAATCAATGCTTATATGCACCATACAATTTTTTTCATTGACTTAAGTTTTTCAAATGCAGGATGTAATTTAATATGTCACTGAATATTTTACTGTGCGTGCCATGTTAAAAATCAAAATAAATTGATAATTAAAGACTGCTCATTATATGCAAGTGGGTTTTCTGGGATCAGTCACTTATTAAATGGCTTCTCGCGATGAGTGGAAACGGGAAATGGTGGCTTGGGAGACAAGTGAAGAAAATGTCAAATTCTCCCCTGTAATTCAAGCTCTCCTCTGGAGAGACATCTGCAAATTCCAGGCCTTCTAAAGTCTGGCAACAACTCCTAAGGCAAATGCCATTTTGCATTATGAGTAGTGTGTGCCTCTGGGGCAGCCTCGAAAAGACAGGTAACCAAGCCTGGTTCATGATTCCTTACAACACCTGACTTCGGTACCAAAGCATGGATGTTTCTCCTTCTACACGTTGGGTAACGAATTCGAGAACATTAAAATCATTAGAGAGACGAGCTATCCTTTTTCGCACGACTTGGACAAAGCACTGAACCTTTCAATAACTACTCTAAGAGAAGCCATATTGTCATTTTATTCTAAGGAATAGGTCCTCACTTGGAGCTTCATGGGAGATGGTAGAATGAAGGTACATCCCATGGAACCCCGTCATCCATGCACCTATTCAAATACACATTGAACTAAAACTGCTCATCTGTGGTTATTTTCTTGAGTTTCTTAATGTATTCCTGTCAAATGGCATTCTCTGCCGCCAGCGCCTGGTTTTTCACACTGGTCATGGTTTATCTGGCAGAAGCTGCAGTGTGATGCAATCCTATGCGTCACTGCTTGCTATTATTCCTGAGATATTAGAACCTTTTTTAATTTAGTAATATTTTCTTATTCTTTGAAATGCCCATACACATATGCAATGGATTTTGCTCATATCTACCCACCATACCTCTCTCCCAATCCCTCCAATGTTCCCATCTGTCTCTCTCTTAACTATATGTCATTTTTTTTAGATTGTTATCTCCCATTTTTGCTCTAGAATTTCATAGTAGATAAAGACATTTTTTTAAAAAACTCAAATGAAGGACCAGGTTAAAACTTTTTTCCTTCACAAAATGAATATCTGAATTGCCTCCATTAGTCTGTAAATTCCTTCCTGACTCAATAACCTTAAAATATTTGAAACAATAACCCCTGGTGGTTTTCATTGAGCTTTGCGTCCACTTCCAGAGCCATTATGTCTCTCAGAAAGCACTGTCTATGGCCAGCCTTGAGCCTTGGCTGCATACATTTGATTCCAGACGTTTGTTTGTTCCAATCTTCTAAACTTACATTCCTCTCGTAGCTGTGTGACTGGCAGGAGCCTTCACTGCTTTGTGAACCACACCTCTGGTAAATAATCTGGCCTTGGGAGACTGGTTTCATATTTTCTAATTGGATTACTATTCCCATTTTCTGCCAAATGTGCCTTGACGATTTTTGTGCAGGAAACCTTAAAATCTTTACAAGCCCGTGATTAACCTGTTACAAGCCCCGTTTTCAGTTTGCGCTTGTAAGTTCTTGGCCCTGGTCATACAAGCCCAGCTAACAATCTGCTACGCTTCAGCATTTTTGTGCACATGTTCATGAAAGAACTTTATAGACCCATGAATAAATATAATTAAATGTAATGAACTTTGTGAGCAGTCACCTGCTTAGACTTGTTAATCCTGTCACTAGCCAGAAAAATCAACTCCACCATTTTGGGCCATGTTTAAAGCAAGAATTTATTAAATATTAAGTACTGACCAAGAGATGGACCTTGATCAGGATCATTTCCCAGAATTTCCCAGCTGAGATTAGCCTTGAGCCACATAGTCCAAGAGCTTATAAAGACAAACCTATAGACCACCTCACTTTCCCATGAGGCTTTTGTTATTTTCCAAGAACTACAATTCACAGTATTCTAGGAAGCTGCCTGGTTCCTGGGCAGGTGGGGCTTACAGGTTGATTTGGGGGCATCAGAGTGTGTTTTCACATTCCCTCATGGGTGGGCTTTCCATGCTTTCATGTGAGTGTGAGATAAAGAGCTGAATCCAAAATCTTTAAATGTGGGTGCTCATCCCACAAACAGGAACATTCAGAAAGCAACAGGAGTGTAAATCCTTCTTTTTTCCCCACTGGACTTCTACATAAAGCCTTCACCCCAGCATCTGGCTCCTGAGTCTTAATTGACAAAATTGGATGATTGAGATTTTATTCAAGACAATTTTTTTTCTCATTCACTCAAATTCACGGACTGCCCTCTCTCCTCAGCGTCTCCAGTCCTCTGTGTGGTGGGCAGCTCCTTTCATCATCTGCTCTCAGCTCAGACTCTACTGCATCTTCTGAGAATCCTTCCCGTGATCATCTGACAGAGTAAGCGATTCCCAGGAGTGTTTCCACTATTATAATTCTGGCTTTTTAATTCATTGTTATCCCTAGCATGTAGTACTATCCAAAGTTTTGTATTTATTTATTTCCTTATCTGTTGTCTGTCTCCCTTGAATAAAATGAGAGTGATTGAAAATTGGGCTGGGGAGGCGGTTCTTTTCCACCTTTCTCACTAGGACATCACAGAGTGGAGTGGATTTCCCATGAACCAGAATCCATACAACATTAAAATAATCTGAGAAGGAAAAAAGAAAAAGAAAAAAACTTTCGTTTTTCTCTCCATAGTGAGCAAGGACACACTATGACTGACTGAAAACTGATTTTGTCTTGCTCAGCCAATGAAAACCAAAAGCGATGTGAGCAACAGGTACAACAGCCTATAAAATGAGTATCCTTGTATTTTGGCCTTGGCCCACAAGCTCTGATGACATCATAGATGATGCTTTATTTCAGAGACCAGTTATTGACATTGGGCCAAAGTGGGAGAAGAATTCATGTGAACTCACTGGTAGCAATTTTTGACAGTTACAGGTAAGAAGAGATATGTCACTTTACTTATGTATTAAAGTTCTTTTTCTTTTCTTTTGTTTTGTTTTTCTTTTCAATACAGGATTTGTCTGTGTACCCTTGGCTGTCCTGGACTTCCTTTGTAGACCAGGCTGACCTCAAACTCAGAGAGATAGGCCTGCTTCTGCCTCCCAAACGCTGGGACTACAGGCCTGCACTACTGTACCCAGCTTATTAAAGTTAGTAAAGTAACAAAAATAGATATTGCTATCTTACTACATCAATTCAACGCTGCTCACTTCTCTAAACAGTACATTTCCTCATCCAATATTTGTATAATTCTGAGATGTTCTCTCATATTTGAATTTAATCAAGAGTGAAACTATGGAAGAGACAGAAAAGCTTGCACTTTGGTCAAAAAGTCTACTATCAAAACAATGCCCCTCTGAGAAGTTAGCAAAGTATATATGTTCTAGAAAAAACTCGTTAATGTACATTTTAATTTTTACAAATGTTATCCCTCAGTCAACCAATACTTGCGCATACACACACACACATGCACGCGCACATGCACACACACACACACACACACGCACACACACACACATGCACACACACACTTAATAAAATGTTTTTCTTTACTAAACCACCTTACACTTTCTTTGAAGTTCTTGAGGATCTTGGCTTTTTCAAGAAATGTTTTAATTTTTTTTCTTAAACATTGATCTTTCTCATTTTCTTTTTTTCTGCCTAAATGTAGTAATAATATAATTTCCCAACAATGACAATTATAACCCATCTGTTCTGCATTGCACCTGTGTTTATACTCATCAAACCCATGACACCTGTCCATAAATATCCTATAATCAATGTGTGTGTGGATTTGGGAGATGCCTATAATACACATTGGGTCAAAGTATGAGGTGATGGCCTATAAACGTTAGTGGCCAAGTGAGTCTTGATAATTCTAACTTGGTTTAATCAGTATCCTGGGGGATCTTCCTTGATTATTCAACAATATAATACTTGGAGATACTCCAGGTACTTATTTCTAGAAAATATTATTCTTTTGAAAAGCTTCATGGGCCTTCACAAAAAAATGACATTTGACTTTCGTCAAAGATAAAAAACAACCCTTATAGTAGTTCATTGTGTCCAGCACATCATTTATCCTGACAAACCAAGACAAGAAGAGTTGGCGTAAATTTTTGTTTTTAACCATGATGGTATCTTTTCCTCCTATTAGAAATGTCACAGTCATTAATTTTATTTAAAATATCCTTTCTGTGGCTTTCAAATTCCTTGCATATAAATTAGGTACAGGCTTCTCATAGCCAGACTTCCTTATGACCCTGATCACTGCATCTTCCTACATTCCGTGGGTTAGTCCATCTCTTCACTACCCATATGGCAACTTGACAAAGGGGAAAGCTTGATTTCTAATCTTCCTTGATGGGAAAATAATGACACAATGGGGAGATGGTGCCAGCATTGAGTAACTGGCATGAGCCTTCCTGTTACTCAGAGGTCCTTCTTATCTGAATATGTACCGTATACAAGTGTCTCTAGCATCGACACAGAGAATATTTTATAGTGTGTCCATTTCCTACTTAACTCAATGATGTCAAAGTTTGTGCTGTGGAACTATACTATTGTGCACAATCATAGAGCAGTATGTGAGGGCTGAATGGCCAATTTTAGAACTATAATGGACAACAATGAGGTGAAGCTAAAAATAAAATAAGTTTGTGGCCACCCTGTCCATGGGAATACAAATAGGGACCCATCTTAGGATAGTGCATGTTGGCATTCGTATTACACACACACACACACACACACACACACACACACACACACAATAATTTTAAGTAAAGATTCTACACTTTGGGAAAACTGTGGGCAAAGCTTTAAAATCTCTGCTAAGCGTTACTCAAGAAAAGGATTCCTGGAGGATTAGGATACAGGGATAAAGAGTCTGGCTTGGTTTACAAGGGGATTGTTGGCATATGAGCTTGTCTGGTATAATTGGCACTTCAGCTGATAAAGTGTGGGGAGCATGTGGATGCCCCCTAAAATTGGCTTTCAGAACCTAACTCAATGACTATGATAGCTTTCTAGGATATAACTATGGATCATGATAGAGACTAATGGTGTTCATGTTAAAAGGCTCAAATCACAGAACTGTACTTCAAAGTTGACTAAGTTAGGACATTAACTTATACTAATGCTATTCATTAGGAAAGTATAAACATTTTAAAGGTTTTAAATAGGCAGGAAAATGCCCTTTGTAGGATTCACACCCAACAAAACTGTTCAATCGTTGTGTCTTAAAAAAGAATGAATAAAAAGAAGAGAGGGAGAAAGGAAAAGAAGAAAGGAGGGAGGGAAGGAAGCATGGAGGGAGGGAGAGAGGGAGGGAGAGAGGATGTAAAAGTAACTTTTATTCACCAGATGTAATTGTTCTCTCATCTCAGATGCTTGCAGCTAAATAAACTCACCTTTTCTAGCTTTCTGAATTTTGGCTGGCTGGTTCAACTCAGCTGTTCTGGCTCAATCTGTTCTCCAAGATGACTGATTCAGTCTGGCTTCTCTTGGGCTTCTCACTGAATTGCTCTGCTTCACCTCAGACTAACTCTAGCAATTTGTTCTCATCTTCTGGCTCCTTCTTATTCTCTGGCTTTAACTGCCTCTGCACAAACCCACTAACAAACTCAACTCCACTGCTCTGCACTCACTCAACTGAACTGCTCCGAACTCAAATCCATTCAACTGAACTGAGTGAATTTAGCTGAACTTGCATGAACTGAACCGCCATTGCACTGTCTCTCAACTGACTTCCCATTGTTTGTCAGCTGACTGACCTGTCCACTAAACTGTCAACTAAACTGCCTCTCCCTGCACTCTCTTAAATTGCCTCTCTTTCCTGTGTTGTTCTGGTGAGAGTTGGGCATGTCCTATTTCTGACTAATTCTGTCAAATCTTTCTCTGACTCATCACTTTGTCTACCCCTCACCAGACATTCCTTTAAACATAGCAGCTTCCTTCTACAAACTAACTTTACCTTCTTTGTTTGGGATTAAAGGTGTGTACTAAGGGTGTGTCTGGATTCCAGACAGAGGGATTAAAAGTATATCACACAGACCTAGAATGTCTAAGAATGTGATCCCTTGCCTGAGAAGTTGCTGGATTAAAATTCCTCTGCAGAATGAAGTAGGTAGGGAGAAAAGAATGAAGGGAGAACTGAGAACAGAAGGACAGAGCTTGTCTATCAAAGAAAGCAGAGTGCCCATGACAGGAACCTTGTCCAGCTGCTGATGAGTGATGAAATGTCAAGTGCCCAGGAGCCCAATCTACTAACCATACCCGGAAGGGCTTGCAATTTAGTGACTGAAATTGTGGTAACTCCTGGTAATAGTGATATAAAAATTCGTAATTGAGACTCAATTAGCCCACTGAATTTTATGAAATGATTTATTTACTGTCTGTTTGGTGACATGTAACACTGTGCTTTTCTTCATGTTGCTGGGGGAAAAAACATGTACAGACCACTGAGAAGGGCAAAGACGAGCATGAGCCAGGAAACAGAGTAGAGTTAGCTCAAAGGAATCTTAGAGGATGAGTAATGGGTATCTAAGTGTTTGACTGCGTGACATGCTCAAAGAGAGTATTTCAAATTTAGTTTTAGTATTTATAAAGTTGGAGCTATGGTTGGAAAGTTATACAGAGGAATATTTCACCTATTAGGTATAAGATTTGAACACACACATCCATTCAGTAAGGAAACTGAGTGTACTGATATAACCTTTCCCATTGCTGCCACAATTCATCAGAAAATACATTTTGTCAGGGAAGCTGTGCAGGAGATTTTCCTTTGGGTAAGAGGTTGAATCAAATGATGCCCCAGCCTCACCTGGAGCTATTCCCCATTCCCAAGAATATCATTCTCATTATGAAAAAATGCAGGAGCATGAGTTGATAAATACTTAGATAATGAGCAATGTGGGTGAATAGGGAAAAATGCAATTAAGTGTGTGTGACCTTTAATAAAACCAACTTGCTTTGTGTTAGTCATCTGCCAGGGGTTCTTGCTACATTATTTGGAACAAAGAAACAACCCTTCTTTTAAATATGATTCAGTAGAGAACATAAAACAAAAAGAACCGAGAAGTACAAGAGTACCCACAGGGGAAATTGAGAGAAAGAAGGGAGAGATGCACAGGATTAATTAAATTACTAATGCAACTGCCTTAGGGGGGGAACTAAGCACTGCAAAAGAACAAACAGTCATTCATCAATAATTTCATTTAATTAATCATTCCAGAAGTTTAAGAGATTGGTCCTCTGGAGCCAGACAGAACTATATTTATAGACGGGTACCATCACTTCTAATTTTGTGCCTGTTTCCAATAGCAATAACATTCTAAGTCCAGGTTTTTTTTTTAGACAGTAAAAATAAATCATAATAATAAATCATTGCATTGCTATCAAGATTGTTTTAGGCAATTAGTATCCAGGTTCCAGAGGAAGGCCAAACACAGAAAAGAGTAGCCAATAATGCTACCACAGCAGCATTGATATTATGTCATCGCCATATCTAGTTAACCGTAAAAAGGGCGATTTAATTTAAGAGACGACATAAGAATGAGGTCCTAAGGAAGAGCTAAGTATTAAGAGCTAAGTGACAGAGGAAGAAGCAAACATGCCAGTCAGTCAGCATGTCTTCGGGGGAACAGAGGTCGGTCAGCACATCTTCAGGGGAAGTATTTACATATTGTTAGAAGCAAGATAAAATTTAGTTGCTAATGAAACAAATGACTCCATCAATGCTAAATTAGTGAGGTTCTGCCTTCTCATTGATCAGATTTTTAAGAAAATATTTGACATCATCATTTACCCTGTTCTCAACACTCCATACTTATACAGCCACCAGATTGCTTTGATTAAGCATTAAACTGTTGTTAGAACTTTACCACTTGTGCACTACCACCATTACTGCCATGAGCATGGCCACAGAAATATGTGTTTTCAGCAATGTGCCATCTTTACTGAAATATTTTAAAAAGCACCAGACTTTTAAATTGCAAGGAAAGGTTATATAAGTTTAGCAAAACTTAGGCAGCGTTGTCCTAAGCTGGGCTAACGTGACAGAATTTCCTTATTTGAGGTCAGGTTTCTCTTTCGCTGGAGCATCTACTGTAGATATTTTATGATTTACAGCTCTTTCTCAGCCATTCTGAGTTATACTCAAATCCTTTTAAAAACTCTTATTGCCAACTTTATGGCACGGTGTGATCTATCTCATGTGGTCACTGCTTTGAATAATAATGATGCAGAGACAGGGGTGCTACTTCTCAGTAGGAACTTAGTTACCTTTCACAGCTGTAGTATACAGGAAACGGTGGACCTTTTCAGTCATGTTCATGTTACTAAAGAATTCAAGATTATGATGAGAAATGGTCAGCTGGCAATGGAGAAGAAAGATCATTGCTATAATTTGCGTATATAAACAACCCCAACTGGCAGAGAGGAAACATGCATTAAAAGAAGATGCAATCTGGATAGTAGAAATACAGGCAGGATTAATTTTAATATTGAAGTTTCCATATACCTTAACCTTGTTTTATGCGGATTAGGAGTGGAGAGGGGGGACAGGAGAACAGAGGGCTTGCAGAGAGAGGAGAAACTGAAGGCAGTGGCACCTCTGAGACAAGTTGAAGACCTATGACAGGGTAGGCTCCTGGGAGTATACGGGAGTGACTCTAGCTGGGATCCCTATTAGCAAGGATCAGAGAGACTTAAGAGGCCACCCTCTAACCAGGCAGGACTTCTGTTGGAGAAAGGAAACACCAACCCACCTACAGAAACTTTGACCCAAAATTTACCCTACCTACAAGATGTGCATGGATAAAGATAGAACGGAAATCGAGGGAATGTCAAACCAACGCCTGATCCAACCTGAGACCCACACCATGGGAGAGAGCCAACCCCTGACACTGTTAACTACACTCTGATATGCTTTCAGATGGGGAACCTGGCATAACTGTCCTCTGAGAGGCTCCACCCAGCAGCAGTTCAAAAAAGATGCTGAGACTCACAGCCAAATGTTGGGCAGAGCATAGGGAGCCTTGTGTAAGAGTGGGGTGAAGGATAGAAGGACCCTGAGGGGACAGGAGCATCACACGAAGACCAGCAAAGCCAACTAATCTGAGCCCAAGGGGAGGGGCTTGCAGAAACTGAAGCACCAACCAAGGACCATGCATGGACTGTCCCTAGGCCCCCTACACATATGTACCTGATAGGCAGCTTGGTCTTCATGTGGGTCCCCTAGAGTAAGAGGAGCAAGCGCTCTCTCTCTCTCTCTCTCTCTCTCTCTCTCTCTCTCTCTCTCTGACAAGGAACCTGTTGCCTGCTTTTTGATCATTTCCCCCTGGTGGGGCTTCCCTGCCAGGCTACCATGGAAGAGGATGCTCTCAGTCCTGATGCAACTTGACGTGCTAGGATGGGGTAGGGGCTCCCGTTTTCTGAAGAATAGGGGAGGGGGGATAAGGGAAAGATGGAAAGAGAGAAGGACCAGGAGGAAAAGAGGGAGGGGGCTATAATTGGGATGTCAAGTGAATAAAAAAAAAAAATTAAAAACAAAGCAAGATACAATCTGAGTGGTAGACCTACAGGCAGGATTCATTTTACTTTTGAAGTCTCCATATAACTTAACTTTGTTTTTAATGATGATCAAGTAATGCTTTATAATAAGAAAAATGGGGCAAGGATAAGATGATTCAGCAGATAAAAGCGTTGGCCACTCAAGGCTTGCAATGAGTGTGATCTCTGGAACCCATATAAATGTAGAAGGAAGAGAACAAACTCCACAAGGTTCTCCTCTAATCTGCCCACGTGCAATACCCAGCATACATCACAGCAATAAGTAATTAAATACAGAAGTTAAGTATACAAATAAGCTGTTGTATTTGTCCAAGTCTTTAGTGTAATGATTGGTCCCGTGCCTAAGAATGATGTCCACACAAATCAGCCAGCATTTCTTTCCATCACACACAGAGACGCTATTGATCGTTGCATCCTCACAAGTTGTCTGACTCAATTTGGTACTGTTGGGTGCTTTGTGTCAATGCCGCATTCAAAGACACTGGTTAATTTTCTCAGTGAACACTGTGTCCTTGATGCCTCTGAAGTTCTAAATTGCAAAAGAGCTTGTAGCACAGACAAGAAGTAGCTTTCCAATCCCTTGACAGACTTGGAATGAGTTTCAGAGGGGGCCATGGAGCATCGGCAACCATGACTCCTTTTGAAAATTGACATAAGTACCGGTATTGATTTTTCTTAGACTACTGCACTGAGAAGAGGCCAAGGAAATTAGGCAGGCAGAAAGTGAGAGTCTTTTTGTGCAGATAGAGCCATTTCTTAGGGAAAATGAAAATGATAAAGTTGTTCAGAAGATTTAAACAATAAAAATAAATTTATAAAATTCTAGAGTCTGGCTATCTCAAATCTAGCCTTATCTTCCACAGAATCCTTTATAACAGTCTGTACTTTACAAAGTACAATAGTGGATCATTTTATTTCTGTTGGTTCTTAACATATTTTCCTCAATTAGCACATAAGTGTGTATATTCATAACATCCAGTATGCTATCCCAATACATGCACATTTTATATAATTAGGATGAGTAGTCTACCCACAACCTCAAATATTTAACACTTCCTTTTGGTAAGAATATTACAAATTATACTTATAGCTACTTTGAAATACAAACAAAATACTAACTTGTTAACTATAGTCACCCTAATAATGACTTCCCTGGGTGTTGAAAATATAAAAATAACTTAATGTCTACATGACAGTATTGTGCATCATATCAGTACTGATGACAGTGAAAACATTTAAACATTGCCAGTCACTTTCTGCATTTATCTTATAGACTGGAAACAAACAGCTCATAGGTTGTACCATTTGAGGACCACACTCCCGACATCACCTCTCTTGATAATTCTTCTCAGCACACAAAACTTTATATAGTGATTTATATATGCACACACTTCCTTCTTGGAGAACAAGCTACTTCTAACAAGAATGCCTCAGTCCTAGTTCCAGTTAACATATCATTTCTAGAGGTGAAGAATAGGCTAGGGCTGTGTCTTTAATTATCTGTATAGCCATGGGCAGAAAGCTTGGCCATGCTAACTGTAAACAAACAACTGAGTCAACTATCATTCTCCCTTAATGATATGGAGAACAGGACAAAATGAGAAGTATGTTTTCATATACTCTGAAATGAACAAAATTAACCCAGCAATTTACCAGGATGTAAGGGAAAAGAAAGCAAAATAAATGTCATTTCAATCGCATCTCAGAGATTCGGTCTCATAACCATTCCAGCCACTGGGCATTTTAATTCTAAGTAATGTAACATTCTACTGCCATCTCAGGGGTATAATTCCTCAAGTTAACATAGCTAACATTTAGGAGCATTGGATTTCTAATGAACACGGACTCCACAGATCACTAGGCCTACCCAGTGCACTGTGGCTTTGGGTTACCTGCCAAATCCGCCAAACCCTGTTGTTCTAAGGTGAAAACTCTTTCATACTAATTACGGCTGGTTGCTGGATAGTTTTGATAAGCAAGTGAATTACAAAGGGTATGACTCATGGTGCCAAATTCCTGACAACATATCCAGAGGTGGTGATCAGAGGGAAAGCTAGCCAAAAGGGCTATTAGGCCTTTGCAAATAATTATCAGCTCTCCTTTGGATTCCACTCATATCTGGACACTGCCTCCCCTTGTATTTTGAAGAGTAGTTACTATGCTGGAACGGTTGCTAAGCAAGCATAGGCCCGATTGTAGTTTTTCTCTTAACTCCCCAATACAAGGACTATGTTAATTTTAGTTCCTAGAGATTTTCTTTGTAGAATCAAATGGTAATGGCCTCATTTACAAGCACAACAGTCTGGTGTGACTGACAGGGTTGTGTGGGAAAATAGTCCCTAGGGAAATAGCCCATGATATGCTCCTTAGGATTTCCACAAGCCTCGATCTGAATCTTGCCAAATAATATGGCATATTGAAAGCAGGTTTCTTGGTTCTTTGCCATCATGCATAACATGAGATAGGTTACATAAATATTAGGTACTTAATCATGAGATTAGTTGAAAACAAGGAAGCAGGTATAGCCATGGTGTGATGATGTTTGATTTACGGACTCAGAAACATACTTAGGACTACACTGGTTGAGAATTAGTGTGACAATCCGTGCTTACTAAAATCGTCAAGCAGGCACTCGCCCATGTCACTCAAAATGCGGACTCAACACAGTGCAAACACATGCAACTGAAATGAACAAACAAAACGTAAGTAGTCTTGATTTAAAAGGCTCATATTGTGGTTCTTTGTCCCACTCTCTGAGCAAGTAAACACTGCTTTCATTTAATACTACTAATTTCCAGTGATAGCTTTCACTAGAAAGAGGCATCATCCCAAAAAATACTAATGATACTAAGAATGTTCCTGAGATTATGTTTACCTGAGGTATCTGAGATAGGGGAAAGCACAGAGGTGATCAAGTTGAACACAGCTTTGTGGAAAGACATTTTAAAGTTAGCAGTCAAGATACTTGGAGTTTTAAGCCTGGACCATTAGCACACATTGCCTGTTTTTAGAGCTAGGGATGCCAGGTCACCTTCTCCCACCACCATCACCACCAGGGTCATTTTAAATACCTCACTGAATCACATACACCCATGAATAATAAGGATGGAATATGAACTTCATGAAAATATGATCCCAATAATATATAAGGAGACATGGGCACTGGCTTCTGCTCCTCTGTCAGTGCGGGTTTAGATCCACTGGAAACAGCTTTTAATCCTAAATGCTGGTATTATACTCATAGAACATAAACTGTTCCAGCTTGGTCACCAGTCTTATTCTGACTTTCTAAAACATTTTCCCTGTGAGGTCTAAATCATTGAATAATCTTGGAGTCAGCTTTACCATCTTCCTGGTCCCTTCGCGAATCTGTTAAATATGATTTTGACTCATAGTCATTTTGTAAGAGTCGCGGTGTTGGGTAGAGTAAGGCCAGCTTAATCAGGTCATTCGGCAGAGTGCAGAGAGACACTGGGCGTGCTTTGGAAATCACATGTGCACATTGGAAACTCAGTGGCTTTATATATAGCCAGACATAGTGTAGAAGAGGTGGAAGGTTGCTACGAAAATGATGTCTTTGAATTCCCGTCTTGCCACGCCCTGACTGTGTGATCTAGGGATGACAAAAAGGTGCAATGCTTCTCCACAACCCTAGGCATCACATCCCACATCTCTGAAATGGACACAGTTCTCATTAAGGATTTCCTATGTCAGTAACAGTGTTAGCCAGCTACGGAGAGCTTTCTGAATCTTACATTTGAGTGCTTGTGGCTAGTGTTTTCTCGGGGACCTTACTACTCATTTCCCCTTACATTTTAATACAGATGTCCCAAGTTCAGCCAATATTAAATATTCTAAAGCTAGGTGTCTTTTATTCTCTTTGTAATGTTCTACCTGCTAGCAGGCAAACCACCTCTCCTCAGATTTCAAAGGAAGTTCTGGAGAAATGTCTGCATACTATACAGGGACTGTTGCTGTGGCTTTAATTTGGAAGTGACCAAAGAAAATCTCAATAGAAACAGAATGACTCAGCAGCAGGGGACAGGATAAACAGGGGTCTGACCTAGACACCAGTGTTTGTTCACAGGAAAACAGGTCACCCAGAAGTCTTCTAGCCTCTGAGAACCTAGTCATCTCTACTCCACAGATCTACTGAGCAGATGCTCCTACACTGGCATCCTGTGGACATTCTCAGAGTGCCTGAAGCTGTGTCTGTATTTTCAGTAGTTGGTCTGGTGAGCCCAGTGGGCAGCGGTTCCTTTTTAAAGTCTTTGTCACTGGAGGGTTAGAATCACATTTTCAAGGATTCCCTTCATTCATTTGTTTAAGAGATAGTAAGCCAGCCTTAGAGTACTGCAGTATGCATGATTTCACAACTCTCCAATAGCTGTCCTCAATACTCAGCCTGAGTGACAGCCTGACTTACTCTAAAGTAGTGCCACGCAGGCCCCAGTGACTGTAGGGGCAGCAAAGGTCATCTTCCAGGCATCCCATTTTGCCACAATGTAACTGTCATCAATGATATCAGGACCCTTTGATGAAGCCAACAGCATGTTTTAAAATGATCTGCCATCATCACTATTATTATATCATAGCAGAACAGCTTCTTCAGGGAGACAGTCATCTTCTGAAGAATAGCATCTTCAGACAAGTTCATTGCTATACAAGCTTTCACTATAAACTGAAAGAAGACTTGATTTCATTCACTTTCAACTAAAATAATTTACATCAGGGCTGGGATGGCTCAGTCAGTAAAGTATTTGCCATGCAAGAAGTGTGGAGACCTCAGTTTGATCCCCAGAGCACAGGTTAAAAAA
>OU015751.1:11794584-11824569 GCA_907169655.1 Acomys percivali
AGTAGGCTAAGAATCTGAAACTGTAAACAAGCCCCTGATTAAATGTGTTTTTTTTTTTTTAATGTAATTGCCTTGGTCATGGTATCTCTTCACAGCCATAGAACAGTGACTTAAACAACTTGGTACTAGGACCTGGGGTATTGCTGACAGGCCTGGCCATGCTGTTTGTTAGAGGAATATAGAAGGTTTAGGGACTTTGGGCTGGAAAAAACATTGGATGTTTTAAACAGGGATTAATGAGCCATCCTACTAGAAGCACAGAAGATGGTGGTACTGCAAGTGAGCTAAACTGTAGGGGCATGGTTCAGAGGATTTCATCTGGAAATAATACTAATAATTACGTGGCCTAAAGACCATTCTTGTGACAGTTTGGCAAAGAAAGTGACTACTTTTTGCCTTTGTCTTAAAAAACCTGAGCGTTTTGAATTAAAGAGTTTGGGATTAATGGTGTTACCAAAGGAGATTTCAAGACAGCCTAGTATTGATTCTTTCATGGGGTTATTAGTAAACACTGTTATGCAGACCCATAATGAAATGGAGCAAGTTAAACAAGAAAAGTGCAGTGTACGGTTTGAGGAGAAAAGGAGCACAAGGAAATGTTCTGGTGGAGCTAAGTCTTATGTTCAAGTAAATAAAAATGTTCAAAGAAAACCCTTATGCTAAATGGAATAGAGTGGTGACCTCAGGGCAAAATTCCACCCAGCTGAGCTTCCGACTTATGAAAAAAAATTTTTTTTAAAGATCAAAAAAACACAAGGAAAACCATCAGCAACAGAAACTTATGTAGATATAAATGAAACAGGAGGCCAAGTTCCAGCCTCAACAAGCAGCATTACTTGGCAGTTTCACCCATATGGTTCTGGCTTTAGAGTCAAGGATAAAGGAATGGGGTTGTGGAATCTCCCTTCATAACTAAGGAAGGCTGCTGAGGTCAAGTGTGTTCCAGGATGTCCCTGCATGGAGGGCAAGAGAGGACACTGTGTGCAGCTGTAAAGGTGAAACCTGGGGTGTGTTAGATAACTCGACATATTGGAGTTCCCAGAGTCATGAAACAATGTGTGGAACTAGTCTAAGAAAGAAGTGTGCTGCAGTCCAGAGAAGTTGGAGACCTGAAGTGCACTTTGATATCAGACATGGAGCTGCAGAATTTGGAGCTTGCCCATTTGGATTTCAGTCTTGTTTTGGCCCAGTATTCTCTCACTATCTCCCTTTCTTTCATGTTGAAATGGTAATGTGTATTCTGTGCTATCAGATTTTGGAAGTATGTGATCTGCTTTTAAAATTTTTTTTTCTTCTCATATATCAATTCCTGACCACAGTTTCCACTCCATTCCCTCCCTCCAGTCTCTCCCCACACACACCTCCCCTCTCCTCCAAATTCACCTCCCTTTTGCCTCCCATCAGAAAAGAGCGGGCCTCCCAGGAACATCAGCCAAACATAGCACAACAAGTTACAATAAGACCAGGCATATATGTTCACATCAAGTCTGGAAAAGGGAAATCAGTATGAAGGAAAAGGTTCCTAGAATTAGGGAAAAGATTCCAGAACATCCCCCACTCCCATTGTTAGAATTCCCAAGAGAACACCAAGCTACTCAGCCATAACATATATGCAGACATATATGCAGAGGTCAGACCAATATAGGCTCCCTTATCTCTGTGTGTCCCCACAAATCCCAGTCAGTTGATTCTGTGGTCTGTGCTCTTGTGATGTGTCCCTGACCCCTGTGGTTTCTCAGATCCTTCCTCCCCACTACTCCCCCATAGGATTCCCTGATCTCCATATGTTTGGCTGTCGGACTCTACATCTGCTCCCATTAGTTGCTGGATGAACTCTCTGGTCTCCTTGATGACAATTCTGCTAGCCTGCAGTCCCAGAACACCCTACAAGTGGGACAAACTGTATGCCAAAGATTTTGTGGCTAGGTTGGTGTCCCAGGAACACAACTTGAGGCCTTGCCTGGCTACAGAAGATGGCCAGGCTAGGGTTACAGTTAAGAGATTTCCATGAGTCTCAGAAGATACTTTGAACTTTGGACTGACTCTTAGGCTTGAGGCTGTTATATAATTATGGGGACTTTAGAAGTTGGACTGAATGTGTTTTTGCATTATAGCATAGCTATAAGTCTATTGGGGCCAGGGAATGGAGTGAGGTTGAGTAAGAATGACCCCCATGAGCTCATATATTTGAATGTTTACTCATCAGAAAGTGGCACTATTTGAGAAGGATTAGAGGTATAGCCTTTTTAGAGGAAGTATGTCACCGGGTACAGGCTTTAAGGTTTCAAAACCAAACTAGGCCCATTCATTCTCCCCCTCCCCCTCTCTCCTTCCCTTTCTTCTCCTCCCTCCCCTCTCTTGCCCCCTCCCGCCTTGTGAATCAGGATGCAATTCTCAGTTACTTCTCCAGCAATACACCTGCCTGCCACCATTCTCCTCATCTTGATGATAATGGATAAAACCTCTGAAACTGTAAACAAGACCCAATTAAATGCTTTCTTTTTTAAAAATTGCCTTTATCAAGGCATCTCTTCACAGTGATAGAACAGTGACTAAGACATGCCTTAAAATCAAAAGCTGAAATTGAGCCAATAGTTCTTTTTTCACTTTTCCCCACCAAACATACCATGTTAGACATAATTAATCTTAAACAGTGTGTGTGTGTGCACATGTAAGCATGTGCTCTCTCTTTTTGGTAAAACACAAAGATTAAATGTTTGAAAGATTTTCTGGATATGGATTGCATATACACTTAAAGAGATCATAAGGAGAATAAATAGTAAAAAAATTAAAATATTATCTTCTCTTTGTTATATTAAAAAATATTTTGCTGATTCTATACAAAACACAGAAGACATTTGATCATGATTGCTCTCACAGTGGGCTGACGGCTGTTTGTAAAGGCAATTTAATTCATTTCTTGAGAATTAGCTTGTTTTTTCTAGGTGTCCATCTGTTAGTCTCAGTAAATGCAATCCCAATAATTAACATAATTCTACAACCCCTCCATTATTCTGCCCCATGACAGTATGCACAAATTATATGATTCAATTCAATTTAACAAAATCAGAAATTTTTGTGGGCATAGTGCTTACAGTGTATGGTGTTAGTTATTGAGAATGATTCAAAGATGAAGAGACTCATGTGTCTTCATCCTATGGTCATCACCTGAGTCCCCAGAAGAGAGAAAAGTAAGCAGAATAACCACAAAAAAATGCATTGAGGGTTATTTGTACAAACTCCCATCCTTTGGATACACAGTTCAGAAGTTCACAGCACTCAGGAAGATGACTCTGTACTCAGTCGAGAACAATGAAAGAACAGTCTCAGAAAAGGCAGAATGGAGAATGGAGAATCTGAGCCAGGGACAATGGTTGCAGCAAAACAAGAGATGTGCGAAGTCAACCTAGACTCAGCTGGTCCCAAACCAGCAGCAAAAGAAAGGCTGGAAATGGATGCCAAGTACCAGGAACCCATACCAGCTACAGAAAACCATAATACAGAAGTCTACTGAGGGGCTGGGGACATGGTCCAGTGGGAAAGTGCTTGCCATGCAAGCATGAATACCTGAGCTACAACCCATGAACAAAATGCCATAGTGGTGCAAGCTTGCAATTCTAAAACCATGGAGGTGGAGACAAATAGATTCTTGGAGCTCTCTGGCCACTCATTCTATCCAAATCCTAGGGCAGTGGGCCAAAGAAAGATCCTAGCTCCAAAAACAGACAGACAGCAACTGAAGAAAACATCTGATGCCACCCATGGTCACCATGTACATTTGTGTATGTGTGCACACACAATCACACTCACACACAATTATACAAAAGAAAATAAAAAGTTCTACTAAGAAAATAAGGATGTGCTAAACCAATTGGATAATGTGGCTTAGAGTTTAAGAGTGCCTTCATCTCATGAGAGGTAGAACCATGAAACCAGCTCCCTGGCCCCCATTAACTTAGCATGAGAGGACAAGAGAAACTTCCACACCATGAGGTGCCCTCCCCCACAAATAGACTTTAAGAAGGTTCCACAAAGGGCCTATCTTCCTTAACTCTGATGAGGTTTCCTGTCTTACCCAGATTATGGTTCCTTAAGAGGACTAACTACCTCAAAAGTCCAATCCTTCTTAGTCCCCAAGAAAGGGATGTACATCTTAGGAGTATCAGAAGTACTCCATCCACTTTGGTGTCCAGGAACACAACAGTCATTCCAAACCTCTTCAGGATCAGTAGGAAGCACAGGGCCCTGGAACATTTTCAGAGGACACCTTTCTTACAACCTCCCACTGGACGGGAAGGTTGAGAATGAGGCTGAGTCAGGTAACCTCACTGGGGCCTCCAAAAAATGAAATGGTCACATGAGACAGATACAGACAGCTATATTCATTAAGCCAATTAAAAGTTTGGTTAGTGACCAAGAACAAACAGTTTATGCCTTAGAGTCTCTCAGCGCCACAGCTCAGGGGTACAATTTTCTAAAGGCAAAAGCTACAATTATAGCAATGTTAGATGAGAGTCAGACTAACCTTGCAACACTTGTTTTTGGAAAGACATAGTAATCAGACTCAACATGACAATTAATTTTATGTAGAACTTTTAGGTTATTTTAGCTGATGCTTAGTTTTGGTTAATACATCTGGACCAGGGTCATGATCATAGAAATCTCAAATGTGTTGCCAAGGAACATGTGGCTATTGTGAATAGAAGGCTAAAATGTGTCTCAGGAGTCATACAATGGAGTCAGTTGCAATGGTATTAGCTTAGTCACTTCAATGACACTTTCTGTAAGAAACATGTCACTTTATACTCTTTCTCTGCCTCTTTGAAAGATATTGTTGCCCCCCCATGTCAATGGATTCCCCATCCATAGATACCATCAACTGCAGATAGAGAGTATCTGAAAAGCATAATTGTATCAGTATTGTGAATACACATTAGACCATCAGTCCCTAAAAAGATACTGTTCCTGATTATGTAGCATTCACATTGTGTTATGTTATAAACAATAAATGTGTGCTTTAAATGACATGAAGATGTGCATGAATTTATATTTAAATACATGCTGCACAGCACAGTATTACAAACTCTTATATACACTGACTTGACAGGGCTTCTGGCACTACTACTCTTCAGGGGATGCTATGGAATGCATAATCACATTATAAGCTCTTGCTAGCTTAAGACGTAGGAAATGTCTATTTTTCATGTAACTGGGGGGTGGTATTTGATGTAATTATCATAATGTTTGAGAGACTAGAAATTTAACTTTGGGAGAGCAGCATCTTAGAGGTCCCATGGATCTGTGTCTTGCTTCAACACTGTTAGGACCCGAGGAGTCCCTCTTTTTAGCTTCCATTCACCTTACAGTCTCTCCAGTTGCAGCCTCCAGGACCATCTCATCGCTGCTCTCAGCTCCTAGGACAAACCAGCACCTTCTCTTTGCGGTTAGCTTCATACTGCGGATCAGCTATGACCTCCCAGATTTGTCAGAATTATTCCACCAAAATGGAACCTGCTGTGAACCGCCTGGTCAACTTACACCTACATGCCTCCTACACCTACCTCTCTTTGAGCTACTATTTTGATCAGGACAGTGTAGGTTATTTTTTCCGAGAACTGGCTGAGGAGAAGTTCAAAGGTACCCAGCATCTCCTCAAACTGCAGAATGATGGATGGGGAGCACTCTTCCGGAAGTACAGAGGCCATCTCAAGATGAGAGAAGTAAAACCCAGGAGGCCATGGACGCTGCCTTGGCTCTGGAGAACTTGAACCATGCCCTCTTAGATCTTCATTTCCTGGGTTCTGCTCGCACAGATCTTCATCTCTTTGATTCCTTGGAAAATCACTTCCTGGATGAGGAGGTGAAGCTCATCAAGAAGATGGGCAGCCGTGTGACCAGCATCTGTAGGCTGGCTGGGCCACAGTCATCTCTAGGCGAGTATCTCTTTGAGCATCTCACTCTAAAACATGACTAGGGGGCCTTCTCGCTTTTCAGTGGGCTCCCTTCTCTGCTCTGCACTACCCAGCCTTAAGACTTCTACCAGAATGAGCCTGTCAAGCTACTAGGCAGCTTTAAAACTAACCTGGAGCCCCTCCCAATTCTTAGACCAAGTAAAAATAAAACTTTTTGGAAAAGCAAAAACCAAAAAAGAAAAAAAGAAAGGAAGGAAGGAAGGAAAGAAGGAAGGAAGGAAGGAAGGAAGGAAGAAAAGAAAAAAGAAAGAAAAATTTAACTTTGGTGAGACATTGCTCTAAATTAATTATATATCTCCAATCATGAACAAATGAGACTTTTTAAATTCTTTTGAATAACAGCAGTTAATAATCACTGTTGACCTAGGGTCACCCACAGCCTGCTCTCAAACTTCCCGTCTTTGGAACATCAGCACAGAAGCAATACTCCCTCCTTATTGTAATAGTTTTTGTTTGTTTGTTGTTTTTTTCAGTAATCACAGCATCCAGCATGGCTTGGTTTGGGAAACTCAACTAAAGTGAGGAGGGAATGAAGTAAAGACAAACAGACATGTGCTCAGAAAAGCTGGTATCTGGTAGACTGTGCTCACTCTGAGGGAGCATTACTATACAACAAGGAACTTCAGTGCATTTATTGTGCATAGCACAAAGAGGAGGAGATGGATAGCTCATCTCCATAGGACGGTACTGCAGTTGATGGTTTCTGTATACTCTGTCCACATTCACACATGAACCAGAGGAAAGCTTTGCCAGTTCCTTGATCTTGTTCACGGAAGGTTTTGCCAATTCTCTGAGGTTGACCTAGGGAAGATTTTGCCCATTCTCTTCAGTCTGAGGCATCGGGGTCCTTATCAATGGTACACATTCAGCCAGGATTTTATCTTCTCCCCATAAGTAATTAACGTTGCCAGTGTAATTTGTCTCTGAAAGTTTTAATACCCAGTACAACAATAAATGTAAACAAGCTAGATTTTACTAAAACCTCACTGTCTGGGAGCTCTGAAGTCCTGTATTACCATGATCCTTCATCTTTAAAATGACCTGCAGAACAGAACAAGAATGACTACTGTGCTTGAACAGATGTTCCAACCACATGGATTTTCTGGCTAATTTATGATAGAGTCATAATATGACAAGCTTTTCTTAATGTCATTAAATTAAGTGACATAATGTTTTTGAGGGTTTGAATTTAAATTGTTAACCAAGAGGACATCATTAGAATTTTCTGAAAAGAAAAATGAGGAAAGTGTTATTATAGAAAATTAGTATGCAATGAAAGAAATCACTGGATAAAACTAAGCATTCCAAGTTTGTCTTTCCATTTGTGCAGGGTGAATAAGAGGACAGCCTGGTCTACAAATAGAGCACAGAACACCAGGGCTCTGTGTAACAGAGAAACGCTATCTCAGAAAAGAAAGAAAGAAAGAAAGAAAGAAAGAAAGAAAGAAAGAAAGAAAGAAAGAAAGAAAGAAAGAAAGAAAGGAAGGAAGGAAGGAAGAAGACATCAGGACCATATACACTGCACTAGCATAAGCTACTGACATGCATGGTAACAGAATTAACCCCTAAAATAGATTGAGGTGTTATAATAGGGATGTAGTTAGAAGTAATTTTGTGCACACTATCTCATGATCTTTAAAAGGGGTTTTTAAAAAGATAAATATAGCATTGCCTTCTGTCTGAATGTTCATATAACAAGTAATATGTCTATTTATTTTTATCTTACTACATCAATGCACTACATAAAGTAAGGAGGAGCTATTATGATCCTTTCACAACTGAGAAAGTGCCCTTGTTATCTCATACAGCCATACAGCAACCAAGTGAGATACAATACTCAAATAACACCTTTGTGAGTCAAGAGTCTTTGTGCCAGCAATTATGTTGATCTTATGATAAGTCCATAATTTCTTTAGATCCTTTCAAATACCATGTAAAAGAGACTAATGTCTGGAGAAATGCCTTGCCAATTAAGAGCAATTTATGCCCTTACAGAGGACCTGAATTCAATTTCTATCATCCATGTCAGCCAGTTCACAAGTGCCTGTAACTCCAGTTGCAGAGGTTCCAATGTTCTCATCTGGCTTTGATGCAGACACACATGTACACACACACACACACACACAGAGAGAGAGAGAGAGAGAGAGAGAGAGAGAGAGAGAGAGAGAGAGAGAGAGAGAGAGAGAGAAATATTTTAAATTAAATTTATTAAATTTGTTCACTTTACATCCCAATTATAGTTCCCTCCCTTATCTCCTCCTAGCTCCACCCTCCCTCTCTTTACCCCCCATTCCCTCCCCTAGCCCTCAGAAAGGGGGAGAAAGGGGGAGCATTGCTCCCCTACTAACTGTCCCCAGCCTATCATATCTTATCAGGACTGCCTCCATCTTCTTTGTGGCCTAGCAAAGCTGCCCCACAAGGGGAAGTGATCAAAGCAGGCAACAGAATTGATGAGAGAGAAAGTTCTTGATCCCCTTACTAAGGGACCCACATGGAGACTGAGCTATCTATTGTCTACACCTGAGCAGGGGACCTGGGTCCTCTCCATGCATGGTCTTTGCTTGGTGCATCAGTCTCCACAGGCCACCCTGGGCCCAGATTTGTTGGCTCTAATGGACTCCTTGTGGAGCTCCTGTTCCCTCTGGGTCTTTTTATCCACCACCCCTCCCCCACTCTCCCATAAAACTCTCTGATTTCTGTTCAAAGTTTGGCTATAAGTCTCAACATCTGCTTTAATCCTCTGCTAGGTGGAGTCTTTCAGGGGACATCTATGGTAGGCTCCCATCCTGTTCCTTCTCATCAACTGCTTCTAGTGTCTATTTCGTTTCCCCTTCTGAGTGAGAAATAAGCATGCCCCCTAAGTCCCTCCTTGTTACTTATTTTCTTAGGTCTGTGGATTGAAGTATGGTTATCCTGTATTATATGGGTAATATCTGCTTATAATGATATATACTCATAAGAATATTTTAAAATAAAATTTAAAAGGAATCTAAAAGATTTTTAATATCTAAAAGATATTTAAATTTAAACTTGATTACAATAATTATAAACAAATATTTAAAGTGATGGAAAAGCCAATCCCATGCCTTGTATAATTCTCCAATATTTGAGCATTGATAAGTATTTGGTCAATAACTTAAAAACTGGACATTCTTTGAACTGTTTCCAGGATTGAAATATTGTCATTTTCCCATGGAACCACATTCCATGTATCGGCCACGAACTCCCAGGAACTTTGTACTGATGAGTTCACTGGGGCAAACACTTCTAAAATGGCAGAAATAATTAGCAATAACATGAATGATGTGGTGCTGTCTTTTTATTTTCTTAGTGGTAAATATAAACAGTATTTATCATTTAACCATTTCATTTGTGGACTTCTATGACATTAAGGACACGCACACCCTTTTGCAGCAGATAGATGGGTACTATCTTGATGCAGAAAATCTGTCTCTAAATTTTTTTCCTCCTGCTAAATATACATGTTTGTACTTTCTGGGCTACATGTGTACACTTTGTGAACTAAAGCTACATATATGTACTTCCTCAGGCAAATCTGCATATGTGTATTCGTACTGTACCTAAATCTACATGTATGTACTTTCTGAGCTAAATCTGCATGTGTGCACTTCCTGTGTTTTTTTTAAATATTCGGTAAGTTATAATAATGTTACATGCAGAAAAATCTCTCTCAAGTTGCAGTTTGTGCTGAAACTATAAATGCATTAATTAATAAATACATATCCCATGACTATATTATGTAATATATTACATATTATTACATATTATCTAACACACACACATTTTTGAATGAACTTCATTTCCCATTGCTGTGTCTTACTACTCTAGAATAATCTTAAATATGCACCCACGGACACATCCAAGTAGCACACTTGTATGTTATAAAGTATCCAGACACAAATGAGATTTATTGATCAAAAACAAAACAGTCACTTTGTCATCACAGCCAATGGTTTTTGAAGTCATGTCCTAATGTGAACCACTGAACTGAGAAGAAAAACTATTCCCAGAAGCTTCAGTAAACATTCTACAAAGACAGACTTGTGTATTTGGGGGATATTTGATGATTAAAAGTAACATCTCAAGTTAAAATGGTCGGGGGACATAATGAAGGAAAGCAAAAAAAAAAAAACTTTCAGAGAAATAAAATAATCATCAATATGAAAATCTGTACTCTGAGCAAGTTCTCATGTGGATAAGCCTTGGCAATAAACGCATAGAGCAAATCCAGATGCACCAGATCCCATTAACTATTTAGTTGGCCACAAATATGACCCAACAGACAAGGGCCTCAAATTTTTTTTTTAGTAATTCATGTAAAAATAAGCTTATTGAAGGCGTAAAAGAAGCTTATTTTGGAACAATTTTATATCATTCGCATTGCATTGCGCATAGAAAAGACAAGAGACCACATGAGACTCTTCAGAAATTAATTTGAAAACTATTTATAATGCTTTCCCCAGAACGTTCTGTGGTCCAGCAGTTGTTGGTCTCAGGACTGAATGACTAGATCTTATCATCTAAATCAATAGTATGTGTGCACACTATTGGATGACACGGAGCAAGGACAACTGTTTTATAAGATCTCATGAAGGCTCTAAGCAGATGAATGAGATGAGTAATCTGGTAAACCACAAACAGATGACCTCTGTGTTTGCATATAGGTCACCTCAGAGAAGTAATCACAATGTTTTCATCGTTAGTTTCCCATCTCATGAAGGAAGATACTTAAATATACTTTATATATTTATTCAGAGAACTAAGTGAGAGGAAGCATAGAAATGCCCTGTATACAGGGAAGGTTTCAGAAATATTAGCTGCCATTTCTACTACTAACACTACTGCTACTGCCTGCAAGACCTTCCTTCCTCCTAGGGCAGACAAGCTCATCATCTGGTCTCCAGAGACAGTGGCTGTGATTTTAACACCTACATATAACGATAAGTCCTCAACCAGTACACCATGGGAAAAGAGTAAAACCATGAGATGTCAGCAAAAGAATTGCAGGACTATAAGATCACTGACAAATTTTCAGAGAATACCTTGGGGTCTTGGGATATAGCTTAATTGGTAGAGTCCTACATTACTTTGCACACTTTTTTTTTCATTTGAGGTTTATCTAATTGATTCACACAATTTCTTATGACCTTGTGTAATAGTGAAAAGCACAGCTCTCTCCTCACAAACTCTTATCAATAGGCACAGACACTGATTCCAATTATGATTTTTGGAGATGCTTACTTCAATCATTTAGTAAAGGTGGCATTGGCTCGGTCTCTCCTTTATCTCCTTTAATTACTAAATATTTCAGGGAAGAAAATATATGAGACTCTCCCTACACCCTGTTACTTCTTGGCTTCCACGCCTCCTTTTATGTGTTTGTAGATTATGCCTGTGCCAATATGTTGTACTAAGAGTGTTCTTATATTACTCATTACTTATACATAGAACAGTTGGAATTTTGTTGATTATATTTTTTAATTTCTCCAACAATGCAGTCATGGACATTTTACACTCTTGTGTATATTAATTTTAATTTTACTTACTTTGCTGCTAAAGTTCCCTCAGCATTGGCCACTGGAACTTCTTTCAGCTTGGCTCCTATACCCTTTAGCCATATCTACACATTTTAAGCACTTTCTTATGCTCTGGTATTATAAAATGCTCCAAGAATATGCTTGTGTTTTTGTCTATCCCAGCCATGAAAGAGTCCTCCAAAGATTCCCAGTTCCTTTATTGTTGAGCTGTCTCTGATTCTGTGGCCTGCCTTTGGATCCTTTTCCCCTAGCTGGGCTGCCTTGTCTGGCCTCTGCAGTTTGATGTGTCATGGTGGGTTGGTATGCCTGCGGGGGGCCTCCCCTTCTCTGAGGGGAGACAGGGGGAGGGAGGTATGAGGGGACGATTGGGAGGAGAGGATGGGATATAAAGTGAATAAATAAATGAATAGATAGATAGATAGATAGATAGATAGATAGATAGATAGATAGATGGGAAAAATGAAAATTAGAAGCTAAGATCTGGAATCTAGCATGTGCACTGCTACAAGTAAGTCACTTCTTTAAGCCTCTCTCAGAAGATGGAGCCTAGGAGTGTATGTGTGCATCCCAGTTGCCCATGTACAATTATTTCCATACTCTTTTCTATATTGCTCCTCATTTTCTACCTGTGATTCCTTCAGTGAATTCATATGGATCTCTCTAAGTCCACTCTAGTTCTCTTTCCGTAACTTCTTTCTCTAGAAAGTAAAAACGCCCTTGTCATTTACATTTATGTATATGTTTACTGCCTGCACAGAAACAAACTTTTATGTCCCCTAACCTATAGTTCTCAGAAAAACAAACCTGCAAACTATAGTTCATCGATTACATACATTTTTCTATGCCTTTAGCCTTGTAGTGTCCAGACAAAACATTGCCTTCCAGAGTCACTTCATTCAGTTTCTTCCTGTTTGCTTAAATGAGACTATGCAAGCAATTTATAGTGAAATTAGATCCATTTGTCACAGTCTGACCTCTCCCTTGCCTTTCCTGTGCACATATATCTTAGCTTTATCTTGTGTTCTTTTTCCAATTAGTGAAACTCATATTTTGTCTTGGACAGGTTTGTTAGTTTTAACAAATATACAAAGTCACATATCAACCACCTAGACCCATCACCCTCCCCAAATTTCCCAATGACACATTACCATAGCAACTGCTCGTCTGACTCTACTCCCTGGAAACCAAGTATCTCTTTGTCTGTCTATGGTTTTAATAACCTAGTATTTTCAGAAATGGAATTAGGGGATGGGTCATCTTGTCAGACTGGAAAAAAATGTCAATCTATGACAATGGCTCCTTTGGTTTTCTTTCTAAGTCTTCATTGGGTTGTTCAGATGCATGCCAGCTTTTTCTGAGAAAGAGACAAAGCATTCCCCTGATCTGATGTTCACAGATGGTCCTTAAGGCTATTACCAAATAGAACTTGGCTTAAGAGCTAAAACCAAAGCAGTGTATAATCACCAAAAATTCACTTCATGCAGACTATAGTGTCTACTAATTCCGCTGTCAATAAATTACTAATATTTACTAATTTTAGTGTTAACCATGCTTATGATTACCCACGTATGTTTAAGATTTATTGGACTACCCTAATACAAAATTGTTTCCACCTTCCTGTTGCACCTATTCTGCTTCAGAAGACTCTCCTCTCAAAGAACTCAACTGAGGACCACATTTACATAAGACCTTTGTGATCCTCTTTGCTGAGATACCTTTAAGGTCCTCATGGTGAGCATCTTCCAATCCTGATTTCAGTGAACAACAGTTCAGTATGGCTTGCTCATCCACAGGCACAACCTTGATAAATCTTGGGTTGAAGTGCATTCACAGCCAGTGAATGGTTGAAAGCTATCTGGATCATCAGATACTCTAGAGTGTGGACAATTCACACCTAGTAAAATGAGCCCTTGTTCCCCCAGCATCCATCAACTGCCAATAGATGCTCAGCTTTGGGTGGGACCTTGTGACCTCTTCTACCAGTCATGCTGGAACGTTGACTGGCTTGATCCTGTCCTTGTTTTATACAGGCAACCAGAGCTTCCATGAGCTCATGAGTGTGCCAGACCTGTTATGTCTACAAAACAGCATTGAATAGCATGCCTCATTTCCTAGAATTGAGTCTTTCTGCTTCATCTTTCTTGATTTTTTTTTCCTGACAGTTGGGACATATTGATTAGGGATGAGCACACCACAATCACTTCTCTGCTCCTTGACCAATTTTGAGTCTCCACATTAGCCTCTATCTAGTGAGAAAAAAAGGAAGCTTCTTTGATGAGGATTAAAAGTTATTCTATTATACAGATATAAGGATAAGTATTTAGAAGAAAGTTTGATTCTATCTCCATTTAGCAAAATAATAGTAGAAGGGTCTCCCTTAGGGCAATAATCTCTCCAGCCGCAGGCCATTAACCAGGTTTATAGTATCAAACACAAGTGTCTCGTGGAATGAGTCTAACTAATCAGCTAGGGGTTGGTTACTCCCCATAGCATTCATGTCACCAATGGTCATATCTTCGTCCCATGTACAAAAAAAAAAAATAGCCATTGCCAGTACAACAATGACAGTAATAGAACAAATCAATGACCTCCAATGGCTATTTGCTGCTCTTGGCTTAAAACACAAACCCACATTTACTGAGTTTCTACCCACATGTTTGATCTGGCCATGCTGTCCTAGGTCATGATGTACATTAGCTTTGATAGTCATCCATGTATCCAAAGGCCTTGCCCATGTCCCATGGTGGCTTCTTACAGTTAAACATGGCTTCCATGGCATAGCAAGAAACACCAGTGTTTCACACACTTTCACCCTGCCTTCCAATGTTAATGTCACAGCACACGCCACCATCTAAAATGACTTTGCTCCTGACAACTTGCCGCCTATATTCAATGTTTTTCTTCAACTCCAATGAAAACTTCACAGTGTACGGAAACATGTCTCAGATTATTGCTATGACACCTACACACAACTTAGCACTTGACAAGGCTCAGAAATTATTTTACTGATAAGATGAAAAAGATAGATCCATGGGCTGGTGTTTCTAATTCTATGAGCAGAATTCTAATGAATAAATACTAGAACATGTGTTGTGTGCCCCTTCATCGTAAGTGGTGATCACCTACATCCCCAGATTTCTACTATTCTTTTTTTTTTTTGCTGTGAAAGCAGTAAATTAATCCATATACCAACTAAATATTAAAAAAGCCAATAAGGCTTTAAATAATGATAGCATAGAGGTGCAGTAGTGTCTTGGTAAGTAAATGGTCTTTGAGTGCACTCTGTCTCCTTTGAACCACAGCTACAATTTCCTCCTAGTTTCTGTTGCTATCCTAGTAAGAATACATAGACTTATAGACAGCTGAGGTAGCTCATGAGGAGTTTAGCAGGGTTGAAATTCAATTTGTTAATTTTCATCACTCGCATGAATGCTTCCTTTAGAAAATGATTATTGAAGGGGCTGGCAAGATAGCCTAATGGGTAAGTGCAGCTGCCACCAAGCCTGAGAGCTCAAATGGTGAAAAAAGAAAAACAGCTCCAGTAATGGTCCTCTGACCTTCACATACACTTCATGGTGCATGCAGAGAGACAGAAAGACAGAACACACACACACACACACACCACAATAAATAAATAAATAAATAAATAAATAAATAAATAAATAATATTTTAAAATAAATATTATAAATTTAGTTAGAAGTCAAGAGATTTATTTTTATAAAGTTGTTATTTTGTCAATGTTAGTCCCAAGAAGCATGTTTATAACTATATATATAGTTATATATATTTATATATATATGAATATATGTGAAGATAATATATATGACAATAGACGTGCTATGTCATACATTCTGTGTTTAGGAAGTAAATATTTATTTCATGGAGAACATTGGTGCTGTCACTAGGAATAGAAGAGTGGAGAACATTACATGGCAGATCTATTTATGGTACACAGGGTTTGGGGCAAATGCTATCAAACCTACTTGTGTGCAGTGTATCCCAGCGCTGACCATTGTTCATTCAGGGGATGTAAAGGCTTGCTAAGTATGATATCCAAATACAAGAGAGATCCAGAAAAGGCTACCATGAGAGACCAGCCAGGCAGAGAAAAGCTGGGGCTGAGACTCAGCATTGTAGCTGTGGGTGTGGGCAGGCAACGTGAGGATTCGGAAGCTGAGTGCGCTTGAGATGAAAATGAAGTGTGAGTGGGAGAGCTCAGTCCCTCAGTGAGAGCGACGATACACAATGCATATACACTAGTATATGCATCATTTGGGTTTGGTGGCTCAGATTTACACAATTGCTATTTTATGTGAAAACATTTCCCTCCAAAGTCATTCTGTGAGCGTTACTAAGGAGTATGTTTACATAGTTCATATTCTCAATCACTATGTGCCTCATGGATACAGTGCTCATTTACTAAATTAAATCCTAACTTCATTAGCCTTGACACCCTTACTATAATTTGCCAAGCATTTAATTTTCTAAGAAAAAGAGGCTTTGAGGCTTGTCACAATACATAACTTAATCGTGCAAGAAATAACAACATATCATCTGTAACAGAAAAATATGGCTCTTATCAAACCTTACTGACAGAATACTTCAAACCTTCATTTAGAATCACAGGTTATAAAAAAGCATTTGAGGGCTATTCGGTGCATAAAATACATTAACACGGTTCTGAACTGGATAACTTATGAAACTGAAAAGATAGGAGAGGAACTGTTGAATTCTTGGTCAGAGTTTTAAGACCAGAACTGCTGTGCACACTCCCCGACCCCATCATTATATTGAAAGGGAGGCACTGACCATTTGCTGCAAGCTACAGGGAATAGACAAAGGAAATGGATTTGATCCAGAAAAAGAACAGTGTTCGAATGGATTTGGTTTTTTTTTTTTTTTTTTTTTTTTTTGAAATTCAGTCTTCTGCTTTGGTCTCTCTTTGGTGTAAACGTGTAGAGTAACTGGAGCCCCCAAACCACTTAAGTGGTAAGAGAAGTGGGCCTGTGGGTCTTCTTTGGTAATGAGAGATAATGACATAGGAACACAGAGTGGAGCCACTGGGTCTCAAACAAGATATTTTAGGTAAAATGAGATTTTAAAGGGAAGCAAAAGCATGATTGCGTAATCTGGATATATATCTCCTAAGGCATATAGAAAACACACAGCATCAGAGATAGAAAATGCAGGGCTGCTCGTAGTAGAAAAGTCACATCCATTTCGTTCCAATTGATTATTGGAAATGAGGTAGCAGGGTTGAGTGCTGGCCTCTGCTGTTTGAGTTCAGGCCAGGTCAGCACCCCCTGGATGGCACTGGAATCAGATGGATGTGATCTTGCTGTAACAGTGGCCGTGTTATCCTCAGCAGGTGCACTAAATAGACGTCATTACGGGAGGACATGGTGACACTAGACTGTGGGGAAGGAGAGAGGTTCTAACTCTATCACAAATTAGCTATTTATCCTGAGGCAAGTCACCTCGATTCTGACTTTGGCTGAGGCTCTGAAAGGCAAATGCGTATCTGGATCTGTAAGTCTATTATCAAATATTAGGCCGTAGATTATACTTATTGGCTACCGACATTAAGGTGGAAGTCCTGATTAAAACCACAGGCTATTGTAATAGGTTTCCATGTGACCTTTTGTATACATCTTTTGAGTCAGCTCTCCTTCCCTGTATCCCTGCATCCAGTCAGCCTTCCCATCTCACTTCCTATTAAGCCCTTCTGTACCCTTACTCTCCTTTTATCTTCCACTACAAACCACTGTGCTCTATCCCCTTTCTCTGGAATCCTCTCCCATGGCCCCCTAGCATTTTCTGATCTCTGTGGATACTCTAACAGGAACATGCAGATTCACAGCTAGTGTTCACAAATAAAGAAAACCAGGCAAAGTTTGTCCTTTTGGGTCTGGGCTACCTCACTCATAATGGTTGTTTGCAGATCCATTCATTTAGCAGCAAAATTCATAATTTTGAGCATTTTTTTTTACAAGTTGAAAACCATATCTGTCACCATTATTCAGACCAGGAACCTGTGGCTAGACAGGCCATAGCCCCTAGGGGAGTGCCTAGAACAACTACCCTAATAAATGAACATAATAGTGAACTGACGCCTAATGACTTATACTCAGATATTAATGTATGGACTAGATGTCAATTAACACAGAGACTCAGACCTGGTATAGGTGCAAAGAATATGAGACTACAAGATTTTCAGTGTGTGCAACACACACACACACACCACACACACACACACACCACACACACACACACACACACACACACACACACGGCTCAGTAGCAGATGGGAAGGATAGGTTGCAAAAGCCATAGTCACTGGGTGACTACAAGGAAACAGGGCTTTCTGGACATGACAGGACTTGAATATGAATTCATAGCCATTGAGACAGCATTCACAAGGCTGCAGAGACTCAAGACAGACAAAATTACAGCATAGAGACCAGAAGTTAGCACAGAGTCCCACCCCTAGCTTAAACTCTATTGACAGGAGATAGCTTCTGGAATAAGAGTCAGTTATCTTTGTAGTCTTCAGTCCACAAGGTTAGGTGTCTCAGCTGCTCTTCAGAATACATTGGAATTCCAAAGAAATCTGTTCTACTACCAATGAAGGAATACCTCAGCAAGAGGGTAAATGAAGTGGGTCAGAGGAGAGGTCATCCTATTGAGACTTTAGGCAAGAGTAGCATGGAAGAATGGGGAAATAGTAGGACCCACAGGGTCCTGGAAACCTACAAGAAGAACTTTATGATAGGCAGATCTGGGTCCTGAGGTCCTCCTCAAACTAAGGCACCAGCCAAGGAGAATATAGGCAGTAAACTTCGAACCCCTACCAAGACCTAGCTGACGAACATGATATTCTCCACCGTTGAGTGGAGAGTGAGATCTGACTCTCACACGAACTCTGGTGCCCCTTTTCTGACCACATCCCCTGGATGGGGAGGCCTGACGGCACTCAGAGGAGGGATAGCAAGTTACCAAGAAGAGACTCGCTATCCTAAGAGCATATATAGAGGGAGGAGGTCTCCCTCAATCACAGACATAGGGGAGGGAAGAAGGGGGTATGTGGGAGGGAGGGAAGAATGGGAGGAAACAGGGGAAGGGCTAACAATTGAGATGTAATACGAATAAATTAATAAAAAAAAGAGGGTAAATGAACTAGCCATTGCAGAAGAGGGCAAATGGGTGAAAATCAAAAGCTCCCCTCTTCCTTGTCATTTTATATAGATTGCAATCAAAAGATGTAGCCCATTTTGGGGTGAATTTTCTGAGCTCAAATGATGTAATCAGGAATCGTCTCTCCTGAGTGTGTCCAGCGACATGAGTTTTAGTTCATTTAGATGAACTCAAGCCGACAACCAAGATGAGCCATTACAAGTCCACCTCCTGTCTGCTCCATACACAGTCGTATCTCTTTATGTCATGCTTAATTTCCAAGTGAAAACAATAACCAGTTCATAACTACATGTAATATGATACAACTATCACATGCAACCCAAAAAGCATTATGTTTTTATATTCCAAGTGACTGGTACAGTAGGGAAGGGAAGAGATCTAAGAGGAATGAGAAAGGGGTGAATATGGTCCATATGCATTGTCCAAAACTCTCAAATAAGTAATGAAAGAGAAAAATAAAACTGCAGACTAATTTTTTTTAGTAGGCTGCACATTCCCTTTTTCTATTAAGTAGATTGTCAGAGAGGAGAGTCAAAGGAAGAATGGACATACTGACTCGCGATTTGATATAGCAAAGCTGCCTCGTGGCAAATGATTTAATTGTCAGCGGGGCTGTCTGACAGGCTGAGGAGAAGAATAATGAAAGCCCTCTGGTTCTAAAATTCCATCATCTCCAAAGATGGGATTTTTCAGTGTTCGGTGAATTGAACCCAGTTACAATTCAACGAGGCTGCAAGGACTGGTCTGTGGAAGGCATACTCTGCTCACGTCCACCCAGCACAGAGGCAGGGGCAAGTGGAGAACCCAGGACAAACATGAACCCTTGGCTTAGCTGGTTAACTGAGACATCTTTCATCTGAAAGTCTGTCCTTCATAAAATATAACAACTGGACCCGAGCGTGGTGGCGCACGCCTTTAATCCCAGCACTCAGGAGGCAGAGGCAGGCGGATCGCTGTGAGTTCGAGGCCAGCCTGGTCTACAAAGTGAGTCCAGGATGGCCAAGGCTACACAGAGAACCCCTGTCTCGAAAAAACCAAAACAACAAAACAAATAAACAATATAACAACTGTTGGCTTCTTTCTCTCCTTTTAATTCTTCCTTTCTTGCAATCCATTGGCTAACCCTCACTAGTTAAAATAATCTACTTAATCCAGGACTCTGATTCTGCCACATATTATTCCCACTTCTCATTTTTCCACAAATATTCTTTATCTAGATATGTTTGACAATTAATCTGTGGCAATAGGGTAGAATTGGGGCCATAATTTTTATTTTTAGGGCATACCAAACACTTTGGAAGCCTATCATATTAGATACCATGTGTGCTCATGCACCTGTACACACACACACACACACACACACACACATACACAGAACTTCCTTCTTACAACAGGAAACAAGAGAAGGAAGAGGAAAGAGAGGGAGCAAGAAATGGAAAGGTAGAAGGAGCAGCAGTGAGGCTTTCTTTAAGATAAGATAAATCTAAGGCACAGTCAGTAACCCCAAAGTCACTTCCTATACAACTTTGGACCAATTAATGCTTATCTTTCTAAACTGCATGCCAATAGCTTTGTGACCTCAGTCTTTAAGCCCACTTTAAATGACAACTTCTATTTAATGCATTCCTATAAACTAGTCATTCCATGTTTAAGATTCTACACTGAGGATATAATACAATTTAAGGAGAAGCCTTTGCATACAAGGACATTTAGTTCACTATCGTGTTTGTTATTGCAGAAAGTTAGAGTCAAAAAAGTCTATCTTCCCATGCACAAAAGGAAATCAAGTGAAAAAAATTTCCAAATAATTGTCAATGGCATAGAAGATACTCATGGCATATGAACAATTTGGGTAAAAATTATAAATAAAATATGCAGTAGAGGATGACACATACCAGCACTCTGAGGTGAACACTGGAGGATCAGGGGTTCAAGAACAGCCTCAGCTATATAGTGAGCTTGAGGCCAGCATGTGCTAATGAGTCTCTATGTCAAGAAAACAGAAACAGCTCCATCACCAGACAGCCCACCCAACCATGGGTGATAAGGCATAGAAGCTCTAGTCCTAGCTCATCATAGTTAGAATTAGATTTGTGTTATATACCATCCATCCCTAGGGATATTTTAAAGACAAGGAGTTTATTGGGCTTCCTTAACAGAGGATGGATGAAGGATGGTTCAGAGGCATGTGGGACAGGGGGAAGCATCAACATTGGAAAATGTACCCAGCATGGTTAACGATTCTCCCATAACCACATATATAGAGCTCCCTCCTGGCAATCTTCCTCAGCCTATACACTCTGTTCCTTCCCAAGATCATAGGTCCATATGTCATTACCACAGAGTTCCATACAACTTGGCAGGAAGGAGGGGCCAAATGCTCATGAGAAAATTATATGACCTTCCCTGCCCTACTCTTCTGTAAAGGAATGTCAATACTCAATATACCCAGCTGGGATGATCAGGTGGAAGTGGGCAGATCTGGTCCAGCTGTCCATGGGAGGATAGAACGACAGCACTGGGATAGGGTGAAAAAATCAACACACCATTTTCAAACATGTTTCTCATGGAGGAATGATTCTGAGCACCACTGCCGACCTGAGTCAAACATCACAGCCTACTAGAGATGGAGTCCTCCTTTCAAAGGAACTTAAGAACTTGTTAGAAGTTCATTATGAAATAACCGAAAGTGAACTTAACAGAATTGATATATTATTTTCCTATATACTTTGGGAAAATTTTTTAAAAACCTCTATCAAAGATAAAAGTTTAAAATACTTCTGTGTATTCCAACCATACAAGTGAACTTAGTTTTTAATGGAGCCATGGAGAGTCTTCTTTGTTTATGTTTTGTTTTGTTTTTTCAATATAGAATTTCTCTATACAGTCTTGGCTGTCCTGGGCTTTCTTTGTAGACCAAGCTGGCCTGGAACCCACAGAGGTCTCCCTGCCTCTGCCTCACAAGTGCTGGGGTTACAGGCATGTGCTACCACCACCTATCTGTCATGGAGAGTCTTAACTTGACTACTTCCTGTGTCTAAGCCTCAGTGTAGAACCTCTAGAAAACAATAGGAAGAAGTGGAAGCCTACTCATGGGAAACTGAAGAACCAGCCTGGGATCGTGCTCTGAGTTTTAAGACTCCTGAAGAAACACTCTCTAACACTCTGTAGCTTATAATTCATTAGATATGCCCATGGTGTACACAAGGAGAAACACAAAGGCTTGTTGCTTGGTCTCTGAGGCAAAGTGTCCACAAACTCTGTTCTGGAATAAACAAGTGTTCTGTTATCTGTAATATTCTTCCTATTAGTTTCCCATATTTAATAATTGTACTGGGGAAGTGTTCATGTACAGAGCAAATAAAGCACATAGCTAATAAATACAATAGGTGAATATATTCATAATCGTATCTTCATAAAGATTTTAAATATTTTGTCCTGGACACTATCTTTGTGCATTGCTGAGACAATTTTGATTTGAAATCTGTTTTATATCACATGTAACATACAGTCATATACCAAGAACTGAATTTTGTTGGCATTTTGAACTTGATTTTTCAGCGCCCAGAGCTCTCAGAAAATGCATGTGTAGTGTAAGACACCCGATGGATCACTGATGTTCTGTTATGTATAACATGAGAAGGATAACATAATGCTTTAAAATGCTTAGTAAACGTTTGAGTATTATAGACAGTATATAATCTCCTAAGCAGAAAGTGAAACACCCCAGTATTCAAGCATCCACAGACTCTACCCAATCCTTTACCTGATTTTTGGCTTAAATGGTTAAGTGCCTAGCATACTAAGATATTTGTAGCCTCAGCTGTAATGATCTTAAAGTGAAATAAGATCCAAAGAGTTTGTAATTAAAATGAAATGTTGAGTTAAAACAGAGGGTAAATAAATACAAAAGGAGTGCCTGACCTTAACCAGGGAGTGACATCAATTAATGAGTAATAGCATAAATGCAACAGATAAGGGTTGGCAAATTGAATGCAATGACACCAGAATCTGAAAGATCATGGCCTGGCTTCATAGAAAAGGAAGAGAGACTAGTTCAAGTACTAGTCTGAGAAGAAATGCAAGGACTAGCTTAAGAAGTGACATCTAAGCATAAACAAGAGTTTGGACTTAAACATGAGTGGACAGGAAGCTGTAAGACATGTTTTTTGTCAAGGTGCCCACACTGTTATCATCTTGTTAAGGTGGAAGAAGAGTCCTCAGGTCACCAGGATGAGAAATGAAGAGATTGAACAAGGTAGTAAAAGGACAAGGGAAGCATTTCAACAGACTTAGGAAGAAGACAAGGCTGGGAGAGAGGAGATAGGAATGGAGGATTTCCGGGTTTCTCGAAGTATCACCCGTCACACATGTCCACAGATGAGAGGAAGTGAATTGTGAGGCCTGAGGGCCAGTGGCTTCAACTTGCATTGAAGACAGTTAATAAATACAGCAGCAAAGCCCTAAGACAGTACCTTCTGCCCAAAGGCAATTTTGTGTCACTGCTATGCTCTGCTGCCTGTGCACACAGTAGGGAATATGGTCGGCTTCCAATCTGTCTTCTTGATTATTGTGATCCCTTGGGCAATATATAAATTAAATAATAAAAAAAGAATGGCTACAGTATTGATTAATGCTTTACAATCCACAAATTTAGTCCAATTTCATAGGGTCAAAAGGATTCCTTTAAAACCAATGGGGTGGTCCTCAACTTTCATCAAAGAAACTTCTCTTGCACCGAGTCTATTTAAGAAAAACATAACCAATCCTAAGGCAGAGTTGTGGAGCCTAGTTCCAATAGATACATTTACAAAACACTCTCATACCTAAGGCTCAGGGATCATTGCAGAAGAAAGGGCAGAAAGATTGTGAGTCAGCTGATCAGGGAGTTTGCTGTGAGAATATGTCTCCTAGCAACACCAGAATCTAGACCCATAAAGTTTCCCCAACATGACTGCCCAGACAAGAGCTTAAAAACAATGACAGAAATAAACATACCAAAATGGACAAGGAAAAGCCCATGAGGCCTCCACCCTGCATAAATAAATAACTACAAGCAACTGAGCTACCGTATTTCTTGGACTATAAGATGCACCTGACCATAAGATGCACCCAGTTTTTAGAGCAGAAAAGAGTAAAAACAGCAATCGGACCATAAGGCACACCCTAATTTCACTCCCACTTTGGGGGAGGAAAGTGCCTCTTATAGTCCAAAAAATATGGTAAGCTGAAAGCAGGAGAGGTGTTCTTCCCAAGAGAAGAACACACTGATTGGCTGTCCAGTGCAAACAGTCAGGCCTAAAACCATAAATACAAATAGCATTATACAGGGTATATTTAGAAATATATATATATGTGTGTGTATAATAACAATTAGTGAAAAGAGAGGCCATGAATTTGAAGGAGAGCAGGGATGGGCATAGAAGAGGCTTACAAGGGCAGATAGATAAGGGAGAAATGTTGTAATTATGTAATAATCTCAAAAAAGTAAAAATAAGAAACAAAAGTCCATTATTCTTTTTTGTTTTTGTTTTGTTTTGTTTTGTTTTGTTTTGTTTTGTTTGAGACAGAGTTTCTCTGTGTAGCTTTGGCTGTCCTGGACTCACTTTGTAGACAAGGCTGGCCTCGAACTCACATCAACCGCCTGTCTCTGCCTCCTGAGTGCTGGGATCAAAGGCATGTGCCACCACCTGCACAAAAGTCCATTATTCTTGAGATGCAATGCTTAATCTATACATTAATATTAATTGTTTGTCATGCTTTGCCTGAAATTTCTTTTCAGAGTATGACCTATCAAACTAATGAGATATTAGGCTTCAAAGGATGTTGTGGTTGTTGTGTTTGGGGTTGGGGGGAGTTGCAGAGGCTCATTTCAATTTTCCAGTTTACTTATTTACTTATGTTTTTTTTAATGAATTGATTATATTGTGTGACTTCTCTGAGCCAGTAGTACAGTGCTGGGGATGATTAGAGATTCTGCACAAGAGGTAGAAGATTTTAACTTTGACTTGAAATTTAAGTTGTTGATTTTGACAGCTAGATGATGTAGAGTTCAGAGCTCATGAGCCTGTGATTGCTGTGGCTATAGTTTTGACATAAGATAATTTGAGAAGGTTTTCCTGATGAGTGTATGCTAGTATTAATGTCCTTTAATAATATTCAAGCTACATCCATCTCCCATTATAATATAGGATTATTTTAGGTGCCTGTTGTCCAGTAGTTTAGACATAAATTATCCTCCCATATTCCTGACAAATTTGACCATAGATTCGGAAAGAGCTTACCATCAAGGCATAAATGTAATTGTACAATATATACCCATGTGGAGAATGAATAAGAAAACTCAGTAGGGAGGCCCATTAAAGGAGGTATAAGGTTTCAAAATGTTTATTCTCTCCTTCAATGCTCATAAGAGTATTAAGTCATAATAAAACTGGACTCTGGTTTTTTTTCTGTCCAAATAACTGCAGTTTCTTATTTTTTATTAATTTTTATTTTTACATATACATTTATATTATTACACAGATATACAATAAACTACCTATAGCAAGAAGAACCATGACACAATCAGGAATTATATAAATGTTACATTCTTAGTGTTTTGGTTGTTTGTATTCGAAAGCCTTGAAGAAAACATCTTTCCTATCTTGGTGCATCTAATGTAAATTAATATCTACCAAATCTTATCATTATCAACTTAAAACATCTATCTAGACCTAAAAGCATCTTAATCCCTAAACAACTAAGCTTCACTGTAAAACTAAACTATCTGGTCTTCAATCCCATCAGAGACTTGAGAAGGAATAAACTTGATTACCTGAGTATGCTGGAAGTGCAGGTTAGTAGCTTTCCAAATGGGATGACTGAGACAGTTTGCTACCTGAATAGTCACCCAAAACTCTCTCAACATTGGAGCATCAGATAGACATATTTGTCAGACAGGAACTATTGAGGACTTGCTTACCCTGTCCTGGCAGAGTTTGGCCATCGACTCTGCCTGCATCCAAGTTTGGCCTGTTTTAGGGATAATTCTGTCTGTGGTCAAAATAAGGACATTTTTTTCCAGTGTCTTCTTTGCCACATTTGAAGCCATCTCCATAAGGAGGTTCTTTGATGTTCATCATCCTCTTTGAGGTAGGCTGGGTATTGCTACGAGTTAACCTGTCGCATTGTCAGTGAATCTTTAAAATAATAAAAAAACATTTTTAAATGCCATAATCTGTATGTCTCTGAGGTTTTTGAAGACCTTATCTATTTTACCTTATCTTTCTATAGAATCATACCTATCTGCTGCACCTAAGATGTATATTCTTGTGATAAAAATAGACTAGTAATTGATATGACCATGATTTAATCAACTAACAATTAACTTGTATAACTTATTTATCCTGCAATTCCTTATTTTTAAAACTATGTTCAAGACTTTGGGAGCAATTATAGTATGGGCATTATTAGAGTGGCATTGGAGGAGAAGGGAAAGTCTTCATTATTACATGTGCAGGCAACATGTGAATGACTCATGTTATAAAGCATTAGTGCAAGCAAGGATCTGGACTTCTCAGGAAGAGGCCATACCTGGAAGCAGTCAAACAGCACACAGATAGGGTGAGCACAGTGCTGATAGACCACTGCACAAAAAGGAGTATGGTAAGATACTGGGGAACGGTTGGGTGAAATACCTGAGGGGCATCTTGGAAGTATGGACTCATGCTATGCTTGCACAGGCTCTTTGAACTCAAGTAAGACTGCCCTGGCCCATCCTTGCTGTGCAGGAAAATAGGAAGAAGGAAGCAAATTAACATCTCAAGTTTCTTAGCTTCCACCTTCACTGAATCTTTCAGGTCACAGGAAGCCCAAGGTGTGGGAAAAATAATTTGCCATCATAAGATTAAGATTTCTATTTAGGTCCTCCGTCTGACTTATTTACATTTCATAGAATAAATGTATGCTCTTTTCATGAGTAGAAAACACTAATTTATTTAAGGCACCTTCTTTCACTTTGAATATATCAATCTTTCAAAAGACTCAAAATCATCCACAAGAGGATGTTATAATGTTAATAAATTCCTAAAAAAAAAAAAAAAAAATCCCTCACTTGTTTCTGGTGTTTATTTTTATCTATTTACTTTTAATTATTTCTTTTACTTGTGAGATTATAATATAATTATGCGATTTCCCCTTCCCTTGTCTCCCTCCAAGCCCTCTTGTTTAGCTCTCCCTACTGTTCTCCCTCAAATTCATGGCCTCTTCTCATTGATAACCTTCTCAGTCCGTATACTGTTATTCATATGTATGTTTTCAGGGCTGTCCACTCAGTGTTGGACAAACAATGGATGTGCAGTGCCCTATGAAGGGCTATTTCTCCTACTCTTATTCCTTAATTGCCTGTAGCTCTCTGTGTAGGGTTGACAGCCTCTAAGATTTCCTCCCAAACCACATTAGCATGTCTATCATTGTCCTTATTCATGCTTGGGCTAGTCCTGTTGGTAAGACTTTGAGTGTTGCTGCTAACATGGTTTCACAGCAAACACCCCGATCCTCTGGTTCTTACTATCCTCACCTCCCCGCTTCTTCTGCAACGCTCCCTGGGTCTGATGTGCAGGAACGTTCTGTAGATGCGGGGATAGGCTCCACACCTCTGCTTTAGGAGGTGTGGTTTTCTGTGATGGTCTCTGTCTGCTGCAAAGACAAGTTTCCTTTGTGAGGAGTGAAGACTACACTTATTGTGAGTACAAAGACAAATATTTAGAAAGCAAGTAAGGACTGTGCTGGTTTAGTAAAGTGGTGGTTGAGGTTCTCCTCCAAATCCATGACTTAACTAGCTTTGGGTAGTTGACTAGGTTTCCAGTACCAGGCATGGTTCCCCTCTTGTTGAATAGGTCTAAGGCCAATGAGAGAACTGTTGGTTACTGCTGAGATATGTGTGCCTCTCATGCACGCTAAGGGTTATCCTGCCACGCTGATCATTATAGCAGTTTATAGACATAGTAGGTAGGAAGGATTGTTTGTTGCTGTCGTGTCCCAGCCTGCGGGGAAAATCGAATCAGGGTTCACCTGAAAGAGGGAGTGGGGATAAAGAGATGCAAGAAATAATGAATCAAGTCAGGAAATTTCTGATCAAGATTCACTTTAATGCCCAACTAGTCAGAATATATATAGAGCAAGGTCAATAGGATCTATTCTAATCTCGCTCACCCTAGGCCCCAGGCAAGAATACAATAGCCTGAACTGTTCCCTGTAGAACTTCCTAGTTCTCTTGAGTAGTTCCCTGTAAGAACTTCCTTGATCCTCTGGGTGGTTCAAGTTGGGACTTCCCTACTTCTTTCAAAGGTAAATAGTCCAAGGATAGCCTAGAACACAAGACCTCGTGAGGCAAAAGTCAGCAGTGCAAAGGTCACAGCATGCAGCCTAAGCACAGGATTTCTGACATGGCAGATTTGGCATGGCTCCCCACATGCTGCTTTCCTCCTTTGGAAGCTTGCATAGCACCTTTGGGTGCCACAAAATCTAGTCCTCAGGGAAGAGGGATTCAGGTCAGGACTCTGGGTCCTATGTCAAGTCCACTGTATCTTCACCAATAGGAACTAACCTTCACTTCTGGGCCTGGGAACCAAAGAAAGTAGCAAAGCCTGTGATGTTTTGAAAGTCTCTTGACAGCCCTGACTAATAACTCAGAACAGGGCCTGGGGGCTGGAGAGATGGCTCAGTGGCTGCGTGCTCTTCCAAAAGACTCGGGTTCAATTCCCAGCACCCACATGGCAGCTCACAACTGTCTGTAACTCCAAGATCTGACACTCTCACACCAATGCACGTAAGTTAAAATTAAATAAAACAAAAAACAAACAAAAAAAAAACTGGGCCTATGTGAGTCCAGTGCAGGTATCTACTGTTAGTGTGAGTTAATGATTCCAGCAGCTGGACTAAGTCTGGGTTTGTGGGGACAGCAGTAGCATTTGAAGCCCTTCGTCCTATCTTTGGGTTCTTAAATCTCAAATTTTGCTCTAGGCAGAGCTGACCATGACTAACAGAGGTGAAATTAAAAGTTCTTTGGCAGCATTATTAACACCATCCTTTACCTAAGGGGAAAATGTCATACCAAAAAAAAAAAAAAAGAAATTTATATCATCATAGAGTACTGAAACCAGAACTCTTCATGTGATTTAACACTCTGAAATTTTATTGTGTTCTGACATAAGATAAATTATCATGATGTGCAAAGCCCAGCCAAATTCTGCCATAGAGCTGTTACAAGACAATAATCTTGACTACTGAATAGTATGAATGATCCGTTTTCAGAAAATCTACAGAAACAGAATGGCAATAGCACAGTTTGTATATTCATAATAAAAAATTGAAATCTAAGATTGTATTGAGATCACAATTGATGTGTGAGTTGTCTGAAACACAGCTTTTCTCGATCATCTTATTTAATTTCTCCTATAATCATCTGAAAAGATTGGCCTCCTTCCCCTCTCACAAACACGGAAACTGAAGCTTGGTGAAAAGAGTAATTTATTCAAACTTTAAAGAGATTCAATTGACCCTGTGGATTCTTGACCCTCTTATCTATGCCACTGTTACTAGTAAAGTTTATACAAGATGTGGATGATTCAAACCTAGGCTTTATGTGCTACTGATTTTGATTTTAAAAAATCAATTCATAAATGAATTGGTATGATTTCAATGACAAGCTACTTATTGAAAGTCTAAAATTCTGATGCTGATGACACCCTCAGCAATATTATATACCCCGATACACATCTGTTCCAACATTATTTACTGTGCTTCTTCCTTCGCTTCATATTTCTCAGGTGATCTCTGCTGCTCCAATTTGCCTACATCTCGTGATCACAGAATAGCTCAAGACAAGAATTCTATCATTTCCTTGGAAATAGACTCTTTTGCCAAGCTACACAGAAAGCTAGCTCTTTCCACTGACCTTAAATGCACCTGCAACTATAGAGCACTCTGGTGTTTGGCCCACTTGAATAAGGCAGTAAGTCCTGAGTGCTGTAATGTAGGCTGTCTGAAACATAAATTATGGGGCTGGAGAGAGGGCTCAGCAGTTATGAGTTCTTTCTGCTCTTGAGAGACAGAACCACGTCTGGATCCTAATATCCATGCCAAGTAGCTTATAGCCCCTGTAACTTCAGTCCTAAAAATCTGATGTCCTTTTCTGGCTTCTGCAGGTACCAGTATGCACACACCAGTAGACACACACACACACACACACACACACACACACACACACACACACACA
>OU015751.1:11824579-11839678 GCA_907169655.1 Acomys percivali
ACACACACACACACACACACACACACACACACACACACACACACACACACACAGACACAGTAGAAGTTAAAACAAAATAAAAATACATCTTAAAACAATAAATTGTACAGATTCTTTTTCCAGAAAACCTTTGTGTTTAAAATATGGTAATCCACAGTGTATTTCATGCTTCCTCTTAGTAAAGATTGTGTTTCCCATGTTGTTATTGGCCATTAATGCAAGGCAATGATATTAACAATGAGCAAACATCAGTGAAAGTCAAAAGCTGAACAGCTAAAACTATTTTCTTTCTTACCAGACTCTTTAGATTGGTGCCTCACTCCATTGGTTTTCTTCAAATATCTTAATATTATGGACTGTATTGTGTACCTCCAAAACTCATATGCTACCTCCTAAACTCCAGTACCTCCACTAGTGGAAAGAAGTCACTTCCAAGTTCGACATTAGTGCTGAAGTATGGAATTTCACCATAACCCTCACTCTAATATTACTAGATATTTTTCTACAACAAATATCTATTATGTCTTGAATACTCAATGCTGTATGAAGGACATGAGATGTGTGAAATGAAGAGAATCATATGATTTAATTAACAAAACAGTGCTACACACATATAGTTTATCCCAGTTCGATTATATATAGTGCTGACTGTGAATGCAGGGATATGAAACCATCTGCTGTATCTTAGGCAGCCGCTAAATGCTCACATCCCTGTGAAAACTGTCCCTCTCTCCTCAATATCCATCTGTTGCCAGTGACTCTCCTTTTTTCTAAGGGCACTGTTCACATTGGGTGAGGGTCTCATGATTTTGTTTTGAATTTGATCTCTTCTTTAAAGAGCTCATCCTCAAACACAGACATCTTCTAAGGTATGGTGGCATCATGGATTAGCACATGAGTTTGGGGGCAATGTAGCTTATGGTACTGAGATATTATAAATAACTATTATTGGTTTCATAGAGGAATGACCTTGCATATCATAAAGATTATTTTTAATATTAATCTCCCTTAAAACTAACAATTTTGAACAAGTTCTCCCTCCTATGAGTTTGACCTACTTCCTATTGCTGTTTCCCTTCACACATCTTTGTCTTCAAATCTCTTCAGGTCTCTCCTCGGGCCTCTACAATGGGAAGTCTAATAGATTTAGAGTCATAATCCAGCTCCCCAGCTTCCAGGTATGACCTACCTTCTATTTTTCTATCTCTAGTTGTATAGAAAAATCTCTCTTTCCTATCAACACATCTGCAGTTGACCATAAGCAATCATGCCATTTTGAGTCCAGTTTAGAGATTAATTAATCTCTAATTAATCATTAAGTACAGAATAACCATACTATAAACAACAAGCCCAAAGAATCTAAGTAACAAGACAGGGGGTAGGACATTTGGCTCTCATTGAGAAAAGGAAATAGATTAGAAATCTGTGGTGGATGGAGGGAGGGGACTGGGTGGGAGAGGCATGGGGATGGGAAAAGGAGGAATGAGGTAGACAGGATGGCTGAGGAAGAGAATATTGAGAGAGATAATTGGTTTGGGGAATGGCATCTCCAGGAATAATTAGAAACAATGGAAACTACCAAGAATCTATGAGGGTGACCCTAGCTAAGACACCTATCAATGGAGGATATGAAACCTGAACAAGCTCATCTACTGAAACCAGGCAAGACTTCCAATGGAGAGCCTGGGACACCAACCCAGCCACAAAACCTTAGACCCACAATTTGTTCTACCTACAAGATGTGCAAGGGTAAAAGATGGAGAAGAAATTGAGGTTAGGGCCAACCAGTGCCTGGCCCAGCTTGAAACCCATGCTGTGAGAGAGAGCCCACCCCTGACACTATTAATGATATTCTACTATACTTGCAGACAGGAGTCTAGAATAACTATCCACTTGGAGGCTTCAACCTGAAACTAATGGGAACTGATACAGGCACCCACAGCCAAACATTAAATGGAGCTTGAGGAATCCTGTGGAAGAGGGAGGCAGGGAGTATTGAAGGAGCCAGAGCGGTCAAGGACACCACAAGAAGACCAATGGAATCAACCAACCGGGGCTCATAGAGACTGAACTGCAAACAAGAGAAAAGGCATGAGATGGACCTAGGCCCTCTGCAGTATGTAACCATTGTGTTGCTGGATCCTCACATAGAATACTTAAAGTGGGAGCAGCTACCTCTGACTACATTACCTGCCTTTGGATCCTTTCCCCCTAACTGGGCTGCCTCATCTCACCTTAATAGATGAAGATGGACCAAGTCCTACTATAGCTTGATATGCCAAGGCTGGTTGATTTCCAAAGGAGGTCTCTTCTGAGGAGGAGTGGACATTTCAATCAGGATATAATTTTTTTTTTAATTTTAAGAAGAAATCAAACGTATAATTTCTTTTAAATTTTTCCTGCAAATATAGACAGAAAAATAATAAGTGAGGCTTCAAAATAAACTTTAAAGACTCCTAGTTGATTTTGAATTGCATCCTTTTCAGAGAGAAACCATGACATTCTAGGCAGACATTGTCTGCATAATTGCCATGAACGTGAGTCTTTCGCAGCCAGCCCTTGGATATATTAAACATTTCAAATAGATCAGTGTTAAAAAGCAAGATTTGCTTATCCAAGTTTTATTGTCTGATGCTCTGTAAAAATTAAAATAAGATAACAGAGGCCTGGTAGAAACTATAAAACAATAACAGTGAGTGTCTCTACATCATATTTGTATATTCCATGAAATTTCAAAGTATTTATTGACATTAACTGATCTAAAGCTCCCAACAGTCATATGAGTAACTGCCAATCTCCTTTTAAAACTGAGGAAAACCGAGGCCCTGAATGGCTAAGGAGCACACCTACACACACAGAGCTAGTGAACACAGAAGCAGAGATCTTCCCTACTCTAAAATCATCTCTCACCTGCTCCTCTGCTTATCCTGAAGAGACCTTCTCTGAAACTCACGTCACCTAGCATGATCTCAATATCCCCGTGTTATTAAAGTGGCATTAATCATTGGGTGGTCTATGAAGTTTGTAGGAAGCACTTCAGGAAAATAGAGAATATGGCCAGCAGAAGTTTTATGCAGATATTTGGATGCTTATTATATTTTTAAAGTGTGTGTGTGTGTGTGTGCGTGCATGTATGCCTGGAATCAACACACTGAGTGTAAGTGCCAAGGATGCCAGAGGTACTGGTTACCCTGGAACTGGAGTTACAGGTTGCTTTGACCCACCCAATGTGGGTACGAAAGCTGAACTTGGGTCTTCTACAAGAGCAATCTACACTCAGCTTCTGAACCATCTCTCTCACCCCTGATGCTAAGTTCTTTTTAACAAATCATGGTCTTAGAAACTTTTAGATCCACACCAAAAAAAAAAAAAAAAAGTTTAAAAAAATAGTGTTACACACAGATTTCCAAATTCTCAACAACAAAAAAACCGAAACTATTGGTCTATCTTTGATTTGAATTAAGCTACCGGCTTACCTACTCGTGAAAGCTAAAAGTAAGCCTAGTAACTTGTATTTATCAAAATCAGGGGCAACATATTATGAAGAAGAAAGAAAAGAATAGAAAAAAATGAAGGCTAAAAATGCTTCAGATTCTTTGAAGTGTTACATTTATGCTCTGTCATATCCCAAATAACCATAATAGTCCATCTTCACAACAAACCATGGGGGCAGTAGTGAATAACATCTAGAGACTACTGTGGATATGTTCAGGACTGTGAAAACCTAAGACTCTGTCACATAACTCTAATGTGACTCAATGAAACCTCAGGCTGTTAACACTTGTTGTTACTTGCTTAAATACATTTATAATTAAGGCGGTATTTTCCATGTCCCTGGAGACGTGATTTCACAGTCACTGACACATAATTTTGCTGAACTGCATTGAAACTTAACGTTGTCTGCGGAGACAACCTGGAGAGCTGTACTGTATGTGAGCATCCGTGGATAAGAAACATGGCAACAGGAACAGTCATTGCTTCACCCGATCTCATTTCATCACACGGATAGACTTCATCTAAACGGGTCTCCGTTCAATTCTTGTCACTTACAAACAAAAGGAAGGGTTTTGCCTGCTTGTTAAAGGGCTTCATGAAAAATAGAAGACCTGTCAATTCCTTGTCCTTTTAGTGTTACATTTGATCTCTGTCCGAGAATAGGAGGAGAACCCCTGAGATACTCAGGAAGACAGATGAAGGATGGAAAGTGATCAGACTAAGTTCTATCAGGAGGAGACCTAGCACCTGTCCTAGCAAAGACAGAGGTCGCCACCTAGAGGTGTAAGAGGTGCACTGGCACCTGATTGCAGAAAGCATTTGTAATGGGGCAATTTCTGAGCATTTCCAGGAGAGGAATTGATCACTGCGGAGCTGGCAGCCGGCCCAGCTCAGCAAACTGGCGTGAACTCTCACCCTGCTCTGAAGCATTTTAATACTGTGTGAGTTCTTTAAGCAAACACTTCTCAGTATATCCACTTTCACGTCCTTCTGTTGGATTTCCTAAGACAGCAGGATGAAAGCCCCAGATCTCCCACCACTGAGCCGTGGACTATTAAAGAATTCACCTATGCTCTAAAACGTACATCTCTAACACCACATTGTCCAGTTCAAATGGAACCTGTGGCTTCACCAATTACCCCAGTAGAATTACTTCCCTTCAGAAACTTTTGTTTGCTCAGCTGAAAGATTAAAAGATGAAGGTGAACAGAGAGTATCTCCCTCCCTCGCAGAGTTGTTAGAGATTAAATGAGATGCCAGTGTGCTGCCCTAACCACAGCAGCTGCCTAACGGAACTCACGCCTTATAGGTGGTAGCTTTCTGTTTGTTTGATCCCTCCCAGCTATAACCTTCTTACAGCTCAAATAATTTGCCTAAACCATGGTGCACAGGTTCTACCCAGGTGTTTTAAATCTATACATCTATCAACTGAACAAGTCTACCTTCACAAACTTAGAATTTCCACTCATTCCCCCTCCCCATTGGCTAATTTGAAGCTATGGAAACCCTAACACTACAGCTCATGGGAGACCTATTTAGCTTTGAAGTGAACCTAATTAAACAACTAAAACTCAAGGCTATCCAAAGAAAAGCCACCTGCCTCCAAATAATCCATCCCCTTAATGCCACGAAGGCTAGAATTTGCAATGGAAATGAGACCTGCACCGTGTATGTTTTCAGCCCACAGTATTCAAGGCGTGAACTTCTGTAGATTCCATGTGTGCAGCATTTTGTAAACAACGGTTGGTTGATTTTAAAAAAGAAAGACTCCAAACTTATTCTTTATGCAAATGTTGCTTTTATGTTTTAAAATATAAGTTTTAATTATGCAGTGAAATATTTTCACCTCAAATTCTTTGGAAATATTCCTAATCCATCAATCATCCATTCTTGTACCTTTATATCTCTATTTTCATTGCTGAAGAAATATTTGGAATCCAATACAAAATGAATAGCTTAAAACGCATTAAATTTTTTTGGATCAGAAAAAATTAGAAAGGAAGGAAGGAAGGAAGGAAGGAAGGAAGGAAGGAAGGAAGGAAGACAAGAACCTCTTCTTAGCTATTTGGACATTCTTTCCTTTTGTTCTAGCCCACACAATTTTGTGAACTCATTCTTGACTGGGTGAGTGTTGAATTCAGGTGCAGGGATCTAGGCTTGCATGATTACTCATGAACATAGATTCCTTTTACAAGGCAAAGAGACAAACACCAACAGGAAATGTTGCTAATTTTTCTCTATTCTCTTAGGTTTTCTATATAAAGCAGGCTTTATGATCACGATTTACTCAGAAACCTAGAGACCTTCTGACATCTAATAAAGCACACAGGCAAAACTTTTTTTAACGAACTAAAAACAGAGATAAAAGGACAGTTTGTCATTGGAAGACAGGGACTGTGAATCTGTAATGCTGGTTAAGTAAAACCTAACTTCAGACCCTATATAAAAAATAGGCAAGATCTAAAACACTGAAACATCAAAGACACGGTTTTTTTTTTTAATGAATTATTTCATTTCTTTTTTCCAAAATATTATTGTAACCTAAATATACAGCAAAGGTATCATGGAACTGTGAAAGTCATTTCCTATCATACATGCATTGGACTCCTGCCCTGAATCTTACACTACACTAGCGAAGGAAGATAATACAATGGTGGTCAGAGTAGAAAACCCAAATTGAGTAAGAAATGGATGGAACCATTCTGTAACAACAAATGCTGAGGTACAAGATGTGACGGCATACACCTGGGATCTCAGTACTTGAGAGGTTCAAGGCCAGTGTCTACGACGACATAAAAAGTTATAGGCCAAGGTGGGTTGAAGGGGGGGAGAGAGAGAGAGGGAGGGGGAGGGAGAGGGGGAGGGGGGAGAGGGAGAGGGAGAGAGAGAGGGAGAGAGATTGAAAATCCTGGTCAAAGCTTGACAGAAAACCCATGGAGGCACAACACAAGATCCTAAGATCACAAGGCAATAATGTGATTGAGATTATGACAATTAATATTTGGCTTTTTGAAGGCCAAAGGATATTACAAGGACATAAATCTCAAAATCAAGTCAGCACGGCTGCAATTTTTAAGGGCCAGTTCTAGCTTGTTATCTGTTGCTGTGACAAAACACACTGACCAAACAAAGACCCAGCAAAGGACTCTTAATCCTTTTGTTGTTTCTTTCAATTTCTTTATTTTTATGATGTGCTTTTACTATTTCTTTCCCAATTTATTTATTTATTTATTTATTTATTTATTTATTTATTTATTTATTTTGTGTGCGTGGACAGGATTGCATTGCTACAAATGCTATTAAAACCCCGTGCAATTGCCCCCATTTGGAACTTTAGAGTAAATATAATTACACAATCTCACTGATGTTTATTGCCTTGTTGCAGGAGCTCATTTACCTGAGTATTTCCTGGAATGATTTTTGTGTATGCGTGTGCCTGAGATTTGGGGAGTGATTAGGCTACACCAGCTTAAATCGCCAAATAGTATTAAAGTAACAATTACAGAATGTGTTAAAAACAACTCCTCCAGGAAACCTGACTACCATTAGCCCATTAGTGTAACTCAGTCACCCCAGAACTGGAAGCCACAGGCTTCCACAATCTTCAAGCCCTGGGGGGAAAGGGATATAAATGCTTTAGCATGGAGTTAGGTGGACCACTCACTGTAACATGGTCCAACTGAGAAAAATAACTGTAAGATCTGTGGCTTTTGAAATGGGAACATTAAAATACATTAAATCTCCATAAAACACATTGAATTTCTGCGTGAAATATGAGAGTGAGTTACATGAGGGAATAACCTCAAATCAAGTTTTCTTAAAATTACGAACATTCATTTTCTGTCTAAAAGACCTTTTCTTTATATTATGCACAAAATTAACCACCATGAAGAAATACCAAGACATATCAAGCAGTGTCTTTCTTATCATTAAGGAAACCATAATTTAGAGAACGATATGGCAATAACTGTTGGTGATAGATGACACTATTGCTGTCCCATCTTATTTTCAGTTTCCCTTCTTTCGAAATTGAAACGACATACTTTGGGGTGAGGATACCCCCAATACGTGCAACAACAACATTGTTGAATATCAAACTCTCTTGGCAGTCTGTTACCATGGCAACACGCACACCAACTGGAGCCAATGCTGTCCATGCCTTTTGTCTATGTTCTTTTAAGATAAAATATGATGTCAGATTTTTTTTTTTTTTTAAGACCAACAAATGGAGCTGTTCCTTGTAACCGTATTATACACAATGGGTACAGCATAAACACAACTGTGTGTCTTACTTTTTCCATCAGGAATTGTCAAAGCTGCCATATCAGCCACAACAAAAGCTACACCCAAGCCAGTGCCCCTAAAGTCCACCCCGGCATCCCCTATGACTTGTAAGCAGCTATGTTGTAATCGGAGAATTCAAAGCATGTGTTGATCGGCTGTTTCACACAGACACACTTATCCTTCCTTGACTATCACCAGAAAGTGAATCAGAGCTTCGGTTTTAGTTTACACCATGAAGCAAACTGCACTCTACACAATCACTATCAACCCCCCTGAGAGTTGTGGGAGCAAGTACTGGATTCATCAAATGAACATCATAAGGACAATCAGGAATGCCTTATCAGCACAGAGGAGGGAAGCGTTTTTCTCCTAAGAAAGGGGTGGTGAGATCACCTTTATGGATAGTCTGGAAAATATATACTATATGCGATGGAAAGCATTAATGAGCCTTGGTGAGCTAAGACCCATTGAGTTTGCTGAGGACTTTTAGAAGCATCATTAGGCTGTCAGCAGATCCTGGACAACTAAACTGGAGAAAAGGTGGGAAGGGCATCACTATCCATAAAAGATGCAACAAAGAACCAGGCTCTCTACTCCAGATCCTCTTCTCCCCCAACTCTTCCAGGACCTCCACAAGAAGACCAACAAAGCCAATAAATCTGGACCTAGGGATCCTATGGAGACTGATGCACCAACCAAGGACCATGCATGGAGAAGACCTAGGCTTCCTGCTCAGATGTGGCCGATGAGCAGCTCAATCTCCATGTAAATACCAGGCCACAGAAGAAGAGGATGCAGACAGTCCTGATGAGACTTGATAGGCTGGGGTCAGTTAGTAGGGAAAGAGGAATTCCCACTTTCTGAGGACTAGGGAAGGGGGAGGGAGGGGGAACTGAGAGGAGATGAGGGAGGAGCCTATGATCAGGATGTAAAATGAATACATTAAAAATAAATACATTTTTAAAAAAGAAAAAGGCTGTACTTGCTGGTGGTCTGCCTGAAGAGATCAGTTATGCACAATTACTTCAGTCTCTGTTGGTGCACACTCACGTCGCTGTCTGATGGATTCGGCATTCCCTTCTAGCCAGGTATGAACATTCTTCTTCTGAATGTCTCCCAAGTGTCTACACATTCTTCTGAATGTGTCCCAAGTGTTGGTTTCCATCACCGATGTGGTAGCTCATAAGCATCTATAACTCCAGTTCCAGGGCCTTTTTCTCAACTCTGTGTTCACCAGGTATGCGCCAGGCATACATGCAGGCAAAACACTATTGCTCATAAAATGAAATAAGCAAATCAAAAAAATTAAACACACAGTCATGTAGACACATTTGCACATACTCATAGGTACAAACATGTACACACGCATACACCCACATGAGTATATATGCAACTGCACTCATACATACATATGTGCAAGTACACAGACACACACACACACATTTTTTTTTCTCTTAAGAGAAGGCAAATGCCAAAAGAAAGGCTGCTATCTGTAAGGATGCATTATGTAAAGTTGTGTCTCTGTTCTTCCTTATCTACATAGGGCATTCCCTGATTGGCTTTAATAAAAATCTGATGGCCAATTAGCTGGTTAGGAAGTAGAAGGTGGGACTTTCTGGGAGAAAGAATGGAACTCTGGGAAGAAGAAAGAGGTAGGCCTTTTCACTAGGAGACATGAGAGGAAACTACATGACATGACATGAGATGTGACTACAGGCCTGGAAGGTATAGCTAGCCCTGTGGCTGGACGGTGCTAGGTGGTCTTAGGTTAACTTAGATGAGCTAGTTTAGACTCTGCCTATCCAAGGCATAAGCTTTGAATTATTGAAAGGTTTTGCTGTCTTTATTTGTATGGCTTAAGGGCCATGAGAGTCATACAACAGATATCTGAGTGGTAGACTCTCTAAAACCTCCTGAAAACGAGTGTGAGAAGCTAAACCTGCTTAGAGTCAGACATCATTCAATCAGCCAATGACAAGTCACCACCATGGGCAAGCGACCCTCACTAAGTGTGCCCTTGTAGGCCTCTTTTCCTTCCTCTTTATTTCTACTCACTTGTTGATGGCTATTTAACTCTTTAGCTCTATTTTTGTGGCTCACTCAAGTATCAGACCATTTTCTAAGTTCATCTATTGAAAGCCAAATGCAGTCTAAGCCCAGAGGTGGCTTATATTGATTCTGAGCTCTGGTTCAGTATCTGTTGTACGACCTCTTTTCCTGGTAAGGTTTTTCTTCTTGGAGTTGCATATCAAATTATTATATTCCCCTACCAAAAATGATGATGATGACGATGATAATAGTAATAATAATAATTTTACTTCTCACATTTCAGAAACCAAAAAGGACATCTGGTTCTCATGTTCACTGCATAAACCTCTGTCTTATTGTATTTATTTTAATATGTTATGTCAACTTTCAATTTTTCTGACCAATCCCCACTTTGTACACTTCTGTCTATGTTCCTCAGAAGAGAAACCTAGACCATGGCAGAATCAGGGAGATGAGACACCAAGCTTTCCACATATAGAGAGATTATGGATCCAAAGTCTTTGTAAACATGCCTTGAAATGAATCCTTAGTGTTGGTGTTACCTTTTGTCTTTCCTAAAGTTCCCAAACTTTACTAATTTCTGGGCATTTGGAGAAGGCTTTGGTGGAAACAATTTGACTTTACCCACTGACAGGTTAGGATTCCTCCTATTCTGAATTTCCAAGTTTAGATTCTGTCCTCTTTTCCTAACACATCTCTGTCTTTGTTGAAATACGTTTCTAAAAGCCCTTGAACATTCACATGCAATTTTACTCATGTAGAATAACAGATCTTGGATGAGTGTGTCTGCCCAAACTACTGTCAAGGGCTTAAAGTTGGAGAAATGAAGAGAGTGCCACCAAACACTCCCCAAGATGCTAAGTCCAAACATCAGCAAATAGGATCAGCTGGAGGATGAACCTAAGGATCTGCCAGCATTCCACTCACTGAATCTCTTGGCCAAATGGCTGTATTTTCCAGAAGCCCTAGCAACTGCAAAATCCACAGACTAGAAAAGGTAAGCTCAGAGAGGAAAGGTGTCCATTACAGAAAGGGGAATTAAATATCACTATCATGAAGACAGAAATGATGAAGCACCATCTGTTTATTTCTCATAAATTCAGAAGTGTACATTCATATGCCTGCTTTAGAGAATGCTACAAGTCGTGGTCCACGGAGGCCTGTGAATATGTATGCATGGGTTTTTAATGTTTTTCATTTTATTCAGGTACATCCTACGAAGTACATTTGACACATTGCCTAAATAATTTTATGTTGTGGTCAAAGGAGTGCTTTGAAGTCACAGGCTTTAGATAAATTTTCAATATTTTGTTAATAGGATTTCTTAGCACGGAACTGAAAAGTGAAACTGGATTCTAGCCGTGTGATCTTTGAAACGTACTTCAGTTCTGTCAAATGGTAGTCACTCACACAGAACACAGCCTCCAACTTCGCTTCCTGCGCTAACGCCAGCATCTGTTTGAACTTTTAAATTTTCGTTTGGAATCCGTTCCTCTGGCTCTTTGAAAACACCAAACTGTACTTATTTAAGACTTAGTCCACAGAATTCAGATCTTAGTAGGCAAGTCTTCAGCTGCCAGTGAGAAGCCTTCAGTAAAAAGCCACGAGATGAAGATTGAGGATTAAGGATGTGATTTTTTTTTTTTTATGGAGTGCCATTTTCCAGTAGGATCTACCTGGATCTCTTATTCATAAGAACACGCATTAAGAGAAAAGCAAACAGGGGTTCAACCTAACTTCTGCACCCCTTTAAGCAGATGTGGGTGTCAAAGTAGAAAGTCTTTAGAAGCTCTGGTATCAGCAGTGATTACAATAGAGCTAATCTAGGAAAATGTATACTCAAATTTAGACTCAAAAGAAGAAGCTGTAGCTACAAGATTGGTGAGCACTTCAGTCTCCATGAGGACGACTGCTGGTTGTGTTCAGTTTAATCCAGGAAACAGGCAAATACACCAAACGCTAGTCAGCTGTACTGTCTAAAAATACTGCAAAATAATGTGAAGGCTCCACTGTGTGCAGTATGTCTAAAGAGGATATTTTTCCAATTCTTTAACCCCAGGACCTTGCTGGCTCTCCTTGAGCTAGAGAGTACCATGTTCTTTGTGGTCTCTAGTATACCTACTCTTTGGTTCTTGTCTTAGTCAGGGTTACTGCTGCTGTGATGGAAACCACCATGACCAAAGCAACTTGGGGAGGAAAGAGTTTGTTTGGCTTTCTTCCACATCACTGTTCATCATCAAAGAAATTCAGGACAGGAATTCAAACAGGGCAGGAACCTGGAGGCAGGAGCTGATGCAAGGGTCATGGAGAAGTATGCTTAGGCTGCCTTTTTATAGAAACAGGATCAGCAGCCAAGGGGTGACACCAACCACAATGGTGTCTCCCTTTAATCACTAATTAAGAGAATTCCCTACACGCTTGCATACAGCCAGATCTTATGGAGACTTTTTTTCAACAGGGACTCCCTCCTCTCAAATGGCTATAGCTTGTGTCAGTTTGACATAAAACTAACCAGCACAGTTCTAATATCCACCTTCATAAATTTTATACTGGACTAGTATGTTCTGGGTCAAAGATAAGTGATGCCCCCTAATCATAATCATTTATCATAATAATGACAGCCTAACTCCTCATACACCTACTCTCTGTTGTTATTTGTTTGATTGCTTTTTGTTTTCTTTGTTTTTTTTGTTTTTTTTGTTTTGTTTTTGTTTTTGTTTTTGGAGACAAGGTTTCTCTGTGTAGCCTTGGCTGTACTGGGCTCACTCTGTAGACCAGGCTGGCCTCGAACTCGCAGCAATCCGCCTGCCTCTGCCTCCTGAGTGCTGGGATTAAAGGTGTGCGCCACCACCGCCCGGCTTTTGTTTGATTGCTTTTGTAGTTATTTTGACTTTTGTTTCCGGGCTATTTGGTTTCGTCTGTCTGTTCGGACAAGGTCTCATTATACAGCACAGCCTGGCTTCAAACTCATGATGCTCCCTCCTCAACCTCCCAGTTGTTCATTTTACCAGCTGGTTTCTGTATTCTAATTCATAACCAAAGCAACTAAACAACAGTAATGTTGAATATATGGTGCATGGAACCCTTAACCTCTAGGTTCTAAATGAGAAGGAAAAGGAAGGTTGGCTCTTAAATGCTCATCAAGAGGAATAAGAGAAAACCATCCCCTCCTCTCTTCTCAAAGGATAGAGAACACATCAGCTCCTGTGGATGCAAAGCATAAGCAAAGGCTTGTTCTTCACCCTTGGCATACACGCTTGCATGTCCAGTGGCCATAGAAGGCAATGTTTTCAACTCTGGTCTATAAAAGTCTTCATGGCAGAGCACTGTGCATGTCTCACAAAGGGGAAAAATATGTCTGGCCTTCTCTCACTGCTTATACAGTTACAACTTGACCTGCCATGGCTTGTTCTTGGTCATAGAGCCCAGGTTTTGTGTATTATGTTAAAATACTCTGAAATCTACAGGAACACAGTGTTTCCCCTGCATCATCCATACTGGCTAAGTGCAGTTATTGACACTGCGGACACTCTGAGAAATATCTCCAGTGTATGACAGAAGTCTCAGCTTGTAGCTGTTAATCAAACTTCAGACAATCTAGGCTCTTACACATGTCATTGCAAGCCAAACCCTTAATGGAAGCTTGTAATACAATCAATGAAGGTATCTTTTCTCTCTACTGGAAGTCCCAGAGTTGAGAGCTGAATTTCTAGAAACAATGAATGAGGCTGCTGGAAAACTTTTTCAGACCTCCTCTAGCATGTCGACGTCCCCTCGCTACTCTGAACCAAGAAGTGTCATCCTTTCATATGGACTTGACAATAACATGCTTTTCCTTTTCTTTCCCTTTATTACAATTCACTTATTTCTGATTTTGTCATAACTATGACATTTTCAGAGCTAACATACCTTTTCTCTAATTAAGACTTGAAGGATTATTTCTGCTCCTGTAGCAGCTCATTTCATCCTTTTTTTCAAATTTCTATGTGTCAAAAATTATATTTTCTAAGCTTCATAAAACTGAATTTGCATTTAAATATGATTCATTTCCCTGGGAAAAGACAATCCTTTAAAAAGCATGGCTTAGTCCTGCTTCACTGTGGAGACACAGGACTATGTCAGCCACATAAAATGGAACATTCATACTAAATGTAGTGTATTCTACATGATGTGCTCTCCATACTAATTGAGAGTGATGACTGCTAATTCATAATGTGTCAAACTAAGCCAGACTAGTCTGTGGAAAAGACTCTGTGCCAACAATGAAAACCAATCATATCATTTGTCAAAGGTGCTAGATTCCATATAGTAGAGACAAAGCTGAGTTGTAAAGACTATAGAAAACAATAAATTTTATAAAAATTAATCTATCATAATTTAATTTTTGCTTTCTGATATAGCATTTGAAAATAAGTAATTGCCTTAATGTAAATTGAATTTGTCTGCTCCTCAGTCCTCATAAATTCAAATAGCTTAAAGTAAGTTCTATCGTCTCACCAGGACACAAAATCAGGGTAAAAAGTATGGGTCCATGGACTGAAGAAATGGATCAATGGTTAATACTGGGGTTTAGTTCCTATCACCCACGCTATTGCCCCCAACCATCAATAAGTCCAGTTGCAGGGAATCTGGCTCCCTCTTCCTGACTCTTTTGGTATTACATGTCATGGAGCATTGACATACAGGTAGGCAAAACACAGAAAAGAAAAATAAATAAGTCTTTAAAAATAAATCCATACTCCTTTAAAAATATGGGCCCAGAAGAGTTTATATGATATATAATAATTAAGTAGAGGTGTTTCGCGTGTCAAATATTTGCCATGTAAATGAGTTTTGCATTTATTATGTGAATGAGTTTTACACATCACACACTGATTATATATAAATATGATAAACACAGAAAACACCACTTGGGAAGGACCAACACAGTGAATCAGAAATCAAACAACTCAAAATCAATTCAATGCTAGTATATTTTCTATTTCCTCCTAAATCAATTCTATTGCACTGTCACTTATTTTATAAAACTGTGATGACATCACAATCTTACTCCTTTTTCATATTTGTGGAATAAAATACCCTGACAGAAACAACTTAATGGAGAAAGCATATATTCTGTCTCATGCGTTCAGGGTACCATCTGTGGTGACGGGAAATTCCCGGCAGCAGTGGTTTAAAGCAGCTGGTCATGATACCCACTGTCAGGAAGGAGAGACCCATACGTTCCTCTGCTGAGTTAGTTTCCTCCATTGCCCATTCCCAGTCCATTGC
>OU015751.1:11855419-11897804 GCA_907169655.1 Acomys percivali
ACACACACACACACACACACACACACACACACACACACACACACACATTGTGATGTTAGCATTTACTGAGAGCTCAGGTTCTCTATAACAGCCAGATTTCTGCTGGGAATTTCTGTGAAGCTCCAGCATGCCATGCATCACTGATTCGGAATTCATTCATCAAATGCTTAACTTGGGTCCAGTTATCCGATAGGAAACTATAGATACAGTGATAGGCAATGCAGAGGTTGTGGGGAGCACATAATCACAGAACCCTGCAGTCTTCACATTATTCTCTATTTCCTGTATTGTATTTTTAAAACTTAGTTTTTATTCTTATAGATATCAAATCATTAAAGCTTCAGAAATATTTTTTAAAGAAAAGGAATTAGCCAAAAAAGTCAGTTGCTGCCTCACATTCAAACGCAATGCAAACACTGTTGGCACTGGGTGTCTGCCTTAATGTCTGTTCTCATCCCCTCTATGGCCCCATTTCAAAGACAGAAGTAATGGAAAGTGGAAAACAGAGCATGAACAACCTCAGGTATGTCCTATGATGCTAACACTCTTAGCATAGAAAAATTAACTTTCCAACAACAGTACTGGCACTCCCTTGGCCTCCCATAACCTTAAGAGATGTGCTGTTCCTATTGGAGAGGTCTAGACCACACGGTCATGTAAAGTTGAGGTGAGTAGGTTGTCAGTATGTTTGAGCTGCCCAGATTACACATGGGAGTAAAGTGGTTCTCATTAGAAATCTTTATTGTTATTTGAAGAAAGAATAAATGACCAACAAACCAAGGTTATATTTATAGAGCACAAATCACTAACACAACAGCAAACATGGGAGCTGAGTACTGTCTGTGTCATGGCAATATGGGGCCAGCCATTCTACAGCAGAGAGAGAAACATTCAATATGTGGAAAGTATTTTTTCTGCTAAGCTAACATAAGGTTTGCACAGATATTGATAATGGAATCTTCATAAAGTGTAATGATGTTGGAAATTGCTAGAGACACGCTCTCAGACACTTATCTTACGTGACTAGAATATGATTCCATCACGGTTTCAATGCACAGAAAAACTCCAGTGGGGAAGCAAAGCACACCCCTCTTCTTTTCTCCACCTGCTCCTTTTTTTTTTTTTTCACTATCCCTTCCCAGTTCCTTAACTTCAGGGAAGACTGTTTAGGCCCTGCAAAGAACAGGCAGTGTGCAGCTACACCATATGTGTTCACAAGTATGTGTGCGTATACACACATGTGTATGTGTGTGGATACAGATGGATAGTGGCCTAGCTTCTTGTCCCTATGGGATCAACTATTTGTTCTAAGAGACTTACAGGTACATTAATCCAAGAGGAATAATTCACTCTGCAAATGAACTTTACTGTGGAGATCAGGGAAAGCAGAGACCAAAAGTCAGTCAGAAACAAACTGATCAAACAAATTGCATTTTGCTTTAGCTGACTCCATTTTGCATGCTTCACCCAAATGCTCCCCAGCTCAACAACCACATGGCTGCGGAGCAGAACATTCTAGTCCAGCCAACCCTGCAGCTCCAGGAAGTCCACTGTTCGAATCAACTATTGCATTTGAAATCTTTGTTAACAGAAACTTGGGAAATGTCTATGGCTGGATCTGAACTGGAATGATGTAATTTGATGTGAGCTTGTTCCTAACCACTGGCAATAAAGGGCTCTTAACTGGACCATGCCTGGATGACATTCTTCCATGCCTCATATAGGTGTTACAGAAACACCTAGCAAATAGGAGTATTTGGAAAGCATGTAGATTTTTGAAATATAAAATTGAAGCCAGGTGTAGTGGCGCACGCCTGTAATCCCAGCACTCAGGAAGGCAGATTCAGGTGGATCGCTGTGAGTTTGAGACCAGCCTGGTCTACAAGGCAACTCAAAGACAACCACAGCTATATAGAGAAACACTTTCTTATTTAAGTTGATAATGACAAGATGCAACGGAGATTGATTTACATTCAGAATTTTAGACTCACTAAGATAGGAAAGATGTTTTCTTCAAGGCTGTCAAAACACTAAGAATGTAACATTTATAAAATTCCTGATTGTGTCATGGTTCTTCTTGCTACAGGTAGTTTATTGAATATATGTGTAATAATATAAATGTATATGTGAAAAACAAAAAATATAAAAAATTAAACATAACTAATAATTAAAGATTATCCTTCAATATAAAAAACAAAAGAAAGAAAGAAAAGAGAGAGGGAGGAAAAATGAGCTAAGGATAGAAACAAATAAAGGGAAATGCTATCCATGTTGGCTGAGAATGGAAAAGATAATATGATTTTACTTGTACAGAGGTTTCATGCACAGCAATATTAAAGATAATTTTGGAAAAGCAGAAGAGGAAAAGAATCTGAAGAGATTCTCAAATGGTATTAGGAAGACAGAGTTGGTTTCTGTGGGGTAGAAGTTATCACTGGCAGCTTTGAAAAGCAGCAACTGTGAGCTGGTGGTAAAGGGAAAGTGAGGGCTCAAAACCAATTAACAATTTGCTGCAAAGCCAAGGCCACAGCCAGGGCAGAACCAAAATAGACTAGTTGACAAAAGAATTTTGAAGGCAAATCTTAAATATATAGTGAGAAACTTCTGAAGAATTTCCGAACACACACATTCAAATTCTCTCTCTCTCTCTGTCTCTCTCTCTCTGTCTCTCTCTCTCTCTCTCTCTGTCTCTCTCTCTCTGTCTCTCTCTCTGTCTCTCTCTCTGTCTCTCTCTCTGTCTCTCTCTCTGTCTCTGTCTCTCTGTCTCTCTCTGTCTCTGTCTCTCTCTGTCTCTCTCTGTGTGTCTCTGTCTCTCTGTGTCTCTCTGTCTGTCTGTCTGTCTCTCTCTCTCTGTGTGTGTCTCTCTGTCTCTCTGTCTCTCTCTCTCTCTCTCTCTCTCTCTCTCTCTCTCTCTCTCTCTCTCAGTAGACATCTTGCAAAAGACTCTTCTAGCTGAGGTAGATCTGAGATCTGCAGTGACGTTGTCCACTACAGCCTGTTGTCATTTGTGCTGCACACAATTAGCTACAACTGCTCTTCACACCTCTGATACCCACGTGTGTTTCAGTCCAGTGGAACACTGTGTGCTTTTCCTTCTGGCTTCTTCTGTGCTCCGACCTCTCTAATCACATTCATTTAGCTATCTACACAGAACAAATCCAATACTCCAGAGGCAGAAGAGAGTTAGTTCACTTTGAGGCAAATATGAATGACTCTAGCTTAGAAACATAGTAGCTAGACTAGCACAGAGTGAGTAAGTTTATCTGTTCCAACTACTGCCTGACAACAGTTAGCTCTGAGATTGGCATTGGCTAACCATCTGCTAAGAGCAGAGTCCAAAGATTCTGCCTGGTGCTCAAAAGGATATCGGGACAGATAAAGAGGTAGACTAAGGATTGTGCAATATGGATAATTTCAGCTCTGAATCTACAAAACTCACCCTCAGTATTCGTCAAGTTCTCGGTGGTTCAGTCACACACACACACACACACACACACACACGGCTGTTTCAGGGATCCATGTCCCCATCACTCTGTTTCTCTAAAGAATGTTTAATTTAATCATCTCTATGGATGTTTCCATCTGCTTTGTCTTTAATGTCAGAATGACCTTTCCCTACAATTGTAAATATTCATGTTACTATTTGTTTGATCCATATTTATTACTTAAAGATTTGGGGATTCACAGTCTACCAATATATTTTTTTCTGTTTCACTATTTTTATTAAAATGTTTCAAATACAATACAATTGTATTTTTTTCTACTTTCCTCTTTCAACCCCATTCCTTATCCTTTCCCTTGAACCTCTTCTATGTCTCTCCCTCACTTCCCCTCAATCTATGGCCTCTTTTCCTTTAATTATTATTGTTACATCTATAAATACATATAATATTAATAGATAAAATATTTATATACAAATGTATGCATTTATTTATAAATATGAGAGCTGTTGAGTCCATATATATATATATGATTTCAGGGCTAATTGCTTTATATTGGATATCCTATTAAAGGGATCATTCCTGGGACAGACTATTTCTCACTCTCAGTAGTCATTAACTGCCTGTAGTTCTTTGTCTATGTGTGAGATCCAGGGAGAATCCTCTCTTCTACTTTAACATGTCTACTAGTGTTGTCACTATTCATGTCTTGTTTTCTCAGCCATATTGTTGAGATATCATGGGTGTAGCTTCCCCATCACTTCTAGAAAGTGCACTCTCACAGTAGACTCCCTAGTCCTCTGGCTCTTACAATGTCTCTAAGCCATCTTTCACAACATTCCCTGAACCTTAGGTGGAGACACTGCATTACAGATGCATCCACTTGAAGTGGGCTTCCTTTGGTCTGTTTCTCTCTGAATTATGACCACTTGCTGTTTCTGTGAGGTCCCAAAAAGCAGTGTCACTGACCATGTCTCAGGATGGAAGTCTCGGTTCAGCTCAGACCGGATACAGAATAATTGCTGGAAGGGAGATAAATGCCTACACTCAACATTGCTCGGGAACCTAGAAAATGAGTTTCTGTCTGTCAAGAGGGGCCACTTCCCTTATCTCCCCTTACCTCGGATAGTCGGGCTAGCTGATCATCTATTGTTATAAACCTGTGGTGAACATCAAAGCCCATGCTAACCCCTAGGCTCCTTCAGCAACATGGACCTGTGGTGCATATCAAAGTTACTGTGTGCCTCTAGTCCTAAACTTCTAGGCTCTTCTAGCTTGCAGCTTCCCCCCCTCCGTAGCTATGCCACTTACCCTTCTCTCTGCCCTCAAGAGGTAACCATGGATGCTTTGGACTGCCCCAAATAGATCTGGTTATTTTCTCTCCTCAAGAGACATAATACATGGAATGTTCATATTTACAGTAAACCTTTTCTTTCCATGCTCCCATGGAATGGCTAATCCAGTGGTTTCACTGTGCCCTGCCTTACACCATCCTTAATGATCTTCATTTGTTGTAAGGAGAAACATCTGTGATAATAGGTAAAAGAGAGACTTATATGTGGGTATAAGGATGTTTTTAAGTGCAGTTAGTGATTATGGAAGTCTAGTATAGTATGGGGGTCTATGGAGGCATAGTAGGGTCTCTTCTAAGACCCATGGCTTCACTAGCCCTGGATAGATGGCTAGGTTTCTAATCCGGGCATGATTTTGCTCCTGCTAGGTGGTCCTTAAATCCACTTAGACAGTGCCATAGTTAGGGTTACTATTTCTCTCATGAAACATCATAACCGAAAAGCAACTTTGGAAGCAAAGGGCTTATTTGGCTTACACCTCCCTGTAACCATCAAAGGACATGAGGACAGGAACTCAAACAGGGCAGGAACCTAGAAGCAGCAGCTGGTGTAGAGGCCATGGAGGAGTATTGCTTAATAACTTTCTCCCCATGGCTTGTTCAGTCTACTTTCTTATAGAACCTAGGACTGCCAAACCAGGGACAGCACCAACCCCAATGGGTTGGACCTTCCCCCATTAATCACTAATTAAGAAAATGCCCTACAGATAGATCCCATGGAGATGTTGTCTCAATTTATTTTCCTTCCTTTCAGATAACTCTAGCTTGTGTCAGGTAGATATAAACAATCCAGCACAGACAGTTATTGGCTATTTCCATGATGTGAGTGCCACTACTGCATTTTTAGGGATACTATGCTATGTTAGTATCTATTTCTGTACCTGAATTCTGAATACTTTCTAAGCTGTAGTCATAAAGCTTACTAGTGCACATATCAATTGGCTTTTTATGCTTAAGTCTAAAACTCAAAATTCCAGATTGCTAAAAAAAAACACATTTTCATAATGTAATCAAATTTTAATTAATAAGGCTATTATATATTTTGTGATCCATGTCAAAACCTGAGTCCAATTTTGAGTTTTCCTTTGCCTACCTAATACATATGTGTGTGTGTATATATATATATATATCACATTTACTTTTTGAGCATTTCTCCAGTACTATCATTTCTATAAAGTTTTAACCTGGATCTCAGCACAACCTAGAGATCAGTATCCTAGAATCCTACTGTGGGCTACCTGAACCTTTTTTCACCCTAAAGCCAAAGTAATCAATATAAGTTGTGAATCTGTTCATGTCTCCCCTCCTCCTCCAGTCATTTTCTTTGGGGATGTGGCCACTAGCAGGCTGTCCATGCTCCAGTTGCTGGCACTGTGAGCATACAGGCAGCACTAACTAGACACAGTGGATTATAATTAAAAATAAAATGTATATGGAGGATATGAGATTGGGAGTGGGAGATGTTGGATGGGGTCTAAAGAGAGTTACAGCGGAAAGCAAAAGGGGTGACATTATTGTAACACATTGTGTGTGCGTATATATGTGTATGTATAATTCTCAATGAATAAATGTTAAAAAGAAAAAGGGAAAACTTGAAGCTGTTCTTACATATCATGTGTATAGTGTTTAAAACATTAATAGACTATGCAGCTTCAATTTGCAATTGAGATATAAATTAATCTCTTAGTTACTGTCTATAGTTTTAAATTTTGATAAACTGTGCACTTCTAGCTCCAGAAGATATTTCTCATAAAGTTATCCTATTAACATGTTTTATCTTGACAGTCATAATAAAATACATAACTCTGTATAACTAATAATTATTCTGAACATAAAATATACAAATCTCATAACCTTCACCAATTATTGCTGAATTAGACTGCTGTGATGATAAATATGTTTTTTACTTTGAGAAACATGGCTTTTTATTTATGTGTGATTCAAAGTGAATAATCAGACTAACAACTGATTGCAGGAGGACACTGTGACCACAATATTATGGCATCTACTCATTGAGTTTGGTGCTGAGCTCTCAGATCCTGTTATCTTTTAGCATTTGCAAAGCCAATGAGATCAGAAACATGGCAACCATCAGGTAATTCATCTTCTTTGAGTCTGAGGCAAAAAAAAAAAAAAAAAAAAAAAAAATGAAGCCATGTTTAAGACTTCAGCTAACAGCTGAGGATAAATGTTAGCGCTTATCTAATATTTTATCCCCAACTCTAGTCATAATTTTGTGAAAGACACATTCATAGATTCTGCTCTGATAGAATCCATGGTATGATGCAGTAGGGGCCTTCAAATAATATGAATATAGTCTATCCCAGTTTTTCAGGCTTTCTGTTGTACAATTTCCTCACAATATGTGTTGCTATAGAGACAAAGTGACGGGTAATCAAGAGGTACCTGTGGCTGCAAAGAGCCTGCCAAGTGAGTCAGAGTACTTCCCATTCATGGACTTTGTCTTTCAAAGTTATTATAGCAGATGGAAATGCGAACAGCACTGTGTGTAAATAACCTAGTAGTAGCTCCACTATAAAACTGCTGCTGACTACAAAGAAACGGATACAATTATCATCATCTCACCACCACCACAATCATCATTATAGTATTCTAAAATACAATTATCTTCACCATCACCACCACCACCACCACAATCATCACTATAGTATTCTAAAATACAATTATGATCACCATCACCACCACCTTCGCCTTTGCCACCACCACCATCACCATCATCATCACCACCACCACCATCATCATTATAGTATTCTCAAATATAATAATCATCAGCAGCACCAGCACTACCACCACCACCACTACCATCATCATCATTATTACAGTATTCTAAAATAAAACCAAGTGGTTCTTTTGTCTTTTGAATTGAGGATGTGTCTTAGTCAGAGTTTCTATTGTTGTAATAAAACATGACCAAAATCAACCTAAGAAGGAAAGGGCTCATTTCAGCTTACAGCTCTCAGGTCACACTCTGTCATTGAGGGAAACAGAGACAATGGAGAAACAATGCTTACTGGCTTGCTCCTCATGGCTTGCTCAGCCTGCTTTCTAACACAGCACAGGACCACGAGTGGCACCACATGCAGTAAGCTGGGCCCTCTCACACTAATCTATAATAAAGAAATTGCCCACAGGCTTGACCAAAGGCTAATCTGGTGGAGGTATTTTCTCTTTTGGGGTTTCCTCTTGCCATGGAACTCTAGTTTGGATAAAGCTGAGCTGTCATTAGCCTTTGTGTTTTTCTTTTTCTTTCTTTTTTTTTTCTTTTTCTTTTTTGAAATGGATTAAGCCATGTGTCTATAGGGGGCAGAGCAGCTACTGGATAAAGATGCACAATGGATTCTTTATATCAGCTGGTGACCTGGCAACCGGTACCAAGCCTACTCCTGGTGAGTCATCTGAAACCAGTCATTGCTAAGAAACAAAAATTAGCTACTCTTGGTCAAAACATTTATATTTTATTATGGAAGTCTGTATTGTGCCAAGTATGGACCTCATAGGTCAACTATCTGCTTGTGTATGTGATGCACAAACCTCAGAGACCAACTTTCTGCGATCAGTTCTCTCTTTGCACTTTGTTGTGGCAGAGTCTCTCTTGCTTTTGTCACCCTGCCTAACCTAGTCTAGCTGGCCTGTGTGCTTACAAGTGACTCTCAGTCTCTAACCCCCACCTCAGGGTAAGGGTGGTAGGATTACAGATGCATGGATTACACCACACTTGGCATTTTGTGGCTTCCAGGAATCGAACTCTGGTTGCCAGCCTTCACAAGCAAGCACTTTGCCTTCTGAGCCAAATCACTGGCCCAGTAAAAACTGAATAAGGCTTTCATTAAAAACACTTATAGGAAGATACAACTGGAATAATATTATTACTGAAAAGAAGTACTCAACCCAAAAGTGAGGTCTTTGATAGCAAATCTTGTAGGAGCATATAAAATCATAAAGATAAAAACATCAATATCCTTAACATAGAGAACTTCAGCAGTAAACACAACTCCTATCTCAAACATTATTCTGATTCAAATATGAGTGACCATAGCCTGGGGACATAGATTCAATCTGCCCTAAATGGCATGCTTGGGACTGAGCTGTTACAGACATTTGTGAATTATCTTTGATAATTGTGAATGCAGTTCCAAGAACCTCAATAGGCACAGGAGAAGAATGGGTCATAAATGAAGTCTTTCTTTAAATTCACTGGTGGAAAACATCACATAGATGAGTTACAGCAAGGTAAGGTACTGAGATGAGGCTGGGCCCTATTCTAAGATACTCCATATTGTATGAAAAGGAGACTTGGCCTATTGATGAGTTCTCCTGAGCTATGCTGCAGTCTCTTTAACTTAAATTCATTCTATAAACACACATATGCCTGCACATGTAGATACATTTACGGTGTGCTGTGTGATGGGAGAGTTAATGCCACCTATTAAAACTGGAATAAGGGAACATTTATTCATTCATTCACCACAGCCAGGTGGGTGAGATTATCTGGCAGATGGCTGCCATTGAAGCTTGTGAATCTACTTTTATTCAACCCATTCAGATATTGTGGAAAAACACAAACATCTTATAGTAAACTAACCTGGACCAATGGGGGCTCACAGAGACTAAGCCACCCATCACAAAGCATGCACTGGCTGGACCTAGACCCCCTACACATATGTAACAGATGTGCAGCATGGTCATCATGTGGGTCACCTAACAATGGGAGTAGGAGCTGTCTCTGGCTCTGTTCCCTGCCTTTGGATCCCTTTCTCTTTCCTGGGCTGCCTTGTCTGACCTCAGTGTGAGAAGATTCTTTTAGTCTTGCTTCAACTTGAGGTGCCAGAGTGGCTTGGTACCTCTTGGAGGCCTCTCCTTCTCCTCAGAGAAGGAGAGTGGGGATGAGGGGAGGAGGACATGAGGGGAGGACTGGGAAGAGAGGGAGGAGGAGTCTGGGAGCAGGCTATAAAGTGATTAAATGAATTAATTAATTACAGAATCTTAGATATCTGAGAAATTAGCCGGCACCAATCTTAGTTTTAAGGTTGGAGGAAGCCAGTGGTCACCAAATGCATCCCAAAGGTTTGACCTGGTCGTGGGAAGGCTCTTAGCTCAGACCCAAAAGTGAGCAATCTTCAGTTCATTGCACTAACCATAGCCTTAGATGATGTGATTCTGTATCTACAAGTTTCCAACTCTCTGAAATTAGGAGGTTCTGATAAGTCAACAAGCCTTGTAGAATCTGGAATACAGACTTTTTCTCTGGGAACTCCAATTCACAACAATAACTAACCTCACATGAGGGACCTTGGTGGTGCTGTTTTCCATTCCTTTACCTTTCTCATCTTCACGTCACAAGGCAATGGAATATGGGACTCTCTGGGTGGGCCAGTTGGCTTTATCCAAGTCAAATGAAGCTTAGTTGTTTAAGGGTTAAGATGTTTTTAGGTCTAGATAGATATTTTAAGTTGATAATGACAAGATGTGATGGAGATTGATTTACACTCAGAATTTTAGATGCAGCAAGATAGAAAAGATGTTTTCTTCAATGTTGTCAAATACAAATAGCCAAAACACTAAGAATGTAACATTTATGTAATTCCTGATTGTGTCATAGTTCTTCTTGCAATAGGTAGTTTATTATATATACATGTAATAACATAAATGTATATGTAAAAATTAAAAATGTTTAATTAATTTTTAAAAAAACAATTTTTACCTGATATTATGAGGAAATAGTCTGGAATAATGCATCTTATACAATAAGCTAGGTACAGGAGGAACTTCTAGAATTCTCTCCCTTAATTTGTACACAGATCATCTCTACTAGAACTCAGTATTATTTTAAAAACTGATAAATATATAGATTATATATACACCACTCATAAAGCAAATGACAGTAAATACTGGTGAGGATATGGGAAGAGAAGAATACCCATTCAGTGCTAGTGGGATACTCCTGCAGCTGTCCATGACTACAGGGCCCAGGCTCCAGGCATGTCCTAACACTGTCCCCTGAGCATCCAGCAGAGTTCTCTTCTCTGTACTTATGTAGAGCCAAGATTGTAGAGCTTATGACAGATAAGAAGTTTAGGACAAACTAATATGAAGCTGATCCATATCTTATTGAGAAGAGATTTTTAAAACTAGATTTAAGCATAGGGATTAACAGAAAGAAGGGCCCTCGGGAGTGGCTTTGGTGTGGGCATTGTGTATGGGCATTCCAAGACTGAACCAAACTTAAGTGTCTCAGCAGCAGCCAAGGGTACAGTTTCAATGGCTCCTGAAATTACATTATCCAGGGGTATTTATGGGAATTTTCTTTGCTTTGCGGGTAAATAAGGTCATAGGGGAGGTTCCAGGGTACATTGGAAAGGATCATAATCTTATAAAGAAAAGCCATGGGCTACAGAAATGGCACAAAATAGTCAGCCCATTTTTATCTACAACTGGTGTTTCTTGAGAGACACATGGAAGCCAGCAGGTTACAGCTGGTGAAGGAGACTGGCCATAATTGATCATATATAACAGGGCATTGCCTTTATGTAGACAAACTTTACAGCCAATTTTGTTCATTGTGCTCCCAATTTCCCCTTAGTTTCTCATTCTCCTTCTATCCTGCCTCACAGTGCCTATTGAAATTAGTACAGAGGTTTCTCAAAAATCAAAAGCAGAATTGCTCTATCCTATGGCTACACCACTCCTGGGTATATGCCCAAAGAACTGGTAGTCCTACCACAGAGCCGCACATTTGTGTTTATTGCTACAGAATTGACGGCAGCTATGAAATGGAACCAGTGCTTTAGTTTATGTATACAACAGAATGTTACTCAGCTATTTAAAATAAATAATCATACCATTTGCCTGAAAATCATAGGAAAGGGAAAGTACTGTAAATACAGTAATTAGATTCAGAGAGGCAAATACTACATGACCTATGGAATATCCCCCCCCCCGTGTGTGTCATGTATGTTGTGTGTGTGTTTGTCCTATGAGCATGCATGTATGTGTGTGTATGTATATATATATATGTATGTATATATATACATACATACATACACACATGCATATATGCATATATATACATGCATGCATGTATACATGCATGCATACATGCATATATATATACATACATACACACATATATATACACCTACCTGTGGATGTACAGAGATTAACATCAGTGTCCTCCTCAATTGCTTTCAAAATTACTTTATTTTCAAAGACAGGGTTTCTCTGTGTAGCCTTGGCTTTCCTGTACTCGCTTTGTAGATCAGGTTAGCCTCGAACTCACAGTGAGTCCCCTGCCTCTGCCTTCCAAGTACTGAGATTAATGGCATATGCTACCACACCTGGCTCAACATTATTTTTCAAGATATGTCTTTCAATGGGCTCACAGATTTGGCTAGATGCACAAGCCAGTGGGTCCCAGGGGATCTGATACCCTCTTTTGGCTTCCCTAGGCACTGAGCACATGTACGGTACATACATAATATGTAGATAAAAGCAATCAAACACATAAATATTTTTAAAGAATGGTGCTGCACACCTTTAATCCCAGCACTCGGGAGGCAGAGCCAGGCAGATCACTGTAAGTTGAAAGCCAGCCTGGTCTACAAAGCGAGTCCAGGACTGCCAAGATAACATAGAGAAACCCTGTCTTGAAAAACAAAACAAAACAAAAATGTTGTTAGTCTTTGTATAAATAGCACAGTTGTGTTGCTGCTGTACTATAATACAATGCTTTGCCAATGCCCCTCTGAATTCTCCTAAGAAGGTCAACTGTTAACATTTGTTAAAATGTACTGTGTCAGCAACATGAGTAAGATGTCCTCCACTGATGAGCTCTTATTTTACCCATGATTAAAAAGGAGAATCTGTCTATTTTTGTAAACCACAGAGGAAGATAATAGGAAATTTCTTACTGATTGTAGAAACACAAAATAACAAAACCAAAGATTCTTGCTGATGATCAGTTAGAAGCACGTTCACTAACACTGAATCCCAATTATTTCACCCTGAAGCTCCGGATTCCTAAAAGAGGCCAACAAATGCTGAGTTTGTACGTGCGCGCGCGCGCACACACACACACACACACACACACACACACACACACACACACACACCTCTCTCTCTCTCCCTCTGACACACACACACACACTCTCTCTCTGACACCCTCTCAAGCTAGGCTTGCTGGGGCCTCTTCATAAGTAAATTAATGTTTTTTGGTTCAGACAAAATTAAAATGATGCTGACTTCTTGCAACATGGACCTGTCCCGATGTTGAAGATTTTGATATTGCATCTGTCAGTTCTTCTGACTGAGGAAATACTTTATTATTTCTTAGTGAGTAAGTCTCTTATGGGGATAAATTGGGAGCATCTTTTTAATACATGTTTTAAAATATTTTTGCTTCATTTACTTATTTGATCAGGGAGAGATTGCATGGCTCATGCGTAGATTTCAGGGGACAACATACAGGAATTGGCTCCCTCCTACTCTGTGAGTTTCACGGATCAAACTTGGGTCATTAAGCTTAATGGTAAGCACTTTTACCCACTGAGACATCTCATCAGTCCCTTTTTTTTTTTTTTTTTTTTTTTTTTTTTTTTTGAGCCAAGGTTTCTCTGTGTAGCCCTGGACTCACTTTGTAGGCCAGGCTGGCCTTGAGCTGCCTCTGTCTCCCTTATCATGTCTTTATGATAGGCACATTCTACTATCCTTTTCAATGTTTTGAAATTTTCAGTACAAAACCAGAAATGTCTGTGAGCACACCATCAATTTCACTCATCTTTGATGCTACAGCAGCACACCAGTGCTTCTTATTCCCCTCTGAGCTGTAACTTGGTACCTGATGCTCAGCTTCTCTTGTTCCCTCCTTCCAGCCCCAGGCTCTGGTCACTACAGTAACTACCATTCCACCCACAACTTTTTATAAAATCAACTTCTTTACATTCTCATGTGAGTAAAGTCACATGGCGTTTGTCTTTCTGTGCCTAGCTTATTTCACTTAACACAGCAATCTCCACTTCCATTTCCAGTGTCACAAATGGCAGGAATTTGTCTGAAAGGATAACTACTATTTCATGCTTTATATCTACCATGTTTCTTTCATCATCCAGCCCCGTCCCCACCATGAATGAGCACAAAGAAGTTTCCATCTGCTGCTTCTTGTGATGGTGCAACAGTGCACATAAGACTTCCAAGACCTCTTTCACGTACAGACCAACTCAATTTCCTTTGGATATAGGCCTGTAGGTGGGATTACTTGATCTCATGGCAGTATATTTAAATCTTTGAAAGAATTCCCATGCTGGTTTTAATAAAGGCTATGCTAATTCACGTTGCAATCAACAGTGTTTAAGGGTTCCCTTCTGTACACCTCTTTATGGGTACTTGTTAATGTCACCCTTTATAGGAGCACAGTGGTATCTCCACGTAATTTTTTAATTTGTATTTTCTAAGAAAAGGTTAGGTTTATCATTATTTCTCCAGGCAGTTAGATACTTGTGTGTTTTCCTGGAATGTCTGTTAGACATATTGGACCATCTTTCATCACCTCATTTGACTTTGCTAACTAAGTTACACTATTCCTTACATAGTCGCTATAAAATCCTTTGTCCTATATGTATAGATAGATCAAATACTTTCTCCCATTCTGCAACTCTTTTTCCTTACTCTGTTGGTTGCTTCCTTTGCTGATTATATTTGTAGTTGGATAAAATCTCATGTATTTATTTCTTCTTTAATTTTTCTGTCACTTTGGCTTCTCGTCCCTCCACCAAAGAATTTGCCCTCATCAATTGCAATTTCCTGAAGTACTTCTACAGTTTTTTTCCTAGCAGTTTCATAGTTTCCAGCCTCACATTGTCTTCTAACAACTCTGAGTTTATTTTTGTAGCTGTATGAGATGGGATCTAGCTCCCTTCCTCGGAACATGACATCTAATTTCCCAAGCATTGTTGATAAATACCTTTTTGCCAACACATGATCTTACCAGTTCTGTGGAAAGCCAGATGGGGATACATAAAAAGGTTTATGCTGTATACGAGCTGACTTCTGCCCTTCTGGTCTATGCCTGAGCTTTTTAAATTTTTATTGTTAGAGTATTCTTACTTGGCTGGTTAAGAGAGCCTTTAAGTTGCATCCCGTATCCCTCTGACTTCCTCTCACTACTTTTAGGTGACTTCTTACTTCTCTGCTATAAGATGTGTATACTCTCTGTGCCTCAATCCTGAATTACCCATTTCTCCAAGGAAGTTTAAGAATTATTTATTGGTGAGCAGAATTTAGAAGGGAAACTATGCAGTCTAGCTGTACTCATCAGGACTAGGACTTTATTATTTCTAGGCTCTCCCAGTACTAAGGATTGCATATTTAGGTACCTATTGCTAAATAATGTACATGCATATTCTACCTTCTATCCACCTATCTACTAAAAACACAAAGCCATTATTTTCTCTGGTACATATCATTTTGATCAGACTCCACAGCATTTATTTGAGCCTTGCCACTTTCATTAATAACTGCCATTTATTCATTCTTCCCTCCCCTCTTCTGTCCCCACTTCCTTCCACCTCCACTCTCTTCATAGTTGATGGCACTAACGACTAGAGGGTTATATGGTCTCAGCTGCCTGTTAAGTGATAAATCCAAGCTTCAAACCCAAACTTTATTTCAAATCTCATGCTCTTCCTCACCAGGCTTCACTATGACTCTAATAGAAACAGAACCAGCCCATTCACCCTCTGCAAACTCTGCCTCCAAATAACGTTGTGAATGCCAATAGCTGGCACCAAATTTTGACTTCAACATAGACAGAACAATTGCTCTTTATTAAAAATGAGAAACACCCCCCCCCGTTTTTTCTTTCACATAACTTAGTTCTTATTGCGAGTTTGAGCACCTTAGGAACCTTCAGAAATCTACAGGACCTTAAAGTGCGTCCGAATGGGCTAATGGATGGCTCAGTTGGTAAAATGCTTGCTGAACACATTTGAGAACCTGAATTTCTATCCCCAGGACCTATGTGAAGTTGGACCTAGTAGTGCACATCTGTAAGCCCAGTATTCCCACAAAGAAATGGAGATGATGGCTGGCAGGATAGCCCCTGGAAGTCCATGGGCCAGCAAACCTGACATAGTGGAGAAGAACAACAGAAGACCATGTTTGAAATGAGGAAGTAGTCCAGGGTCCCTCTACACACATATTGCCATGTCATGCATGCACCTGTACACCCAAGAGCACACACACATTATACAGATACATGTGCATACACATCAGACTAACATCCCTTAATGTAACAGGGCCTCATGTAATTGTATGCCAGACAGGGAGATGCTCATGTGCTTCTGGTCCTCCTTAAATAAAAAGAAATTGTGAGAAATAAAAGCAGTCGCTTCCAGAAGTTTCCACTCTGACATCATAGCTCTCCATCTTTCTCCTTTTCTGGCATTAAAAAAAAAAGGCCAGTAATAATAATGCAAACCATGCTCCTCTGTGTCTTATAGACAGCATCATGCATGACTTTTATCTACTTCAATTTTCACTCTTAAAGTTGACTGAGGGTTTTGTTGTTGTTGTTTGTTGTTTGTTTTAAATAATAAATAAAATCTCAGCTTGGGGGGACTTGGTGTAGGGAGGTAAAAATAATTTCTGATATGTTCTTTAACGGTTCAAGAAATGTTTTGTCAATGGAAACCGAAAATGTTGACAGAGAAAGAACATGTAAAATGTCCTTTTTCCCTCCAAAAGTACATGAAAGCATATACAAAGTTTACCCCATGTGTGCAGCCGATCAGACACTACATACACACAGTTTCCGTGCTGTGTGAATGAGACAACAACTCCAATGACTTTCAAGAGCAATCCTGATTCTGACATTCAAAGATTCATTCATATGAACAAATAATGGCAATGCACGAATCCATCAAAAACACCACTTAGAAAGAAACAATTAAGGTCATCAAAACCAACACAGAAGTGCAAAAGGGCTTATGAAGACAGTGACTTATACACCTTGACATAATTAGTTCTTCAAAGAGAAATTTCATAAAGGAATTAAAGCCTGGAATCTTCCCACTTTGGAGGAAGAAATTATAATTTCACCTATTCTGAAGAGAGCTTGCAGTTATTTTGTCAAAAAAAAGTTTAAATTGACAAGAAAAGTGGTATATAGTCCCTCAAAATCTTCAATTTTCTTACATTTAGGTTTAACCAAGTCTTAAGAAATGTGGAAAGGGTTGTTTGTCTTCAGATAAGTAAATTTGTGATTATTACATAAATATAATTTACATGTTAACTAGAATATAAAATAGAATGATTAATAATTCACTATATGTAATAACTAAATCTAATGGGACTATGTTAAGCTTTTACTTCCCCAAACAATCTTGATGTATTAAAACCCACTTTCTTTTTCACAGCCTCATGAAAAGTCTCCTTCCTCCATTCTTGCTGACATAGCCTTTGGAGAGTTTTTCTGCCCAAAGGGGATTCCAAAAACACGGGGCAAACATGAGGCAAACACGCAACAATGGAAACCCAGGAGTTGGAAGGGAGGCCTCTTACTGTAGCTTCATTCAAAGGTTGATGATCTTGGAAGTGTTTGAAATCTGGAGTAACCGAATCAAATGCCAGTCTTCTACACTGGTAATGAGGGAGATGACAGTGACACATTTCAAAGCAAGACTTTATTTTTAATTTTTATTATAATTTATTCAGATGACCTCCTGAACATTATCCCCTCACTTGTATCTTCCTGTTCCTACCCTTCCTCCCTCTTACACCCTATTCCTCTCCCCTAGACCTCTGACAAAAGGGACCTCCTCCCCCACCATATGACCACAGCCTATCAGGTCTCATTCAGATAGCCTGCTTCCCCTTCCTCTGTGTGCTGCTAGGCCTCTCCATCCAGGGGAAGTAATCAAATCGGGAACACCAGAGTTCATATCAGAGGCAGTCCCTCAAAGCAAGACTCACTGGAAATAATGAGGTCAATCTGTCAACTCACCACTGAGCCCAGACCAGGTGTGCCCCCAGTAACTATGGAAGGACTTCATAGCAAACAGATTCCCCTGAACTGGGTGTCAACCCCAATGCATCCCCTTTCCTAAGGGCTGAAGAAATGAAGAGGCTTGGACTTTTCCCACATCTCACCTCTTCTATCAGGTCAGTAACTGCATACACCTCTGGCTCCTGACTCTCAGTTCTAAAAGAGGAGAGCTCTTACTTCTTACTGTACTAGGAATACTATCAGGGACACTTTCTCTTCTGAGGAAAGCCCATTTATGTAATACACATACATACACACACATACAGAAACACAGATGCACACACATGAACAGACTCACACACACACATGCACACACATGCATGCACACTACACACATACCTACATGCACCCTACACACACACACACACACACACACACACACACACACACACACACACCACACTATACCTTTGTATCCAAGTTATTAAGGTTTGTTGCTAAGGTAAGCAGACTCCAACACATATTTACCTCAGAGAATATTGTTTACCTGTATACTTTTTCATCTCTTTTTTACAGTTATATATATATATATACACATATATACATATATATACATATACACACATATATGATTTTATATATAATATGTGATTATATTCACCCTTCATCACTATCTAGTACTCTCTTCTTTTCCCTCTGATCCCTCCTTCTTCAACTACACCACCAGTGGCAACATCATTAGAGAAAATGCCACCCCTCACCAGAAGAATGACGTTTAACAGTCATTAGTTCCTAAGGTGGGGGCCAGAGCCTCAGGGGTGCCTATTCTACCCATTATGGAAAGACAAAGACAGAGGCTGAGTCCATGAAGGGTACAGGTACCCATAGCTGCTGTGTGCTCAGGGTTGGGGTACCAATGCCACATCTGCGTGGCCACTTTTCAGCCCTACATCTCCATCCTTTGGTTCTTAAAATACCTCCATGCTCCCTTCTGTGACGTTCCCTGGGTCGTCATGAGTATCTTCTATGTCAGCTTCACTAGCTATAAAATGGGGATAAAGTTTTCTCTTACTACCTCCCAAAGATGTTTTGAGTAGAAACAGAATCAGAAGAGCGTAAAAAGCTCATATTGGAACAGTCATGGTATTTTATAACCCCTCCCACTTTTATTTTCCATCTGCTACAATGAATATTAATTTTTAAGCTACCCAAACCATGCAGTTGGGAAATCTTGTTTAAAATGATCTGAGGTTAGTAAATCTTTCACTTCAAGCTACACTACAGAGAAATAGTACTAAAAGATGTATGGTACTGGCATAGAGATAGACTGAAAATATGATGGCAAGAGATGATTTCACATCATGTTCATGTTAAGTAACTCAAGATTGTTTGTAGTAATCAGTTAGAGAGGGATGGGAAAGCCAGAGCAAGAGGGTTGGAGAAAGGGAGAAATATCGATGAAACATTACCTCATGATGGGAACTATAGACAAGAGAAGCTTAAGGAAACCGCATGGCTTGATTTCAAATGTCCCTCCACCTACATAGAGCACAGATCCAGTTTCCTCAATGGTATACTCCAAACCAATGTTTACATTAAAGTACCATTGTGGTAGCTATCAGAAGACAAATGTGACCACAATAAGCATGGAACAATGGCATCCATACTACAGGAACTCAATTCAAAAGTAAATCCTGCAGATGCTGGCTGCACTCAATCCTTGGACAAAGCCCCACCCGCTCATACATAATATAGCTTCATATTTTCTAAAACTAATTCCCATTTGAATACAGATTGTCTTTATCATGTCAAATTTACATATTTTGAAACATTTTGTGTATTTTCCTTTTAATTTGTAGCTTAAGTCACTATAAGATTGTCACCTATGAAGCAGGCATGCCAATGAAAGAAATTATCCTCTTGTTTCTGAGCTCATAAAGAGTCCAATAAAAAGTCAATACAGTTTTGAAGGAAGTATTTTATCAAAAGTTATGGCTATGGGTAGATTAGATAAAGTTGGTATATCTTGCCATGAATCTTCGGTCAATCATATTTACTACTTTTGAGAAGTTAAGATACCATAATTTGAGTTAGTCCTCTTAAATTATATTCCAAGATAACCCAAAATGTAGTTACATCTATTTCTTTAAAACTCACAACATTTACAAAAAATATGTCTGTTGGTGGAATTGGGTCAACATGCTATGATTGATCCTTAACAAATCAGAAATCCATTTCCTCAGTCTAACATAAAAGAAGCATATCTCATACTAGGTTCTAGAATAAATTTTAATTGACCTTTTCTCTTAGACAAAGAAAACAAATAATGTTTTTAATTTGAGATATGAAATATATTTAATTAAAGAGCAGAAAATAAATCACTGAAGAGCAAGTATGGGCTCATTTGAAGTGGCAAACACTCCTCACTTGATCTTTATATACTGAATATCAAATTATAATGCTTTATGGTCCCCAAAGATAGTGATTGTATCTCAGTAAAAGCTAATAATAAAGACTCTTGACTTGACCAAATATTGATCAGGATTTTGAATCTGAAATAGTCATATGTGCATACTTTGTAAAATCCAGTTGTAGAAAACAATGTTGAATAAGTAACTTGTCAGAACCCTCCCCCCGGCCCTCAAGGTCAAAAGTCTCTCATTCATTACCCTTGTCATCTGGTCACCCTGGTCTCCCTTCACTGAGAAACCTGTTAGGTTGATGAAGGTACACTCACCCACCTGGTGTGATGTCTCATTTGAACAATTTTTCTATCCACCAACTCATTCCTTGGCCTTAAAGGCCCCATTATTCCTTATATATTGAGACTGGATTCCACTCTATGCCAGTCTGCATTCCCTTATTGCAATAGTACCCAATAAAATTTGTCTCTGCCATTTTAACTTCTGCCTGGCCCTGGTTTTCTTTGTCATGAACAATACTTTCTAGAAATGGCCATTTTTCAAAAAGAAATAGACTTCTAACCACTCTCTGTGCTATCAAGTCAAGTGTTATTGCCTTGATCTTGGGGATGTTTCAAAGAAATATTCATCAAAAAAAGAGAACAAAAGCCAAGATAAAATAGAATAGATAATCTGAAACAAAGCTAATAAAAGAAGGAAAATTGAAATCGTAAGTCAGAGCAAGAAGAATCAAATAATTGGGAATTGACAATTGAAATATAAAGCGCAGGGAAAGGAAAGCGAGTTCACACACTGTCTAGCATGGTACAAAGGGCGCCATCCAGAACCCAGCAGTCAGACAGCATTTTAATCAACTGTCAAGATGAGCTTTTTAATGAAAATAGCAAAATCATAGGAAACTCAAAGATGGGCAAGTTAAATTTATATAAAATTGGCTTTTAAGATGATCTCAAAACTAATTTCATCCAATTTTGAAGGGGATTTTTAAGTACATATGCTCCCAGTTCCAAACACATAAAATGTCTATACATAGTGGGTTATTAGTAATTATGTGACTAAGGAATAAATTTAGATAATTCTGTTTTACACATGTGCTTGAGTAACAAGAGAGCTGTTATCTTCATTCTCCTTATAATACAAGATTCTATAACGTGGGGAAAGAACATCTGTGATCTTGAATATGTGTTAAATCCTCAAAGGGTTAGATGAGTCCACTCAAAGAAACACAAATTCACAGTGCCTGTGATAAACCATTGTAAAATTTTGCTTAAGATTGTTTTAAATGTATGAGTGTTTTGTCTGTGTGTATATGTGTGCACTTGATCCATGCCTGTGGATCCTGTGGAGATCAGAAGAAGGTATCATATACCGTGTCACTGCAGTTACCGATGACTGTGAGCTGCCCTGTGGGTGCTAGGAACCAATCAGGAGTCCTCTACAAGAGTATCAAGTGCTCATAGCTGCTGTGCCATCTTTCCAGCCCTGCCCCACTGATGAAGTAAAGTGTTATGAAAGCCATTGTCTTTCTGTGCAGTCATAGGTTAAGACCCTCGTCTCCTCATCATCAAAATTCGGATAGGCAAAGCTCTCCTAACTAGATAATATTTTCAACAAAAATAAAAGCTCAAAACTTTTATAAGCATCATACCAAGTTTCTGGCATTTATAAATCCATCATAGTTAAATTAGATCTAGGTTGCTTCATGAAGAAATAAGCATCATAATAATATATAACATATTATGTATATTATATACTATATAGCAATGAATTGCACTGTTTACAAAAAGCAAGGACATTTGTGAAAAGCCACATTTTCATAACATCATTAATGGGAGGAAGGATAAACTACAAAATCTTTAAAGTATCTTAATAAAGGATTTCCTTTTAAAAAGAGAGAATTCTGGTTTTTGTGTCGCAATGGTTACAGAATGAAGATTGCACTGACCTCAGTTTTGTGTCCACAAGAAAACTGAATTTTCTTGGTCTTTATCACTGTGTGACTGAAAGCAAAAAATGCAATGAAACTCTCCATTCTAGCAATGGGCCATGCAAGACCAATGGCTACAGCTACCCCTGGTGAGACAATAGGGGTTTGTGTGAGGCCAAAGGGGAACAAAATCATGTAAATACTTTTGTTTGAGAAAAATGTAAGAGGTTGAAAAGACCAGTCCTTCATATGGTGCCCTTCAGTTTACGTTCTGGCCCAGCCCAGAATAATGTGAAAAACAATTTTGACAAGCAAGGATTATGTCAGTGTCGTGACATTGAAGCCTCTGTAACAGAAAGAAAGAACACAGAAAGGCTGGGCAAGAGAAATGCCTTGATGCCCATCATGGGCGGTGGCAGAGCCCATTTTCCAGAAAGAAATCTTCATGTCTGAGTGAATCTGGTAAGAAAAGACATGTGTGAGGAGCACTCATCTCCTGGAAATGGGTGTGCGACCAGAGATGGAGGGATGAGATCCAGAATATGGACAGAGAAGATAAAACAAACAGAGGAAAAGATGATGCTCAAGGTTGTAAGTGATGTAGCTTTGAGATATTTCCAAACTAGAAAGACATGAATTCAACTCTGACTTTTGGGGAAGAGGTACAATGACCTCTGTGGAAATACTGTGATCTGGAGTCGGGCTGGAGGAATTGGGGACAGACTCATTCCTCATTTTGAAGCGCTTCCCAGAGCCACTTTCTCACATTCCACATAGTGAGACAGAACATACCACTGTGCTTTCTTTGGCTCTAGCTGGCAAGAACAGGTTTTATATTAATAGCCAACTAAATCCCAGACAATTTTTTTGGTAAAGTACTTGCTCTGACTTTGGAAACTGAAAATAAAATTACCTCACTTGTGAGTTCTCACAAGTCTATTTTGCTACGCCATCTCGTTCTCCAAACTAATTATCTTGAATCATAAAACCCAACTTTTCTCATGCCTGGTGATTTAACATGCTTTATGAGTCATTGTTCTACTTAAGCCATTGCCTCGGTTTTTGAGAGAGAACAATTTAGTGTGAGCGACGAAGCCTTTTCTTCTGTGGTTCTTTTTAATATCTGTGCCTGGGTGGCTCTTGTTCTTATCATTTCCACTACAACAGTCAAATATCTGCAGAAATCTGGTTCCTCTTATGAATTTAACAGGGAGAGGGCTCAGAAAATAAATCAGTCTGGCGAACACATCTTTATTGGATTTTATGACCAGATCCATAACTCTTCGTGAGACACTCTTCAGGAGATAGAAGAAGTAAGCTGAGAATAAATACGCCATTAAAATTCAAAATGCTAGGTGTTGGGGGTACATAAAACATCTAAAGGGCTTCACAAGTTGCAGAGGCGATGAGAAAAGTCCTCAGAGCCACCGCCAGAACAATAAACAACCCACCAAGGAGACAGCAGAGGGTAGACAGCAAGTGAGGAGGACGTTGTCTTTCAACATGCCAAGTTAAATTAAATGTGACAAGCAAAGCCTCTGACTGCAACTGGAGGAGGCTAACACCCAGAGTGGAAAAAAAAATATAATATATATATATATATATATATATATATATATATATATGTAACCTATCCAGTGGGGAAAGGGCGCACATTTGCACACAGATGGTGACTAGCCTCACACTGGTAACTTACTTGGAGAAAGGAAGAAAGAGCACTGGCATGTGTGCCCTTCATCAGGAACTGCTCTCATGACAGAACAGCTAGGGCTTCCTTTCACAGCTGTTGTGACAGAACAAACTCTGATTGATTGTGTCTGCAGAGTTCTCACTCCAAGCGACAGCTGTGACTTTCTGACAGACTCTGATTCCTAGATAGCTTGGCACTGTCACTTTTCCATCAGACTCTGCTTTCCCAAGCAGAAGAAATATGGCTTTTAAATGGAAAATATCCTGCCTTTCAATGAGCTGAAGATCATCTTTGCTAGGATTTGTACTATTCCTCTCATAGTGTCCTTTTAAACACTAGCAAAAGTCATGCTAAGTCCTATCTACCATCTCCAGAACCACTGTACCCTGAAGCACATGGTTCCAGGTCACTGGTTCCCAGCCTTCCTAATGCTGTGACCCTTTAATACAGTCCCTCGTGTTATGATGACCCCCCTCAATAAAATTATTTTTATTGCTATTATATAACTGTAACTTTGTTAGTGTTATTGACTATAAAGTAAATATCTGATATGCAGGATATATATGCGATCCTTGTGAAAGGATCATTCATTTGTCACTTCCACAGGGGTCATGACCCACAGATTGAGAACTAGTCTTCTAGGTGAGACCTCTATCTAGCAAGAGACCCAGGGTTCTCGGAACTGTAAGTAACCATGGCACATCTGAGCCTCTTCCTCTGGTGAGATCTCACTTTATTTGCTAGGAAACTGGTTCACCCTGGGGAAGAACTCTCTTGTAAACTGCAGTAAGAAACTCTCCAGAATCCAGTCTCAAAACTGCAGAGAGCAGGCCAGTTCACAGGCAGCTAATCTGTCAAGAGTCAATCTATGAGATGTGCAGGTCATTAACTGCCTGGTCTATGGATTGGCTCTCACTCTGCACCATCTATCAGACATGAGCAACCACTCTCACTCATGTTTGGTTGTGGGGCACTCACATTTGGTTGCGGGGTGATGATAGGGGAAAGAACACAGCATACCTTGAGGGTTTTAGAAAGATCAAATGAGAAGCAGAGGACTAAGCTTTAAGAAAAGCTTTAAAAATCTTCAAAAGTCAAATAAGCCAATATACTATGTCCTCTGGGCATGGTAGTGCATGCCAATAATCTCATAACTTGGGAGGCAGGGACTAGAGAGAGGATCAGAAATTCAAGCTACCCACACCACATAGATGGCCTATAATGGCTCCATGAGACTCTGTCGTGGAAAAGTTATTTTCAAATATCCATGTGTTTAAAGAGTATAAAAGTTGAATAAGTTATCCAGAAATTATCAGTCTAGTAACTGGATTTTGATAGATTTAATTTTTGCCAACTGGGTGGGGCAAACTAAAACTTTGGGGGTTAGCCTTGGACTGTCAGGAGTCATAGGAATGTGAGAGAAGCCAACACGGAGAGAATATTTCTATTCAGAATATGTTTATACACTACTCCTGGTATCAGACAAAGAGCTCTCATGTCTCCCTAAGTGGAAAAGGGAGCAGGCGGACAATGAGAGAGGAGAGTACTTATCTGGGAAAACACCTGAGCCTCTACCCTAAAAGCAGAAAGACTAAAGCGGCGTGAAAGTGACTGCTCATCTAATATAGATTGCTTCTTTATGTGTACGACTGCCCTCTCTGCCTGCATGTATGTTTGTAGCCACACGTACGCATTGCCCTGCTGTGGCCAAAAGTGGACATCAGAATCCATGTTACCGGGCCGATAGATGGTTGTGAGCTCTCACGTGCATGCTGGGAACCACGTCTGCAAGAGCAGTACACTCTCTAAACCACTGAGCCATCCCTCTTGTCTCTCATCTGGTTTCCCTAAAACTTGGTACATGAGCCAGGGATGGTGATACACGCCTGTAATCCCAACTCTCAGGGAGGCAGAGGCAGAAAGAGCTCTGTGAGTTTGAGGCTAGCCTGATCTAACCCTGTCTCAGAAAAACAAACAAACAAACAAACAAAAAACCAAAACTTGTCCTTCATAGTCAAGCAGAGTTTGTTGAACAGAGCCCTTGGCTGAAAAGCAGAAAACGTAACCACCAGTCACAGAATTGTCTTAGTGAGCTGATTCTCTGTTTGCCTGGACTTCTTACTACTGATGCTATCTGAGTACGTAGCCACTCCTACAACTTCTCTAATATCCATGCCCAGTGAAGTGACATATGCAAAGTATCCAGTGAAAAGAACTAACTGCCTGTTTCAACAATAGACTGTATCATTAGCTGACGTCTGTGGCCTTTAGCCCCACCCCATGAAATATATACAGTAAGCTTGTGGGCTTTGTGCACTCTGGCAGTTTGGGAGACATAGTCCGCCTCCATAGGCAGTTACTGTAAGAATTACTCTAAACAAGTTCCCTTGAAATTGAGCAATGTAGTAATGGCTATGAGTTGGGCAACTGCGAAGACATTGCCTCTGGAAAGAGACCTTGCCATGAAAAGAAAATAAAGAGGAACTTCCCCAATAGGACTGCCTTTCCAGGTCTCAGGGGAAGAGGTGGAACTCAGTCCTAATTCAACTTGATAAGCTGGGGTAGGTGGGGAGGGGGGCTCCCTTTTCTGAGGAATAGGGCAGGGGAAGGAGGAGGGAGGGTGGGACTGGGAAGAGAAGAGGGAGGGGGATATGACCAGGATGTAAAGTGAATAAATAATTTTTTTTGAAAAGTAATCAAGTGAAATATCTGATGATAGCTGCTAAAAACAGAGACAACTTAGTTCCCAGTGGTATTAAACAGTAGCCAAGAAAAAGAAAAGCAAGTGCTTGTGAAAATTCATCTCAATTTCTTTTTTATAAGAAGCTGTTGAGGACAATAGACCAGAGGAACAGAAATACAAAAGCCGACAATGAATATAAAACCACCACTATAAATTTATGTTTAAGTTAGTGTTTAGCTCTGGTTGCTATGCCCAGGCTCCTTTGGTTTGTATTATAATTTGAACTTGAGGAGTCACTATTGCTACAGAAACCACCTGACATAAACACAAAGAAAAGGTAGATGCTCATACAATACCCACTTCACTGTGACAAAGCCTTAGACAGGAAGTCTGTCTAATCCACTTCAATAAATAGATCTTGAGAAAAAGGTTATGGGTGACATGAGGGCCTGATTTGGTTAACCCAAGAAGCTGATTTTTGAGGAAGGCAGATGTGATCCTTTTTTTCCTGTGACAACTATGCCTTTTGGTACCTGGTACAGGGAATTCAAGTGTGACAATACTTCCCAGAGAGCCTAAAGCCGACACTGTATCTTTAGTTTAACAGCAACAACAAAGGAGCAAATAACATCCCTGAAATATCAGTAAGACAAAAAAAAAATAGTGCTTTGGCATATAAGCTAAGGTGTAAGATTAAGATGATGGAAGAGTAGATGTAAAATCTATGACAAAATATCATTTTGGTTTGCATGGGACTGGTATGGATGCCATTTTCTGGAGTCATCCTCTTCCATTGACTACTGCCTCTCCTAAGCCATGTGACACTTCCCCCAACCGTCACACTTATCCCATAGAATAACTGAGGAGAAATCAGGAACAAGTCAAGAATAGAAACAGTTGTTAGGTTAGATTATAGTCCTCAGTGTAAACTAAGCTAACTAAGTGCCTATTTCAACAATACACCTACACCTCCTGTAGGTACTGCATAGGTAAGAAGACAGCAACTAAGGTGGGGGAACTTGGATTGGGCCACAGAGTGGCTGAAGTCTGGGTCATGACATGTGGGTGTCTTTCAGTCCAAAGCCTGTGACATAAGCCCCATTCTTACCACATCCTCCAACAACATAAATCCAAAGAATTTGTACTGTCTCATTGAATGGTAATTATATGCCAGGCAACCTTTCAGAATAATTTTTCCTCAATTATTGTTTGCTTGTGATGGGGGGCATAGCTCTCTAGTTAACTTATCCCATACCATCACCATCCAATGTGTATCTGCTTTCAGGAGCCACGCTCCATGGTGGAAATGGGATCACATATGAGCATTGCATTTTCCAAGGAAGAGATAACACCATTACCTTGTTATGCTGGTTGTCCTGATGGTGATTAACCTTTGACTCTAGAGAAAATGTCTCCTGTTTCTTTTTCTGCTGAAGAATAGTAAGAGGTACTAAGTATACCCATCATGGGAAACAACAACCACGTAGAGAAAGAAAAGGCTGCTATTTGATTTCCATCTACAGCAGGAGCTTGTGATCACAAAGCGCATTAGAGATATTATTTTCTGATCACTCTCTGAGACACTCCTAAACTTGGAGCTTTCAATTTTTCCCTGATTGCTGAAGTGGCTCCTCACACGAAGATAACATCTTGTTTCCCAAGAAGATAATAGGAAAATGAAGCAGAGTCCGTACACGGGGAGTTGTTAAACAGTTTCAGGATTTGAACTTTCTGCTTCAGGTCATAAAAGTTTGGTCCTGACTTACACAATTAAGGTGAAAAGGATTGAGCTCTCTCCCCTAAGCACGGCTATTCAAGTAAAATCAAAACAAATCATGAGAACACTGGTACTCCTGCTCAAGTGTGTGAGCTTGGTTTCCTCCCTGATCAGACCAGAGTGTTCAGATACGAAACATCTAGTGAAGAACTCGTGTTATGTCTGAGTATAATACAGTAAGACTCACAACTAACAGTTCAGGCTTGTCAATACTGTTACTTCAATAGAAGCACAATCTAATCAGACATGGCTGTCCTGAAAAATTTCTATGAATACAGGCCAGGGACTAGGAAAAGTCCAAGAATTGCCTGAATGGCTGACTGATTGACTTATTAATTGAATGAGTGATTTGTGAGTGCATCCAGGGGTCGTGGGGGTGAGCATGTGCATTCATGCACAAGTTGGCACATGATGGAGATTTCCTAAATACAGAGGTCAAAAGATAGTACCCTCCTCTAACACGCTTAGACTATTCCTCTGAGGCAGTTTCTCCAGGAGCCCAAAGTTACTGTTTCTTGGCTAGCCTGGAAGCCAGCATCTAAGATGCACACTTCCATCCCTCATTGCTGCAGAAAGAATGTTCAACCCCAGAGCTTTTTGTTTCCCCCCACAATTTTTGGATTTGCTCAAGTTCTCTCTCTCTCTCTCTCTCTCTCTCTCTCTCTCTCTCTCTCTCTCTCTCTCTCTCTCTCCTTCTCTCTCTCTCTCTCTCTCCTTCTCTCTCATTAGTTTATTTATTCACTTTACATCCAGGTCACAGCCCCCTCCTCCTCTCCTACTGATGCTACCCTACCATCCTCTTCCTCCATTTCCTCCTCCCCTTCTCCTCAGAAAAGAAGAAGCACCCCTCATACCTGCCCATTCCAACACTTCAAGTCTCCACCGAACTAATCACTTCCCCTTCTACTAAAGCCAGAGAAGTCAGCCAAGCTAAAGAAAAACAACCCAAAAGCAGGCAACTATATCCATGTCAGACATGGCCCTCGGTCTTCAGGAGACCTACATAAAGGCCAAGCTACCCATCAGCTACACGAGTGTAGGGGGCCTAGGTCCAATCCATGAATGCTCTTTGGTTAGTGTTTCTGTCTCTGTAAGTCCTCATGGTCCTAGGTTGTTTATTGACCCTGTTGGTCTTCTTGTAGAGTTCATGTCCCCTCTAGATTCTTCTATTCTTCCTCTAATTCTTCAACATGATTCCCCAAGCTCTGCTTAATGTTTGGCCATGGGTCTCAGCATCTGTTGGATCTGCTGGTGGGTGGTGCCTCTCAGAGGAAACATATGGTAGGAACCTATCTGAATATCATTAATAGTGTCAGTACTCTATGCCATAGGATGGGTCTCAAGTTGGGCCAGCCATTGATTGGCCATTCCCTCGATCTCTGCTCCATCTTTATCCTTGCACATCCTGTAGGCAGGGTAATATAAGATGGAAGGTTTTGTGTGTGGGTTGGTGTCTGCCTCCCTTCACTGGAAAGCCTACCAGGCTATAGGAGGAGGCTACTGCATTTTCCATATCCCCCACTTCTAGGATTCTCAGCTGGAGTCATGTTCATATCCTCCCAGGAGCCTACCCTGTCACAGGTTTTCAATGTGTCCCAGAGATGCTCCGCCCCATCAATTTCCCTTCTCTCCCCCAGCCCTCTCACCTCCCACCCTCACTCTCCCTACACCTAATCCTCACCTTCATTCCTTCCCCACCCCCTCTCCTGCCAAGTTCCCTCTCCATCTACTTGTGATATTGATTTTTCCCCTTTAGAGTGAGATTCAAGCATCTTCCCTTGTGCCCTCCTTGTTACTTAGCTTCATTGGGTCCTGGATTTTAGTGTGTTTATCCTGTATAAGATGGTTAATATCTACTTATGAGTACATACTATATCTGCTTTTCTAGGTCTGGGCTTCCTCACTTACAATGGTATTTTCTAGCTCAATCCATTTGCTTGCAAGTTGCATGATTTCCTTTCCAGTTTCTGGCTATTACCAAGAAAGCTGTTATGAACATAGTTGAGTAAATCTCCTTGTCATGTGGTGCAACATCTTTTAGGTATATGCCCAGGAGTGGTATTCTCGGTCTTGAGGTAGAGCTATTACCAAATCTGAGAAAGCTCCAGATTGATTTCAAAGTGGATGTACAAGTTTGTACTTTCACTAACAATAAAGAAGTCTTTCCCTTATGTGCTGTCACTTGAATTTTTTATCTTAGTCATTCTGATATGTGTAAAATGGAATCTCAGAGTCATTTTGATTTGCATTTCCCTGATGGCTAAGGATGTTGAGGATTTCTTTAAGTGCTTTTCAGTCATTTGATATTCCTCTGTTGAGAATTCTGTTTAGCTCTGTAACCTATTTTTTAATTAGATTATTTGGCTTGTGTATAATTTCTTGAATTCTTTATATATCTTGGATATTAGCCTTCTGTAGATGTACAGTTGGTAAAGATCTTTTCCCAATCTGCAGGGTGCCATTTTGTTCTATTGACGGTGTCCTTTGCTTTACAGAAGCTTTTCAGATTCATAAGGTCCCATTTATTAATTGTTGATCTTAGTGCCTGAGCTGTTGGTGTTCTGTTCAGGAAATTGTCTCCTGTGCCAATGAGTTCACTTTTTTATTCCACTTTTTTACTCCACTTTTTATTCTATTAGATTTAGTGTTTTATTTGCTTATTTATTTATTCACTATACATCCTGATTGTAGTTTCCTCCTTCCTCTCCTCCCAGTCCCTCCGTCCCTCCTTCTTGCCTCTTCCCTATTCCTCAGAAAAGGGGACACCCCACGTCAAATCATAACTGATGATGTCCTCTTCCCCTGTGGCCTAAAAAGGCAGTCCATCCAGGAGGGGGTGATCAAAGAGCACACAACTGAGTTCATGTCAGAGACAGCCCCCATTCCGCTTACGAGGGGACTCAAATGAAGCATTAGCTGCCATCTGCTACATCTGTGTAGGGGGCCCAAGTCCAGTCTATGCATGGTCCTTGGTTAGTGCTTCAGTCTCCACAGGACCCTCTGGGCCCTGCTTAGTTTGCTTCATTTGTCTCTTTGTGGAGTTCCTGTCACCTTCAGGTCCTTCTATCCATCCACTCACTTTTCCACAAGACTCCCTATGCTTCACCCAATGTTTAGCAGTGAGTCTCCAAATCTGTTTGGATCTGTTGCTAGGGATAGCCTCTCAGAGGATAGCCTAGGCTCCTGTCTGCAAGTATAGCAAAGTAGCATGAATAGTGTCAGGTGTAGGCTCTCTCCTGTGGGGTGGGTCTCAGGTTGGGCCAGGCATTTGTTGAACATTCCCTCAATCTCTCCTATATCCCTGTACATCTTGTGGATAGGGTATACTAATACTACTCAGCTATTTAAAACAAGGAAATCATGAAATTTGCAGACAAATGGATGGAACTAGAAAAGATCATCCTGAGTGAGGTAACCCAGACCCAGAAAGACACACATGGTATGTACTCACTTATAAGCATATTTCAGACACATAGTACAGGATAAATATACTACACTTCACAGACCCAAAGAAGCTAAGTAATAAAAAGGGCCCAAGGGAGGATGATTAAATCTCACACTGAAGGGGAAATAGAATAGATAGCAGAAGTGGTTGAAGAAAAGGAAGAAGGTAGGAGAAGGAACATAGAAATGAGGGTGGAGATCAGACCTGGGGAGAGCAGGAATAGGAGGACAGAGAGCGGAGAGAAGAGAAATCATGGGCACAAGCATCTCTGCGGCAAACTGGAGACCTAGGAGAGGGTGAATTTCTAAGAAGATATGGGGTGACTCTGGCTGAGACTCCTAGTAGCAAGAGTCATGGAAACTGAAGAGGACACCCTCTAACTAGGACAGGACTCCTAGTGGAGGGAGGGGAACAGCAGCCCATCCACAACACTTTGACCCAAAATAGTATTTCTGGTTTTACATTGAGGTCTTTTATCTACTTGGACTTGAGTGTTGTACAGGGTGAAAAATATGATCTATTTGCAGTCTTCTACCTATAGACATCCTATTATACCAGCACAATTTGATGAAGATGCTTTCTTTATTCCACTGTATGGTTTTGGCTTCCTCGTCAAAAATCAAGTGTCCTTGGGTGTGTGGGTTTATTTCTCAGTCTTCAATTCGATTCCACGCCAGGCTGTCCTTTTAATGCCAATACCATGCAGTTTACATTGCTATTACTTTGTAGTACAACTTGAAATCAGGGATGGTGATTCTCAGAAGTTCTTTTATTGTACAGGATTGTTTTTGCTATCCTAGAATTTTTATTTTTCCATATGAAGTTGCAAATTGCTCTTTCCAGGTCTGTAAAGAATTGTGGTGGAATTTTGGTGGGAATGGCATTGAATATATAGATTGCTTTTGGTAAGATGACCATTTTTAATATATTAATCCTAATGGTCCACTAACTTGGGAGATCTTTCCACCTTCTGATATCTTCTTCAATATCTTTCTTCAGAGACTTGAAGTTCTTGTCACACAGGTCTTTCACTTGCTTTGTTAGAGTTATACCAAGATACTTGATATTATTTGTGGCTAATGTAAAGGGTGTTGTTTCCCTATTTTCTTTCTCAGCCCATGTATCATTTGTATACAGGAGAGCTACTGACTTTTTGAGTGAATTTTGTATACAGCCACTTTGCTAAAGATGCTTATCAGCTATAGGAATTCTCTGGTAGAATTTTGTGTAGGCAGGCTTTGAGATCTCCTATTCTCAGGCTCCACCCAGTGTAGAACTGGTGTCTCCTCCTGGCTGCCTTCAAACCAATATGTAGACTTCTTGGTTCCTCCAGCACCATGTCTGCCTGCACACTGCCATGCTTTCTGCAATGATGATGATGTACAAATCTCTGAAACTATAAGTCATCCCCAATTAAATATTAGCCTCTATAAGAGGTGTCTAGGTCATGGTGCCTTTTCTCAGCAATAAAACGCAAGCTAAGACAGAGAGGATTTAAAGGAACAAATGGCAAGCATCACAGGGCCAATACTCAAGTGAAGGGATCTTTATTTATAGCAACCCAGTGGAAAGTCCCTAGTTAAATGTTAGCTGCTAGTTTCTGGTTGGTTATAAGAGTTGACATTGAACTGGGTCTCCTTGTACAGAGATAGGAACACATTGTACATGAGCTCTCTCAGTCTATGAGCCTAATTTGTCATCTAAAAGACATAAAGGCACAATACACATAAAACCGCATCACTCACCACTTGCTACACAGTGAGGGAGCAAAAAAAAAAAATATCTTAAATTACTCTATCTTCCTCAAATAGTGGGGGATACACAGAAAAACAAGCCAAATTTAAATTATCATCTAACACGTTCGTCATAATTTTGGATTCCTGATTTTGGGTCCAGATACTTCAATTCTCCAGCACAGCTGTAGAAATTTTTCATGGACCACATTGTTCCCTTCCTGTTTAGTTCTGTCTTTGAGCAGATACACACTTCCATATGCACATCATTTGAGCATCTCTGATCTTCAGTACATGATCTAATCCACTCAGATAATAGAATATTTTAGGACACTGATGCCCAGTGACTCTTTCTGAATCTGCATTATTAAATCCATTGTGAAGGCCTTCATCCCTTCTCTAGCACTATTAATTATTGATTGGCCCTGGGAACCCAACTTGACTGCAGTCAGAAAAAGTTGGGTGGTGCGTAGACTATGCCTGCTAAAGCTGTCGGGTAAAGTTCTCTCTAGTTTTTTTTTTTTTTCTCTACCCAAGGAGGTTTTTCTCTTTATCTTTAGACAGAGGCAGAGCATATTGAGGGGCCTTCTCTTCAACCACCCTCAAAGAGGAATATTTGGGACTCATTTGGATTTCAAACACACAGTCTATGTTTTCTGCAGGGTGAGGAAATATGTCATAAATAATAACTGTCTCCATTTCTCAAAGAGAAGGCACCATTGCGGGCTCTTTCCACTCCTCCTGCTCCAACTCTAGTTTGATGAAGTATGCCAATGAAGTTGTTACCATATAGTACAGGATTCAAATCCAATTCCAGTCAAGAAAGACACATAAAAGAGCTATTACCAACTCCTGCCTTACAAATTCAGACTATGAGCTTTATGTATATGTTCACAGTTGTCCAAAATCTTCACACACTCACCCTTTGTGACATTCTATGAAATACATGAGTATGTTGTTTTCTTATCAAAGGAATGGAAGAGCACTAACATCAACACTACTGAAGACCAAACACAAGTGAGTGGTGGTATATGAGTCAAAAGAGCCAACATGCAAATGACTATGGATAAATTCATATAAATATAGTGTCTATGAGTAAAGAAGATAAAACACAAGGATTTATGGATCAGGTGTGAATAAGAAATGTTCTCCTCACATTCACAAGTCCCTGGCTGGTGGAACTATTTCAGGAAGCAGTAGAAATTTTAGAAGGTTAAGAAAGTAGGAATTATCATAATGAGTGAGTTCACCCAGAAGCAAAAAGAGTCAAATGGTATATACTCACTTATATCGAGACACTAGGCCAAGGGGTACGCCCCCATGATAAACTTTACCTACCAAGAAAGTGGGTCAGAGGGGAGAAAATCCTATTGAGACTTTAGGGGTGAGAAGCCTGGAAGAATGAGGAAATAGAGGGATCCAGTGGATCCTGGAAAAATACAGGCGGGTCTGGGCCCTCTAGTCCTCCTCAAACTATGGCACCAGCCAAGGAAAATATAGCAGTAAACTTCGAACCCCTACCCAGTCTAGCCGATGGACAGGACATTCTCCACCGTTAAGTGGAGAAGGGGATCTGACTTTCACACAAACTCTGGTGCCCCATATCGGACCATGTCCCTTGGATGGGGAGGCCTGGTGGCACTCAGAGGAAAGATAATAAGTCACCAAGAAGAGACTTGATACCCTAGGAGCATATACAGGGGGAGGAGGTCCCCCTCAGTCACAGACATAGGGGAAGGGAGTAGAGGGGGAAACGGAAGGGAGGAAAGAAAGGGAGGATACAAGGGATGGGCTAACAATTGAGATGTAATATGAATAAATTAATAAATAAATTTAAAAAAAAAAAGAAAGTAGGTACGTAGGGGCATGTCCTTGTGGGGTTTCTTGCTCATAGGTGCTTCCTCCTCCTCCTCCTCCTCCTCCTCTTTTCATCCTTTTTCCTTTTCTTTCTCCTTCTTCCCTTTTCTTCTCTTCTCCCTCCTCCTCCTTTTTCCTTCCTCTATTTCCTTCTTACTTCTTCTCCCCTTGTCTTCCTCCATTTTTCACTTCTTCCTTCCCCTTTCTTCCTCCATTCCTCTCTCTTCCTACTATTTTTGTCTTCCTCCTCTCTTGCTCCACCTCATGCTTTCTTGCCACCATAAAGTAATAAACTTTGCTCCATAACAGCCTTCAGCCATAATGTTTTCTGTGGTCCTAAAACACAGGTTATGCCCAGTGATGAATGGATCCTCTGAAGTCATGCACCAAATAAATCCCTCTACCTTTAAACCTTTTCTCTAGAGTTGATCAGTCAGAGAGGAGCAAAGGTCTCACAAACACCAACACCAATGACCATCTGCAAGTCTAAATATTTGATAACAACATGAAGTCAGTCATTGTAATGCACAGTAGAAAGCTCAGATTCTGCCTTTGTAATGAAGAGTCTGCCCTTCACAGTTTTTAATCTGATAGGAAATGGCATGAAACTGTTTCATGTACATACCAGCTCTGGTTTCCAAAATGCCATGCACTCTAAGAGCAGAAAGCATGGTTCATTTTATTGATAATGGCAGTATACTATGTTCTTGGAGACTGAAATTGTGCCTAAGTGGCACATGCTTGCTAAGTGACTTACTGAAGGAGCAATTTGTGTGACACTTTATAAATGATGTGTAACTACAGTGGGGAAAAATCACTGTATTGCTGTTTGACTTCTCTTCTTCTAAGGTTCAGATTACGTCTTAGCTCCTCCATGAAGCAATCTGTGGTTTCCATACTAACACCTAGTGTTAGCACTTCTCTGTTTAAGAGCCACAACACCTGGATGTCACTCCTTTCCATCAGTCATTCCCATTAGTATATGTACATCGAGGATGTGCCAATGCTCCCATCAGTAGTGCATGCACATCAGGGCCATGTTTTCTGTTTCCACACTGTTCCCATCAGTGCATGCATATCAAGGACCATGCTCATTTTCTGGCTAATTTAAACAGGGTGCTGTGAAATTATTGTGAACATTCTTAGGCAGACATTTGCTTCCATGGTCCTGGATATATGCCGAGGAGTAGAAATGACAAAATAAAGGTCTGACACTGAAGTCTAACTCTTAATCTCTGCTCCATCAACATGTTATTAAAAAATATAGAGGGAGTTAAAGTTACAAATGAAGTAAAGGCTGTTTCTCAGATTTTTAAGAAATAAAGAGATGATCTGATGGCATCTATACAGGCTCAATAAATTCACACAATAAAAGTGGAAGGAATATAAGAGATCAAGACATTCAAGGAGAGAAGGGCAAACTCTGCCTTTGAAGATGGGGCTGGACCTTTTGAAGTTGGAAAGGAGTAAGAAATTCAGACTCCTGACACATCTCCATCATATAGAAGACTTCAACAGCACACAGATACACGACCACTAGGGCCCCAGTAACCTTCAGCAATAGAAAACAACACCTGATCCAGTATGACAAATGTGTATTTAAGCTTTGTGGATGTAAGCTGATAACCTGCTTCTTGAAGACTCTATATGCCAAGCATATTTTTAAAAACAAACATGTTCCCCTCTAAAACTATGTTTCTTCTATCTCTCCCCCTGTGTGGGCTACAGGGATTTTTCTGCCTACTACTGTTCTTGTTTTATTATTTTGATCTGCCTCTTATAGTTGCAAAGTTAGATGCAAAGATTCACAAGGAGCCCTGTCCATAGTGCTCTCCACAGTGCCTGCCTCAAAGAAGGGTCCCTAAGTATTCCTGCCTCCTGTGTCCTTTCATCTCTTGTGGCTGCCAAGTAAAAGCATCCCAAGCCTTCTTTCTTTTTACTTTTTTGCGCAAGGACCCTTGAGTGTGTGAAAACCTCATCAACACACAACTTTATGGGCTACTTTGGAACAGATAACGTTTTTCCCTTACTACTATGTTTATTTACACTGACCCTATCCCCCAATGGAGAGTACCCTATAAGCAGACTACTGCAGCAATGTCACAAAGGGCTTTCCTGTCAGCTTTCATCTCCTTCCTCATCATCCCTCCAGGGCAGCCAAAGAACCCTTAGTCTCGCATCTCTTTATTCCCTTCTGCTGATAAATAGTTTCTCATTCTAATACTTTGACCTTGGTTTATAAAATCATAGATGACTTGGTCCCCTTGGACTTTACCAGGCTAGCAGTGTATCATTTTTTTTCTCTTACCTTCTTTGTCCCAGCACACTGAACTTTCTTTAAAGTGAACATTTTCTACTTATCTTGCTCAAAGATCCTAAATGTTGAACTCCTAGTTCCGATTCCTAGAAAGGACTATGAGAAACAAATTGTTATGGTCCATTTTCAGTATAAGGTGTGCTTAGAATTCATCAGCCATCAGCGTTACAGATAAGTAGGAAGCACTGGTCTCCATTTGTCCCCTAGCTGGTGGGTGGGTCCTGCCTATCTCAGAACTCTGAGATCAGAACAAAGGGGGGGGCAGTCTCAAGTCAAAAACTGTTCAATAGATGAAGCTTTGCTTCCTAAACCAATAGGATGAAGAATTAGGAAAGGGGCAAGGCCTGGCCTACAGGAGCAGAGGACAGGATTTTTCTTCTCGATCTGGAGACTTTAAAAGAACCACTATCCTATCTCTGGTGCGCATGCCAGCCCTTTTTGCCTTTTTCTCTACGTTGTGTCTTTTCCTGCAGAGCGGCGTATTAAAGGCTCTTGCCTTCAGTTCATCTCTTGAATTTGTTATCTTTTTTTCCTAACAACATGCAGGATTAAGCGACAAGAGGACAAAGACAACAATGCTCCGACAAAGGTTCATAAAGATTGTTGTGAACATCAGGGAGTCCAGGCCTGCAGTAACGGAACATAAGCCAGGGTCTGCCTTCCACTTTAAGTCATATTAATGCCTTGAAAGACTTGTAATATTTTTCTTTTATACAAAAAAAAACCAAACAAACAGATATCTTCTAAGAAAAAAAAATATGTACAAGTTACAACGACAAGAACAGGAAAGCTATTTTTCATAGAAAATAATCGAACCGATTGACAAACTTTCACCATTGGATTTATTGAACACCTATGCTCTACAGGAGTAGCAATTAGAATTTCTTAAGCACTAACTCCTTAACTCTTTAACCCAGGCTGACTGAATACAGCCATGGCCACGCCTCTTTCCTCTTTGTAGTTTAACTTTAATTAGAACAGAGTCATTGTTGGCTGCACAGGGAACTGTGTGGTATCTCAGTGCACCGACAGAGCACTTAACAGTTGGATCAGGAAATAGCCTAATTATCATGTCAGATGTTTGTCATTTCTTTGTGTTAGGAACACGGAAAATCCTCTCACTTGATGATTTTGAAACGCTCAGTTAATTGTTGTCAATTATAGTCACCCTACCGAGTAATATACAACACTAATGCTAATCTGCACCGCTGGACCCAACAGCCTTCTCTCAGTCCCTCCTCATTAATTTGTGTTACCCACTCCCATATCCATTTATAAATTTTATCTTTCAGATTATAATATAATTACATCACTTCCTCCCTTCCTTTCTTTCTTCTAAATCCTCCAATACCCTTTTACTTTACTTTTTTATTTCTTCTCCATAAAGAAGTGGCTATTTTCTCAGCTTGGGTATCTTGGTTTGCATGTACCCTTCTAACACAGTCTAGGGAAGATGGCAGTTACCATCATTGAGCTAATTTCCCAAGAGTCTTTGGGAGGTTTCAACTGTATCTGTGCTACTGTTACCACAGGAGAACACATATCCTGGAAAATGAGGGAAGTGGAACAGAACCAAGTGTCCCCAGTCAAGACCAGGATCTGCTGATCTCATCAACGCACAGGCACAAGAATAAGCCCAGCCATGACCACCTGGGGCTGTCCTTCAGTTCATGATATTGGGTTATTGTGGTTGTTTGTAGCCGCTGAACTGTGTAGTGTCCAGAATTCATTGTTGCAACTAACGCTGTGTTCAGAATTTTACAGGTATTTTCAAATTTCAAAAATGGCCACATAAGGTATTGTTCTGTCCTATTTTTTGCTTAAAAACAAAACAAAACAAAACAAACAGTCTCAGGGCAAAGTAAGAATACAAACACATGATTGAGAGAGGAATGGGAGGATACAAGGGATGGGATAGGAATTAAGATGTAATATGAATAAATTAATAAAACATATTTAAAAAAAGAATACAAACACAGAGAAATCGAAACCCAGGAGGTGAACCTTGCCTCTGTTATTGCAGCACCCTTCTCTTCCTAAACAACTGTTTAGAAAGTAGTGCTCACAGCCATCCTGCCATTTGAAACCACTGCTGCTGCTCAGGCACAGGAAGAAAGTCTCAGGCTCCAGGGGCAGATTTTATAAAGTCTGTTTCACTAATCGTTAAAGAGACTGCGTCTACGTCTCATTCACTGCCATTCAGGTGATCAGCCCAGCCTTTGTTCTGAAAGCACGTGTCAAAGAACAGCAGATGACAAGAGAAAGCTCTGCCCTGAACACTGTTGCTGTAACAACCATGCTCCTTTATGCAATGGTTTTAAGTTTTAGTTATTTTTATTAGTGTGCGTGCATGCGTGCATGCTTGCTTGACCCTGTGTGTTTGCCTACAAGCATGTATGTGCATACAACCCATGTGTTCAGTGGCCTCAAAGGCTAGAAGAGAGAGCCAGATCCCCTGCAGCTGGAGTTACAAATAGCTGTGAGCGTCTGTGTGGGTGTTGGGGCTTGAACGCAGGTGCTTTACAACAGCAACAAGTGCTCTTAACAACTGAGCTGTGTCTCCAGCCTCACATTCATTTATTAATGGTTCTCAATCTCTAGAAAATTTAATGTAGCGGCCAAAGTGGCCTTGTATGTGGTCTCTGCCTGTTTCTGTCATTCTGTTTCTTTCTTTCTTTTTTTTTTATTTTATTTTATTTTTAATTTTATTAATTTATTCAGATTACAACTCAATTGTTATCCCATCACTTGTATCCTCCCGTTCCTTCCTCCCTCCCTCCCTCTTTCACCCTATTCCTCCTCTCTCCTAGGTCTATGACCGAGGGGGACCTCCTCCCCCACTATATGGTCATAGGCTATCAAGTCTCATCTTGGTAGCTTGCTTATTCTTTCTTTGAGTGCCACCAGGCCTCCCCACCAAGGGGAGGTGGTCAAATATGGAGCACCAGAGTTCATGTCAGAGTCAGTCCCCACTCTCCACATAACTGTGGAGAATATCCTGCCCATTGGGTATCTGTTTTTTTTTTTTTCTGTTCCTCCTCATCAACTCATCTGACATTGGTTCAAATACTTTATTTCATTCATATAACACTTTCACGCCAACTTATATTTTCAAACAGATGATGGTTTCAATATTGAAGTTCATCTATACTATCTGTCTGCATTTTTAGAATCAGAACTTCTATCTAATATGGATATTTGAAAGGTGGAAAATGTTCCAGTAGCCAGACTCCTAGACTTTTTTTTCTGAGAAAAAAAATTGCAAATCTTATGCACATCTGCCTAAAAGAACTCCTAATGCAGAGAAGAAACTTAACTAAACACTATTGATGGGCACTGCAGAGACCTTCCTCCTCCAGAGAGGTCAGAGTTCACCATATGAGAGTTTCCTGTGATTTTCAAATTTCAGTCTAAATGTACACAGCATTATTTCTGATTTATCAGGCAGAGGAGATGAATTGTGGTAATTGATTCATAAAGGTATCCCAAAATTACACAAATGAATATACGATTCAAAGTCAAAAACTGAGGGACATATTTTTTGAGAACAAAAAAAAAAAGATGGTTTTAGCTACAAATGTCCAGATCTTTTTCAGGAGCCTAGCACCCTGTTCTAATGACAGATACTGGAGAATGTCAACTTGATCCCAACACCTTGCTCTCTTGGGATAATTGGTATATTCTGGCTTCAATGCTAACAGAGAATTTTGCTGTAGAGAAAAACCATTTTCAGAATAAATTTCAAAACTATTTCACAAATACTAAAAATGCAATGTTCTCAAGATAGACAGAAAAATATAGAGACCAGCCGTACACCCAGTCTATGACAGGCTATCTCGTCCCCGCTGATGGCCTATGAGATCGTATCTCAGGAATACAACACAGCCCACTGCTTCTCCACTCTGCCATTAGGGCCATGTGGTGATGTTGGTTGCAAATGAGAAAACCAAAATCGATATTTTGACTTAGACTCCCCTACTATAAACACTTATCTGTCTGTCCATCCTAACAGTTGTTAGAATCAAGCAGTTTCATTTAAGAATTTGTACCCTTCCATATCTCTGGAGCATATTTTGAAGGAAGAAGCATTACATTCCTAAGATGTAGTGTGCAATAGCAAGCTAAGGTTCCCACCATAAGGCCAGATACATGCATCCAAATGTCATTTTAAAGATACCAGAGTGGGTGGGATAATAATGCAAAAAGATTAAATTTCAAGGAAGAAAAGCTTCAAAATATGACAAATAAGCACTATAAACTTCTTTTTCACATTTAGGTCAGCCTTTGTCAGCCAGTGAAGCAGAAGAAAACATGCTTCCTGCTTCTTTTAATTGCAGAAGTATGCATACTGTAGAACTGTAGAGTCCTAACGCATTACACCTCTGTCCTTAGGTATGCAGACCCACTGAAATGTCAGCTCTGTGAGAAGACAGGCTTCTCAGTGGCACAAGTTTAACTTAGAAAAGTTTGTGTCTCATAAGAGAGTCCATAACTGGATGATGGCAGGAGGAAGGGATGGCCAAGAGGTCGCCAGAGCTCCTTCACACAAGCACACTTGTGAGCGCTGTCCGTGGTGACGCACGCCTTTAATCCCAGCACTTGGGAGGCAGAGGCAGGTGGATCACTGTGAGTTCGAGGCCAGCCTGGTCTAGAAAGTGAGTCCAGGACAGCCAAGGCTACATAGAGAAATCCTGTCTTGAAAAAGAAAAAGAAAAAGAAAAAGAAAAAGAAAAAGAAAAAGAAAA
>OU015751.1:11897814-11949785 GCA_907169655.1 Acomys percivali
GAAAAAGAAAAAGAAAAAGAAAAAGAAAAAGAAAAAGAAAAAGAAAAAGAAAAAGAAAAAGAAAAAGAAAAAGAAATAAAAAAACAATCAACACTTACAAAGTTGGGCTATGACGTACTCTGGGCTTTCCAGCCCAGCCGGCTGAAAAGTGAAACACTAATACATATTGAAATAAGAGCAGGTGCATGTATATTCTGTATACAGGGCCAAGAGAATCAAGGAGAAAAAAAAGAACCCACTTGAAATGGGGAATAATCTTCTTCGTTGAAGATTATCTTGTTCAGTGTTCATCTGAAACAGGCTGCCTCTGCCTAGGGACAGACAGCATATGAAGAGAATACTGTGAACGGCTTAGGTGGAAAGAACACAGAGAATGAGGGTCATCCTGCTGCACAAACAGACACTAACAGCACATTCAGGAAGAGAAAATGGAAAGGGGGGAGTATGAGGTTTAAATTGCATCGATTTTTAAAGACATTTCTTAATACAAATAATCTCTACTTTTCGTGATGTTTCAATCTCGTGTTGAATGGGGTCTTAGAAAGTCACCGGGGACTTATGCCTCAAGCGTCTACAGGGGAGGAAGGACAAAATAGAGGAGTTGGCTTTTCAAAATAATCTCTTAAATGAGCACAATTTATAAAACTGCACCAGCTAACGACTCCCCATTTCCCATTACAGCATGTCTGGGAGTGTGTGATGGCTGCTGGGGAGACACAAATGAAGATGGTGTCTTGGTGCTGCCCCTGGAGTCGCAGCAGCTTTTCTTTTTTTTATATGAAAGGAAACACATGAACATTATTACCTGATGGTTTCAGGTCGAGGAGGAAATAAGAGCAGAGACAGAGAAGCAGCGAAATACCTCGTAGAGGGTCCTTGGGCTGTGATCCGGTGCTTCCACACTGTCTACAGAACAGATGGCTAGAGTCTGTAAGGAATAACACTTCCAAGGAAAACAAAAACATGTACAAATCTGCCTCAGTGGGACCAAGTTGGCAGAGTAGCATAATGCACTCTGGACAAAGTAGGTGGAAATACACCTCAGTGTGACAAAGGATGGGAGAGTACCATAGGCCAAACTAAATGGACTGCTCATGTCTGTTTCACGATAAAAAGTGGGAAAGGTAATAGTATAGGTTATACACTACCACTCCCCAGACGGCTCCCACAGATGGTTAGAATGTTCTTTGCATGCTAAACCCCCTTTTTGGAGAAGCAACGTCTATTTAAAATCACAGTCTACTTGTCAGCATGGTTTTCCCAACCACATAGGTTTGATGAGACTGAATAGAAGACACAGGATGGCTTTGGTGCATTAAATGGCATTAATGTTTCCTGCACAGACCGTATTTACAAATATCACCCACGGCTATTGAGTCCTCTAGCCTACCTAACATGGAGAGTATTTTCAAACTCCATAGCAGTTGTCCAAAGCTACTGATAGCACCAAAATCTAAATACACTAATTGGTTTTTCTCCCCATATACACAGTAATGATGGAGTTTGATTTAAAAATCAAGTAGAGTAAGATATTAACTAATTGTTAACAATATAATTAATAAAACGTTAGGTGAATGTGACACTTTTCAAAGCATTTTACTCTAATCGACCATGGTAGCTGAGATGTGGGAAGGATGCTTCCAGAAAGGAGACAAACTAGTATGTCACCTGTACTTAATACTCCTCGTCACATCCTTGTGGTCATAAAAATCCAAAGAAATGCATGCAAGGGAACAAGCCAGTATAATGTGATCAGCACAGCCTCGAAATAACATTTGCCAAAAAGCAACAGTGGGCATGTGACCCAGCAACTCAAATCCTGGCTGTGTTGTATATGATAATTAGGAAGTCCATCAAGCTCGCTCTTAGGGTAGAGTCTGAGATCCAATGTGAGTGAGTTCAGCATGTGTCAATCAGCGGTCCTGCCACTGTTAATTGCTTGCATTGCCAGTGCTGTTCAAGGATTAATCTGTAATGATCCATGAATATTTTAAACTGCACTTACGATGTTAATATACCACAGACAGGACTGTAGTCGTTGGGTTGTCCTAATAATTAATATAGCCTCGCATCATTTTTCTGCTTAATGACATGCTTGCTTTTCTACAGTGGAGGGCAAACGATGATTTAATTCCTTCTGCCTTTCTTTGTTTGTCTCTTGCAATTTGAAGGTGCCTGTTGACAGAGCAGCCCCCTCACAAGTCAGCCCCTGTAGGTGAGCATCTCCATGCCTGATCAATACTGCTGACATTCCATGGGCATTATGTTCATTTTGCAGCAAATCAGCTGCTTAAAGAAAACACAATAGGTGGAGGATGCTGAAACACACCCTTACGTATGCCATCCTTTGGAACACTCCAAATGACGTCTAGGCATTTCTGTTAATGAGCATCTCAGTTTTGTTAGTACAACACTTGGATGTTGGCTCCAATTTGATTTTACTTGTGGATACCTTTTACGACTTGAAAATAGTGGCAAGTTCTCAAGATAAAACACATACATAGGAAATGTCTCAGCCTATAAAAAGAAGATATCTTTACAGCCAGAATACAATTCTAATTGCTACAGATAACATATGCCTGATGCCACCAATAGCCCAGCCTAATTCTAATGCCCTGGGGGGCACTATGATACAAATAGTACGTATATCAAATATCCAATATTTTGTTCATAAGTTCCCAATCACACAGATTCAAACTTGCAACAGAAATCCAGTAATTCCCATATCGTAGCATCATACAGAGAGTTCAGTTTCATTATGTAAGTTATATATGTAATTCATATGGTTTTCTACTGTACCATATTAATTCAAAAAGCTATTAGCCTCCATATAAGGATGAAAAGGTCTTCCCATAGTATGAAGAGGAATGGGGCTTATGTTTGGGGTACCTACTTTCTATAGCCTTTAATTTTTCTTAAATATATTAAGAGGAAGGAAACACAAGGTTTATTTGTTTTAGTCTGCAGCCAGCTTCTCATGGAGAATCTTAAAAATCAAGTGCTTTTACTATTGCTGTGAAGCAACACCCAGGAGCCATGGGCATCTTGGGTTCCTTACCAGCTTTGGGCTTCCCAGGATACAAAGCAAATACTCTTTGTTAGTACTGTGGATGTACACAGCGTTCATACTAGCTCACATTCTAGGCCAGAAAATGCATCTCAAGGATGGTTTTTTAAAAAAAAAAAAAATATATCAATCATAGAATTCTCCCAGGACAAGGTAGATTTAAGCTGGAATTCAATGAAAAGGTTAACTGTAAGATCCAGAAATACATGATGATTAAGCCACATATTTCTTGACAACTCAGGCTCAAGAAAAAAATCTCAAGGGCAATCTAAGAATATTTTTAGATGAGTTAAAATTAAGAGAGCACTTATCAAAACTAAGGGGATAGCACAAAAGCATTTCACAGAATACAGTCCCATTCACAACAGAAACTCTCAGCAAGCTAACAGAGGGAACATTTGCTGCAACATATCTATTGATAGTGCAGTGACCTATTTAATCATAAGACCTTCGTTAGCTTTTTGAGCATAAATTATAATTAGAAACAAATTAATTTTGGAAATCAAGACATAAAACTGTGTGCCCTCAGGAGATGAGCTGTTACATAAGCACTTGAGTCATAGAACCAAGACTCAGTGTGGTCCTGGCCATGGCATCATCTATAGGGTCCTTTACACTTAAAGCTCTCACTTTAAACACCCCTCGTGGGCGCACAATGCCAGGTAGACCAGCACTCAGAGCAGAGTTCCCTTGGCATTCACCCTGGGAAGGTTACCAGAGTCTGATGTGCTCTGATTTTTACATCTTAAAAGCATCATAAAAGTTGTTAGTTTTCAACATTATTATTTCGTTTTTCCACCATGTTTCTATAAATGGCAATTCTAACTTTCAACCAAATCAAAAGAACAAACACCATTGCTTTGAGCTGAAATTCGTAGTCTTAGGGTATAGGCTAAATAGGAGACGTAATTTTCTTACTGGATGAAAAATATAAATTGAAAGTGAAAATCAGGCTGCAATTTGGGGCATAAAAATACTACATCATTGCGATATATCCTCGGATACAGATAAACTACAATGTCTATTTTACTTTTTTTTCTAGTGTATTAAATTTGTGCAACTATTAAGCACTTGGTTAACCCATCTAAAACTGGCCAGTCTGAGAAGTGGGGTGTTGCTATGGCAGGTTTGAGGCCTCTTTCCTCTAACTTTTAAAGTCTCCAAAATCTCAGAGGATTGTTCCATACAATCCTCCCCATCTCATCCAACTTAGAAGCTGTGCTGGCCAGAAAGGAAGGGGGAACAGCCACAGCTGCTGAGGCTGGCTGAGCAGCCCCACGTATAATGAGCAATGCATTTACACACAGACAGCCACATCACTGAGTGCCCTCAGGGCTCACACAGTTCATAATAATCTCCTGAAATGACTGCTGCTGCTTGCGTAGTATTCTCAGAAAATTACAAAGCCGCCGACTTATTTTCTTGCCTTAAAATCCTATTGCCCATTTCCCTAAGGTGACAGTCTATAATGTCTTAAATCTCCTATGAAGCACATTTCCAATATGCATTACGTTAATACTTTTCTCACTCACTTAGATAGCTTTTTAGGAAGGAAGGAAGGATTTCCCATCCTCATTAATATCACTTCTGATTAGTTACTCTCTATTTCATTTGAGTTCTTTTTTTAACTGTCAAAAGAGCCATCAGCATTGAAAAAGCCATCACTGTTAAAAAGCCCTTATTTACATTAATTTACTTTAAAAACCTGTTCCTTGTTAATTATCATTTAGAGAGAAACAAAGATCCTTAAAATTTTGAGGCCACAAGTTTCTTTCTCCAATTTGAAAAAAAAAAAAATAAGTTAAGCATGCTTTCAAGTTTGCAATATAAGCATCTGCCACATAGTTCTTGATTAAAATTTTTTTTCTCTAAGTGCATTGCTTTCAGGGACCAAGAAAGGGCTCAGCAGTTCAGAGTACATACTGTTCTTATTATAGAAGACACAAGTTCAGTGCCCAGCACCCCTGTAACTCCAGCCCCAGGAGATCTGATAGCCTTTTACGACTTCAAGCATGCACATGTGCACAAGCACAACACACATACACATACACACACATTAGCACACAGATTTAAAAAGCAAAACAAATATATTGCCATATAATTTCAACCACACCAGGTTCAACAACACTTACAAACTTCCATCCTAGTAAATTTACTTTCATTTGATTCTTTTTTTTCTTTCATCAAACTCTCAAGTGCAAATTTGGTGAAACTCAGCTAGATTAAGCTTCATTCAGGCAAAACTCATCATTTATTCCTTGCCTAAACTAGTTTGGAAGATGTCAAGTGAGCAATTTGAGAGGTTAGGATGACACTGGAGACTTTGAAATGCTAATGGCATTTGCCACAAATCTTCATGAAAATGTGTCAGGTAAGTTCATTTTCAATTGTCTTTTCTTCCTCTTCCTTCTATAGGAAAATGGAGAAGCATCCTTTTGGCCCAGTATTCAACCACTTAAAAGAAAACTCTTTTTCTATCTCTCCTTGTAGGTAGGTGGGGCATGTCAGGCTAGGCCATTTAAGCAGAGTAATCTCATGTGACTTCCAGAAAAAGAAGGTTGTCCCTCCTCCCTCACTATGCGTTCAGGAACTGAGACAGGCATGGTGCCTGCGCCTTATGACCTAGTTGCCTCAGTCCCAGCCTGGATGACTAGAATGTAAGCAAACAATGTGTCCATTCATAAATTCAGCTAAGACAGATAGATGCTTATGTAAAATGTACTTGTGGTCGGTTACCATGGCAATGCAAAACAGAAACTTTCTCCTGGTTCACCTTAAAAATATGGCTTTTGGAATATATTAAAATATTCACATATTTCAAACTACAAGTCAAATTGTTATTAGATATTAAATTGGTAATCAGGAAAATATTTTATTATAGATGAAAACATCTAAACAATGCCTATGCTATTTTTCTCAGAAGGGCTTTTATCCCCACACAGAACTTACTGTTTAATATACTACACATTAGTCTTTTAAAATTTATCTTTCTTTATGTGTGTATGTGTGAGGTACACACAGACACCCATTCATGCAGAAGCCAGAAGAAAATGTCTGATTCACCAGAACTAATAGTTACAGATGTTTGTGAGCTGCCTGACATGGGTTCTAGGACCCAAACTCCAGCACTCTGAGAGAGCAGCAAATCATCTTAACTGCTGAGCCATCTCACTAAACTCTCTATCGGTGGTTCTCCAATCACAGTCCCTTTGGGGGTTTCATACCAGATGTTTACATTATGATTCATAACAGTAGCAAAATTACAGTTAAGAAGTACCAACAAAATATAGTTGTGTGGTTACCACAACATAAGGACTGTATTAAAGTGTCACAACATTAGGAAGGTTGAGAACCACTGACATAGATAGTAATCTGAGGTGTGCCCAACAGAGGCTCATAATAGACTGGTACCAATACCCTGGACATCTACCAGTACCCTGGACATCCAATTTTCCATGGCCCTCCTTCCTTCTGAGTCCATTAGAACTCAGCCTCATAAGTGCTAAATCAATCTGCACTCATTTTATTGAAGCTGTGTGAGATGTTGGTAGAGGAAATGAAGGAGATAGCAACATTGAAAACTCTAAACAAACTAGCTGAATCAGATACAGTAGAGCCTCAGGTCAAATGAAAGGCAAGCGACATTCATACCAAGTGCTTGAGTAATGAGAGTTGAAGGTCCATCCATTATGATTTAACCTCGATTGCATGTATTGCCACAGCACGCCTCTCTCTCTCTCTCTCTCTCTCTCTCTCTCTCTCTCTCTCTCTCTCTCTCTCTCTCTCTCTCTCTCTCTCTCTCTCTGCCTTACACTAATTGTAACACCGTTGAACAAAAAATGAATGCCTTGTCCTCATTTTCTGTACCACTTTCACCAGAATTGCTGTGGAATGCATTTTTCTAAAGGAAATAATCCTTGAATGTGTCACAACGTGCACAGATGTGGGTCAGTCAGAATTTAAGGAAAGTCTGTGAAATACCTGGCAAACGAGAATCAAAGGGAAAAGCTAGGTATTGAATGGTATCCCACTGCTCGAAGCACACTCCCTTGCTCATCCCCATCAACTAACTATCCATGAACTCGGCTCCACCTCACTTCTAAGTGGAGGAAGACAAGAGCGGGAGTGGTGGCTCAGTCAGTAAACTCTTGGCTGACAACCACAAGGACCTGAGTTTTAATCTCCCAGAACTCAAGTTCAAGAAAAGTAGGGTACAGTGCACTCCTGTATCCCTAGTTCTGTGAAAGAGGACACATGCAGAACTCTGGGGCTTATTGGCCAGCCAGCCTAGTCTACTTGTTGAATTCCTGGCCAGTGAGAGACCCTGACTCAGAAGAAAAGGTGGACAGCATCTGTGAATATTCAGACAGTCAAAGTTGACCTCTGGCCCCTGCATGCTGAACATAAAACCAGACACAGTAAACCTTTAGAAGAAAAAGGTGGGGAAAAGCTTTGAACTCATTGGCACAGGAGACAACTTCCTGAACAGAGCACCAACAGCTCAGGTTCTAAGGTCAACAATTAATAAATGCAACCTCATGAAACTTAAAAGCTTCTCTAAGGCAATGGGCACTGTCAACAGAACAAAACAGCAGCCTAGAGACTGGGAGAAGATCTTCACCAACCCTACATCTGACAAAAATCCAAAATATATAAAGAACTCAGGAAATTAAACATAATCAAACCAAATAATCTATTTTTTAAAAGGAGTACAGAGTCAAACAGAGAATTCTCAACAGAGGAACATCAAATGGCCAAGAAACACCTAAAGAAATGCTCAGTGTCCTTAGTTATCAGGTCAATGCAAATCAAAATGACTCTGAGATTCCATCTGACACCTACCAGAATGGCTAAGATCAAACATTCAAGTGACATCACATGCTGGCAAGGATGTGGAGAAAGGGGAACACTCCTCCACTGCTGGTGGGAGTGCAAACTTGCACAACCACTTTGAAATCAATCTGGCACTTTCTCAGAAAATTAGGAATAGTGCTCCCTCAAGATTCCGCCACACCACTCCTGGGCATATACCCAAAAGATGCCCCACCATACAACAAGCACATTTGCTCAACTATGTATATAGCAGCTTTATTAGTAATAGCCAGAATCTATAAACAACCTAAATGTGCCTCAACTGAAGAATGGATAAAGAAATTGGTGCATTTACACATTGGAATATTACTCAGCTATTAAAAACAAGAAATCTTGAAATTTGCAGGCAAATGGATGGAGCCAGAAATGATCATCCTGAGTGAGGTAACTCAGACCCAGAAAGACATGCATGGTAAATACTTATATATAAGTGGATATTACCCCAACATAGATGTTCTCTGAGAGACTACACCCAGTGGGGGATCAGGACAGATACTGAGACTTGAGGTTGGACTCCTGGTGGAGCACTGAGGGGCATGGAGGGACCCAGAGGGTTCAGGGTCCCCACAAGGAAACTATCAAGGCTGGTGGATGTGGACCCAGGGGTGCCTGCACTAACTGCTGCACCAATCAAAGATAGTGCATGCAATAAACCTAGACCCCCTGTTAAGATACAGCCAATGGACAGCTCATTCCCCACAGTTGTGGGGAAAGTGGGGACTGCCTCTAACATGAACTCTAGTTGCCCCAATTTGATTACTTCCCCTGGGTGGGGAGACCTTGTGGGCACACAGAGGAAGGGGAAGCAGGCTATCAGGGTGAGACCTGGTCATATGGTGTAGGAGGAGGTCCCCTTCTGTCAGAGGTTTAGGGGAGGGGAATAGGGCAGAAGAGGGGAGGAGGTTAGGAACGGGAAGATACAATTGAGGGGATAACAATCAGAATGTAATCTGGATACATTATAAAGAATTTTAAAATGTCTTAAGTTATTTAAAACTGACTACAGACTTACTGGTATTATGTTGTAATTGTTTAGTTTCCACTTTGGAAGGAGCAGTCCCAACCATAGCAAACCCACTGACACAGGGCCCTCTCGTACTTATGAGCTCAGATGTGTTCATGGGGAAGGAATATGGGATCTGCTACTTGCTCTCTCTGTGTCTGAAAAAAAAGTGTTGTTAATTTTTCTCCCCCGTGATCATATATAAAGCAATGAAGATGAAGGTAAATAATCCACAGAATGTCAAAAGAATTGTTCAAGTTATTGTCCAATTCAGATACTGTTCACAATACACAGAGGTGCTTGTTAGCCGTATGTGGTACTAAAGTGTAGGAGTTTGATGCTGCTACCAAAGGAACTAACTTGGACATCTCAATCCCTCCATCGCCTTCATATTTGCTCTATAGAAGAGGAGCGGGAGAGGAGGGGATCCAGTTCAAACTTGTTGTTGAAGTGTTTTATGAATAATGCACTAACCCCTCGCCCAGTTTTCATTCCTGATGAAATCCAGCCTGTGACTTCCTCTTGGGAATCACTTTAGAGATAAATCAAGGGACATATGTTGAGCAGTGTGTGAGATAAAGCACCCTTTGGGTTGTGAAGTCCTGCATGCAAACGCTAGTCCTCACCATCCCTGCGTGCTATCACTCAGCCAGGGGCAGAAAGATTTTGGAATGCATTTTCCCCTCTCTGCTAATACAGTTTTGCCGAACCACCTTATCCTCTGTCAAAATATCAGAGAAACCTTGGCCAGTCAAGCAGATTCGGTCATGAAGACTGTCTACCAGACCAATTAAACTCCACAACACAAAGGGACCCTTCTTCCCTCTGTTTGGGAGCTCCTCATTAACTAACAACTTAAGTTCCAGTGCAGTTTAGCTCATTAGTTTTGGCTGATGGCAATAGATTGAGAAGGTATTTCTACCAAGGCTACCCTTGTATAACTCTAGAAGGAACACAATGTGCAGGTTGCAATTTATTCTTAATAAAATATAGCAAACGTTGTGCTTGTGTCATTATACTTTCAATTAAAGTGTGTCTCCTGTGCCAGAGTGGACTAGGGAGTCTAAGTGACTGCAGTGCTGTTACCATCTGAGGTACTGAGGTAAGAACTCTCTGGTACATTCTGCAGTCTACAAAGAACACTTAGGGAGACATGAAGCCATTGCAGAAAAGATAGAGATTTTTTTGCCCTATGAATGGCGACAAGCATGTGCCTGGCAAGACTCCTCAGTAGCAGTCAGCAGCATCTGAGAGGACACAAGCGTTCTTCCGGGTAACGAAGAAATGCATGCATCCCTGACCACTTCTGCTCCTCCCAGGCTCTAACCTGAAACACAGCCTGTCCTCATCACTTCCACAACAAAAGCACCACAGATGACCGGGGTGTCCCATGGGAACACTACAGGTGCCTTCCTGACAGACCTTGGTGTCTAGGGGCAATGCTTGAAGCTGTGAGAGACAGGAGACTTCTTGTAACAAAGAGAAGGGGAATTGTTACTCCCAGAGAACACATCTGCCTCTTAAAATGAAAAAGCAGCTGCAAACCCACCTTCTCAATAGGGACAGAAGCTTCAAATAACTATACAAAGGAAAGATCTTCTCATCTTTACCGTCTTACTTCCTCCTACTGAACGTCTTCATTGAGCCACTAACAAGAAGCCAATGTCCTGTGTGGCACAGTCTTTCATTTCAGAGTCTGTGTGCATGTGCGCGCGCACACACACACACACACAAACACACAAAAACATGCACACACACACCACTACAACCACAACCACCACCAGTAATGCCAACATCACCATGGCCACCACCAGCAGCACAACCCCCCCCCAGCACCACAACTACCAATATCACCAAAACCACCAAGAGGAAGAGGGAGCGATCACATAACCAGACACATACAACCTGAGTATATATGCAAATAAGGCTGTAATCAGCAGGAAATTGCCATCAGAAAAGACTTAAAGTTAAGGAGAAAGAAAAACTCTGTGGAGCTTAGAGAATGCCAGTGACCTGAGGAGATGATGTCACTAAAGATAAACGCCAAAATAGACCTAAAACTCTCAGTGATGAGGGGAGTCGATCACATAAAATGGAGAATTAAAGATGCTAAGAGTCATGATTTCATTGACATCTGAGGCCATAAAACTAAAAGAAAGGTTCTAGAAGGAAGTGACTTACATGACATTGTACAAAAACCTATTTATAAAAGTATTTTTAGTATATTAGGGCAAACGAGAGTGGGAGCTTTGAGAACAGTCTTACAATGACAAAGCAGGGCAGACTGTCCCCTTGGATGTCCCTAGAAAGTGGTTTTATGACGGTTTTAGCCAATTTTCAGCCCATTTATAGCTATAATGTATTTACAAGGTGCACACTGTGATTTTCGGGCCACTTCTTTTTTTGACCCAGGCCGTTCTCACTCACTGCTGACCCCCTCTGCCACTCTAGCTGCACAATTCAACTCTGATGAGTGGTGTGGGTGTTCCTGCTAATATCCCAGGGCCTCTTCATTTGTGCAGAAGAAAATACATTTGTACAAGCTAAATACATGAAAATTCTATTTTGAATTAGCAGCCTTGACCTCCTGACCCATTTCACCTCTACTCTCCTTTTTAAATGGTATATCAAGAGCAAAGGTTTAGTATTAATGACAACAACAACTGTAACAAAACACATCTCCAAATAGTAGTTTCTTTGTAATTTTATGCATCTATAGTTACAAAGAGGTTTGTAAAATGGTAAAGAGGTATGTTTTAATGTCTTCATAAAGCAAATCTTTGCTTCAGACTCTTAATCATAATTCGTTTTGAATCCCCAGAACAATTTCTTTTTTTGAAAAAAAAAAAGCTTCCACTCCCCAATATTTTATTATTTATGTCCACTATTTACTATGTACTTATGTGTGGGCTTGTGCACATGAGTGCTGACACCCTAGAGGCCATAAGAAAGTGTGGGATCCATGGAACTGGAGTTATGGGTGGTTCTGACTTGTCATTGGGGTGCTGTGACCTGAATTCCAGTCCTCTGCCAGAGCAAAGTGACCTTAACTGCTGCTCCATCCCCAAAGCAGCTTTACTAATGTAATTAACATATGGTGAATAGCAGGATTAAATGGGCACACAGTGATAATGTTTGGAATGATTAAACTCATGGAGTCATCACCTAAGTCAGCTCATCAGTAACAGCTCTGTTCTATGCAAAGCAAGCTCGGAGAAGCTTCTAAACATCAGCTTGCATGCCCCACAAGGTACAGAGATGTACTCATAACATGAGTGCTGTGTATAAACAAGAGTGGGAAGACTTTTCTTCCTCCTCATATTACACAAGGTCTGTCTCAGTGCCATACTTCAGCCAGACCACACCAACAGCTGAGGACCAAGTGGCTCAGAACATGTGCCTCTGGGGGATATTCCATACTGGAACCATAACCCCTCCCTCTCATCATGATTCAGCCAAAACAGCCCTTGCTGGGCAATGCCTTCCTACACAGGAGAGGCGACCCCCTACTCCAACACTGACCTCTGCTCATTGTGTTGCTGTTGTTGTTGTTGTTGTTTTGGCTTTCCTTTTCTTTTATTTAATTAATTTATTCAGATTAGATCTCAATTGTTATCCCCTCACTTGTATCCTCCCGTTCCTCCCTCTCTCCCTCTTTTGCCCTATTCCCCTCCCCTACGCCTGTGACAGGAGGGGACCTCCTCCTTCTGCTCATTCTTAATGAGTAGCACCAGTGTCATTTTTCTGTCATTCTCATTTTCAAGTCATCAGGCCAGCTGGCCAATCAAAACTCAACTTGAAGGATCACAAATCATTCACTTCTGAAAATCAAATATTTAACAGACAAGTGTAGTGAGAATTTTGGTTTAAAAAAAAAACAAACCCAGTTATGCTATGTAAATATGTTTTTGTTTTAATCCCATGGTTGGCATATGAGACTGTTTCAGATTGTCCACAGCCACTAACTACGATTGTCTCGTGCTCTAGGAGGGGTTCGACTTGTGCCAGCTACAGATAATTTAATTCCAGGAACTCTTGGCGGGTATAAATGGGGGAGTCCAGAGAGAGCCTGTGGCAGCTGTTACTCCCCCTTCTGCTGCCCTTAATGCTGCTGGGCCCAGCTGTTGTTGGTTCCTGCTGCTGAGTTTGCTGTTGCTGGATTGACGAATTGCTGGATATTCTGATATTGTTTTGGACATGACTGGAAATGTGCTTCCATGAACTCCCCTTAGCTTTGGTTGCCTATCAAGAGCTACACAAGTTCAAAACATTCAGTATTCTAGCACAGAGCAATGAGAGGCTCATGATCCTCTTCCCCTAGCTGTTTTCTTAAGGATATGGCCCTTGATAGGCCTTTGCCCCAGTGGACACCCCCACTCCCATGAGTGTAAGGATAACACAAACTGAATTCTGTCATAATAGAGGACAGGAAGTTGAAATGGGTTAATAGTGGATTAAGGATGCCCAGTGGAGGAAAGGTGGTAAATATGAACAAAAATAACATGGTATACATTGCATACATATATGAAATTCTCAAAGACTTAATTAAAATATTGCATTTGAAAAAGTGTTTATCACAGGGAAAGTCTGCATTAGCCCCTGAATCATTCTTCTTCATGGGAGTGAATAAACTTTTTAAAAAAGAACTTATGATAACGCCTTTACTATCACCAAAATCCTCACACCAGGTACTTTCATGCTCAATTTTACCCTAGACAGTGAAGGCACTGTTTTCTCTAAAGGCTTTGAAGAAGAGCTCAGCTTTGTGCACCATTCAAACAGCTTCAGGTTGGCACTTTCAAATCTGTAATTAAGAGACTAAAATGAAAAAAAAAATACACCTTGGGAAAAAATTAGGTCAGACAGAAAATTAATTGGATGACTCTGATTTGGGGAGATAAGAGATGGAATTGCATTGTTTGAGGATAAAGTGGAGTAGAGAAGTGGGATTTTTTTGTTGTTCCCTTAACCACAGTGCTCATATCTTTTTACTAAGTCTATACAGCCCCCACCCCTCAAATAAAAAGGAATATCACAGCTTCAGACACATGTCTTCACTCCAAAATTAAAATAAACCTTAAGGTTGAAACTTCAAGCAAGGATGTCTTCAAAACTCATAACTACTCAAACATTGGCCATCAGCTGTTTTATTGATCTAAGCAGGGAGCTTTACATTTTTAAGCTTTAATATGCAGTTGACATCAATTAGCCTCTCTTTGATCTAGCCACTTCAGCCATGTTCTTAAGAACACTGGTGAGTCAGTTTTTCAGAAAGGCACCTGTCGGCTCTAGCACTTGAAATGACACTTCTTCCTCTTCGATGCAGGCAGTGCTCTTCTCTGACAGTGTTGGGGACTAAAAGGCCATGTGAAATGCCAAAAGGACAGTAGCTAAGAATCAATTAGCAACTACCTTCACTCTCTCCAGGTATTAAAGTACCTGGAAATTACAGCCGAGGGGCTAAAAGAATAAGACAAATGTTAAGACTTTATTAAACAAACAAACAGCTGGTAAGATAGCCCTGAAGGTAAAGGTTTATGCGGACTGCCTGTTAATACAAGCTTGAGCCCAAGAACCCACATAAGGAAGATAAGAACTAACTCCACAGACTTGTCCCTTGACCTCCACATCCATGACATGGCACATGTGCCCTCCCCCAATGCCCTCGCCATGCGAACACACACGAAATAAATAGCATAACACAACTTTGTAGAAATGTTGCCAGAGATAGTAGTATTAGGACAGGCTTTTTTTTTTTGTTTCCCCTGTCAACTTTTCACACTAACTCCACCCACCACCTCCCATTTCCACTGCCACTTGGTTTCTGAGACCGCTCCCCCCACCCCCGCTACTTGGATAATTAAATGCAATCCCCATCTCAGGGGCATTCCCTTCCTATTACGCTATTTCAGGCACAAGCTTTAACAAGGAGCATGCTATAAATTAAATCTCAAGCCACTTATTTAAATTCCTCTCTAACTTTTTACTACTATCTTGTTCAAACAGCAGCTTTATTTCATTTAATTTCCCTGGGAGCCTTTCATTCAAGGCAACTTTCACTTGGTTTACACAGAATTCATTCCCTGGCTCCTGCGATTGACGTCCTAAGTATTTATTTTGCCCAGTGGTCTGTTAAACTTGCAGAGCCATTTTTAGTCTATGCTAGCTGGATCCACTTGAGGTTGAGAAACTGTTTCTATTGCACTAAGCACACATTCAGTCTTCTCACCTAAATCAACGCCTTCATCCTTTGTTCCTCATCTTCATCTGCTCTAACCACTTCTTGTGCTTATAGTTTAAAATATGTATTTAGTGTCTTTTGGGGAAAGAAGAAACATTCCTTTGCTGAACATGGGCTTCAAACAATCCTTCTGGGAAAATGACAGCAATGTGCAGAGAAACTGAATTCTAAAATAAAGGCAGATGACCTGATATTTGAAGGACATGGCACAGTGTTAAAACTGACGGGGGAATAAAACACTGCACACATTATGAATGTGTTGCAATATTTAATTTGTATTACATGCAAACTTACTTTCACATTGCCTTCTATTTAGAAAATGACTTACTGAATGTTTTATTTAAATTTTTGTGAATATAATTTTATAGTAGTTTCTTTAATGCCTCTAAGTGAGAACGCCATGCAGACAGGTATTTACTGTGTCCAATGTGTTTGGGATATAGTATACAGGCTTAATTCTGTGCCTGGAGTTGCATTTCTCTTTCACAGCAGATGTGCATCATTTGCTCTTCAATTTTCCAGTGACTTCACAGGATCAGAGTGGCCACCATCTCTCAATAGCCTTTAAATAACACATTGCTTGGTGCTTAAAATAGGGTGATTCTAGCTAATGACAATGTGCTATATAATTCTCTAAAGCTAAGAGGAAAGGCTTTGGACATTTTTGCTAAAAAGAAATGAGTTTCCCTTCTTTCCACATTAGCTGATCTCTTGGTGTCTCCTTTATTCAAGTCACATTTAAGCAGCCATTCTGGTGATATTTTATAGGTATAGCTTCTAACATTTTTTGGGACACAGTCTCACAGCAAACTCCTGTTCCTCTGGATCCTACAGTCTTTCTACCCACCTCTCCCACAATGATCTCTTAACCTTAGCTGTAAGTGTATCTGTTGGGTCTAGGCTCCCCAACTTTATATCTTGATTGGTTATGGATTTCTGTAGTGGACTCCACCTGTTGCAAACAGAAGTTTATTTGATGAGGGGTGAACACTACTTATCTGTGTGATAAGGAAACTGTTTAGAATGTAGTTAAGGATAGTACTGTTTTAGTAGAGTGGTGGTTGTAGGTTCCCCTCCAAGATCCATGCCCCCACTAGCCATGGGTAGTTAACTGGGTTTTCGGTGCCAGGCATGATGTTCCACTTACTGGGGGTGACTTAAGTCAATTATGGGTCTGTTGGTTACACCAGTGCACCCTTAGGGTTACTATTGCCATGCTGGTCGTTGCTGTGATTCATAGGCATTGTAGCAGGGAAGGACTGTTAGTTGCGTCTCCTTTGGGAGCTTGTATGGCACTTTCTGGTCCCATGAAAGCCAGCTCATAAGGAAGAGGTTTTCAGGTCGATTCCAGATCAGGAGCCTCTGGGTCCTGTGTCTGAAGTGCATTGTTTCTTCAGCAACAGAAATCTACCACCTCGGGGTGGGGATGGGTGGTAACAAAGGGCAGTAACAATAACTTATAATGTTTTGGGAGTATATCTCTGACCAACAACTCAAAAGAGAAATTCTCATGCCTGGTGTTGGGTTGTATTTTTATAGATGGTCTATAGCTCTTGTGGGGACCACTGTAAATTCAAATGAGAAATTTTCATATAAACTCTGTGAGTGTATTTGTGTATGTGTGTGTGTATTTATACAGTTGTATGGGTACTATAGGTGCTCTTAGGTAGTTAATAATATGTGTTTTAATTGTGGTCATTGTGTTGTTGACTTTTGTTGTTTGTGTTTTCATTGGTACTTTGTATTTTAAAAATTATGGATTCATATTTCTTTCATAAGCTTCTTGGCTATGCTCATACCTCTCGTCAGCCTGAAATATTGCTTTCTGTGTTCTTTAGCTCTAGTTTGTTGGATATAATTTGTTTAGACTCCTTGTATCATGAAATGCTTTTGGTTTTGTTTGTTTTACTTGAACTAAGACAGATAGTTGTGCTGGGTATATTAGTCAAGGTTGCCTGTCATAGTCTTATAGGCCTTAGAATGCACTGCTCTAGGCTCTTCTGGCTTCAAAGTTTGAATCAAGAATTCAATTGTTACTCTGATGGGTTTTCCTTTACATGTGACTTCTGTTTTTCTCTCTTGCAGCTTTCAATACACTTAGTGTTTTAACTATGGTATGCTATGGAGACTTTATTATCTACTCTGATCGGGTTGGTGTTCTTTTGCAATTCTTGTTTCTGTATAGGTGTGTCTTTCCTTAGTTTGGAGAATTTTTCTTCCATGATCTTTGGATTCTTCTCCTTCATATTTGCCTATAATTCAATTTTTTTCTTTGTGTGGTGCCACGGACATCCTGTATGTCCACTCCTGTAGCGTTTTCGGTTTTTTTTTTTTTAATTTTTCATAATCCTTGTTTATTTGGTCTAGGTTTTTTACACTTCATCTTCAAGTTCTTATATTCTAGGTTCTACTTCAGTCATTCTACTATAATTTCCTTTTGGACTATTGGATTTTATAATTCTATCTTCATTTCAGCCTGAGTCCTCTTCAATGATTTTTACCTATTTATTGAATTTCATGTTCGTATCCTGGCTGTATTTGTTATTTCCCTCAGCCTTTTGTCTGATTTGTTTTTTTGTTTGTTTGTTTGTTTGTTTGTTTTGTTTTGTTTTGTTTTTGGCCATCACTCAGGATTTTATTCTTTTTATTTTTGAGCTGTTTTGCTGTGTCTTCTTTATATTTAAAATATATATATATTAGTTGAAGTTTATGATTTTTCTTTTAAATTCTGTGTCCTGGGGTTCATCTATATAATTCTCATTGGCAAATATTTCTATAGGATAAGTAGGTTTCAGAGGGGTTTGATATTTCAAGTTGTTTGTATTTTTGTGATGAGATCTGGGCATGTGGACTTCCTGTAGTTCTGTGTCTTATATGGACAGATAAGCTTGGGGCAGAAAAGAGAACACACAGGCAGGCTGGCCCTGTAGGTTGGAAATGGTTGGTGTGAAATGAAGTCAAGTGGACAGAGGGACTGGGCTGGTATTCAGATTTTGTGGCCTGGCCCAAGGCCAGAGCATGGTGGTAGATCTGGCTGCATGGAGAGGTTGGAAGTGGCATGAGGAAGGGGCTTTGGTTTGGGGTCAGGCAGGGCAGGTCCTAGTAGAAGCCTAGAGGTTAGTTATGGGATAGGCAAGGTTTGCCAGACTAGGGCTGGGGCACTGGATGTGGGATAAAATCTAGATCTGGTAGGTTGTGGAGGGTGAGTGGAGGAGAAGGCCAGAAAGACTTGCTAGACTAGACTCTGGAGAAGAATATGAAGGATCTCAAGATGGAAGCTTTTACACCTGCAGAAAATGCAACCAAAAAAAACAAAGCATTACGGCCCTTGACCCCATCACCTGGCAAAGAATAACTATTCTCTCCATATCCTCTACAAGCCATGACTCTTCATTTTTGATGTTTCCCATAGGTCAGTTCCACCTAGAAGGCAAGGTGCACAGGGTTCCATTTGCAGTGACCATCTAATAACATGATGCTCTTCACCCTTAAAGTGCTTTCGTTCTTCTCTGGGCCAGGTGATAGCTAAAGTTCTCATTTGGAATATGCTGAATTTTGAGGTACTCCCTAAACTGTTGGCCTTTTCCGTAATTTAGTATTTTTCAATACTGTTGTTTTTCACAAGATGAATTCACTCAACATTTCTAGCAAAACATGGCCACCGGTAGCTCACTATGAACCAGGCATAGCTCTGAGAAATATAGATGTTTGACTCATTTTTCCTATTCTCAGTTTACTAAATCACTATGGCCAGTTTGTGAATCTATTAGTATTGAACACAAGGTTCCAATTGTCTGGCATGGCAATTACAGTGTGGAAGCTGAAATGAATGCCAAGTTCAAAATAAATTTAGAATGACAGGTACAATATGAGGCTAATAACAAGCACATTTTGAAAACAATCTTCAGATTATTTCACTTACTTTTAAATTATAAACTTCTCAGATACCAACAACTTGTACTTCACTGACAGGGTCTCATCACAACCCATGTATAGAACCTCAGCTGTGTCAATTGATTTCACTGTAACTAAAATTTTCCCAATGGTGAATGTTATGATCAAGACATGGTGCAAAACTTTGTGATAAAATAGTGTAATGACTAATACAGAACTATCAAAAATAAAGAAAGTCTGATGAGAGGGGAGAACGTGTTTTACGTCCATTTGTGCATACTAGAGAAGATTTTTTAAAAAGAAGGTAACTGCCATGGAACTCAGTCACTAACTGCAGACAGCCTTTGCTCTTAGAAGCCAATTTATTAAATTCAAACTTGATACCATGGTGATTATAAAAAAAAAAAAAACTACAAAAGCATTAACTGGGGGTGTCTTCCTGGGCCCAGGCTTCTCTACTGTTTTATATACAGTCTGGCTTTGACCTGAGATTGCAGAGCAGGAGAAAAGCTTTTCATTGGTCAGCCACTGACATGCTGAACTTGAGAGAAAAGTGCAGAGCTATAGATGACCATGTTACAGGGAGGAGAAACAGATACAAGGGCTGCAGTGGGAGAAGATAGCATCTCATCCTCAGCATTTACACACAAGCTATGGAGAGCAATCCCTTCTTTTCTTTCACCTTCTCACTTCAGTACAAGACTAGACAGAAATCTTCCCAGTGGGTCATTTGTGAGGCTTCCAATCCATTCTGAAGAGAAGAGTTTTATAAACATCCCTATATGCTCAATTGTCATCCAAAAGCCAGATGAGGCAGACCCATCCAGCTCTCCTGTCTGACATCAGCCTATATTTAAAAGGACTTTGTGTCTTACAAATGATTCTAGGGAAAAGGGCTTGTTTAATGTTAAAAATTCTCCAACAATTCATCAGTAATCATGAGCCCCAAGGAATTACAAGATTTCCTTACAACTAGGATAATTCTGTCTTCCCAAAGCCCTCAGCAGAACCTGGTGTAACAGGATGGAGACAAACCTGAATGAACAGGGCACTAGCTATGGCATACAGGACACCCCTTACCGACCCCAAATGTCCACAATCAAGGGGAGATGCTCTGAGTGCCTCAGAAGGTAATAGCCTTGTCTGGTGACAACTCCCACCTCAGAGAAGCAATAGGTCGGGCCCCTCGTGGTTCTTCCTCATAACTTCTTACGTCAGTTCCAATTCACCCGAGTTAGGATAAACATCGCTTGGCAAAAGACTACCCTTCATTTCAAAACCTCCCTGGCGAAGGGATTTTAAGGCCTCAACCTTAGACCCTGCATGAGTAAAACATGCTTTGTGATGTAATGATCAAAGCATAAGAATCTCTCATAGAAATTAGTGATTGGGAATATCTTGCAAGCGTTTTATAGTGGGTCTTTTTGAGATCACATCCCAGAAGGTAAGTGAATTCAAAGGACACATGCAGCATAGCAAACCGGGCGAAGAAGGAGATACTCCAACCAGACCACGAACCCACTAGCGGGCTCCGCCATCAGTCCTTCATTCCCATTGGACAGTAGACAGGCTTCCCAAATTAAAAACACCATGATTTATTGGGAGAGACAGATGACCCCTTCTGAGCACTTTGAATAATGTTGTTCTGCATACAAAACACAGACTAAAATGTGTAAACATTTGGTTCCTAACCGGTGATGGTGCTCAGGATGGTTACAGAACCTTCAGGAAGTAGTCTCAGTGAAGGAAGTAGGGTAGGCGGCCACTCTGCTTCCTAACCATCTATGCAATGGGGCCAGGTGCCTTACACTCTTGCTGCCATGCCCTCCCCACCATAATATACCATCTCCCCTAGTCCCCTAGTGTTAGTTCATTCTGGTATTTTATCACAGCAAAAGAGACCAGTAATTAATGCAGTCATAACCATTGGATCTGGCAAAACAATTGATGCTAGTAGCTCTGATACACAAGGAAGAACAGTAGTTTCTATGAGTTAACACAATAAAACAGTTACACACATCCCGTAGATAACTCCAACCCGGTCTATCTTATAGATGTCATTTTAGCAGTATCCCCCTACCTGCCTCTGGAAGTGACAACTTTACCCTGTTGACAGGCCATTGGTTTGCTCTAAAATTCATCATCAGGAGCTGTTCGGGAGGCATAAAATGCTGAGGAAAAGCCCAGGTCTCCTCTAACCACAAGCTGGGGTTGCTTTGTTTTAAGGAGTTTTAAGGAGTTTCCTGAGCTAATGAGCAAGTTCTAGCAAAAGAACTGATCGTTCTATGCGTACGTTAATAGCAAACTGGGGAATTGAGTTTATCTAGTAAGTAAACTTCATTAGCGATGATAATAGCCCAGGAGGTACAGCAAATTAGAACACAGCAGCCTTCAAGTGCCATATGGCAGGTAGAACAAGAAAGCTGGGTGATGCCCACAGCCTCTGCTCTTTTGTTCCCTCAAGTTCTTCATTCACTATCCTCTTTGGCCCTTCACAGAAAATGTGTTGGAGGGTATGGGCATGGATGTGGATGTGTGTGCTGCTGTGTGCTGGCCCAGGCATGCAACATTCAACATACATTGTGGACACTGTTAGGGTCTTAGTATACACCCACAAAAAAGAGATTAAAAACTTGCCTCATTAATCATTGGTATCAGAAAGATACCATGCTCCTTCATGCATGGCTCTACAATGAAAAATTTAGTCCAGATTTTGTGTCTTCCACAAAACAACAAAAACAAAAACAAACAAAAAGCTCTGTAGAAACAGCATGGTTTTATTTTATGTTTATACATGTATACATGTATGTATATACATGTATATACATGCATGGTTGTGTGCAGGTACGTATGAGTATGTGTATGCTTGTGTGCATGTGATTTCAGGTGCTCATGGAAGCCAGAGACATTGACTGCCTGAAGGCGGAATTTACAGGTAATTGTGGTCTGCCACATGTGAATGCTGATAATTAAGCAGCTACAAAAAGAATACACACTTTAAACAATGTGCCATCTCTCCAGACTTAAGAGTATGTACTTCTAAAATAAAATTTTTGAAGTAAATATTACTGGGTAAAAATCTACTAGTTAGTTGAAAGAAGCCATATTGAAGAAAGATCATATTTCAAACAGTCACTACCAGAGTAGGGTAGCTTAGTGGAAAATCTCTTAGCTGACATGCCTGAGGTATGATGCCCAATGCTGAAAATCAATGGGGGGGCTTTTCCCTAAAAAGCTTGATTTGAATATTAATGACTGATGATGCCCAGATGCGAGAGAGCCCAGAAACAAACATATACTTTGAACAACTTAGGGTTGTTATTTTGATAAACTAAGGGAGAGCACTTCAAAAAAAAAAATGAGTTGATGCAGCTCACCAATCATAGAAAGTGTCAGGGTTGCCATGGGAAAGGGGAAAGTGTTGGTAAACTTAAACCTGAAAGGAGTTGACATAAAGAGGATTATGTCATATCTTGGCTACAATGTGGGCATGGGTTTCTGTTTTCTTGGAAAATACAAAGTCAAGAATATTGGTAGCAGCTGTCGGCGGTGTCACACGCCTGTAATCCCAGCATTCATGGAGGCAAAGGCAGGCAGATCTCAGGTGAGTTAGAGGTCAGTCTGGTCTACAAAGGACAGCCAAGGCTACACTACACTTAGTCTAAAGCCCTTATCTAACATTTTCAACATGGGGTTAGCATGGGATGCTTCAGGGGTCTCTGCATCTTCTCTGTGGTTAGTAAAATTTTAAGAGCCCAAATCAGTACCTTTCCAATAGTGCCACAAATATAGACCTAAATAAAAGAACTGGTCTCAGGCTGGCCCTGCTCCTCACAGCCAGTCACAATGGTTTGTAAGCTGCATGAGCCTAGAAAACAACCTTAGAACTAGGGGAGGATGAATCTCTTCTTAGCTTCCTCCCAGTTAGAAGGATTTCTCCCTCTCCGCCTTCATAAATCTAATTACTAACCATCCTTCAAGGTTTCTATGCAGCCAAAGTTTTCCACTAATCTTCCCCTAATTACCAAGGTCTAGGCTACTTTCTCTCATCTATGAGTTGCTGTACTAGCTGGAATCAATGTCAAGCAGCCTAAACCTATTGTCTTTAATTGGGTTCCTTATGGATGCTCTAATGAAAGCAGGTCTAAGGATGCGTTTTTTCCAGAGCATCATTATTTCCTTGTGTATATGATAATGTAGAGCTCACTCATGAAGTAGCTCATTTATAATGGAGGTTCAGTTTTGTATCCTAAGAAACAAGCTGGAAAAAGCTCCCTAAAAGCCTGTTGACTAGATGGATAGGCAGATAGATGTAATTGATTGTATAGTTTGTGATAAGTGACTTAGTGCCCCTTTGTCAGATTATATTGTTGAAAGTAGCAACAAATTGTGGTTTACATGCATCTCAAAGTCACCTGTCTAAGTGGAAGCCTGGACTCCTGATATTTGAAAGGAGATATGCATTTTCCCCTTTCTTCCAGAAGGGCAATGAGTGTTCTCCTGGATGAAGTGTAGCTGACGGAGAGTGCTGAACAGAGAACTTGATAGATTGAAGACCCAGACACCCCGAGCCTTGAAAGAGTAACTGGGAGAATTCAACTTCATGCAAAACGCCCTGTTGGGGGTTGGTACCATGAAATATGAACAGATCACCTGGAGAGGAATGGAAGGTTGAGAATAGGGATGGTGACACAGTAGTGGTATTTCAGCAGATCAAAGTAAATTTGGGAGAAGTGTAACAGCCATAATAACCAATTTCTGGTTATGAGAATTCTGTGTAGCCAGTAAAAAATTAGTTTTCATACACCAAGTTAGTTGTCACAGTCATGAGGGTAGGCATATTGAAGACCTCAGGGATTGAACTCATGGTGTGAGGCTTGGCGGCAGGCATCTTTCCCACTAAGCCAACTCACTGGCTCCCTTCTCAATTTTTTCAGAATGGTATTTTTTCCATTCATTTCTATCTTGTCTATGATACATATCAAGGTAGATTTGATTAAACACTATCAGAAACATGTATTTTTCAAAGTCAGCATATAATTCTTCCTGCTGCTTCCCCACCAAGTGTTTACATAGCTCTCAAGTCCCCCATCCCTAGAAGTGTCTGATCCAGGGGCTGAGTTGGCAGCCACATGTATTCTAGGACCTGTTTTCTGAATCCAACCTGCCCTAAATTGATCATGCTGTAATGATTGACCTCCTATTGACACTTACTTGAAGCATGAAGGGAAGAAATACTGGAACTGTAGCAACTCATTTCACACTGTGGTCAGAAGCCACAAGGAAACTGAGTGGGAAATGGATGAAGGTAACCTGAGATCATGTAAGGAGCCATGGTGCACCTATCTGGTTGGTATATGACTGAGGAAGAGCTCTTGGTGGCAGAAAAGGGGAGAAAGGACATGACAGAAACCAACAAGGTGTGACAATTGGAAATATGATACCTGGAAGTGGGAAGTAAAAGTGAGCCTCCCAGAATGCAACGGGAGAAGCCTTCTCAGTCTAATCACAGATCCCACACCAGATGCCAGATCAGAATCCCATGGGCAAAGTAGTGATGGGAATTACTGCCACAGAGAGAACAACAGAGAAGTCAGCCTAGTGGAACACCGAACTGTGGAGTTCCAATGTGAGATGGACGTAGATTTGAGTTCCAGGACCATCATATCTATCCCTGGGACCGGAAATAATGTACTTCTCCTCTTTAAAGGACCACTGTGTGAATAAATATAATAATTCCTGGTGTTACAAGCTCTAGTGAGATGAGTTGCCCGCAGTGCCTGGCACAGTGGTTTGCAATGCTCAATCTGCATGAAAAACATGAAAAAATTAAAATGATGTGGCTATCAGAAGGGCAGAGCTAGGGCAGGTCACCAATATACAGAAGAAATAGAAAGACAGGTAGCAACCCTATTCTGAGAAATAATCCAGGGCTACCAAGCGTCTGAAGTCAGACATAAGCCCTGTTCACTCCTTTACCCACACTTACCATAGGACTTTGAGAGAATGTGTGCAATAAAGAACATGCAAACCTCTTTAGAAAGCTATATGCAATGACTGCCCAATGTCCTCATATGAGAACTAGTAAGCACAGCAAGAGATAGGAAGGGTGGCAAAGTGGTTAGGTAAATACATGTGTTTTCTGTGCACCCACAAAGACCTGAGTTCAATCCCCAGCACACACATAAAAATCTGGGCATGATCACACAGCACTTGCAACCCCAATGCTGCAGGAAGATGAGGGTGAGTAGAGACAAGAGTATGTCTGGGGCTTGCTGGATGGCAAATCTAAATGAAACAGTCATCCGCAGCTACAGTGAGAGAGTTGCACCAAAAGAATAAGGCAAGGGTGATAGAGAAGGACACAGATGTGCATGTGTTCACAGGTACACACATATATACATGGACACACACACGGTTACACTCACACACACTCACATACAGTTACAGAGACAGAGAGAGAGAGAGAGAGAGAGAGAGAGAGAGAGAGAGAGAGAGAGAGAGAGAGAGAGAGAAAGCTTATAAAAAGAAGTCTGAGATCCTTTCATTCATGGTTAAATTTCAGAACACTTAAAAGGGTAAATAACAATTTCCGAATCCTTCTCTCTAGTCATGTCAGAATAGAAAGAGGAAAATCAAATAGAGGTCCTATATACCACCAATAATTACTGCTCAGATAATCAGAGTGAGTCCTCTCTTGGCTGTGGGCTTATTTACGAAGACTTCCTGGCAAATGATAGGAGCTGATCTATGCCCAATACTCAACACCTGGATTTCCTCACTCCTGTTGGCATACATGCTAACATGAAGAGAGAGGTTCTGTGAAATCAGTGTCCATGTGAGCCCCATAACATGGGGTAATGGGGGCTGCCCCTGACATGGGCTCTTGCCCACTCGTTCATCACTGCCCCTGGCAGGGCAGCGTTGCCAGGATACAGAGGAGGAGAAAGCAGGCAGTCTTGATGAGACTTGATAGGCTGGGTCAGATGGTGGGGAAGGATGACACCCCTTTTTCTGAGGACTAGGGGAGGGGAGAGGAGGAAAGGAGGAGGGGGCTACAATCAGGATGTAAAGTGAGTAAATTAAACATAAACAAAACTGCTTAAATTCTGTGAAATGGTATACACTGATATCCCAAATCTCCAAATGGAATATACTTCACATAGCCAGTCACAATGACCAAGGAGTGTCACAACTGCACCTGCACAAAATCTGCCTAAAGACATAGATGTATCAGAGTCTGTGAGAGATGATGATACATATATAAGCAATAATACTTAGAAGCCTATTTGTAATCATATTCAAATATTGAGTGTAGCATGATTGGAAAAGATGTAGTTCTTCTGATATTTTATGGCATCCTAAGAGAGTGGTCCTAAAACGATGTTTGAGACTAATTCTCTGACAAGATTTGAAGTATTGCATTAGAACAAAAATATGTTATACAAAATTTTCAAAGAACTAATATAAATATACTTTAAAAAATGAAACATCATTTATGCCTCATGCATTTTATACATGACCTACAAATTGTGTGTACTGAAAAAACACCAATCTTTAGTTTAGGTAGGACAGAAGCATCTAAGACACAGGAACTACTAAGACAGAACTGGGGTTTCTCTTGGACCTTCATTGGTTCTGAACTCATCCTCTGATAAGCCAGTCCCTCTCAGGAGAAATGTCTTTCCCACGCCCTTTGACACACAGATCACATGTTAACATTACTGAGCACTGTGCCTAGAGGCTGATTAAACCCTCTGAGGGAACCTGAACAAAATAAAACCCAATTCGACTCCTCTAATTAGAGTTCTTGAGGGAGTTCTACATAAGGGAATCCACACTAAGTGTTTTCATATGACTTTAACAAAAGATTCAGAAACTTGGTGCTTTTAAAAATATACTCAGCCTCCACCCTAGAAAAAGAACCAGACTCCTCCTCAGGGAAGAGCATGCCGATTGGCTGGCTATCCAATATAGTCAGCCCCCAAAACATACATACAACTAACATTATATTATACAGACTGAGCAAGCAGGGGATGTGTGTGGGGGTGTGGGGGTGTGAGTGGGTATGTATGCACATTGGCATTGATTTACATGGCTGATAAGAACTCATATCTGTTAGCATTGGCATCAAGTCAGTATTTGGCAGACGACAATGTTGTCAAGACAACAAAATAAACTTACAAGCGCTCTCATGGTTAAACAAAAATGAGATGCCTTCTGATCAATGGCTTCCTGTCACTACTTATTAAATGTGGTTAAGATTCCTCAAGGCAGTTTGCACTGGAGCGTAACACAAGTTTGAAGAGATGGCATTAGCCCAAGGCTACAGTGAGAACCAATCTGAGGTAACTACTGTGATAAAGCATCTTACCCAAAAGGCAACTGGGTGAGGGAAGGAGTGGTCCATTCACTTACAACTCCATGTCTCATTCCATCACTGAGGGGAAGTCATGACAGGACCTCAAGCAGCTAGTCAAATCCAGAGTCAAGAGAAAAGAAAGGATATGAGTAACTGTTTCTTGCCTGCTGATAGCTTTGTTCTCTCTTACACTGTGCGGGAATGCCTGGCTAGGAAATGGTATCTCCCACAATGGGCTGGCTCTTCCTCTACCTAACAATCAAGGCCATCTCAACAGGCATGTCCACAGGCCAACCCTTCAACTGAAACTCATCTCAAGTAAATCTAAGTTGTATCCAGTTGACAGTTAAAAGCAACCAACACACTAAAATTTCATTCAGTTTGTTTGTACAACTCTGAACTTCTAGTCTGGGGGTCTCTTGGAGTTTGTAGAATGTCTGTCAAGGCCCCATGGCTTTTAAAGTCTCCACTGAAAAGTCGAGTGCTATTATAATAAGTCTGTATTCATATGTTATTTGGGCTTTTCCCCTGCAGTTTTTAATATTCTTTGTACTCTATATTCATTGTTTTCACTATTATGTGCCATGAGAATTTTGTTTTCTGGTCTATTTGATATTGTCTATGCTTCTTGTACCTTGATATGTACCTCTTTCTTCAGGTTCTGGAAGTTTCCTTCTATGGTTTTATTGAAAAATTTTCTTTGCCTTTGAGCTGGGTTTCTTTTTCTTCCCCTATTCCTACAAATTTTACATTTGGTAATGTCCCAGATTTCCTGGATATTTTATGCTTGGATGGTTTTAGATTCAATATTTTCTTTGATAAAGGTATCCATATCATTTATTGTACCTTAAGTAACTGAGATTCTCTCTTCCATCTCTTGTATTCTGTTGGTCAGACTTACCTCTAAGGTTCCTGTTCAAGTTCCTAAAATTTCATTTCCAGTTTTTCCTCAGTTTATATTTTTATTTATTCTATCTCTACTTGCACGTCTTGAATTAGTTCTTCATTTAATTTCACTGTTTGTGTTTTAAAGAATTTCTTTAAGGGATTTATTTATTTCACATTTAAGGTCCTCTATCATATTCATAAAGGCTATTTGGAAGTCCTTGCCTTCTGCTTCCGCTACAGTGCATTTCTCAGGGCCTACTGTAATAGGGATGCTGGGATTTAGTGAAAACGTATTGTCCTGGCTGTTACTGATTGTATTTTTATGCTGGTGGCTAGATATCTGAGATTCGGATAGTGTAATTATAAGTGTTGATTGTTGAACTGATATACGGTACCTTGGTTTCTGTTTCCCTCTCTATTTCTTGGGAGACTGTGGTGGCTGTGTTGCCTGGTGTGGAATGCTTCTGAGATCATGCCAGGGATAGTCACAGGGTGTTCTGGCTAGAATGTGTTTCTTAATATTGGGAGCTGACCCTTAGTGATTGAGATGGACTATAAGGGAAAGGGGTGAGGGGGTCCACAGACAGGTAGAAAGCAGAATGTTGCACCAGGATCTATCTGCATAGTTCCTTGGGGATGTGAGCAGAGAAAGGGGTGTCACCACAGCCAGAAGTCTGCTGCAGAGGTGCGGGTGAGACTTGGGGATTGGGTTTGGACAAGAAAGAGGGAGAGTGAAGGTTTGAACACCACCTACTTGCTTCCCTGGCAGGAGAGGCAGTCAGGTTCCTAGGAAATCTCTAAACCAACGCTAATTATTGAGTTTCAAAAGAAATTGAGAAAAGAAAGAAGTAAAAGAAACTGCAGGTTCCAGAGAGAAACTCAATTTTTAGCTTCCCAATAATTCAGATTTGCGCAAAGCAACTGCCCAATCTGATAAACAGGTAGGAAAGACATTTTGAGGGATGTTGAGCAGTTCAGAGGACTGCAGAACAAATCAAAACTACCAATATAAATGTAATAGTAACCCCAGAATAAAAGGAAAAGGAGAAACAAGGCATTTTCTTTAAAGAAACAATGACTGGAGCTGAGCACAATTAGCCACACTTGTGATCTCAATCCTCAGGAAGTTATGACAGGATTGTGAGTTCAAGGCCAGTTCAGGCTATATACTAAGACCTTGCTTCAGAAACAAACAAATATACTAAGAACAAAGATAACTTTCTAAGAAAACAAAAACTAATAATTGCTGGACAATTACTAGCTTTAATTTTAAAAAGTTAAACGTGCAAAAATTTCAAGGAATCTCAAGCAACAAACACAAAAGAATGTATCTGAAGACAACACCAAGCCAAGCTGCTAAGAGTGAAAGAGAGAAAATTATGAAAGCTGCAATACAAAAAGGTCTCACAGCATGGCAGCAAACAGCAGTATGATTAATGGCTGATCCCTCATTAGAAAACTGGAAGCTAAAAAGGTGAAGGAATGACACATGCAAAATGCTGAAAGAAAAAAAAATCTGTCAACAAATTAAAACTACCCTTCAAATATGAAGGTGAAACAAAAACAGCCATACATAAATAAACATGGAGACAATTCATTTCTATTATATCTGCCTTACAGAAAGCACCAAGAAAATGTTTTGAGATAAAAGTAAATGACAGCACAAAATAACTTCAAGCTACAAGGAAAAAGAGACAACATTTCAAATGGAAAATATGTAAGTATAAAATATCATACACACATATTTTCTCTTTTTGCCTTTTGGTTGCTCTTAAAAATGCATAAGTTTATATAATGCAATAATTATAGCACAATTAGATTATATTTATATCAGAGCTATTGATATGGCATGCTATATTTACCATAAAATACAAGGAAAGAAGTGGAGTTATAATTGGGTAGAGTTGACATATTTTATCAAAAAAAAAAATAACATCACTGATGAATAAGACTATATATACATATATACATACATGTATGTATAAACATATGTATTATATACAATATATATAATAATCAATAGCAGAACCAAACAGTGGCATTAAAAACCAACAGAAGAATAAGATAGCAGAGAACGATATACTTGTTAAACAGAAGAGCGAAACATTAGCATGAAACATGCATAAAAAATAAAATGAGTGCTCGCTTCAGCAGTGCATATACTAAAATTGGAACGATACAGGGAAGATTAGCATGGCCCCTGCGCAAGGATGACACGCAAATTCGTGAAGCGTTCCATATTTTTAAAGAAGCAGAAACACCCAAGAGGAGTAGACGCCTAGAAATAATCAAACTCAGGGCTGAAATCAATAAATTAGAAACAAAGAGAATAATCCAAAGAATCAACAAAACCAAGAACTGGTTCTTTGAGAAAATTAACAAGATAGACAAACCGTTAGCCAGTCTAACTAAAAGACAGAGAAACACTATCCAAATAAACAAAATCAGAAATGAAAAGGGAGACATAACAACAGACACCGAAGAAATACAAAGAATCATAAGAACCTACTTTAAAGGCATTTATGCCACAAAATTTGAAAATCTAAGGGAAATGGACAATTTTCTCGACCGATTCCATTTGCCAAAATAGAATCAAGACCAGATAAACGAATTAAATAGCCCTATTTCGCCTATAGAAATAGAAGCAACCATTGATAGTCTCCCAACCAAAAAAAAGCCAGGGCCAGATGGTTTCAGCGCAGAATTCTACCAGTCCTTCAAAGAGGAGCTAATACCGATACTATTCAAGCTATTCCAAAAGATAGAAATGGACGGAACATTACCAAATTCATTCTATGAGGCCACAGTAACATTGATACCTAAACCCCACAAAGACGCAACAAAAAAAGAGAATTTCAGACCAATTTCTCTTATGAACATTGATGCAAAATTACTCAACAAAATACTCACAAAGCGAATACAGCAGCATATCAAAGACATCATTCACCATGACCATTCATGTCAACAATTAATAAATGGGACCTCATGAGGCTGAGAAGCTTCTGTAAGACAGGTGACACTGTCAAGAGAACAAAGCGACAGCCTACAGACTGGGAAAAGATCTTCACCAACCCTTCATCTGACAAAGGTCTAATATCCAAAATATATAAAGAACTCAAGAAATTAAACACTACCAAACCAAATAACCCAATAGAGAAATGGGGCTCAGAACTAAACAGAGAATTCTCAACAGAGGAATATCAAATGGCTGAGAAACACTTAAATGCTCGACCTCCTTGGTCATCAGAGAAATGCAAATCAAAACGACACTGAGATTCCATCTTACACCCATCAGAATGGCTAAGATCAATAACTCAACTGACACCACATGCTGGCGAGGATGTGGAGAGAGAGGAACACTCCTTCATTGCTGGTGGGAATGCAAACTAGTACAACCACTTTGGAAATCTATCTGGTGCTTTCTCAGAAAACTGGGAATAGGGCTTCCTCAAGACCCAGCTATTCCACTCCTTGGAATATACCCAGAAGATGCACTACCACACAACAGGGACATATGCTCAACCATGTTCATAGCAGCCTTATTCATAATAGCCAGAACATGGAAACAGCCTACGTGTCCCTCAGTAGAAGAATGGATAAAGAAACTGTGGTATATTTACACTATGGAATACTACTCAGCTATTAAAAACAAGGAATTCCTGAAATTTGTGGACAAATGGATTGAACTAGAAATTATCATAATGAGTGAGTTCACCCAGAAGCAAAAAGAGTCAAATGGTATATACTCACTTATATCGAGACACTAGGCCAAGGGGTACGTCCCCATGAAAAACTTTCCCTACCAGGAAAGTGGGTCAGAAGGGAGGACATCCTATTGAGACTTTAGGTGTCAGAAGCCTGGGAGAATGAGGAAATAGAAGGATCCAGAGGGTCCTGGAAAACTACAGGCGGGTCTGGGCCCTGGGGTCCTCCTCAAACTATGGCACCAGCCAAGGAAAATACAGGCAGTAAACTTCGAACCCCTACCCAGTCTAGCCGATGGACAGGACATTCTCACCGTTAAGTGGAGAAGGGGATCTGACTTTCACACAAACTCTGGTGCCCCATATTGGACCATGTTTTTTGGATGGGGAGGCCTGGTGGCACTCAGAGGAAGGATAATAGGTCATATACAGTGGGAGGAGGTCCCTCTCAGTCACAGACATAGGGGAAGGGAGTAGGGGGGAAGCGGGAGGGAGGAAAGAAAGGGAGGATACAAGGGATGGGCTAACAATTGAGATGTACTATGAATAAATTAATAAAAAATAAAAATAAAATAAAATAAAATAAAATATTTAAATCCAAAGATAGCAACACTTACATTAAATATGAGTGGAAAAATATCTTATTCAAATGGCAGAAACTGTCAAACAAGATAAAGACTAAGACTTAACTATTTGCCTCCTTCAAAGTACACAAAAACTGGTAGAAAGTAAATGAGTAGAAAAGGCCTGCTCCCAACAGAGGAGGGGATATGGGAGAGGAAGAGTAGGACTGGGAGGAGAGGATGGAGGGGGTTACTACAGAAATGTAAAAATAAATAAATTAGTTAATTAAAGAAAGAGTGAAGACATTCATGGGATATGCCCCTTGGGCTAGTGTCCAGATATAAGTTAGTATATATCATTTGACTCTTTCTGCTTCTGGGTTAACTCACTCATTATGATCATGTCTAGTTCAATCCATTTGTCAACAAATTTTTGGAATTCCTTGTTTTTAATAGCTGAGTAGTATTCCATAGAGAGACTTGATACCCTATGAGCATATACAGGGGGAGGAGGTCCCCTTGGTCACAGTCATAGGGGAGAGGAGTAATGGGAAAATAGGAGGGAGGGAGGGAAGAATGGGAGGATACAAGGGACGGGATAACAATTGAGAAGTAATATGAATAAATTAATAAAATACATTTTTAAAAAAGCAAGAGAAAGAAAAGGAGAATGAAGATTTAACTATTTCTATTTTTTAAACTATGCTAGAATTAAATGGAGAGACACTCAAAGCAATTCCACTATAAACAGGGCTGCCCACTCTCTCCATATATCTTCAATATAGTACTTAAGTTCTAGCTATAGCAATAAGACAACAAAAGGAGATCAAGGGGATCCACATCAGAAAAGAATAAGTCAAGGGATGCTATTCACAGATGATATGATAGTATACATAAATAACTCCCAAAATTACACCAGAGAACTCCTACTGATAAACACCTTCAAAAAACATCAATAGCCCTCCTGTATACAAATAGCAACACAGGAGACAAATTCCTGAACAGAACACCAATGGCTCAGACTCTAAGATCAACAATTAATAAATGAGACCTCATGAAACTGAAAAGCTTTTGCAAGGCAGAGGACTCTGAGGTTCCATCTTACACCTACCAGAATGGCTGGAGAGGTGGCTCAGAGGTTAAGAACACCTACTGTTCTCCCAGAGGTCCTGAATTCAATTCCCAGCAACCTCATGGTGGTTCACAATCATCTATAATGTGATCTGATGCTCTCTTTTGATCTTCAGGTGTATAGGCAGGCAGAGCACTATATACATAATAATAAATAAATAAATAAATAAATAAATAAATAAATAAATAAATCTTTTTTAAAAATTCAAGTGCCAGGACATGCTGTCAAGGATGTGGAGAAAGAGTAACATTCCTGCATTGAGGTGGGAGCACAAACTGGCACAACCACTTTGGAAATCAATCTGGTTCTTTCTCCAAAAATTGAGAATAGTGCTACCTCAAGACCAAGCTATACCACTCCTGGGCAAATACCTGAAAGATACTCCACCATACAATGACAGTTGATCAACTATGCTCATAGCAGCTTTATTCATAATAGCCAGAAACTGAAAACAACCTAAATGTCCCCCAACTGAAGAAAGGATAAAGAATCTCTGGTACATTTACACAATGGAATATTACTCAGCTATTAAAAACAAGAAAATCTTGAAATTTGCAGGAAAATGGATCTAGAAAAGATCATCCTAAGTGAAGTAACATAGACTCAGAAAATGACACATGGTATAGACTCACTTATAAGTGGATATTAGGTCAACATAGATGTCCTCTGAGAGACTCCACCCAGTCGGGACAGGGACAGTTGCTGGGACTCCCACCCAGACTCTGAGTAGAGCATTAAGAGTAGTTTGGAAAGACCCAGGAGGGTTCAGGAACCCCACAGGGAGACCGTCAAGGCTGGTGGATCTGGACCCAGGGAGGCCTGCACAAACTGATTCATCAACCAAGGGCAATGCATGCAGAGAACTTGAACCCCCTGTTCAGATGTCACCGATGGACAGCATATTCTCCAGGGTTGTTGGGGGAGCAGGGACTGCCTCTGATATGAACTCTGGTACGCATGATTTGATCACTTCCCCTTGGCAGGGAGACCCTGCAGGCACACAGAGGAAGGGGATGCAGGCTATCCAGATGAGACCCCGATAGGCTGTGGCCAGACAGATGGGGAGGAGACCTCCTTGGCCCCCCACACCCCTCCATCAGAGCTCTAGGGAAGGGGAGTAGGGCAAAAGAAGGAGGAAGGATGGGAATGGGAAGATACAAGCAAGAGGATAACAATTGATATGTGAGGTCAATAAATTAAAAGTAATTAAGTAATTTTTTAAAAAAATGATGCTTGAACAAAACTTCTTAATCAAATTGACCAAGAGTAAATATAAAATTATTCTTATTATTTCAAACTACTGAAATAAAAATAAGGAACTGAACTAAACTTAGAAAGAAAGAAAGATGAAAGAAAGAAAAAAGTAAAGACATGCCAACTATAGCCATGAATGAGCTGGACACTTGGTGCCAATTTTTCAGCAGATGCTGAGTAGCATGTCAAGAAAACAGTCAGTTCCATAAGATAAAGTGGCTAATACATCAGAAAACATAAAAAATTATAAATTCATATGTACTTGATAACTCAGTTCCAAAATATACAAAGCAAAGAATCCCAGAACTGAAGAAGGTAGACAATTACGCCAAACCTGTGTAAAAGCTGAGTATTTCAGTTCTCCTCTCTGTGTAAGTGAAGGAACAATTAGATAGAAGCAAAGGTATATTTTTTTAATTGACATCCAGGAACTTCATTGACACCACCAGGTGTCATTCAATAGCTAACAACTACCATAATTAACCCTATTGTGAATGCCCAGAAACAACTGTTAGTATCTACTCATCTTGCCTTTTAAGCAAGTAGCACAAAACACTGTATCTTCCCTGAGTGATGAAACGACAACCGATGGAGCCGAAAGAATACTCCATGGTGGGGCTGACACAACATGAAGGAATGCTTCTGTAGCTGCCTGATTCAGCCTCCCAAGTATCAGGATTGCAGGAACATGCCACTGAACCTGTTTCAGATCAGTTATTTCAAATAGACACAATTCTATTACTTATTAGAAAAAAAAAAAAAAAAAAAAAAAGGCAGAGAAGTCTAGTACCATAAACTTACTTCCTTTCGTTATGAGACTTTGCATCCAATCCCAGGATCAAGCATTAGTAGGAATGTTTTCAGCTGCAGATTCTGATTAAAAGAGCCATTCTCAAATGGACAGGTCAGTTGCCATCTCAAACGGCAACAATTTTGTACCCACACCAGGAAAATTAGAGCTGTTCTTGGAAAAAAAACACTGTGGCAAATACTAAGTACCAGTTTAGCTATTCAATGTGTTCTGTGTTCACTGAGGACAATTTATTCAAACACATACACATTTCATAATCTATACTCTTCTAAGAATCTGATGCAGTAAGCCGCAGAACATCAAAAAAACTGGTTCCTCTTCATTCCATGGAATCCAACCTAATTGTCTTCTTATTTTTCTTAATGTCTCAGGCAGGAAGAGAAATTAGCTGCTCAGGAGTTGTCCTGTCATCTACTCCTTACTCACAGAAAGGAGGCAAGAGCATTTAATCTCTCAGTGTATAAGTCTGAGCTTATAAAAGCCAGAACTAATGTTATAAAGGTCAAGTTCAAAGACTGCATCTAAAACATGGAAACGATGGAAATTCTCAAATAAATTATTAGTAGTTTATAGAATATTAATAGATATCAAAAAAGGCTTTATGGAGAGATGCACAAAATAAATATATATCAATCACAGACCATAAATATTGCCAGTTATTATAAATGAAATTTTTTTAATTTCATTAGGACAAAGGAATAAAATATTAGAAAAAAAGAGTCACTTTCCTTTTGTTTTACTCTATCCTTTTAGGTGCTACCTCGGAACAACTCAATGTGCACATGAAAACAAGCTGAAGTTCAGAAAAATGTCTTAGTGGAAGCCTTGGTAACAATGGAAGCAGTCCTCCAATCTAAGCTGCTTGGCCTATAGGAGAAGAATTTCCATGCCCCTTTTTTTTCTTGTGAGCCCATCTCTGTATCCATATTGAGAGGTGAGTTGAATCTTGTAAATAACAGCGGCTGCAATTCTTTTAATTGGGAGAGATTCCCTCTTCTTTCCCCCTCCACACCATGATTTTCCTCTCATCCTCCCACTGTACTCCATGATGTCACAGAGATAGGTACTGCTTTCCACTATCCATATAATCTCATATAAAGATATCCTTATAGCTTGTGTTAGGATTTTAAAAAAAAAAGCATGCAGGGAGAGGGTAGTACCTTCGGCATTCCTGTGCCAAGGTGTACCCCTGAGAAATTACTCCACACAACAGATCTGGTGTGAAAGAGGTTTATTGGAGGGAGAGAGGAGGAGTGGGGATCTGGGGAAGGGATAGAGGCAAGCAAGTGGGCATGTAGACAGACAGACAGACAGCAGCTAGAGAGCCGTGATAGCAGATAGGGAGAGAGAGGGAAGGAGCGAGAGAGACAGACAGAGACAGACAGACAGAGACAGAGACACAGAGATAGATGGAGACAGAGACAGACAGATGGAGAGACAGAGACAGACAGATAAACAGACAGAGACAGACAGAACTGCAGTGGCAAGCTGGCTCTTTAATCCACAGCGCACACTTGGCACACCAGGTAGCAGCCATGAATAACAAAACAGTTGCTAAGTCCCAAGAGCAGGCCAAGCACAGGCCAGCTATTAATTCTAGTTACAATGACCACAGACTCTGTCTAAGTGATTAAACCCAGTTCATTCTTGAGGCTACCACTTGCAATGGACAGACTGTTTCTGTGTTGAAATCCTAAACTCAGTGTGATAGTGTTTGAAAAACGGGTCACGGGGAGATGATCAAGTCATGAGGGTGGTGCCCTCGTGGCCGCTATTAGCATCTCCATAAGAAGTGGGCAGGAAGCTATCATGTCCTATACTCACCAAGTGAGAACACAAGAAGTCAGCATCCTGCCACCCACAAGAGGAACTTCACCTTGATGCCACTATTCTGGCACCCTGATATCAGACTGCTAGCCTCCAGAACTGCAAGAAGTAAGTATCTATTGTTTATAAGCCATCCAGTCTATGGAACTTAGTCATCGCAATCCAAACTAAAAAAAAAAAAAAAAAAAAAAAGGTATTTTATGCACCAAAAATTGTATTAAGTATTCTACATTTACGTAGTTACTGGATATCATGAGGGCAGTAGTACCAAATCTATCTAATGAATCAGAAACTGTAAACTGATGAGCACTGCCCACGCCTGCGCCACCAGCTAGCTGAGCTGCAAGCTAAATAGTCACAATGGGACTCTGGAGTCCCACTCTTAACCACTCACCATACGGATGGTTACATTTAAGTGTTCCCAGCAGTTCCGTGCTAAACGACGAAGACTAGAATGATCAATCTGATATGATGACTAAAAAAACAGAAAGCCTGGATGCAATATCGGTGCTCAACCTGTCACTCAACAGCATGCCCCTTCTCCCTCCTCAAAAAAAGTATCACTCTCGTCCTCCATTTCTTCTGACTTCACGCAAGGATGGTGGTAGAGCTGACACCAGTGGCCTTCTCCTGTCTTCCCTGAATGATTCCACTTGGAGCATGCAAATGTGGGGCCGACATAGCACTAAGTTGCAACAGACATTGCATTATATTCAATAGCCCATGAAGAGACTAACATTTTAACAGAAGGTACAAAGATTAATTTTGTGCATCAAATTTATTACCCAGAATAAAAGAATGCACCCAATGCCCTCTTTGGGTGCTTAAGTGATAACGATGGCTTCTCAACACAATGTGTCACCCAGTCTCTTATGCATCTCCCTGAGGTTGGCCTAATACAAACCTGCGCATACCACTTGATGTTGGGCTGCCTCTCAAGATCCTTGGTCAGCCTGACTGTGTCTGTTTTGGCTTTGTGTCTCAGGAGGATGACCTTATTCCTAGGACAGCGTCACTAGGCTCCTGTGCTAGCTGGCTTTCTGCATTTGTCCACTAGGGGGCTTGGGATGGCATCAGAAAATAGGAACACAAACAGATGAAGGCCATTATCTCAGCACCCTCCCTGCCAGAATGCAGCTTGGCAATGCTTAAGGCTCCTTGTTCACAGGCACAACTCTAGTTGTATTTCATTCATGGCCAGGTAATGGGTTCCTTCTCCTTGGTGGTTTATGCCTAGAAACACAACTTCAACCTCTACTGACTCATGGCTATTAAGACTGTGACCTGCTTAATCATAGTTCCTTGTTTAAAATAATGAGAAGAGTGCACAGTCAAATAAACCACAAAATCATCGCTTTTTCACTACAGAGGTGGCTTTCTAGCCTGCTACCAGCATGTGCATGCACAGGAAATGGAAATGGGACAGTCACTCTTCCCCCTTGTGTTTGGGAGTGGCGCCTGTAATCCTCTTGAGCACCCACTGACTATACCACAGCCTACTTCCTGGAACTGGAACTATGAAGTCTTAGAATATCATTCGCATGAGAAGAGAGATCTGATTTCTTTATTTTATGTATATGTGTGTGCTTGAGTGTATAGATGTGAACCCATGAAGGCCAGGAGAGGGTGCCAGGTCCTCTGGGACTGCAGCAGAGGTCTGTGTGGGCAGTGTGCTTTGCTGTTGGGAATGGAACCCAGGTCCTCTACAAGAGCAGCCAAGTGCTTTTAACCACTGAGCCATCTCTCCAGACCTGCAATTCCTTAATGAATAAAACTGAGAATTTTTGAAAGAACTTCTTTGAACGACCAAATGCAATAGTCTTCTGTTGCTTTTGAAATAGCTTAAATGTCAGTTCCCTTTTGATAGCTCATGTCACTGAGAACTATTTTGCCTTGATTAAAGAGACTATCATTTTAATGAATCATGAAAGTCTTGATATTTTAATTTCACCAGACACCCTGTAAGAGTAGGCGAGAAAAATTTCAATCTTCATATTACTTTCGGGAAGCAGAATTTAAGAAAAGATGAAAAAGTAAAAATAATAAAGCAATGGAAACCAACATCCTCCATGTATTACAATTTTGAAGACATTATTAAGTGCAATGGTACTTCTAGGAAGTCCTAATGAAGTGTAAAAACATGGCATGTTTGTTTAAAGAAATACATAAAAACAAAAATATGAGCATGAAAGAGCTCAAAAACAAGGAAACATTGTGTAAAGTGTTTTTAACACTTCCAGGAAGTATGCCATTGACAAAAGGTGTCAGCTTGTACCATTATCATCTTTTATAAATATTGATTTTTCAAATTTTTATCTTAAATGGAGCATTTTTCATTTTGTAATAGCCAAACCACCTAAGATGATTAGCATGAAGAGGTGAATAGTAAGCAAGTATTAAGCATCAGGCACGGCTGTGTGCTCCATAGACAGCATTCAGCTAACTCTGCAAATGGACAGTTGCTCATACTGAGCATGAGCAAGTGCCAGGTAGACCTTGACAAGCTTTGCACATCTTAACTTGGTCCCAACATCAAGCCTGAGGGATTGTGATCCTGGCAGTCTCCATTTCACAAAGGAAAACACTGAAGCAAGCACGGCAGTCAACTTGCTCAGAGCTCATTGCGAACCTAAGAGCTCACCCCAGAATACCCCAAATCCTCTGCTCTTAGCTCCCCCACCTTACCATGGAGGCAACTAAGGTTGAAAAGAACACCGGTAATATTTCCAGGTCCAGCTGGCTTCCCAGAGTTGCCACTAGAGAGCCATGAAACAAGGTAGTGTAACGGACAGGCATGCATTTCCTCATAGTCTATCGATGATGTCTAGTCTGAGTGCTGGGTATCTTGGTTTGTGACGAGAGCTATGCCAGGCAGATCAGCCCCAGCCTCTCTCCTTGGCTCTCAGGCTAGAAAACTTGCTCTCTCTCTCTCTCTCTCCCAACTTAAGGATCTTCCTTAATTACTTCACCTTTATTTGATTATCTCTGTAGAGACCCTAAGACGCTCAATCTGAGGTGGTGGGGCTTAGTTTAATATAAAAGTGAATTGGGGCGAGGTGCAGTTCACCCCATATCAGTTCCTAGACTCTTAGAGAAATGACAGAATCTAAAACTTAAAAATCTACTTAAAATCATTGATATGTGATTAGTGAAACCCGAGCCAGGCTATTGTCCCGCAGACTCCCCAAGCTGGGGACATCATGTTCTCTCTCAGACACTGTGACATACACATTTATGATTCTAATTCCCCAGGTGAAGGAAGGTGATAGATGAACGCAGTGCTCATCTCTCTCCCATTAGCCACAGACCTCTCTTCGGATAATAAATCCTGAAGCCCATCGAAGCCGCCCATCTGCTCTTAAATCACTTGATCAAGAGTCACAGCCCTGAATCTACAGCAGGTCTAGGCCGAGTTAGATTAGATTCCAAGCAAAGCTTTGTGAGGACTAAGTGACTTTAAATTGACCCAAATTTATCTTCTTAGAATTCCATTATGCTGACAAACTCACATTCCCTTTTATGCCACAAGACATACAGTCTTAGGGTTGTGTTTTTATTATTATTGTTTGCTTATTACAGCTTTTTTTTTAGTATTCAGCAAGTGGAGATACTGTGAGCATGAAAGGCAGATGCTTCTTTTGTTGGACAACAAAAACTGAGGGGCTGCAATGTCCCTTACAGCAGCCTGTCACTTCATGATGCACTTGTAACTATGACTGGGTGGGGTGTGTTCAAATGCTCTTAGAGGATTTTTTTAAATCTCATGTTAGCAAGCTTATTTATTCTATGAGGTTAATTTTGGGTGCTCCATAAAATCTAGAGGAATTATTTAAATGGATGTGAAGCCAGGATGAGGTTTGCATATACACTTCAAGCATATTTGCTCATTAGCCAATATATAAGCAAGCCGTGTGTTTTTAGCTAGGAACTCCCATAGACATCCTGGAAGCCAAAAACCAACTGTCTCATATGAACAAACTTCAACTCCTATGTTCATATGTCTAGAAACTTAAGGGACTTACTATCCACAAAATGTAGATGATCTACGTTGTATCTACTTCTTAAGCACTCGCTTGATGTAGTTTCCCTCTTTCTTTACAAAGACAGAATGAAACACAAAGGGATAAACAACAGCCTAGAGAATTGGGGTAAATATTGAAGTCAGTATTTGAAGCCTAGTCCCTCCTCCATTGCTTCCACCACACGGCACAGGGTAGAAAGACAGCTAATCAGAAAGAGCTGGGCTTTGAATTTAAAAAAAAAAGGTGGGGGGGAGTTGTACATATGATCATGTAGGCATGTCCAAACTTTTGACATTGCATCAAAAGCAATGTTACCTACAATCTTCACACTCGACCACACTACTGAGTTGTTGTTGTTGTCATTTTGTTTTGTTTTGTTTTTAATGACTAAACACTTGTAATGTTCTAAGTAAGTTTCCATAGCTATCCTGGGGCATTCTGGCAGTGAGCTGCAGGTTGGATACACATGAAAGGTCTGACCTGGGGGACTGGGGGACTAAATGAAGCAGGGAGAGGTCAGTTCTGGTAGGAGCACAGAGTGGAGCATCCACGTAGATCACTCACAGCTCAGTGGGGGACTCACAGGGCTCCAGGACTCTACAGGAGTGCCTTTTAATTTTTCTCATAAAAGTTGCTTGTAGGAAGCCCTTGATCTGTAGGTATTGACAACAGTGTAATGAGGATAATGAGCCTTGAAGGTGATTCTTTCCTTCAGAGGAAAAAAAGGGCCATTGAGTATTAACCCATGGCATGCCCTATATGAAGCAAGGCAGAGCTGCTGAGCCTCATAGGTGTTGGTCAGGCATCCTCCCTTCTCCCCAGTATGATGCTCCCTTAGATGGCCTTTCATGAATGACTGGATTATACTGTTTCCTGATCTTCCTAAATCTTAGCACCAATAAGAAGAATCTGCTCACTGAACTGTTTTTTTTTTTAAGATTTATTTATTATGTATACAGTATACATCAGACCGCATTATAGATGGTTGTGATCCACCATGTGGTTGCTGGGAATTGAACTCAGGACCTCTGAAAGAACAGTCAGTGTTCCTAACCGCTGAGCCATCTCTCCAGCCCTCACTGAACTGTTGAATGTCCTCACCAAATCAACTTCTTTCCCCGTTTGTTCATTTGTTTATACACTACCTAGAATGTGTTTAAGCTGGTGGCACATGCCTTTAATCCCAGCACTCGGGAAGCAGAGACTGGTGGATCTCTGTGAGTTCAAGGCCAGCCTGGTCTACAAAGCAAGTCCAAGACAGCCAAGGATATACAAAGAAACCCTGTCTCGAAAAACCAAAAAAAAAAAAAAACAAAAACAAAAACAAAAACAAAAAGATAGAAGCCGAGTTTATTCTTAGTGGACAAGCTACTTCAACCAAATAATCTGCATGAAAGTTAAAGCCTAAATCCATGCTTATGGCTTATAAGTACAATACTCACAAGTAACATGCTTATGCAATGATCTAGTAATGTGTCTGAAAAGGCATGAGCTATTAAAGGAAAATACACATCTTCTTCCACATTTACTCTTAGGCTAGCCACATACATAAATTCTTCCTAGTTAGAGGGATTTCATTACCTTACAGAAGCTCCTGTCAGAGGGCACATTGTTTCCCTGGCACCTGCCCCAGCATGATGTTGGCAGCTGTCTTTTCCTACTGGCAGAGCTTGCTCATCTCAGCATACCTGTCAGGACCTAGTACCCTTTCGGATGATAATGGGCTGACAGAAAGGAACAAAGAAAACTACTAAGGATAACTGCTCTACCCAGGTTTCCAAGTTGATCATTCAACTGGAAGGCGGCTTGGCAGCCAGTGAAGGCAGGCAAGCTGCTGAGACCTTGTTGCTGCCATGCTCTGCTCCAGAGGTATTGCTACCGTCTGTCCGCTGCATGACAGAGTCAAGGATGCTTCTGTATCTGTTGACAGTGTCTATTGACCTGTAGTTGCTAGAAGAAGAAATCCTGACTCAGCAGAGCTAAGTGAGAAGGAAAAAGTAAGCATTTCCTCTTTCTACACCCCCAAAAAAAAGATATGCCTTGACTTTGGGAACTTAACTTTTTGCTGTTTCAAAAGTAAAAGCAGAGTGGAGGTTATTCATAATTTGGAATTACCAGTCATCACAGCAATATTCTCTTTCAACTGCACATATTATAGACCCTCAAGTTCACTGTCATTACATGGCAAGCTGAGCCATCACTGGACAAGACAGAAGATAGTTGGTGATGGGTATCCTTTTTTTTCTCACTTCTTTTCTCTTTTCTTCCCTTGCTTTACTAAGCTCTCTCTCTCTCTCTCTCTCTCTCTCTCTCTCTCTCTCTCTCTCTCTCTCTCTCTCTCCTGTGTATACACACTGGTATATGTATATAATTGTACTTGGTGAGGCCAGATCATAACTTTGAAGGTCACTGGCCTGGAACTCACTGAGTAGACTATGTTGCCTGAGCAGCAATCACCAAGGGTTGCTCTGGATTCCAAGCCTGGTCTAGCTTCTTTACAAAGATTCTAGGAATTGAACTCAAGCAATTCACCACCAACTGGGCCATCTCAGCCCCTCCTCTCCACTTCTTATTACAGCTAGCTTTAAGTCATCAGCATCCTAGCATTAGTCCTTACACAAAGATTTCATCACAATCCATCTAATTCCACTCCTAGGAAATAATTGATACTGGTTCAGTGGGGACAGATGTCCATTCTTGAGCAAGAGCCATTATAGGAAAATGGATTGCATGACAGAACTCAAAGAGCAGGGTGCACTCATCCATGGCCGCTCTGAATCTTGACACAAGGTGAGGTCACCATCTACTCACACAACTAGGAAATGTTTACCTTCTTCATACCAATAATCTCTGTCCAGGATTCCTGTTCTGCCTCCCAACTTAGCAGCCACTCTTACATCAACCAATGGGGGGAACCTACAGATCAACTATAATGGCTTGGGATGCTTCATAGCCAGCAAACCTGATTGTGTGGTCTTTACTAAAAAATATTTTATTCTCTGAGATCATCTGGTTAGAAAGAGAAAGAGCAGGTAGACCAGATAACTGAAACTCTCTCCCATCTCACTTCATTCTGCACTGAGCTTCAATACCCTCAGGCTTCCTCTAGAGGGTATTCCTCCACATCATGTCAGTACCATGGCTCTGTGCACTTGGCCGCCGCTCTCTCAGAATGTCCTTAGGACCACAAACTACTACTGGAATCCTCCTTGTTATTACCTACCCTTCAAGACTCAGTTCAACATCTTCTTTCCCTGATAGCATTGTCTTTCAGTGCAGGACACCAACGCACCAGTTCCAACATGAATTTCACTTAGACTATATGTTTTATTTCTGGAAGTCATTAGTGTCTAAAGCACATAGATAGTTTCTTAGCCATCCATGTTGCCCACAGTGGCATGCATCATGTCACTTAAAATAACATTGAATGAGTGAGTATATGAATGAATGAATGAATGAATGAATGAATGAATGAATGAATAAATGAGTAAGTGAAGCTCCCTTAAGTTTTTTAGGCATCTGGAGTTATAGATGCCTGGAGTTATAGATAGGCACTCTTAGAAGCATAAAATATTTTTCAAAAAATACTTTGAATTTTTTTCATGGTACCATGGCCTCAAACATTGGTAGTTTAATCATGGCCACCAAGCTGAATAACCAAGCTGACAAGAAATCAGTTTAATAATATTTCATACATCGTTTAAATATTTTGTTTTGTATTCCAGCACCCAAACGTTTAAGATAAATTCCTTTGCTAAGTGTCATGTACCATCATGAACTTCCATGAGAACCTTAAGTATCTCCTACTCAAAAGAAAATACTGTAAAAGGCAAATATTTCATCTTCTTATCTATCGTGCCTGCTCCTTACCATGGGCAACCCAGATTTGCTGCATCTCTGACTTGGTCTCCAACTTGTCTCTAACTAGTACTCTAGTTTTCTCTTGTAAAATGCGGCAAGGTTAGCAGGCGTGAGCATAACTCTGTCATCCCCCACTGAATTGTACTCTGTGTACATACAGTCAGTCCTGTAAAGCAAGGCTATGTCTCCTGCTGGGGCTGACTGATGGACTGCAGTGAAGAATCTTTCCTGACAAATATTTAGAAAACAGCAACACCTCGAGATAAGTTTGGCTGTGATTTTTCTGAGTCTTAACCCTGAGATTGACTTCACATTAAAAGCTGGTGAGAAAGGGATAAGTGACAAGAGGTAATTCACCCATGAGCTCCCAACCCCTCAAGTGCTTATCAAAACAAGTGGAAATCTTGAGTTTCTCCCATTAAAATCATCATTGGGTTGTTGTCGCCACAATGGGTGCGACTGCTTTCGCTTCTCTATTTCAAAGCCAGGCATAAGGTAAACAGGCTTTATAAATAACTGAATTCCTTTTCTTACAAATATTTATGCAAAAGATATATTATTCTCATCTAGATTAGGTACTTCATACCAATAAAGCTGAGCAGAAGCCACGTTGTTTTAATATTATTTTTCAGTTGTATGCATCTGTGTTACAAAGAAATACAAAAGTGACTAACTACAGCTCAGAAATATCAGAGATTCCTAAGGACTTAAAAGTGGCTCTGAAGAAGGGGACTGAAGAAGCTTCGGACACTCCAGAAGTCACGTGATACTACTACCCATTATCTGCATGAGAAGACTATCAATAGATTTGTGACCAAAACCCAAAAAAAGCTAAAACTTTCCTAACACTTCAGAAGGGGATCCGGTGCTGTCTCAGGCAAATGTGATGAAAGTACACCTGCAGATGGCTTGAATCTGCACATCGCCATGGTCTTCTGAAAGCAAGGGGGGGACAGGAGTGCTGCGCATGTCCAGAAGGAAGGTGGTCACCCTGAGAATAGGAAGCAAGTGTTGCTTCTATCATGTGCTCAGAGACTTTGGGAAATGCTAATGCAGGCTCTGGAGGCAATGGCTGAACACAAACAATAGAAATCATTGACCGTCAGCATGTCCCATTGAAAACCTCAACATTAACATTCCCCTGCCTCCGCTCATGTGACACTTAAACCAAAGCTGCTTCGGCAGCACAAGACAGCCTGCTCACACATAGGGCTTGGATATTTACTGTTAACTCCAGTTCATTGTAAAGAACTTGTAAATGGATGCATCCACCATAATTTATTCCTAAGTGCTCCATGAGTTTAAATAACATACGTAGTCTGAACAATAGAGGGCGACCTGGAAAAAAATGGAATTGTGGCCATGCACACTGAAGGTCACAGACTGAGTCAAAGAAAACTACTGCCCAGTACTGAGCCCTCTAACCCAGCTCTACCAACAACAAAGTCATCAGTGCCTTCTGGGTATTTTTACTTTAAACAAAAGTATGATGCACGTGCTAAACAGGCTGAGTTCACAACAGTATCACCTGTTCAGTTTCCGTAAACCAAGCTTCTAATGCAGACTAGCATGCAGCCAGGATCTTAGCAGGTCAGAGAACATCCCAGAAAGCCAGAGATGTCCCTACAAACACAACCATGACTGACTTCTTGAATCATTGGACACTGTAGTCTTGATGTTTATACAAGTGGATGTATTTGTTCTCTTTTGTGTCTGCCTTCTTTCAGTCAACATCACACCTGGAAAAATTATCAATATTTTCACCTGTAGTGGTCTCCTCTCATTGCAGTATACTATATTCTATAGCTATATTGTTTTTTTTTTATTGTCATTTCAGAGAATATTTATTTGGGGAAAAAACTACACAGAGAGTTCTCTCCAGTTTCAGTGGGAGGGTATTTTATTTTTGTTTGTTCATTTATTGTTTTGTTTTGTTTTTGTTGTTGTTGTTGTTGTTGTCGTTGTTGTTGTCATTTTGGGGGGGAAGGGTTTCTCTGTGCAGCCTTGGCTGGCCTGGCTGGACTTGCTCTGTAGACCAGGCTGCACTCAGACTCACACAGATCTGCCTGCCTCTTTTTCCTAAGTGCTGGGATTACAGGTGTGTACCACAGTGCCCAGATGGGAGGGTACTTTTTAGGGATGGCATGGCTATGTTTGAGTATAATGAACTCTAATAGATTCTAACAAATGTAGCCAGATTCTATTCTCAGTAGCAGTTTATGAGTCAATGTTTGTATATTTGATCTGGGTTTCATTGCCATCTCTTCATATATTATATATACTTACCTGGTATTTTGATCTCCTAAAATCTTTTGAGCTGATACACAGTTTCTTGCATCAAACACTACACTGAATTATACCAGCTCTTCCAGTGTATTATATATAGTAAATGATGCAAAGATATCGGTTAAATATATAATACATGTAACATATAACATCTATACCCAAATGATCAGTAGAGGATTTGCAACAATAATTTATTAGCAATTATATACTTAATGCAAAGTGGAAAATCTGGAAAACATATTCATTTCTTCTAAGTAGAAGGGGGAAATAATTTTAGCACACAGTAAAATATGAATTCATTTATTCAAAAAATGCTTTCAGGAACACTGATTAGAAGAAGTTAAAGGCCTTAATGAGACTTTCTTTCTAGTCTGATGATGATTAAAAGAGTGCCATCATTCAGAACATAGCTGTCTTCAAATACAAAAAATTCTTGTGTCTGGAAAAGGATGTTGAAGCCAATTATGCAAATATGCAGAAGGGAAAAGGCGAGATTTTGAGCTCTTTAATATGGCCACAGAGAGCATTCTCCAACCAAACCTGGTTTCCCTACTCATTATCCTATAAATCTAAACACAAAGGCAAAACAGGCTGGTTATTCTGTGCACAGTGTTGTCCTGCTGTTAAGCTGTGGCAACTGTGACCCCTGCTGTCCACAGGTGTTGGCACAGGTGCCTCAAAGCTCCATGTCCTCTGTGACTGATCTTTGAGCTTCTGATTAAAAGGGCTACTGGGATGAAAACCAATTCAGAACCCCAATGAAGAAAGTGACTCTGGTTGTGAGGAACAGGACAAGTTCCTGGCGTAGAGGCAGATGATTTTAGCTAGTTTGATATTAGCATGGTTTATGTATGGTCAAATTACACAGGGGGTGCTTTACATGTGTGTGGATAAACAAGAAAGCATGAGAGAAGAATGTACAAACTGATTTCCTAGGGAAGTGCAGGGCTCATAATATGAAGTAGGAGGACCAAGTTGCTGGCTATGGATTTTATATAAGAGTTGCTATGATTTTCTGACCAGTCACCTTCACTGGGGCTGTTGCACATCCAAAGTAGACAAAACTCCGGGTTTGCTCAGGGTGACACATTGACAATGGAGAGCTGAATCCATGACTTTCATATACTTATCTTTTGTGTGCCCACTCTCAGTACATCGAGTCATGGTGTCCATAGCATAATATTCATGCACACTATAAATCACACTACATCCTAAATTACCTCATTTGTGTCTGTCCTATGTTTAATGACTTATAGCCATTCCCTAAGTCATGCCCAAATCTCATTCTCTTTTTTAAAATCATTATGTTTTCTAGTTTTTGAAAGCGCCATACATTTATGCAAGGTGTCTTGATTAGGTCTACCCATCTGGGCCTGCCTCCAAACCCTCCTTGGTTTTGGGTCCAACGCCCCACCCCACCCCGGTTTCATGTTCTCTTTTTTTGTTTGTGTTATTGATAAGCTAGTCTCATTGGTGCTGCTGGGAGCCATCCTCAGGGCCATGAGTAATCTATCAGTAGACATATCCTCAGAGGAAACTGTTCTCTTGCCTTCTGCGATTCCTGTCCAATAGAGGTAGGGGATGAGGAACTCTTGAGTCATCCATGTCAGAATTTTGACTGGCTTCGTCTTGTGCAGGTCTTGTTGAGTTATCCACAGCTATTGTTAGTTCATATCTGTAACACCCATATCTTGTCCAAAAGTCAGCAGTTGACAGCTCTCCTACCCCATCCTCTGCCACTTACATTCTTTCCCCTCACTCCTCAGTGAAGTTCCCTGAGCCTTAAATGGTGGGAAGCAAATAAAGATGACCAGCCACCACTAAGCTCTGAGTTATTTATACTAGGCACTTTGAGTAATTATGAATTCAACACACCAAAGACTTTTCATTGCATCATACTCTTAACTTTGCCTGATTTTTCTCTCAGCAAGAAGCAATCAGCTTCGGGAGTTATCTCAATTGTTTACACAAAACATACGAAGTCTATGCTACTTGTTTTAAAAATGGGTGTAATTTTATTTCAGTAAAACAAGATCTTTAATCCAAATGAAGAATATTTTTATTATTAAATATTCACAGACTACTTTGTTATAACCCTGGCCACTCCAAACTGGTTTATAAAGAACAGAAACTTCTTATATTGTGGGACACAAGTATACCAAACCAAAACCATCACTCTTCCTTGGGGTATTATGAAGACTGTTTCAAATGTACATCATCTCAAGGTTTTCAGTGACAAATATTTAAGAATTAAGGCTTTAGCTGGGCTTGGTAGCACATGCTTGTAATCCCAGCACTATGAGAGTCAGAGGCAGATGGATCTCTGTGAGTTCAAGGCCAGCCTGGTCTACAAAGTGAGTCCCAGTCATCCAAGGCTTCAGAGAGAAACCCTGTCTCAAAAGACAAAAAACAAAACCTAAGGCTTTTAAAGCAGTTTCTCAACCTAAGGGCCTCTGGTCATTTTTGGAAAAGGGGGCAGGGGATTCAAGAAACAAATGTATGCCTGTGTTCTTTATATGTTGGACATCTGGAATGGACAAAGTACTACATGTAAACTTATAAGGTACTATGAGTGCACAGATATTTGACTGCATAATAAATCAGGGATTAAACCAAATAAGAAATGATTCTATAAAATGAAATGTCAGCAATAGCCACACTTTCTTTGTAAATGTTTTCCTCTTCTCTAAGTCATACATTATAAGTTATACAAATACGATAAACCCCCTAATCCTCAGCGACAACTCCTCTTGTTTCACTAACCAAGAAACGTATTCCTCTTACAGAAAATTATTTTCTTTAATAAAAATCACATCTGTACTTCTAAATAGACACATTGTTTGAGGTCTGAAACGGACCAGTGCATTCTTTGTATTCACAGGTTCTAGCATTGTGTTGCTTGAACCACCTTCTTGTAGACATCAGTTCTGTCCGTCACCCCTTAAAATGAGAATCAGCAGAAAATGAAGAAAGAGACCAATATTATAAGCTTCAAGAAGTATGGAATAGTGAATGAGACAAAACTCTAGAACAGAAAGTAGTGATGCACCAAGATGCACCAGTGAAGGCAGCTACTGAGAAGGCTCTTTCATAGGAACATGGCCGCCATCTGAAGAGTCAGATCTCCAAGAAAATGGAGCATCAATAATCATAGTACCTCAGATTTGAATGAACACTCTATACCATGATTTATTCATGAAATCCCTAAAAAAGTGAGCCAACATTTTTTGATAATAGTGGCTTAAGTGGAGGCTCAGCAGTTAGAGTGTGCCAGGCTCTAACACAGGACCCAACTAAAGTTCCCAGCATCCACACTGGGTATCAGATAATCACCTATATCTCCAGCTCCAGGGGGAAAGAGAACACCTCTGGCCTCCATGGGCACCTGCACTCACATGTACATATCCACACAAAGGTGCATGATGAACAATAATGTCTTTTAAAAGAACTCTTAGATAAGTCATCCAAGATGTCATAGGTTCAGTGGAAAAGAAACTGATGCAAACCAGTCTTCAAAAGAGCTTCATTAGGAGAGCAATTACCATCACAGCATTGCCAGCCATGATGGGTGGCCATGATACCCTGGAGGGAGATGTAAACTCTTTGGTTCCCAGACTTTTAAGATAGTTATAGTGCCATGCTGTAGGCTCTGCAAGGGTAGGTGGATCCTTCAGTTCTCTGACTATTAGGGGAGTTGTAGCATCATACAACGTGCAGCGATGATGAGGCCTTGAAGTGGAATAGTACATTTTTGAGGCAAGGCCTCTCTTTGGTGGGTCCTGTAGGAAGGCTGATAGGCAGGATCCTACTCCTCCTCCTGCCCTCCCTACAAGCACTAGGGTTACAGACATGTGTGGTTCTTTACATGGCTGCTACAGATTCAAATTCAAGTCCTCATGTATGTGCAACAAGAGCTCCTACCCACTCATGCGTCCCTTCAAACCCTCATTAGCATTTCCAAGGCAGATAGCCTTCTGAGGTCAAAGGAGAGGAGAGAGGAAAGCCTCGATGGAAACATTGCTTTCTGTTAGTTCTCTTCCATTCCAGCCTTTCTCTCTTTCTTCTCTGATGCCCAGGGTTCATAAAAGCACAAGGGTGTGACTACTCTAGATTCCAGCTGTGAGAGCACAGCGGGCTTGCCTTCCCATGAGCTGCTTCACACTTCACAGCAACACAATGCCCTC
>OU015751.1:11949795-11978659 GCA_907169655.1 Acomys percivali
CATTCCACTCTGTCTATGGACTGCATCTTCTTCATCTATCATACACCATCCACCACGCACTTAGAGTTTCCTGATCTAGGCTGTTGTGCATAGAGCTGTATGAACAAGGGAGTATAGGGATCTTTCCAAAACAGAGATTTATTTCATTTGTATATATGAGTGTAGGGTGTATGATCCTAAAATTTTAAGGACATTTCTCCAAACTGATCTTAGTACCAATAAAGGATCATTGGGGTGACAAATCTGCTGATGACTGAGATTGTGGAAAATAGTTCCTAATGTATACCTATGTCAAAATACCCAACTATATATACTATGCATGTAATTCTATCAAATACAACTCTCTAATATAATGTGTATAGGTAAGCACCACCATCACAGCCTTTCATATAGGCCATGGTTCTCAATGTTCCTAATACTGTGAGTCTATAATATAGTTCCTTGTGTTATGGTGACCCCTCCCAGCCATAAAATTATTTTCATTGCTACTTCATAACTGTAATTTTGCTACTGTTATGAATCATACTGCAAATACCTGTGGGTATTTTGTTGATGGTCTTACACAATCCCTATGAAAGAGTCATTTGAATCCCCAAAGGGATTCCCTTGGAAGTATTTATCAAGCCTCTCCCATGCCATTGCTTAGGAGAATGGAATACTGAATAGCCGCTGCCTCTCTTTCTGCCTCTTGCCTGTGCTGCTGCAACACATGAGTAGAAACTTAATTATTGTCTTCAACTTGGCTCACCCTGACTTACTAACTCCACACTTGGCAGCCCATCCTGTGATAAATACATTATTAGCAGGTTGACTGTACAGAAATTTCCAACAGTTACGAACACAGAGAACAGAATAAGGTGAAAAAAATTGTCTAAAAGCTGACAACAAGTATTTATTGGATTTTGGGCCACTCTTTTAAAAGCATTGTCATCACACCCATTCACAACAGCCTCAGAGAAATAAAATATCAAGAAATAAACCTAACCAATGAGGGTGAAGGACCTTTATAGTAAAAACGTTAAACCTCTAAAGAAAAAAACAGACACTAGAAAATGAAAAGAAAAAATCTCATTCTCATTGATTGGAAGAATTAATATTGTGGAAGCTATCATTTTACTAAAAATTACTTATAGACTGGATACAATCCCAATCAAAATCCTCATCTCATTCTTTGCAAACAAAATAAAACAAAACAAAAAAGAAAACAAAAGGTTATTCTGACATTCATATGGAACCGCAAGAGACCCCTAATAGCCAAAACAATCCTGAACAAAAAGACAGTTCTGGTGGCATTACCATTCCATATCTCAAGATGTTACAGAGCCATGGTAATAAGAACAATATGGCACTGAACAAAAAACAGACATGTACACCAGTCAGACAAAATCAAAGACACAAACTTGAGTGCATATAATATCAGCTATTTAACATTTGACAAAGATGTCAAAAAACATATGCTGGGAAAAAGAAAGTATATACAATGAATTGCTCTGAGAAAACTGGATGTCCACTTGCAGAAGAATGAAATTCTTTCTGTATCTATCTGTCTCCTTACATAAAAACCCAACTACAAATAAATAGAACACTCAAACTGGAAACTTGAGACACTGAAAGAGTGAGACAAAAACTACACCATATTATACAAGAAATATGTATAAGAAAAGACTTCTCCAACGGGACTCCATTTGCTCAAGGATTAAAGAGGGTGAAATAATAGTAAGATGTTTGAACAAGTCATACTGTTAACCATCTTTCCAAAAATATCTATAATGCATCTAAGTGAGTGTATAAGCATACATAAATAGTTCAAATGAAATTTTCCCATCTGGGTTGACAATTCTCCCATAAGAGCCATCTCACAGAAACCCAAACACCAGGCGTGAGAAGTAATCTTTTACATTGGCCAAGGTTGTCTAAGAGATCCTCCAAACATTATAGGCTTTTGAAATTGCCTTTGATTGCCCCCCAGAGGAATAAGGTAAGTTCTTGTTGCTGAAAATACCATGCACTCCAGACACAGGGCCCAGTGTTTGATCTTATCTGAAAACCTCCTCCCTGAATTCTAGCTTTCATGGTACCAAAAGGAGCCATTTGAGTTTCCAAGGGAGAGAAGCAACCAATAGCCCTACCCAGCTGTGATGCCTATGAACCATATCAATTACCAGTGTGGCACAATTACCCTGATAGTGCAGTAGTGTCACGCATGCCTTAATGGTAACCAACAGCTCTCTAGTTGGACTTAAGACCTCCTCAACAACACAGAAACCCTAGCCAATTACCCAGAGCTAGTGAAATCAGGATGCTAGAGGAGAGCGCACAGCCAGCGTTCTATTGAACCAGCGGAATCCCTAACTACTACTTCTCAGCCACCTGTGTAGGTCTTGTCTGCTGGACCTGGGATCTGAGGGCCAGAAGGAATGAGGCAGACTACAGTCTGATGCTGCAGACAATCTCACTTTAGTGTCAGTGTACCTTTATGCAATAATGTAACAAAGAAAGCAATGATCCCAAGGGAGGTGGTTTGAGTTCAGAAAAACATATGAATGAATATCAGTAAGCACATATTACATATTAACAGAGCAACCGTTTCCCAGAATGTTCTCAGGACTGACAAATGTAAACTCAATTGCCTGGCACATACTATAGATTATATAGTATGAAATAGCATGGAATAGCATGAAAGCAAGGCACAAAGTCATATCCAGATTCAGGGTACACTTACCAGATTGGGCTATAATCTGACATCCAGCAAGAATGAATGTGTCTTATAAGTTAAATGTAAATGTTTGTCACAGGAGACACAAGATCACACCCAAGAACAGTTCAGAGAGCAAGACGCACTTGAGATAAAGGGCCCTTTGTGCTTTTTCCTAGAGCCTCTCTCACAGCTCCCCAAGGCACTGTTCACCATGCATCATTCTTTTGATCATGTCCCAACAGTTTTAATGCACCACAGATAAGTAAGGTCTTCAGATGTCATTGAAGAAGTTTCTCTTTGCAGCAGATGGAGACCATTACAGAAAGCCACAACCAATCAAAGTGCATCATTGTGAAGCCCAGACCCAATGATACAGGTACAACAAATCCCTGCACCTAATCCTCCAGGACCATTGCAGAAGAGGTGACAGAAAGAACATAATCCAGAGGAATGGGTTTGCTATGCGATTGTGTTTCCTAGGGCTGTCAGAAACTGCATGGATGGAGAGTCTCACAGCGTGGCTGTCCAACATGAGCAGAGCAAGGAAGACACCAGTAGACATGCTAATGTAGACACGGGCAAGTTCACAAGGCTTCAGACGTACACCAAGAACTGCGGACGACTAAGGAATACGTGAGAGAAGAGATGGTCTTCCCCCGGGAAAACACGCCAGCTGGTTATCCAATACCAAAAGTTCAGCCATGGAAACATGTATCAGGGAAGACGTAGAGGGAGGAAAGGGAAGGGAAAACAATGTGATTATATTATAAACTCAAAAAAAATAATTTTTTAAAAAGTGTTGTCCTTTGGGGCCAGCCAAATGTTTCAGTGAATGAAAGTGATTGCCAGTAAGCCTGATGACCTAAGTCTGTTGCCCAGGATCCACAGAGTGGGCGGAGAAACTCACTCCTGCATGTTCTCCTCTGACATCCACTGGTACGTGCATGCACACACACAAATAAATAAACATAAAAGGAAGTACTCTCAACTACCTACAATGTACAGCTGCCTATATAGGTACTATTATTTCTCTATTGCCTACAGGCAAGAAAGCTGAGGTACAGGTTTACCAGCTGCACACAAGGGTGCTTAGTAAAACCAGGATTTGACTGCAGGCAGCCCAAGCACCTGCATAAACTTGACTTGATAGTTGCCTGTAGTTACCTGTCAGGAAGCCAGGAAGCTGATGGGCAAACTCATCGCTGAGACCGATAATAATGATCTGAGTGGAAGAAAAAAGCAAGTCTGGGAAGAAATAGGAGTGAGAGAGATACACAAATATCACATGACCTTTCCTAAGTTATTGACAAATCCCTAGGTAAAAATGAGGTGTTCCTTTGTGTCTTTGATAGGAAGGAAATCATACTTTAAAAGATAAAGGAGACCCAGGAAATAGGGGGATGCTCTTTTTGAGGGGCTAAGAAGATGGCTTAGTCAGTATACAAAAATGAGGACCAGAGACTCATTTTCTGGAACCTACATTAAATGCCAGACATAAAGGTACAAGCTTTTTATACCAGCACAAGGGAGGAAGAGATGGCCCAGCCTAACCACCAAGTCCCAGGTCTCATTGAGAGACCCTGTCTCAAAACACAAGGTAGAAATCACTTGAGAAGTCTTACCAAAGTTTGACCTCCAGCCTCGAAACACATGCACACAAACATGCATGTGCATACATATGCACTTACACCAATACACACGGGTAAACCAGCCTATATGCACAAATGAGGGGATCCCTGCAGGTGTCAGAGGAGTGAACCTCAGCAAGAGATAAGGATGAAAAAAATCTAATGCAGATTGACTTCGTCAACCTGAATCAGAATTGGGGGAGTCTAATGCCAGATGGTTCATTGTCAGCATATTTGAAACACAGTACAATTTGGGAAAAGGTCCCCAGGCAACAGTCAGTCCAATCAATCCAATTCCAGGGACACACTAAAGCTTAAGGTGTGACTATATAGAAACTCTTGTCCCAAGGACATGTGACCTTGAGGGTGGGTTCTATAGCTAAAAGGCCTAGAATCTAATGTAGTCTCTGACTGAAAGCATAGAGCTCAGCAAGCTATAAGTATACGTGGCATCTCCCTTAAGGATGGGTACAAGGCGAGTACAAAGACCTCTGTGCCCCCCAACACACACACACACACACACACACACACACACACACACACACACCACACGTGGGTGCAAGTGCATGCACACACACAAACACACATACATACATACACATATGGGTGCATGGGCCTGCACACACACATACACACACATTTGAGCATGCGTGCACGTGCGCGCGCGCGCACGCGCGCGCACACACACACATACACACATACACACACACACCAGGCTTTTTAAAAAATAATTCTTCTATCTCACCAGCATTGTTACTTAGAAAGCTGAGTTACTTAGAAAGCAAGGCGTCACCTGAAGGAGTTTGAGAGGAGGAAGGAGTGGGCTGGAGCACAGAAAAGCAGGCTAGCACTCAAAAGGGGGGAAAGCTGCCTTTTACCTGAGTCAAGAGGAAAGAAAAGACATCAGCCAAAAGTTCAGGAGCAGTGAGAGGCAGCAGGGAGGGGGTTTTGGCCAGGGGTGAGCAGCGGAGGAGTTCTCGTTCAGTGTCCTCAGTCTTCTCAGGAAAATCAGAGACAAGGTCGTGAGCGGAGAGTAAGAAGATTTGAGGCTGATTGGAAGGGACAGGGCTGAGCAGCCCCTCAGATGATGCATTAGGAAGTAAACGTGCAATAAATAAGAGAATCACTAAGTAGCAGACAGAGCAGTGACATCAGTGCAACATGGCTAGCTGGCTGGCAGAGACTGTGGCACTCAGGGCAAGATGAAGCTCCTGGAAGCCATGAAAATGGGGGGGCAGGTCTGAGATGGAAGAGAATGTACCCAAAAATGTCAGGCCAGTTATGCTAGGCTCCTGCCTGCAAGTATAGCAGAATATCATTAATAGTGTCAGGGGTGGGCTGCCTCTCATGACATGGGTCACAAGCTGGGCCAGTCATTGGTTGGTCCTTCCCTCAAATTCTTCTGCATCTTTTACCCTGCACATCTTGTAGGCAGGACGAATTGTGAGTTTAAGGTTCTATGGCTAGTCTGGTGTCCCAATCTCTCCACTGGCTAGTGATGGAGGCTTGCAGAAGATATCTGCACTTGAGAATGGGCTTCCTGACCTTAGAGCTCAGATGGCCAAGACTGTAGCACTGCAGGAGCGAGAGTCCCAGTGTAGGTCACTTAGATTCTTCCGTAACTGTTACTATAGCACCACCTCCCCCACCCTCTCCTCCTCCATTGGTGTTTCACCAAAGTATATCTGCTTTTGATCTGATCAGAGTGAAGAGAGCAAAAAATTACTTTGGCTTAGAGCCACCCAAAGAAACCTGGCATGCCAAATATGCTAGATATCCTTAAAGAGAGGAACAGTGTGACGCTATGGTCAGCCAAGAGGTAAGAGAAAGATGTAAAGCCTAGGTGAGTGGATGCTACTGGCCCGGTCTCTCCCCTAGTAACAGAGACTCTGAAAAAGAAGTTTGCTATCAATATCAACACAATAGCCAAGGTGAAGATGAATGAGGAATTCCAAAACCAGAATCAGACGCCATCTCAGTTCTGGAACTCTCCTCAATGCACATGCATTATGATATGATATAAGCCAAGGTTCATCTTCCATCCTTGGAACTATCTGTATGGCTTCAGAACACAGACAGGCTATTTGTGGACCTTTCCGTGCATTTTTAACCCTTAACATTAATATCTGTGCAGATGTTTTATATGCACTCATTTGGATATAAAACAGTATGAATGGCATCAGTGAGAATATTCTTATCTTCGTTGTCCTTGATAGCTTCCTGGTCAGTGATGGAACATCTGGTATACCCTGTTGTTAGAGCAAAGCACTGGAGATGGGAATACCATGAACAGGACTTACATACGATTTCACTTTTTCTTTTCCAGAGCTGAGTTTACATAAAATTAGCCAGCACACCAGGACATGGGAGATCTGTGCATTCAGGTCTGTTCTAATATTTGGGGTTAGAGATGAATCCACACATTCAACAGTTACGCGTCTACTGTGCTTAATGCAAGGATAACCAAGGCAGGGAGAATAGTGATGTCAGTGACTCTGAGACGTTTATTATCTCCTGAAGAGCAACATAGAACTCTACCTCAGACTGAGGCTTCAATTGGCTATAGAGAAGAGGTTCGTCTTCCTCCTCTACTGGAATTAAAAGGAGCTTTCAGAGAAAGTGACAGCTAACAATGACAGACCACTGGATAAGAGAACATGACACTGGAAAAGAGTATGGTGAGTTTGTCAAGCCCTGGGCACCTCACAGAGGAATCAGGAAGTGACAGGAAATAAGACTGAGGAAAATGAGCAGCAGAAGATGACAAGAGCCCTGGTCAGAATGAGCAGTTAGGATCTGACATTGCTGGGTCTAAATTTCTGAATGAGATTCAATACCTATCCTATCTCACCTCTAATAGCTTAACTTCTTTATCTTGATATAAAATGATCTTGTCCCCTAACCAACTAAACTTGGTTGTAAAACTATACCATCTTGTCTTCAGTGCCCCTCAGAGACTTAATTTAGACCCAACAAAACAAGAAAGACACTTACTCCAAATGGGTCAAACGCAGATAGCCAATTCACTATGAATGTAACATGTATAGAATTCATGATTGTCACATGGTTCTCCCTGCTGTATGTAGTCTGTTTTATACATGTGTGATAAAATGAAAGTATTAAAAATAAAAATTTAAAAATAAAAAAAGAACCTGACATTGCAGTTGAGAGGGAGTAGTTTTACGAGAGGAGCAGGAAAGTGTCAGGCCAAGGAATAGGAGAGCATAGGAAATGCAATGCTTTCTGCGATAATGATTGGGTACCATTCAGAACTGAAGGCTTCCTGTGGTTCCTTACAAATATAAGCCATCTGGTGGGATTCAAGGAAATTCTCTCCATAAAAATAAACTTGGGTTTCTTGTGGCTTCTCAGCAATAGACAGGACAGTACGATTAGGAGGCCAGGCTCCTCTCCAGTGAGTGAAGTGGAGGCTGCTGTCAGCCAGAACTTGTCTTACCAGAGCAAACCAGTGTGGGAATCAAAATTGACAACTATAATAAAAAACCCCTTCACACCCAAGTCAGGCTTTCTATTTCTCTGTATTTTGGAACCCTGGAACAATACATGTTCCAAAGACACTAAGCATTTGATTTTTCTAGAGCAAAAGCCGAAATTAATTCTGACATAATCCTTCAGCAAATAGCCCCAGGCCTCGGTGATTTTACGGAAACATATTTAAAACCAAATGGCATCATTTAAAGAACTTCTCGGACTTTGGGGTTTGAGGTTTAAGGCTAAAAGTACGGAGTGGGAGAGTTCTTAAATTATAGATAAAAAATTGTTTAATCTTCTTTAAAATCCATTTCCTGATGTTAAGGACATTTTAGCCTGTGTGCCATAATGATAGAAAGTCAATTATATTTGAGGGAACTGGGGCTGCCTTCCCTCAGCAGAGGTTTATAACGAGGTTGTAGCCATTAGTAAGAACCTCCCACTCTACTCCTCTCACCTCATTTACCTTTCCATGAAGACTGAGGTCAGTAAGTCCACTGATCTTACCAGTGGCATGATCTCCGATTTGTGTTTAGCTTATCTGTATGTTTGATAACATTCCTGATAAATTTTAATTAGGTAAGATAATGCTAAAATAGATTGCTTTTAGATCTGAGAATAGTGCTTTATTTCTTTAAGCTGATATTTTTCAATGAAAACATATCTTGACACAGTGGTCTTTTGTGTTTAAAATGAACTCAAATGAGACTCTGAGAACTGGCTCTTCAATGCAGTGACTGTTTCTCAAATCCGTCTATGAGGGCTTCACCTCTCATTAGCCCATCTGAACTGACTAAAATCTGTGGTGCATCCCACCAGTGAAATCCTAATCAAGTGAAGTAAGAGTGTGGTACAACCTATGAGACTTTGACGCTCTTCCTAGAATTTTGTAAGGTCTCCATTAATGAAGTTAAACTCAGAAAACAGCAACCTGGACAGGCAGCGTCTTGCATACCCATCTCTCTATCCTTCTTTCTATTATCTCACCTGAGCAACTTTTACTACACCCTGTGATTGTCCATAAAATGTTTCCCAAGCCTGGCTGCTCATCAGAATCACCAGAACATTATTTAGGAAAAGAAAGATCCTTGCCTGAGATCTGAAATCCTTAGGGTGCAAAGCTCCAATATCGGTACTCTTTCATGAGTTGCCCATGGTAACAGATGGGGCAGAGCTGTTGACTGGTGTTATGCCCAAAATTCAATACAACTTTCTCGATAACTGACTCCATTTCTTCACATCTCAAATTCTCTACAAATTTCCTGTACCATTATCTGCGAGTTTCAAGTCAGAAAACATCTACCACAGCATATCCTCCAACTTGACTATATTATATTTAGCTTTCATCACTGCTTTTTTTGACAAACAACCAAAGCCCTGTTTCTAGCTGTTCCTCTCTCTGTAGACTTTGAGTAGACTGTGATAACATTAACAGCTTGGAAAAAACATACAAGTGTTCTATGGAGGTTGCTCAGTTGGTAGAATGCCTGCCCTGGCTTCCACGAGTAAACCCAGTCTCAGGTTGCACACTTTGGAGGTAGAGGCGGAGAAATCTAACGCTAAAGATCATCATTAACTATATTGGGATCGTGAGATCAGCCTGGGCCACCTGAGTCCCTGCCTCAGTAATAATCACAGGGGCAGGAGCTAAGGAGAAGGTCATCATTCTCTGCATAGCAAGTTGGAAGCCAACCTGGTCTACTTAAGATCCTCTCTCTCTCTCTCTCTTAAAAAAAAAAACAAAAGAAAAATGAAAGGGGGGGAAAACCCTCCTTTCCCCATATTCTCTATTGATAACCTTCATGTTTCTAAAATCCACCTTAAACAGGTTTAACCTACCCAATCTACACCCCCCAAATGTTCCCATATTAAATGTATCTTTCAGTGACTTTTTTCAGTGACTTTTGAGAATTCTTTTTAACTATGGGACCACTTCTATGAAATATACAGAATGTTCCGAAAGCCCTCCTGTACTGTAACCACCACCAGTGCTTCCCTTACATTTTAAAACTTTATTTTATGTGAATGAGCCTTTGCCTATATGTAAAATTCTGTACTGCCTGTGGGCCTGGTGCCCACGGAAACCAGAAAAGGGCACCAGATCCCTTGGAACTCTGCAGATCATTGTGTGCCACTGTGTAGGTGCTGAGGAATGAACCTGGGTCCACTGCAAGAGCAGCCAGTGGTCTTAAGCACTGGGCCATTTCTTCAATGCCCAACTTCTCATTGCTTTAACTGCAGACATTCACTCCATCGTGATAGCTGACTGTAGTTTAAACCTACATATTCCCAGGGCTAATCACTTTTGTGTGTACTGAGCTAACTGTACAGCACTTTTTATGAAGCGTCAGGTAAAATCTTGTCCCCAATTTTAATCCACATCCTTCTTCCTTCACACTACAAAAATTTAAGTGAAACTTGTGTGTTCTGGATACAACCCCTTTTACAAGTGTACACCTTCAAAGAGTTGTCCCCCAAGCTGTGACCTCCATCTTCCCCGTCCTAAAACAGAAGTTGCTATTATTCTCTATTCAGCTTGTGACAGTCAGTTTCTCTTTCAGTTTGTGACATTGTACTACCTCTAAAAATGCTTACCAAACCTATTCACTTATATGTGGATATTAGCCATTAAATAAATAGCCAGCCTCCCGAGCATAGATGCCGAGAGCTTAAGCATAAAGGAAGTGGGCAGGTGGAACCCATGGAGTTCCCTGGTCGGGGAAGTAGACTGGATTCTACAGGTGGAATAAGGGCAGGTGGAGAGTGCAACCAGAGGATCATGTGAACAGGAAGGGACATAGGCTTGAGGGAGCCAAGGAGGGGAGAGGCGACTGGAAGTGAGGAGGGTCATTTGAGGGATGCTATGGAAACCTAGTGCAGTGGAAACTTCCTAAAATATATGACAGCGAGCCTAAGGAGGTCTCCTGTCCTCCCTCTCCTCCAGGTCCATCCCTAGCTCCCAGTCTCATCCCCAGCTCTGTAGCTGAAAATGTGCTGCAGTCTCCTTTTCCTCTCTAACCATATGCCCAGCGGGTCACAAAGCTTTTCTTCAACCTCCCCTCCACCAACTCACCCCAACAGCCTCCAACACTGGTTGACCAAAAAGTGAGGAGGGTCTTGGCCCCTTTTATAGGACTTTGATTTTATGATTCTGTCTGTGGTTAATTTGGGCTTATTACTTACACACTGCATAAGGTGGAGGTTGATACTGGTTTTCCCCCACATAGGTAAAGTAATATTCTCCCTTTTGAATCACTGTGTTAACTTTAATGAAAATCAGTTGACAACAATATGTGGCTCTGTTCCCAGAATCCTCTTGATTCTGCCTCATTCATCTATGTCACCCTTTGTCAGCACAGTATTTTGATTCCAGCAACTTTAGGATGAAGCCATGAAATCAGGTGATCCAAGACATCAAAATTTGTTCTACATTCATTAAAAAAAAAAAATTGGTTTGGGAACAGTTTCAACTCTAATTGCCAGTGCATTTCCTGACATAGCTCATTTGTATCAGCTTTTGCTCAAGTCTTTGCATAAAACTGAAGCAATGATATGAAGACAGAACAACTCCTAGGGTCTTTCCTGGCTAACGGTATACACTTTTGGTGGTGCATGTGTACCTCAGCCTTACATATTAGATGAATTCCACACTGCAGATCAAACCAGAGCACTAGAGGTAGACAACTGTGTCACACTGACGTCCACCCCACAGCCTTATGTATACACCACAATCACACTGTGATCCATATCATAGCCCTCCATCTAGACCTCTCCCACATTGTGATCTTTATCACAGTCCAACTATAGACCACCGTAACACTGCAGTCCATATCATAGCCTGACACAGAGACCACTCTCACACTGTGGTCCACACCACATCCCTACATATGGACCAGTGTGGCACTAATGATGATGGACTGATGGACTAAGGATGCCCATCTTATGTCATCTCACGTCATAACCTACAGACTACTGTAATACCCTGGTCCATACCACAGCCTAAGATATAGACCACCGTCACACCAGATTCTATACCACAACCTAGGCATAGACCACTGTCAAATTGCGGTCCATGCCACAGCTCTAAACATAAACCACTGTCCCACTTCAGTCTCCATCACATCTCTACATATAGACCACTCTCTCACTGGACTCTATAGAACAGGCCTATAAAAGCTACTGTCACATGCAGGCCATACCACAGCCCTATATATAAGCCACTGTCACCCTGTGGCCCATACCACAGAATAACAGTACACTGTTACACTCTTATCCATACCACATCCCTACAGATAGACTATTGTCATAATGTAGTCCATACCACACCCCTGCTTACAGAACACAGTGACACTGGCATCCATATCATGACCCTAAATATAGACCCCTGTCGCTGGTGGTCTATACCATAGGCCTAATATGCACCTCCATTATACTGAGGTCTACACTGCAATCTTACACATATACCACTGTCAGACTGAGATCCGCACCACAGTCCTATGTACAAACCTCTGTAACACTACAGCTCATATCACAGCTTTACATATGACCAATGTCATCCTGCAGCCTATACCACAGTCCTACGTAATCTGACTGATGCAATGCTGTCCACACTACGTCCCTACATATAGACCACTGTCACACAGTACTCACACACAAACACACTTCTTCCCGGCAGATTTCAGCCTGGTGATTGCGTGCCTTCTCTCTGTAATCTCTTCTTAAATCTCCATCTCCTTGGTTCTAAACTGAGTTCCTTTAAAGCCAGCCTGTATGCTGTCACTGCTAATTCTCCTAATCTTGAAGAGGGCATCTGAGATCTAACCTTTGCAGAGCTTAGATGCAGGACAGCCACCTTTATGGCATGTACAAATGCCACTGCACATTTGGATGGCATTTTCACTGTGTCAGGACAAACCTAATTTCTGGTCTTCTTTGGCTGAAAGTCACCTTCTGGCTTGTTGATTCATAACTTGTATTTGCAATTGTGACTCATCTCTCTCATACAGCCGTTATGAGTGTTTTCTAAAAACAAATCACTACAGGAACTTTCTACTCATCCCAAATCATTTGCTTTTTAATGAGATAAAGGCCAAAAGAGCAAATGAATGGTTGAATTTTGATGCCTTATTCTGGAGGTTACATATAGTCATTTGTTCCTGGGGAATGAGATAAGGCGAGGGAATTGCACATTAAGAAGAGGAAAGGAGGTGGTGGGGAAATCTTTGCTGTGCACCCGACTCAAATAAAGTGATGAGCAAAAATATAGGAACACAGGGACACAGTAGTAACAGTCTCGGGTGTGTTTTCATATATCCATTGTTCCCCTCCACAGACAGGTCTTTATAGGCACACCACTGCTGTCGCCAGTGTACCACGCAGCCTCTACCACTCCAGGGAAATGGGTGGTACTTTTCATACTGTCAACCAGGCTGACCTTGCTTCAATCTCTGTGACCTTGGAGATACAGAGGTGACTTCCCTCTTTCCCATAGTGTCACAGGGAATCTGACAGTCCTAGACGAAGGACATAATGAAATGATCCCACAGGTTGCTAAATGGCCCTGGGGTTCTAAATGTGAGCTAAGTCACCATTGTCCTAATTTGCAGTGGGGTTTTTATAATAGCTGAGACATTCTGTCAATGATGCATCTTGGCCACACTTGACCTCTGTGAGTTCCCAGAGAGATGAGACAAGTCAAGCCCATTTCTGTAGCTTGCACTGGTCATCAGAAGCAACTGGTTTCAGAGTCATCTTCATTACCACTGTCTATTATTTTTTAACAGATCTTACCTCAAGTATATTTGTTTGTTTATTTTTTAAAAAGCATAGGGGATGAACAATTTGCAAATAGTGTACTGTAGGTGTGTCACATCAATCCATCTGTCTTCACATTTTGCAGATAGAAACCTTTTTGATAGGGCCTTCACAGGGCACTGGGTATCTTTGAAAGTCTGAGCTAGAGTTGATGCCTGGGCCTAAGCTGGAGCTGAGGACTCAGCCTTGGTGTGAGCCTTGGGCTTTGACTGACAGAGCCTGTGACCTTTGGCTGTGGAGCCTTGAATCTGATTCTCAACCTTAGCGTGAGCAAGGAAGCAAAAGTGCTACTATCAGGGCCCTTTGGCATCTTGGTCTTAACTGCCTTAGGCTTCACAAGGGCCACAATAGCCTCTGCATGTGCTCCCGCTGCCTTTATGTTGTTTGCCTGCATCTTCCTCACATACTTCCTGCTGTGCTTCTTGGCAAAGTGCGTGCTCCCCAGGAACTTTATGGATTCGTATCTTTGAAACTACTGTTTTTCTTGATGTCATTTCTGTTCCATTTTCAAAATGGATTGTGTGTGCTGTTGTTCTTGGCCTTGGACATGTTTGCACAGCAACCCAGGAGCTTCTCAAAGTGACCAGAAGAGCCTATTTTCTTGACAAAGCCTAAAATTTTAGAATCAAATGAGACCTTGGATCAAGTACTATTTTTAATTGTTATTGTAGGTATATAGGTTGACTTATGTAAAGACATTCATGAAACTACTCTAAGCAGTAACAATGCTGGCTTTCTGTCATTTTCCACAAGCTGTGTTAGACCAAAAGTGCCCTATTTGTCAACTTTCCAAACTCTCTTAAAGTTTTGGGTTTTTCTCCCACAAGCTTAAAAGTAACATTTCATTACACAAAATTAAGACTTACTTTCCACTGAATAAGTAACATTAAGTTGGGAATATTGCGAGCTAAATGGAATATAAAATAAAAACTGGGCTTTTTTTCATTATCAAGGCATCATTATAAGAAAATGTAATAGCAAACATAGTCAAATGACTAAAGGACAATTTGATGTAGGTCATCATCTTAATAGTTTTTTAAACCCACTCTTGTAACATCTTAATTAAAAAAAAAATGCTTTCTGTTACACTGTAAACACACATAAATCCTGAGACCACTGCAGCTTTATTTTTAAGAATGTTTGTCTTCATGATTTATTTATTTTTATTTTATGAGCACTAGTATTTTGCCTGCACATATGTCTGTGTGAGGGTTATGGATTCCTGGAACTGGAGTTATAGGCAGTTGTGAGCTGCCATGTGGGTGCTGGGAATTGAACCCGGGTTCTCTGGAAGAGCAGTCAGTACTCTTAACCCCTGAGCCATCTGTCTAATCCCCACAGCAGCTCTGGATGCATCCCCTCTAGATGTGGGGAGTACAAGACCAAGCGCATGTATGCTTCACTTGGAAGTTTATAGCACAGGTAGTTTACAGCAGAGGATCATCTCGGGCTCCTCTATGAAGTTCTATCATTAAACAACTGCAGAGACGGGCACCATGGAGCACACCAATAATGACCCCAGCACTTGGAAAACGAAGACAGAACATTATGAGTTCAAAGTCAGTCTGAGGTTCAGAGAGATGTGCCCCCCCCCAAAAAAACCAAACACAAAAACAAAAGCAGAAGTAAGAGCAATGCATCTAAGTGCTGACACCCAGTTGCAGTCTAGTCTCTATCTCCTAGAAGGTCCTGGATAGATGACCCTCATCTCTCTGATTTTCTTGTGTTATTATTGGCAATCTCCAAAGATCTCAATGACAAATGAAGTCAGTCAATGACCAGCCAGCAGCTTATAATGTTACCTCAGGTCAGGAACCCTTTACAAGTACAACATATTTTCATGCCAGTTTTTCACACTTATCTGTGAACTACAAATGCTCAACTGTCCACAGTGACAAGAATTTGTCTTATTGTAAATGGCTTTTGAAGGGAAATACAGTCTTGTGTCAGCCTAAATTGTAAAACAGCGAAGAGTTTATGATGAAAAGTACCCACAAACTCACATCTGTGCCAACAATCCGTTCCTAAAATGTCAGTGGATTTTTACCATTCCCACCTCTGTGTCTAGTAGTTTCCCCCAAAACACTAACTGACATGCTCATAGCACCATGCCTTTTTATTTCTTAACCTTTATTTTATGTCTATGGGTGTTTTATCCATATGCATGTCTGTGTACCATGCATGTGCAGTTCCCATGGAGGCCAGAAGAGGCTGTCATATCCTCTGGAACTGGAGTTGCAGGTGGTTGTGAGCTGCTGTGTGGGTGCCAGGATTCAAGCCCATGTCCCCTGTAAGAGCAACAAGTGCTCGCCAGCCCCACCACGCCTTTCTTTATGTGATTTCACCAAACTATACAATTGAAGATGTGAGAGTTTATTTCCTGATGAGAGTTTATCCTTCTTCATTTCAACTTTTGGAATGAATAAACACTTTCTTTTCTTCTGTGAGTAGCTCTGGTGATGTTGAATATTCAAGTCCTATATGTGTGGCTATCAACTTTAAACAGATCAAATTATCATGTTGCAGAATGTTTGTACTGTACTTCTCTCTTCCTGCATATGATTCCAATCATGATTTCCCAACTTCTACCCACTTCTCTATTCTCTATTTCTATACCATTAACTTATATTTTATACATCTATATTACCCATTCTTTGATTATAGATTGCAAACTTAAAACCAAGTAAACAACGGTTCCAGTGACTCCCAGTGATGGGTCTGTGTGATATTTTATGTCTGCAACAAAAACTAGATCACTTATTCCAGGGAGGTGGAAACATTGGCTTCATTTTTCTCACAGCAGAATAGCAAGGCTAGCTGGACTTTCTGTGAGGGAGAGGGGTTGTAACTATAAGATGCACAAGCAGGAAGCCAGCCAACAGATGACCTCCTTCCGCATGCATCAAAATAAGAATCACCTCATTCGAGTGTACTAACATCCACTCTCAAGGTCGCTTACAATTTCTTGAAGGAGTAGCTCTCAGAACAATAGCACTCCAGACCAACAGCAACAGCATCACTTCAGTATGTTATATGTCAATTCTTCGCCACCACAAAAAAAAAAGCACCAGCAGTCTCTGCCACGTCCATGGCAACAATCCACTGAAGGCCAATGGGTTTTACTACCTCCTCCAGTAGTTAGCTCAAAATACTTGCTAAGATCAATGTGTTAGATATAAATCTACAACACAGAAATACCCTGGGAACCTTGGGGTCAAATATGGGCTCTTAAAGCTTTTACCCAGGTGTGATATGAGGTCGCCAATGCATAATTCATCCCATGGGCAAGTCTAACACCACAGAGGTAAAATGCTGTAACCTGCGTGCAAAGGAAGAACAGGTAGGTATGAATGACCACCCAACTGGACACGCTGGGAACTGGGAACCATGCACCTTGCAGGAAGCCTCGTATCAGGGGGCATTCTGCACTTCAATTGACCCTCATAGCTGTTTATGAGATAACATGACATATCCATTAGATTTGCATATCCAGAAACAGGATTTAGAGGATTTGCATTAACTGAGAGTTGGCTGCTAAGGCTCCCATGGTTGGGCAGAGGGATGTGTAGGCTGTGCAGTGAGTGACTCTACGCTTCTGATGGGAGAGGTGATTCAAGGGTTCCGTGAGGAACTAGCAAGAGACATTAAGATCTCTCTATCCAGAAGGTTCTACGATTTTTGACTATGTGTGTGATTCACACAGCTATTAAGCAACCAACCAGTGGCAAATGGAGGCATTTGGGAAAGGAGAAAGCAAAGCCCAATATCCCAGTCATCTGACATGAAGATTCCCTGGTTCCCGTTCATAAGTGTTGGGCAAATTCCTATCTCATTGTCTCTTGATCAGCTCGCAGCCTGTGTCAGCTACAGCTCAGCAACAAACAAAAAAATGTGCTATGAATTATTACCAGACAGCACCAAGCCTTCCACATATTCTGGGTTTGCTACACTAGTGGCTCTGCATAAAATACAGAGATGTTATGCTTCTGTCTATCAGTCCCCTGGACACTAATATTCTCTTGGGCCAAATGATAAATAAATGTTCCACCAGAGAGCACAAAACAAGTACAATTATGTGTTATGTCATTACTTAAAGGAAAGAATGTCCTTGAACGGATGAGCTGTAGTTAGGGTTGCGCATTTTAATGACATTTTTAAAGCTATGAAAGAGCCACTTACTTCCTAGTCTCTCGCTCCACACCCCTTATTAATACATGAGCTTTAAGGTTTCAGTAGGACTAATTCTAAAGTGCTATGAATGGTTTATCTAATGCAGTGGTTTAGATATTTTCACTTATCAAATAAAAACTATTGGCATAAACGTGAAAAAGAAACCTAGCACAGACTCGTTATTCCTTTTACAAAAGATGCTATTTTTCACATTATTCCTCTTCATCAGAGCTCTATTAATATATAATCATAAAGAATGTTGTGTATATCTGTATGTTTTAAGTGTGTTCACCATTCATTTCAATTGCAAACTCAATTTTAGGTAACACATTTGAAAAAATATATAATTCCAATGATTTTAAGCTTACTCGTTTAGGGGTTAAGAGGTTTTTAGGTCTAGATAGATGTTTTAAGTTAATAATGACAAGACATGATAGATATTGATTTACGTTCAGAATTTTAGGTGCACCAAGATAGGAAAGATGTTTTCTTCAAGGCTGTGAAATACAAATAGCCAACATATTCGCATATAGAATTTTTATAACTCCTGATTTTTTCATGGTTCTTCTTGCTGTATATGGTTTATTGTATATATGTGTAATCATATCAATGCATATGTAAAAAATTAATTTTAAAAAATGAAAAACATGTGGAATAGTCAACAGTTCAGAAATTCGGGGTCATGTAGATTGTCGATTTGTCACCTCATTCCACCCTAGCACTGCTCGTAGCGACACGGTGTACCAGAGCGTTAGCAAAGACATTCTCAAGCTGGTCCTTAGCCAGTGACCCGGGAAATCATCTTCTTCAAACCCAATTTTAAGGGAGGCCAACCATTTAGACTGATTTTGGTTGTTGGATCCCAGGAGGTCACAAGTCATGAATACTACAAAACCAACAGGTTGTCTAAAACAAATTGTCTCTGCCAATGTTCCCCCATTTATATGCCCCAAGATTTCTTTCTGAAGACATGAGATTTGACTTGATTGCAGGCACCATTTAGACAGAGCTAATACAATCCACTTCCTGGAGAAAAAACGAAATATAAGTATTTCCACCTGCCCTGGTTTTGGCTCCCAGGGAACTGTGATTAACCCAGGGTGATGCTTTGCCTAACATAATAGTCATTGATGTAGACAGAACCCAAAGATGTCTCCCTGGGTCCACTTACGGGAAGTCTGGAAGAAAATTCTTTACTTCATTATTGAAGCCAACCTCATGCTGAAGGATCCATAGTGATTTTTTTTCTGGTAAAGTTTAAAAATCCATGTTATTGTATTTGACACATGTAAGCTCAAACAAAGGAGAATTTAGATTAAGAAATATTCTAGGTATCTGTTGTTGTTGTTGTTGTTGTTGGTTGTTGTTGCTGCTGCTGCTGCTGTTTTTCAAGACAGGGTTTCTCTGTGCAGGCCTGGCTGTTCTGGACTCATTATATAGACCAGGCTGGCCTGGAATTCATAAGAGTTCCACCTGCCTCTGCCTCTTGAGTTCTGGGATTACAGGCATACACCCCCACGCCAGGCTTATTCTAGGTATCTTTAAACAGATGACATTTAGTTATTCTTTTGAAAATCAAAGAGATGGGAAGAAAAAGTAAGCTGATTTTACAGGCTGAAACGCCAATGCTTAAGTCTTGACTAACAAGGCGCTCTCCCGCCAGGAGTTCATGTTTATAGACTGCAGAACATGTTTTTAGATCACACGACTGCGTCTCACTTCCACAGCACTAGGCCACGTGAGTGTGCACATACTTCCCTAAGCCTGGTGTCCCACCTCATACTACGGAGAGCTGAGAAGTGGGAAACACCTATTTTGATGGTGACTGCTTGATTGAGTAAATGGGTTTTGATCGTTTTCTTTGGGGGAGCTCCACTCCCCTGAAGCTCATGAGGTTGTTCATTTCCATAGCACTTACATTCTGTCATTTCTATATAAAAAAAAAAAAGAGCAAAGCAGTAGAAGTGTAAGGACCCTGAGTCTGGAACACGTCGCCATGAGGTAACTCATGTTAGTGTACCTTATTCTCAAAACACTAACTATGATCATGCCTACATCTTAAGACTTGCCTGAAATGTAAATGGCTTCATGTCTATAATGTGCCTGATCCCCCATGTAAATTGTTACACAATAAAATATAAATCATGAGCAAAATATGTATAAGAATTTTAGGTTCTCAAATCTATACTCAAACCTCCTTCAAGGTGCATTTAATAACTGCCGCTTCACCTCTCTTTAAACTATTGAAAATTTCTCTTCCCTACTATTTCAAGTGTGTGGTCTTGAACAAGTTATATATCTTGTTAGAACTCTTTATTTCTCCATCTATAAAGCAGTAATAGAAGTCCACACAATTCAGAATGACTGTGTGTAAAAAAAAAAAATATTAACTTACAAAATACCAAGCAAGTGTTTTCATGCGGTAAAAGCTTTGCACATATTAAGGACCACTGACTCTGCCACTGCGTGGCCATAATATGCATATTATATACACACATACACAGAGGCCAAAAAATATTATGTGCAAATATAACCAAGTTATGTCTTCGTGTTGCGTCTTACAGCCAGGTAGCTGAAAATACCAAGATGTAATAATTAAAGCAGTAACCGGATGTTCATTTGGTGGCTAGGTACTTGGATAATTTATTCTTAGAGCATCACTGCACAAAGTGAAAGTGGCTGTTCCTGGGATGAGCAGCCCTTCTGTGCAAAGAACTATTTATATATTTGAGGTCCAAATGGATTCTGTTGCATCTAGTCAACTCTGGTGTTCCATCAGAAGCCACCGTAGGAAATGAGGAATGGTTGTGAACAAAAACACTTTGTACACACACACACACACACACACACACACACACACACACTTGAGGGCCAACAAGACTCTGCATACTTTTCTATCACTCATCTATGTTATCCCAGTGACCTAAAACCAATACTTGCATAATCTCCAGTAAAAGTCATGTTGGCTTAACAACAACTTATATTAGTATCTTGAGTCTAGACTCTATAGAACATCAGGAAAAAAAATATGAATGGTTTTCTACCTTCAAGAACCTTCCATCTGGCCAAAGACGGTCCACAAAAAGTAATTCATGAAAAGTTATAATAAAGGGTGCGGGGTCCTGGAGAGCGGGCTCAGTGTTCAAGAGCATGCACTGCTCTGCTCTTACAGAGGACTCAAGTTTGGTTCCCAGCAACTCACAGCCAGTTGTACCTTCAGATCCAGGGATGAGATTCCAATACTCTCTTGTGGCCTCTTCAGGCCCCTGAACTTATGAGCACTCCAAGACTCACACATGCATAGTTAAAAAATAAAAATATATCTTTAAAATGTAAATAGATGATAGATAGATAGATAGATAGATAGATAGATAGATAGATAGATAGACAGACAGATAGATATACAGACACTTCTTTAAATTTTACATGCCCTATAGTTAGCTTAAGTGATGTAAGGAGATAGATAGATAGACAGACAGATAGATATACAGACACTTCTTTAAATTTTACATGCCCTATAGTGATGTAAGGACAGATATAAAACCTAAGTATAAGATTTTCCCCATGAATACAGTAATTCTATAGTAATCGACTCATTTCCACATGTTTTCCTTCAAATCAAGGAGGAAATTAAGAATGGATTATTCTTCTAAAATAGAATCAATTGTTCATGTAAATCGTGATACATTTCAACCCATACTTTTAGGGAATTTTGCTTTTAGCAGCTCCAAACATGGAAAAAAAAAAAAAAAAACCTCCTCTTGAGTTTCTTGGCCAAATACCTGAAAAGCAGGCAGCTCCTTCACACTGTCACCCACACCACTCACACCCCGCAGTGAAATGCCACCTGTCACTTCTTTTGCCTTAACGATTTGGAAGGTAAATTGACCCCCTAAAAGTGCAAGCCTGAGTTATCCCTAAACCAGCTTGTTAAATTAAATATCAGCTGAGCAAGCAAAGAATTCTCACCTAGTGAGTGATCCAATTATACAAACGTTTCAGTCTGTCTATTCAAGCACTGACGAGCCATCTCCTAAGCTGTTGTAGTGGTTTGAATAGGCATGGCCCCCATTAACTCATGTGTTTGGATGCTTGGCCCATAACAAGCAGCACAATAAAGAGGTATGGCCTTGCTGGAGAAGGTGTGGCCTTGTTCGAGGAAGTATGTAACTGTGGAGGCGGGCTTTGAGGTCTCCTATGCCCAGGCTATGCCCAGTGTGGTACACAATCTCTTTCTGCTGCCTATAAATCAAAATGTAGAACTCTCGGCCCCTTCAGCACCATGCCTGCCTGTACACTGCCATGCTTCCCACCATGATGATAACGGACTGAACCTCTGAAAATGTAAGACACTTAAGTGTTGTCCTTTATAAGAACTGCCAGCCTGGGTCTGGGACAGATGCTGGCACTCAGTGCTGAACTCCAGGTGAGAGTGGTATGGAAGAATGAGGGGATGGGAGGACTCAGAGGGTTCAAGAGCCTCACAAGGAGACCATCAAGGCCGGTGGATTTGGACCCAGCAGGGCCTGCACAAACTGTTGCACCAACCAAGGATAATGCATGCAGTAAACATAAACCCCCTATTCAGATCTAGCCAATGAACAGCTCTTTTTCCACAGCTGTGGGGAGAACAGGGACTGCCTCTTATATGAACTCTGGTGGTCTTAATTTGATCACTTCCCCTTGGTGGGGAGGCCCTGAGTACACACCGAGGAAGGGAAAGCAGGCCATCTGGATAAGACCTGACAGGCTGTGGTCATATGGTGGGGGAGGTCGCCTTCTGTGAGAGGTCTAGGGGAGGGGGATAGGGCAGAAGAGGGACGGAGGGTCAGAATGGGAAGATACAAGTGAGGGGATAACAATCGGGATGTAATCTGAATTGATTATAATTAAAGAATAAAATAAAAAAAAGAATTGCCATGGTCACTCTTCACAGCAATAGAACCCAAACTAAGTCACCTGCCATCCACTCCATCATGGGAATGTCTCTCTTGTCTATTGGGAGGAGGGACCCTCTCTATGCACCTGTGAGGAGCCACGAGCCCACTCAGCCAATGATGAAATCCCTCACAGCTGTGCTAATCAGACCCTTGGTGACTGTGTGAGTTGATACAGTCTCACCCCATAGAGAGCTGTCTTCTCACTCCTGGCACAGAGGTGGACATTGGCCACTTTCTTTGAGTAACGACTTATAGTCTGGGGATTCTCTGATCTCAGGCTTCATACCCCAAGCTGTGCATTTGCTGTTTTCTCTTCCGTGAAATCTTATCAATGATCTTCTTGCTAGGTGATCTTTTTATTGAAGACTCTGTTGGTCTTATTCTTCCTCAAAGTGGCTTACTTAAATCAAGATGTGATACACGCTCTCATCAAACTGTTGCCATGAGTTTCAGTGAGGTCCCATGTATAAATCTTTCCCAAAAGATAAGAACTAAGCAACACTTACCATTATGACGATCCCCTCTAGCTTTCAGACCAGAAGTTCCTGAATCACAAGAGTGTAACAATTGATGGACTAACCAATTAGTGGATGATATAAAAATACAGGATCTTGCCTCTACCTGGGAAGCTGGTATTTAGACAGAGGACCTTGAAAAGGACCTTACAACATCCCATTAGGTGACATCACCACAGGAGTCTCACATAACTGCCAAACCACAGACCATGTGGATTTCCAATTTGCAGCTACACAGACTTCATCAGTTCTTCTCTCTTGGTCATGCTCGGGTCAATAATGGCTCTAGGACAAGGACCCAGCCATCCTCTGGTCTAGATCCTTCCTAAGGACTGGGTGATGCTTGCTCATCTTATCTGCAGCCCTCAATTGTTCCTTTCTATTCTGTTCTATGGGCACAGAGATGTGTCCCCAACCCACTGTCCCCACTCTGTTGTCAAGCTGACCCTTATTAACACACTTGTGACACTTGTATAGGTGGCTGGGAACATTTCAAATCAATGGGAAAACCCAAGTCTAGGCTCTCAACCTTGTGTAGCCGTCAGCCTTCAGAATGACAGAGGATGCACTTAAAATATGCCCCTATGCCCACAGTGATCTAAATCAGACAGACATAGGATTTGAATCTGGGGCATGAGATGCTGAGGTACCATGTCCAACAAAATCAATTTACAATTGTAAGAACCAAATGATAAGTCACCATCATATCTGCTGAGAGCGCAAAGGCTCCCTCTTGGAAACTTTCATTCAATCATCAAATTCCCCAAGTATCCATGAGTCACTTCAGAATGCTCAGCCCTGCAGGCACCTCCTCAATAAACTGTGGTATGCCTGAAATATGGCAATCATGAGTGACCTAACTAGCTTTGACTATTAACTTGATACAGCCTACAGACATCTGAAAGGAAAGTCTTTTGAGGAATTTCTTAGATCGCATTGGCTTGTGAGCATGTCTGTGGGGATTGTCTTATTTGTTAATTGACGCAAAGGGGCCCAACCCACTGTGGTCAACTTCATCTCAACCCTGGTGGTTCTGGACTGTATAAGAAAACAAGCTAAGCGTGGGCCTGCAAGCAAACCAGAACATGAGGCAGCAAGTGTGTTCTTCCAAGAATCCTTCCTCCCTGGCTCCTGCCCTGACTTGTCTCAAAGATGAACTATGAACAATAAATCCTTTCTTCTCATGTTGCTTTTGGTCAGAAAGTTTGATCACTGCAACAGCATGAAAACCAAAACACATAGAACCACTTGGGCTGGAACCAAAAGCCACAACCATATTGCAGTAAGAGTCAGATTTCCCTAGTTTTCAGACTTAAAAGAATCTGAGTTTTACTAATAGAGTTCGACACTTGATGTACACTCTTGGTCTGCAAAATAGGTTTGCTCCTCAACCAATCATGGCAAGAGGAATGCCCACCTCACCAGAAGGGTCAATCTGAGCAGGATATGAATTTTCCCCAGAGAGGCACAACCCTGGGGCATTCGATTCAGTATCTCTAAGGCAGTCTACCTTACATATGAGCATGCCTCATATTTCATAGATGCTTATTACTTAATTTGCCTATGTATGCAAATACATTATGATTCTTCATATATATATTCTATATCAGAGAATTTCTTGTTAAAAAAAAAAACAGTAGGTGGCAGGTAGACATGAAACTAAAAACTCCGTGCTTAGATTATTTCTCCCAGTCATTTTCTGTCACTTCACAGTGTCAAGTCAGTCTCACTTGATTTTTGTTGTTTTGCCTCGATGACAAAGAGAATGCTATCATGCTCTATGTCAAAGAGCTATAGGCAGACAACTGTGGGACAATCACAGATGTGCTCTTAAAAGTTCAAAATAAGGGGTGGGGAGTCGGCTTAGTCAGTAAAGTGCTTGTTGCACAAGCGTGAGGACCCAAGTTCAATACCCCAGAGCCCACATAAACACACAGGTATGATGGCTGGAGAGATGGCTCAATGGTTAAGAGCACTGTCTGCTCTTCCAGAGGTCCTGAGTTCAATTCCCAGCAACCACATGGTGGCTCACAACCATCTGTAAAGTGATCTGATGCTCTTAGGCAGAACACTCTATACAGAATAATAAATAAATAAATCTTTTTTTAAAAACAGGTATGAAAGTGCACAACTATGGGCACAAAGAACCCCTGGGGCTTGTAGTCCTGACAGTCTATTCAGATCAGCCAACTCCAGGTTCAACTAGAGATGCTGTCTCAAAAACTAAGGCACTGCACAATCAAGAAAAGACCTGATATCAACCTCTGGCTCCCAAAGACATGTGTATCTGCATGTGTGCATGCACACACAAACACACACACATAAACACACACTTCAAAATAATCTAGTTCTCTTACTAGAGTTCTCTTTAATATATGTTCATCATTGCTAAAAATAATAGCATATATTTTGGAATGTAGCTCAGTAGTAATGTGTTTGCACCGTATTTACAAGACCCCAACTTCAACCCACAGCACATTAAAAACAATGATGTTTATTTATTAAGTTAATTTCTTCACCAACTCAGTGTTGACACAAATAAGTTATACTAACAGGGCCAGAGAATACTCTGCCTTTCAAATCTCTCTAGGGAATATGAAACTGATATGCAAATCATACACAAAATAATTTGATAAAAATGGCTTTTCTAAAGGCTTTCCCTTTGTCCACGAAAGGCTCGATCCATCTCCTCCATTCCTAATGACCCTGGGGAATTAGCAGTGTGACTCAGTACCAGCCATGGCATCCATCACCCCTCAGACACAGCTTCAAGCTCAGAGTTTTAGGCAACATGTTTAGCATGTTGAATTCCTAGACGAGACTGTGTCTATGATACTTTGCCTTCTGACAAGTAGAGATTGTGGCAGCCTGTCAATTGCAACTTGGGTAGGCGAATAACCCTTCAGAAACATAAAAAATAGTTAACTTTTGAAGATTCAGAGCATGAATAGATGTTATCATCATCCCCAAGACAGAAGAAACCACGCTACTAAGACTGAAGGGAGCTACTGGCAAAGTCTCACCAATGTGCAGACCCTCATAACTATTGTAATTCTCTGTGGGATTTTCTAGGGATGTCTATTATGTCACATTTCAAGACTACAAATAAATCTTTTACTCTTGTGTTGAGAATAAATTTTTTTCATACAGTATATTCTGATTACAGTTCCCTGATCCTTAACTCCTCCAGATCCTCCCCCACTTTCCTACCCACTCAAATCCATACTCTTATTAGAAAACAATCAGGCATCTAAATAATAATTAAAAATGATAAAATGAAATAAAAACAAACCAGTCTACGGCAAAACAAATAGAAAAAAGAGCCAAAGACATGGCATAAGAAACGCATCCAATGCTATAATGCTTAAGCTCAGGCAGTGATTATGCTTACCAATGGGGAACATGATAAAAAAAAAATCGATATCTTATGTATTAAGGGCTGAAAGCAAGGTAGTAAATTTACTTTGTGAACCATTTTCCATGTTCTAAAGATGTGAAACACAAACCTACTATGTTTAACTCCAGAAATAGAAACATGTAAGTAACACTTAATTTTTCTACACTTTTTACATAAAAGTCCTTTAAAGAAAAAAGAAAAAAGAAAAAAAGAAACACATCCAGAGGCTGAGACGCACACATTGACACACAGAGAAAACCATAAAAACAAAATCAGGGACAATAAAGAAAACAAAAAGGTGCCCCTCAGCCATTGTCACATTACATCACATCAAAAGCCCATGTCTAAAGCTTTGCTGTGCTTGCCCATCTGATTATCCATTGTGAAATACCATTAGAATTGATAGCACATTAAAAAAATCTCTTAGAAATAGTTTTCATCCTATTGCTGACACTATTGTGGGTGATTTGGTAGAAATAAATAATGCATTGGCATGCTACAGTGTCCCCTTTTAAAAAATCTGTCAAACCTGAGCTGTGAAATGCTGAGGGGGAAGAGAGAGAGCTGCACTTGACAGCTAATCCCCAGGAGAGGGGCTGGGAGGAGGGAGGGAGAATACCAAGGTGTCCACAGCATGCAGAAAAGACAATTCCTTGAGTGTGAAAACCCACTGGGAGGATGGCTTTGTCATGTGAAGGTAGGCCCTAGTCTGTTTTCCCTAGATGGAGATTCTACAAGCTCAAATCAGGGTCTGGCTGGAGCCCAACAGGAGATTCAATGTGCAGCTTGATTTCTAAAAAAGTTCTCTAACTAGAATGTTGCTTTCACAAAGAGATTATTTTAATTATTTTCATGTAGCATACAAAATACAATATTTCAAAAACCAAATATTCTCATCAATCAAGTACTTTTCAAATAACTTCACCTTTTATGTAATGTTGGACTTTTATTTCCTAACCAAATATTTGACAGAAACGTCTCAATACAGCATTTCCACTCAGAAGGGAAAAAAAAAGTCCAAAACACTTAACTTTCAAAGAAAAATGGCTTCTCAACTCTTCAAGTTAAAAGAATGAACCAAGCTATGTACCTTGCAGCTAATTACTAAATTTTAGTCTGAAGTTTTGTGAGTCAGGGTTTAATTACCAGAAACAAGATTTACTCTAGCTGATTGACACAGCAACTAAGCTAAAGCCTCTTAGAACTGTGAGGTAACTGCTGTAAATAGACCACAGGAGGCAGAGATGTCAAGAGAGACTCCCAAGGCTGTGTCCCAAGGCTGGCTCACCAGAAGAGCTGCTCCAGTGACACAGGAAAGGCCTAGACCAGCAGAGTCACAAGCTGAGCTGCTGACTTCCAAAAACCAACTCTGCTTGGGGAGCTGGTAGCCCAAGAGGAGGTGTAGGCTCAATTTTTTAACAATTATATTTTATTACGAACTTATTAACCAAACTTATAACCCAACTCACCTAAACAATAGGAAAAGGAGATTAAAGAACACAATAACAAAACCACAAGGATATCAGTTCCGAGGAACGATTCTCCTGGTGTAGTCAGCAGGATTTCTTCTGCTGGAACCTGGAGTAACCAGAACCCGGAACCTCAGCTGGAGCCTGGAGCCCCGAAGCCTTCCCTCAAGCGGTTCTCTGTAGGAGCATCTCAAAGGGGAGCAGCGATGAACAGCCAGAACCATGCCAAGTCTCCAAAGGCCCTGCTTCTTGTTTTTGGCTCACATTTATATCTCCTCTCAGAATTGGTTCAAGGATGCTTTTCAGCTGGTTAACAACCAATCTCCCCCACACCACACAGCGGTTTGACTTCCAAGGGGATAAACATCACCTGTTTTCTCACAAGTCTTTCTCTCATCCCCCACTTGTGATCTAAACAAACAAACAAAAAAAAAAAACATGTTTATCTCTCCTTCAAGGAGTTCATGCTAGAAGACAGTCCAAAGGCCGAATGGAAATTTCTACACAAGACTAGGGGCTGCATAGAGTACCTGATCACAGCAGGAGGAAGAGAGGGAGGCAGGGAGAGCAGAGAGAGGGAGGGAGGGAAGGAGGGAGAAGGGCAGGGAATTGAGAAAGGGGAGGGAGAGAAGGAGGAAAAGAAGAGGGGAGGGAAAGGAGAGGGGAAGAGAGGAGAGAAGGGATAAGAGAAAGAGAAGGGAGGAGGGGGAGAGGAGGGGAAGGGAGGAGGGGGAGAGGAGG
>OU015751.1:11978669-12012467 GCA_907169655.1 Acomys percivali
AGTGTACTTACCTCCCTCTATAGATTCCAAACATATTAAGTACTATGTTCAGCCAAAATTCCAGGAAAACACTAAGTGGCTAATGGTTATAGAAAATACCTTTGTCATTTCATTAATCTGTGCTTAATATGGATAGAAGACAATGATATTCAGAAACTATGCTGCCAGAAGTTTTACTAATTGATATGAAAACCTTAAAGGAGGCTGTACCACACCATAAGTCAAGGTAAGTAAAGATAACCTTGGAGATCAGCTCAGCCACCCACCCTGAAAACATCCCAGAAGAGTAGTTAATGGGCCCACTACTGAGCATGTGTCGGCATGGAGCTCCATGGACTCACTTCTAGGCACAGTCCTTCCTCCTGCCTTGTGACACGCACCACTGAAGTTAGCAGTGAAGTGTACTTCCCTGATGCTTGTCCTATCTAACCCAGAATGGGGGGGGGGGTCCTCATGTGCACCCACCTGCTCTTCCACATGCTTTGTTGGCTGATGGGCTGTATGGTGCTGTGCCTGGCTGCCTTCACCAGTCTCTGTGCATGGTAACGCTGCTTTCATCATCTGCCACTATCTTTGGAAGCTTAGCTTCAGGCAATGGAAGCCTCCTTGCTTGGAAATGCATGTAGCTACGACCTCACACCATACACCCAGTAAACAAGGACTGGCTGTTGCTGGGAGGACCAACTCCCTTTGCAGCACGACTCTCAGTGGCGAGCCCTCTAGACTACTTAAGTAAGGACTCCTTCCTCTCTGTCCCTTCCTGATGCCCTCAATACTTGAAGGCCTCTTTGAGGGCACATCTTTAAACCATTAACTCCCCAATCCCTGTCTAAATCACTACTTTCAGAAGCCGAGCTATAACAATACCCTTCCTCAGATGTGTGGTGTGGTATTTCCCAAGCCCACTCCATTGTTCATTTTGAATGTCCTGGTACAGCGGATGATACACAGGAACTTTTTCATAAAGGCCTCAAGAGTGACTCAACAGTGCCATTCACTGATAAATGAAGCCCAGTAAATGCCATTGTGCAATAGTTCTCTATCACTCTAAAGTTTATTCCCAGTTATTTCTTCAGTGTCTCTTACCACAGAACCATGTTGTCTTCCTCTGACTGACGCTGGCTTTATAATACAAGATGTCTCATTCCTTGAAATATGTGAACTTTATGGTTAACATAACCGTTAGGCCACAAAAAAAAAAAAAACCAGAATAAAAAGTATATATTCCTTAGAATTTTACTGTTCAGTCTGCAGATTTTGCTGAAATTTTGTAGGATGAGAGCCCTGCAGAAAAATTACCACCTTGAGTTTCTTATGACTTGTGTAATACATGAATGGTAGAGAGAGATCAGAGAGAGCTCTATCTACCAGGGACCAAGGCAGCCTCATTAGAACTGAGGGGAGCACCACCCATACACCCTGAGCACACACGACCTCGGAGGTCCCCTTGTCCTTTGAGAAGGACATCACAAAGACAAAGGCATGAATTCAAGCTTTTTAATAGCATTCACTGCCCGAAGCTCCTGGACAGAAAGTCACAACCATCCAGTCAGCACTGTCCTGTATCTGTATGCCCAACATTTAATGCTATTCTTGTCTTTCTTCTTTTGATTCCCCAAACACAATGTCATTTGTTCAGTAAAAGTCTCTTGCATTACAAATTTCTTGTCTGATTTAAATAGTCATAATTCTTATATCCAACATTCTTCTGCTAACACTGAGACAGACTTGCACAACACTGTCCTCACCAGTATGCTTAAGATGCTTACAGGGCACGACCTCTAACCTGTCTGGCTGCCTCTGCTTTCTTTCCTTCTAGTGAATGTCTTCCTTAACCATCACATTCTTCTCTCTTTGTCACCTTCTGGGTTATGGTTACAGAGTTTTCTGTAACCGGGATAGAAAATACGACTAGAGATCCCACGAAGTCATCAACCCCAGAGCTCTACTTATAGACCATCTCTCATTTGAGAAATGGGGTGGAGTTATCAGAACATAAGGATTAAGTTAAAATGGCTCAGTGACAGAAGCCTGCACAAGTCAAAAGTAACAAAGAGCCACTTGTGCCCCCTCACACCTGTGGTCCTGGTACTCGGGAGGCAGAGGCAGGAGGAATGTGAGTAAACAGACTACACAGCAAGGTCAAGTCCAGCCCAAGAAGCACAGTGAGACAGTCTCTAGAAAAAAACTAGAAAAAAAAAAAAAAACAGGAGCAGAATAATGATCCAACTCAGCTGTGAACCCTACAGACTGCAACACAACAGCCACGTAAGATGTGCTGACTGGTGCAACAGTGACATGACCATGGAGGTAGGGGGTTAACCAACGGCTCTCTAGTTGGACCTAAGACCAGCTCAATAGGAGGAAACCCATGCTCAGTGCTGTAAACCCAGTCAAAATCTCATGGCTGACATAGCCTTAGGCCCTATAGGAAACTTACAACTACAGTCTAATTAAGTGGACACATTCTAAACACGTATGCTTGTACCAATAAGCAAATGCTATTCTCAGACTTAATCAAAGAAGCTTCTCCTTGCAATGGATGTTGATGAATACAGAAACCTATTAGTCAAGGTGCTGAGAATAACTGCAATGTTGACGTTCGACTCTATGCCAGGCGTTTATACTACCACATCCCACCCCCCAAGGCTCAGAGAACATCATGGAAAAGAGGGCAGAATGGAAGAGTTAAAAGATTGACAGAAGGGCTGTGAAATGGCATCTTCTGTGCATGACATAACCATTGCAATCCTGGGCTCACAAAAGCTACAGCTTCTTCTCCCAGGCCCACACACAGATGGGCCTGTCAATTAGAAAGGGGCTTACAGGGCCTTACCCATCTCTGCTGAGCTATTGACGACTGGAGTAGGGTAGTCACTGTCTACAGTCGTGGGCCCCTGAGGAACTCACCAGACTCCAAGGGATAATTCAAAACCCATGGTCACACAGATGGCCCTGGAAAACCCAGCTGGTCACAAACTAAAATGAAATAAAACAAAGAAAGTAGTGTGGGAATGGGATTTGGGGGAGGAGGTATATTTTAGCAGGGGTGGAAGGGAGATTATAAAAAGGGTTATTGGTTAAGAGTCATTGGAATATTGTTTGTTTTTAAAGAGTGATCATGTATGAATTGTCAAAGAACAAATTTAATAAAAGATATTTTAAACAAGAGCTAGGGCTCTTGCTCAGTCTTATACTCTAAGCATTCATTTTTTGTTAATGAGTATGCACTCTATATAAGCAAATTAGAATTTGTGGTATATGAATCTGCATGGTTTGCAATGGTGTTATGTAGAATTGCTACTTGCTATCGAGGGAGTAAACAGTATCTCCAAACAAGCCACATTGGAAATGACAATCCAATATTACATTTTTTCAAGTGGAATTTAGGGAATTCTTTATCTTCAAAGAGAATATGGAAGTAGCAGACTGTTCATGTCAAATCCTTTTCCAAGAGGTCTCCAGATAATTCCTTTTTTTTTTTTTTTTTCTGGAAGATGATAGTTTATAGGGTACAGTTTGAAGGCATTACCAAAGACACATCTATATAAATACCTAAAACAAGAATTATTTTTACTTAAACAATATATAAAAACAAAGCTCGCAGTGTTTATAAGACAATTTCAGCATTTGTATTAAAAACAACATCACAACCTAAAACGGAGTAGCGCTCTGTACCACAAAGTTTTCATAATGTGTTGGATTTAGAATCTTTGAATAGAGCTTCATGGTTTCTCTTCCTTGTAGGTGTAAAAATGAACAAGAACCTCCATATATAAAGACCAGAATTTAAATCCCTGATAACCCTAAATGAAGCCAACTCCATGCACTATCTGTCATATATGTCACTAACTATCAAGAGCAGGCTGAGGACAAGAGAGAATGCACAGGCAAGAAAAACAAACTAAAGTTGTCTTCATACCCAGGCGGCAGGTCCCTGGGACCAGAGCTCAGATTATTTGCTTTCTAATCTCTATATTTATGGAACCCCAAAATACCACCTGACTCTCTCTTGCCTCTGTCAATCATAGCTTCCCACCACCACCTTCACATAAAATGAGGAACTGAAGCACCCTTAGAACCCGCCAGAACACTTGACAGCAGTAAATCAGTAGCAGTAAAAACAGCAGGCCTGCCTGGATTGGCTGTCACTCCCCCTCAGGAATCTAACCATATACCACACTCCCGCTCTGGGATCTGCCTACACCCCACCTCTGATCATTTGCCCCACCTTGTCTATGTCACCCCATTCCCCCCACACACACCCTCTGTTGGCCCTTTGCCACATTGATCTTTGCCTTGGAGCACTAATCATTGTTGGCTGCTACCCACATGCCTCCCTCTGTCTGGTTCGTGCCCATCCTTCAGATCTTGGCTCAAAGACTACTGAGGAACCCTTTGAAAGTAAGTCAAGGTCTTGACTCTGTCTGGCAATCTGCCCGTCTCTCTGCCTTTTGACATCACTCATGTTCTTTTCTGAGCACGTGTCCCATTTTTAATCTTCTGGCCATATCAGATTATTGTTTCATTTTGCTTCTTCCATAGATATGGAAGAAACAGAACACCGACCACCTTAACATTAGAACTCAGTGTTGGCAACTGGTACAGCAAACACCTCAGTGAGGCAGGTGGGTAAAGAAGTATCTGCATCCCTCCTCCCATTATTGCACTAAAGTATTGGCCAACTGTGTAACTTCCTACAAGATGTTCCATTTACAGCCTGTGTAGCATGGATCTATTTATCCTGGGGCTTTCAACCCGAGCTGTTTCTTTTTTTTTTTTTTTTTTTTTTTTTTTCTTGTTATAGAAATCCCACATTGCTTCTTTGATGCCACCTGGAACATTTCAATTAGCCAATTAGCATGCTTTTTTTCCTGACTAGGTACAAATCCTCATACTAATAATTTTAATAATAAGGGTATGAATATGTTTAATACAAATTTGGGTATTCACATACTTTATGTGAAAAAATTAGAGCTAACTATATGATTTGCGGTAAGAAATATGCAAAATAATTACCATAGCTGGTTGGTGCAAAGATAACTTGCTTATTGATACGATGAAGAAGAAAGGAGCTCAGTAAAGGCTAAGTTTGACTGAAGAAAGGCAAGCAGGTGCAGACAGCCCTATAGAGTGTCCTCGGTGTCTATACCCTAGAATCCACCGCCCCTGTCCGAGGCTGGCTACAGAAATAGCTCAGTCAGTCTGACACTTACCTTGCAAACACAAGAATTTATCTTAAACAGGCCAGCATGGCGATACACCACCTGTAATGTCATCACTGGAGAGGCCAGTACCTGCAAACCCCTGATGCTCACTGGCCAGCGAGCCCAGTCTTTTTGACAATTCGCAGTCTAATGAGAGACCCTGTCTTGAAAAAATAAGGTGGATGGCTCCTGAGGAATGACACGAGAGGTTCTCTTCTGGCATTATCACTTACGTGTGCCCAAATGCATCCACCCACACACATACGTGCACATGCGCAAACACACATACACAAAATGAATCCCACAGGTGTCTGCCTAAGTCTTTCAAGGGAAGCTAGATGGTGAGATGGCATTGTATGATTCTCCTGACTGAACTTCCCATCCTCCCCCAAATTATAGACAAATGACAGGGTGAAGTATGAAGAACTCCACTTAAAATGGTCTTCTAGAAGGGAAAATCGGCTCCCAGAAATTCTGAACATTCAAAAGTAAACAAAATAAAATAAAAGCAAAAAAGGAGAGTCACTTTGAACTAAAATTTATATTTTAGAAAGAACTGATTCTTACATTTTTTATGCAATTACTAAAAATAAGGAAGGTTCTCTCAAAGATTACCTGGAGAAGTATTTTTAAAAATGTTAGTGTTCATTTAATATGTTAAATATTGCTCCCATATTTGAAATGTATCCATTGTGGTAGTTTCAAACATAACTTACTAAAATTTTAGCCAACCTTTATTTACAAATGACATAAAAATAAATTTCAATTTTGTTAACCCTTTTAATATTATAAACTCTATGGGGAAGAAGTGGTTAAAAGCATATGCTGCTCTCGAAGGGGGCCTGAATTTACTACAGAGCACCTATAACTGCCTGTAGTCCTAGGACCAGGAAATCTGATACCCCCTATGGCCTCCACAGGGACTCAGATTCACATGTGTATGTATGCTCACATAGACACACACATACACACACACACAAATACACACACACACACACACACACACAAATTAAAATTTAAAAAATAAATTTATAATAAAATTGTATTGTCCTTGGTTGGTGCATCAGTTTGTGCAGGTCCCCCTGGGTCCAGATCTCCCAGCCTTAATGATCTCCTTGTGGAGCCCTTGAAGCCTCTGGATCCTTCCATCCCAGGCACTTCCACATGACTCTCAACACTTTGCCCAGAGTCCTGCTGTGTGGAAGGCACCCCCTGCCAGAGGACTAGGAGAGGAGAATAGGGTGGAAGAGGGAGGGAGGGAGGATGAGAACAGGAGGATGGGAACAGGAGGATACTAGCAAGGAGGTAACAATAGGGATGTAATGTGAATAAATTATAAAAAAATTAAAATTAAAAATTAAATTGCAAACTCTAACATAATAGACCATATTCTCCTAGGAAGTCTATTTTGCATGAACAAAATAAGTATTAGGGAATTGTACTCATAAAGGATTGAATTCACACTATCATCAGCTTGATAGTTTCGTTTCTTTGTTGAAACATGAAGATTGCTGAGGATGAGCCAGAGCCGGTAAACTTGGGAGGAAAAGGCTACTGTAAAAGAATAACTGGACCAGTTTGAGAGAAGCCTTCTTAGTCCGTCTACACTGGCAGACCCATGCAAACACAAGCAGGAGTGACAGCACTTATCAAATTCCACAGGAGTGCCCATTTCGTCTGCTCGTGAGCCTACCATAAGGATCGCCCTACGTCTCCATACAGCTATGAACCCAGGTGACAGCTCCCTGAAGTGCCACTCCGTTCACCCAACACCTCAGTAGCTGAGAAGCATGGGCGGGCGAAGTGGGCTTTAGTTAGAAGAAAAGTATTTCTTATTCCTCCTCCTGTGGGCTACATGTCAGTGATGCTACATTTATTCTGAACATTCTGGGTTTGCCAGACACAAAGTTTGCAGATTTATTGTTCAATCTCTGTGCTTTGGTTTTATTATTATTCTACAATTTATTTTCTATATAAATGAATGACAAAATTATTCTCATTGCCAAAGACCTGGGGAATTAAAATATTAATGCTCAGAGTAAAAACTACTTAAATTTCTGACTGAAATTTATAACATGGATAAATCTTTACATCAGAATACATTGCTGGAAAAATAATATAAATTGTTATAGCCTTTTCAGACTTCAGTAAAAAACAATCAATCAATTAAAACTTCTGTGATGTTATAACTTGGGATACGGAGAATTAATCCAGGAACAGACAGTGCTTAAAGCACATGTGTAAAAGGAAGCTGGTGGTACGAAACAACAAAGCAAGTCTTGTCTCCAAGCAAACTACTTGAACAGATGTACATGGTTTCCATAATAAACCACATCATTAGTCCAAAGAGTCACGTTTCCATTTCCTCAAACTAACACCCTAGGCCAGCAAAGGGCAATAATCTCCAAGTAGGGAAAGAGGAGAGGAAGTGAAGAAGTGGAAGTGGCTTGCTGATGGACATCTCACAGGGGCTGGCGGCTGGCAGCAGGTGCAGGAGAGGTTTGGAAGTCCCTTGGAGCAGAGGAGCAGGACTTGGGGGTGCATCAGCTATAGTGTTCAATGCAGCATGCTCTGGGAAGCTGGACACTGGGAAGGCTACAAGTGCTATACAGAAAATATAAACTCTTCTAACCCACTGGAAGGAAATGGAAAAAAAAGCAAAAGATGGTTCAATGCCGGGTCCATTTCTGTACAGGACAAGCAGCAGTGGTGGTCGCGGGTGTAACAGAATGAGTTTCCTGAGGGTTTGGTGTAGATCTGGAGTATGGTAGGTTAATGAGGAAAGCCTGCAGAGTTAACAGGGTGACCATTAGCTTTAACCAGTGCAAACTGGAAGTTGTGAAAACTTCCCACCATTGTTTCTCCTGGCTTAACTCTGGGCCCATCAGGATCATGGTCTGTCTGTGCACCATGGAAACGTGACTGATGGTTGGCTTCTGTTGGTTTTCTTTCCTTGTCTGTCTTACATGTGCATTCCTCCATTGGTGTTCCCTGGGATAACTCTGCAATAAGCCACACTTGAATGCTTGCCCTTGGGGTCTGTCAGGAGCCCAAATAAAGACAGGTTTGATCTGTTCTTGACAGACAAAGGAAGAACAATTCTGCTGTAGGAAAATATGCTGGTTTGAAACCCAAATCTATGTGTAGATGCTATCACCAAGCCAATAGGGTTTTTTTAATTGTGAAAGGCAACTAAATAAATAAATAAAGTTCCTAGGATAACATACAGAGGGAGAAGGAGGAGGAGGAAGAAGAGGAAAAAGAAGAGGAGCATCCCAGGGGATGTTTTCTCCAAACAGTCCTTCTCACTTTTGTATAAAATAGTTTTTGTGTGTTGAAAGTCAGTTCATAAAATATTTTATAATCAATAAAGAAACAATTTATCCTGAATTGCAGTCAGAAAACAGCTAGTCTTTCAAAACCTGGATAGATCAAAGAAACTATAGAAGAGCCCACATAAAATGGCTCTTTAACATTGTTAGTGCGGGGTAATTCCAGCATTAAGGGAAAATATCTTCCACAATGATGAAGAGAGCGAAGTGCTCTCAATGTTTGTGATGAAACAGTGAACCACACATGGGCTATCTTAGATGCACAAATGATCTGGGACTGCCTTCAGATTTGCTCATAAGGGGTGGATGCTTGCATAGGGAGTCTGGTTCTCTCACAAAGAGAAATGCCCACATCATCACACCCTCTATCACAGTATTTATTAAACCTTAGGCTGCTACACAGTAAGACAAGAAATAAAAAAGTATACATTTAAGAGTTGGGGCGGCAACAGAAGGGATTGTGGGAAGGAGGTGGATACAGAAGGGCAATATAAGGGAACTGATGTCAAAATTGCCTTAACTGTGAGTGGAGATGTGTAACGCTACACATGCGATAAAGGCACGCAAAACTAAATATGCTCACACTCCAGATGCTGGTAAGTATAGATACAAAGCAAGAGACTGGAATAAAAGAAATTTACTAGACCAATGTCCCTATCCTACTTGGGCTACTTATAGATTGGAAAATGTAGTCACTAGAAAAACGAACAGTTATTTTACAATGTGTATAATTTTGAAAGGTGGGTAACTGACCCTGAGCTGTGAGTAAATAATGCTGAAGTGTAGAGACAGAAGCAGAATCCATTGTGAATATGACTTTCAGAACACTCACTGTTCTGTAATTCCTGGATTCTCACTAGTCTACCAAAGTCTAAACCAGACAGTAAAATAAATCAGAGTCGATGGCTCTGTTTCATTGCGTGATGACTGAGAGAGGGAGACGCAGGCCTGGGTAGCTGTGTTCACACTCTGCATTCGCTACTCCGTGTTTACGCGCTCTAAGAAGTGTTACTTAACCTCTCGGATCTTTATTTTTCCCTATTACAAGTCAAGGGTAGCCATAGATCAAAACCACTGCATGGTGTGAACACTCAACGAAGAATAGAGAAAAGGCCTGTACACTGTGCTCATGCTCACAGTGTGTTAAACTGCACGTTTACAGCTGCTGGGGGGCTTGCTTTCATAGCGGCTAAGTCTTTGTTTGGATTTAGATTTATAGTGTGCTGCTATCAGTTAGCTGAGACAGAAGAAGCTCCCACACAGCCACCACACACACACACACACACACACACACACACACACACACACACACACAAATCCAGCTGAGATGGGTTGAGTAATTATGACATGAAAAGCCACCTAATTTTTTTCAAATGCCTGCGTTGTTTTCTTGTGTGCAAGGACGTTTGCATATCACTAGTCAAATCAGTGTGCAAGTCACATATGCATTCCAATGACATTTTAGAGCACTGAAAAGCTACCCACACATTGTTCCATGTGTATTTTAGCACAGCACAGAGTTGTCTGTGATGCTCAGAAGCTAAAGAGGTGGGTATCAGTCATTTGACAAATAAGGAAATTGGGGCCTTTGAAGCAACTTACCCAAAGCCCAAGAATGAAATGCACAACTTTAAATATGATCTACCAAAGCAAAACAAATGTTCTCAATCACTCTACAAAACTCAACCTCACATGAGAGGCTCACAGACTTCTTTAAATAGTTTTGAGGCGCCTTGCCTTCTGTAGGCAGTAGGTCACAAGATAACACACACCCACAATTTAAGATTCAACTTAAAACCAGGTGAACCATTTGGTGAATGCCAAAGATAAGTTGATTTATCCAACTCCACATCTGGATGCATCTTGAGGAAAAAACTTTAGCCTCGCAAGCTAAGGTTTGTGTTTGTTTTTGTTTGTTTGTTTGTTTGTTTGTTTTGTATGGCACACTTGTTCAAAATATGAGTGAGGCCTGGTGGCACAGGATGCCATTCCAGTTAATCAAAAGCTGAGGCATGAAGATAATGAGTTCAAGGCCAACCTCGGCAATTCAGTGAAAATTTGTCTCAAACTGAACAAAAGTAAGGAGGGAAGGAGGACATAGCTCAGTGGTGAGACACTTAAAAAAGCCCTCAATTTGAATGCAGTGTCATACCAATAAAGTATATTCTTTTGCTATGTGTGGAAGAAAAGGAGGGAGAAAAAACTATATTTTGACCAGCCGTAAGAATTCTGAGGTCTCTATCCAGCAACCAATGTGAACAAAATACAGGCAACCCTGAACTTGCTCAAGATAGTCAAATAAATGTTAATGTTTACTCATAAATATGAAGAAAAAAAAGGAATTCTGAAGTCTCATAAATGTATGGGATTAGTGTAAGGACTTAAGTCCCAACAGGAAATGGAGTGGCATCTGTCCTAATCATTGTGACAGAGCATTTTGACCAAGTGTAACTTAAGGAGGAAAAGGCTTATTTCACTCACAGTTCCATATATCAGAGTTCATTATCAAAAGCAGTCAGGACAGGAACTCAAGCAGGGCAGGAACCTGGAGGCAGGAGCTGATGCAGAGGCCATGGAGGGGTGCTGCTTACTGGTTTGCTCTCTATGGCTTGCTCAGCCTGCTTTCTTATACAACCCAGGACCACCAGTCCAGGGAAGGAACCTCCCACAGGGGCTGGTCCCTCCCACATCAATCACTAATTAATAATATGCCCTACAGGCCTGCCTACAGCTTGGCCTTATTGTCATATTTTCTCAATTGAGGCTACCCACTCTCCAATGACTCTAGCTTGTGTCAAATTGACCTAAAACTAGCCAGCAAGTATCCTAAAAGGGTTCATGTTGTCATTCCTCATATTATCACTATTCTGGTTGGTTAGTTAGTTAGTTAGTTAGTTAGTGAGTTACTTACTTAGTCACTTAGTTACTTTGTTTGTTTATTTGTTTGTTTATTTGCTTGTTTTAGACAGGTTCTCTTTACATAGCCTTGGCTGTCCTAGAACCCACAATATAAACCAGGCTGGCCTCCACCTCACAGTGCTTAAAGGTATACACTGCTATACTCAGCAGTTTGGGTTTTTTGTGGTTTTTGTTTGTTTTGTTTGTTTGTTTGTTTGTTTGTTTGTTGTTTTGGTCAACTTGACACAAGCAAGTGTCATCTGGAAGGAAGAAACCTCAACTGAGAAAATGCCATCTTCTGGATGGCCTGTATGGAAGTTGTTTCCTTAATGAATGATTGATGTGAGACAGGCCAGTTCCCTGTGGGCATGGCAGCCTGAGAAGGTGGTCCTGGGAGGTACAGGAAAGGTAGTGAATGTGGGCCTCAGTACAAACCATTACTCTCCATAGTCTTTGCTTCAGCTCTTGCCCCTAGGTTCCTGCCTTGAGTTCCTGCCCTGACTTCCCTTCATGAGGCACTTGTAAGCTATAAAAAGGAACAAAGGCTTTCCTCCTCAAGTCACTCTTGGTCATGATCTTTATCACAGCAATAAAAATGACGAATATGATCATGTTGGTGGCAACTTTCCTATGTTAAGCACACTGCATCTGGACTGTCTCCATAAAAGGTCCGTGTGCTAAGCAATAAGTTCCCAGGTCACACGGAGGCTACAGGACTTTTAATAAGACCTAGTAGATAGTCATTAGGTCACTGTGGATATGCCCTCCAGCAGGTTAGTGGGACCTTGGTTCCTTCTTCTTTTATATCATAGTCAAGAAGTGACTGGCTTCATTTCTCTCTCTCCCTCTCTCTCTCTCTCTCTCTCTCTCTCTCTCTCTCTCTCTCTCTCTCCTGAGGAGCTACCTGGGCACAGACCCAAAGCACGGCGACCAATCAGGGACTGGAACCTGCAAAACAATGGGTCAAATGAACCTCCCTCTGTCTGTTGATGACCTCAGGTCTGTAATGCTATGTAGAAAACTGAGTGCCAGCCACTTCAAAAGTCTTATGTCATTTTGCCTTGAGCATACCCTGTAAAGAAAGTACCATTATATCCCCCGCCTATAGTAGAAACAATAGCCACTCAAGAAACCCTGATCCTTGCCAGCGTCAGGCAGGAAGCATCAGCCCACAGCCATGATACAGCCTCTTCTCACACCTGTCTCTCCTGACCTCAGTATCACCTCTCTGAGACTCAGTTTACCCAACTTTTAAAATGTTAAATGTCTCCTATAAAAAGATGTTTCAGAGGATGGAAAAGTAATACATGTTTGTCATTTCTACAAAGAAATGTGTATACTTCACATCTCTATTATTATCATTATAATTGCCAAAAAAGTGTCCCATGACCAGAGACACATCAACCAAGGAACTGATTCTAAATATATAAAAATAGAAATGTAAATAAAACACATTGTTCCTCGGGCTAATAGGATGTAAATCCAGAATGTCCTCTCTGGCTTGCACAGTGAAGGCTGCTGCTGTCTTGGCCCCTGCCTACTCCCAAAGCGAGAACTTGTGCCAGGGAGTTCTGAATTTGAGCATCTGTTCACTCACCCATCATCCCCACGAGCCACATACAAGCTGTTGCCACCTTTGTTAAGGCTCTGAACATGAAGAAAATTCCAAGGAGATTTCACTGCAACTCCTTCTCCACACACGGTCGCACATACCCTTCTGTCAGAACTCTACCATCTGGCCACAAAGGCCCTCATGAATCTGTGCGCATTGTCTAACAGACACGCCCCATCTGTGCACACAAGGATTAATCTGGATATTCTGGTCTCAAGTAGGAGGAGTAAGGAGCATAGGGGACATGCAAGTTTCCCATGGAGCCGCCGAGGGAAACTCCAGAGTCTTGTCTAAGCAGTGATCCCCAGAACACTGACTGACAGAGGAGTGTGGGGAGCTCCCTGGTACAGTGAACACTGAGGGCAACTGTAAGCAGCGGGGTCCTTGTTTTCCCAAAGTGGTCATATGGTTTCTTGTCATTTCTTCAATCATCAAAGTCCAATGTCACCAAGTCTTTTCCTTCCATGTGTCTCTAAGGTCTCTGTATCTACCTCCCCTCCCTCTCCCTCTCTGTCTCCCAACAACTAACTCTACTTATTACCCTGGGGAATTACCCTCAGCTGTTCACTGGGGCTGGTAAACACAGCTCTCTGCCAATACCAAGGACGTACTGAATTACTTAAAGAGAAAACTATCCGAAAAGTTTATAAGCATTCCAAACATTCTAAAGCAAGGTACCACCACCCACTTCACTGACCAGCAGTTTGCATGTACAGTATCTACATTCTCCTTGGACATGGCACAGAGCATCAAGAAACTGAAACAACGAGTGAATATTTTCATTCATGGCACACTGTGCACAGAAAGTAAACATTAAAAACTATTGGTTTTTCAGTCAAAAGGTCAATGGAGCAGTAAGTTGGGGGCCTATTGAGATTCATGAGAAACCTCAATTAAGAGTAATTTTGTTCTGGCACTGGCAATTTAGAAACTAAAACCCTTAGAACGAGCCAATATGCTGATGATTAATTCACATTTGATACAAAGTGGACATGAAACTACTCTGGATGTTATTTTTGACTCGGAAGTATCATGGTTTAACAATTTAATAATATTGGGATCCAATCTTGAATTTTCTGCCTGACACCACAAACTAGACCTCATAAATCATAGTTAACCAATCTCAAGTATTAAAGAGTTTTGCTATTTCTTTTTTTACTTTTCAATGTTAACTTATTTTTTGAGGAGGGGTGGACTTGTGCCAAGGCACGCATATGGAGGGCAGTGGACAACATTCGTAAGCTTCCCCTTTGATAGGTAACCTGGGCTCTACGGAGTAAACTCGGGCCATTGAGCTTGCAAGAGAGCATCCTTTGCCCCTAAGGCATCTTGCCAAGACAGTTTTGATGTTTTATAGGGTAGTTAATTGAAAACAAACTCCTTACCTAGATTAAGACATTATTCTTATTATTATCATCATCATTAGCAGCTATTACTTCATGAAACCAAGTTCAGGATGTCTTAATGTGCCTTTGGAAAATGGAGGCTGGTTTTCAGTTTGAGTGGACTGTCCTTTATATAATCTGAAGTGCCTCTGTGCCAGCTACTCTTCTGAGCTGTGTGGATTTTGTTTTCAAACATGATAAAATGTCTCTACTTTGAAGATGTTTAATGCAAAACAAAAACAACAAAAACCAAAAACAAAAGTATCCATTGTAAGAAAAACTCTATGAATAAAAACCCACTGTAAATGGTTACCCTTCTTACCACTGTTACAGAGGGTCTGACTGAGCCAACTCACAAGAGAAAGGTCCTACTTTTAGCTTTAAGTTTTGGGAAGTTCTGTCCACCGTGGAGAGGAAGGCATGGTGGCAGGAGGGGCTCAGTCTGTGCAGGCAGAAGCGAGAGTCAAAAGCAGAGAAGGCAGGCTGGCATGCTGTAACTTCCAAAGGCTTACTTCATGGGACATACTTTCGCTAGCTGGGTTCCCACTTCCTAAACTCCATGATTTCCCAAAATGGCATAACCAACTGAACAAACCTACAGGAGCGTCTCAGATTCCAATCATGGCACCCACGCTGGTAAGCCCATTCTCTTTTTTCCCTTCATCCGTGTTTTACAAATGGAAATGATTCTACAAATCAAGAATCATGAGAGGAACAGATTGTGTTTGGCTTTGTTTAGAACGGCTCTCTACCCTAGGAAGATAGTGTTTGATTGATTGTGGTCGACATGGAGGCTTGTGGGTGGTGTCTGAGCCTCAACAGTCACCGCTGTCGAGCGTGATGAAGGCTTGTTCGAGCAGTAAGGCATCAGCAATGTAATATTGACGATTCTGTATTTGAGTGGGTGCACTGGTTTTAGATAGATGTGGATTAAATGATAAAGGATTGTTTTCGCTATAAAAATCACTAAGAGTGATTTCTGATCAGTCATGATGACCGAGGCTGAAATCCCAGCACTCAGGGGAAGCTGCTTGCAAGTGCCTATTTCACACCAGCTCCATAGGATCTGATATCCTCTTCTGGCCCCCGTGAACACCTACATACATGTTTGTGCATACACACATATAGGCACATATACAGAAACACGCGTGCACATAAGGTACAATAAATCTACTTAAAAATCACAGTCACCTAAGGACTAAGACTATGATTTGTGTGAGTTTGTTGCGATCTGATCCTTGTTCCGACTTCTGAGGGGTCAGGAGTAATTTGCTCCACAAATAGCTTAGCTCAACATAGCAGTTTCTCGGATGGTCAAAAGTCACTGGTAAGTTCCTATTTATGTCAGGCACATACACTGAGAGGAGCCTCTCATTCTAAATTGCTTTAATCATCATCTTTTCAATTCTTCCCTGATGAAGTCATGGAGGAAAATTTGTTCAACTGGTTAGCTATCCATGCGAGAAGAAAAATAATAAATACATCAGAGAAGTCCAGGCACGAGAAAACCCTCATATAATTTACACTTACCTTCCCTTCTACAGTGCAGAATACTGTCCTGTTGATGCAGAAACCCAGTTCGCTGTCACTGTCATCTCCACTGACACCTAGAAATAACAGTTGCCAATATCAATAAAAACCTGTGTGGCAATGTTTACTTTTTGTGTTTGTTTGTTTGGGTTTTTTGTTTGTTTGTGTTTGGTATTGTTTTTGTTTTGTTTTGGCAGTGTTTACTTTAAGGGTTTCCCCAGCCACAGGTTTTAGGACAAGGACTTGGCAACATCATCCTAACACAACTCCATGGACTGAAAGTGTCTGTGCTTTTAAATTCTGCATCTTTCGTATGTTAAGCCATTGTACCACCGCTTGTGGCTGACAGCAACAAACTAAGACCATTGAGATGATCAAAGAAGAGACACAAATCCGCACCCCATAGAGCAGGCTGGTGGGGAAGGGCTGGCGCACAGAGATGCCATCATCAATCTGCCCCAGCACTTTAGCTCTGAGTTATCTGGAAGAGCTTCCCATAAGATGCAGCAGCTAAGAAATGCCAAAAATCCCAATGTTTTACTTCAAGATCTGTTTCACAGATGTCACAATCATTTGAATTTATTTTACTAAGTTTGCCTTCATACATAAATATTTTATATATAAGAATCTAAGAATTATAACTTTGATAAGATATATAACAATAGACTAAGGAAATTATATGACTAAATTAATAGTTTTAAAGGCATGGAAATAAAAGGCATCTTAAAGTACAAGTATCTTTTATTCACTTGAAATGATTGTCATCTCTGAGGCTCACTGCCTCCTTCTGCTAACCTAAGCCTAGTCCTAGAAGCTTCTAGCCTACATACAATCTAATCTAGGCCTACAGTGTTTTCAGCCTCTGAGACTCACTACTGAATAAGCTCACCCTTTCCAGTTGTTTCTGAAAACTCTGACTGATTGAACTCAGCTGTTCTGGCTTAAACTCCTCTCCAAGCTGACTGATGTAAACTGGTTTCTCTCTGCTTCTGACTGAATTGCTTTGCTTGGCTCAACCTTACTCTAGCAATCTGTTCTAACCTGGTTCCTTCTCATTCTCTGGATCATTCTTTCTTTTCCTGTGTCTAGTTTGTTCTCTCTTCAGATTGTCTCTATAAAACTCTTCTGGTAAAACTTCCTCTTAATTCCAGGAACTGAACTGCCATAAATTCAACTCAAAGGCACTGCCTTTCAACTCACTGACTCAACCAAATTGTCTGAACAGAACTGACTAGAACGCGGAGATGTACAAGGGTCTGCCTCCTGACTGCTGGGATTAAAGGCCTGTACCACCACACCTGGACCTAAGCTTTTCTTTACCTGAAACTTGCTTTATACCAAGCTGGCCTTGAATTCAGAGAACCACTTGCCTCTGTCTCCAGAGATTAAAGGTGTGTCTGTATACCAACCAGATCATACAGACCTGGATGTGATCTCTTGCCGGAGCAGCCATGTTCTGAATTTAAACTCCTCTACATCTTAACATCCTTTGTAAATACTAACAGATATGATTCAATCTGAGAAAAATAAATCATATTAGTAGCAACAACTGGGGAAAACACTGCCTTCCTATATTGCTTGGGTGGGGAGGTCTGAGGTGGGGAGGTGGGGAAAGTGCTTGCCATACAAACAGGAGGACCTGGGTTTGGGTCACATGTAAAAATTGGGACTGTGGTATACAAAGCTATAATTCCAGTACTAGGGTACAGAGACAGGCAGATTCTGGGGCCTCAGTGGACAGCCAGTAAGAGGCCCTGAGGAAGACGCAGGTGAGTACACACACACACACACACACACACACACACACACACACACATGCACCCATGCACAGGCACCCACGCACGCACCCATGCACAGGCACCCACGCACACACCCATGCACCCATCCATGCATGCACACATCCATGCACATACACATGTACACACATATATACATACCTATAATATAATCCTTCCTGGGAACAGCCAGCAAGTGTGAGAAGAAGGGGAAGGTAAGTAGCTTAGTTTATTCAAAGCCATGTGCAAAAGAACTAAGTGTCTTCCCATTTCACTAACCCTGAAGGTAAGTCTGGAGCCAGACAGTGACACTGCAGCTCTAGCTACTTGAAGTTTTACCAGGAGAGTTGTATAGAGACAGTTTGAAGGGAGAACAAACTATCTACTTGAAGGATGCTGGCATGCAGTCTGGAAGATACCGAAAAGGTCAGTCAGTGAATAACATATCAGGGAACCGAGCCATCACCCCAGCATTAATCCTAACAATGTATCCAGCCAATCACTCCTCTCAAACTGAGGATCAGTTTCCACGTCCCTGACAGTCTGCCTGTTCTGATGGCTAGACCAATAACAAAACTGAGTATCTGCCAAAACAAAAATCAGAAATCACATTTTCTAATGCTTGGTTCTTAAAGACTCAGCAGCAATAAATTGTTCTTATGCCAATAACTCTGTTTCCTCTCCCGTGTTTTTTACAACAGAGAGAGCACAAACAAATCAAATTTTTCTTTTATTTATGTCAATATCATATGTGACACACAGGTCTGAGGCATGCAACTTCATGAGCAAAGCTGGCTGCCTGGATAGATCTCATGCCTACTGCAACTACAATGTCTGATCTAATGCACTTTCCACTATAGCCAATCCCAGGATTTGCCCTAAGGGGCACTTGCTGTTCCTGCAGAGTTTGGTTCCCAGCGGCCACATGATGGCTCACAAAGATCTGTAACTTTGATTCCATAAGACCTAGAGTGTCTTTCTCTGACCTCCATAGGCACCAGAAATGATGCATAGGATGCAAATTCATACATACAAGTGAAGAAACCCTTGTACACATAAAATAAAATGAATAAATTTAAGAACAATTTAGAGTTTCTACACAGCTGAGCCACAGTGTGAAACACTGTTCCTCTTGATTTATGACTGTAATAGACACATGACCTTATGTTATAAAACCTACTGCCTTCCAAGTAAGCTTAGAACATACTCTTTATGACTAGTTACTTTTCTTTTAGCTATACTCATCAAAAATGTGGCAAACAGGTTATGTGGCTGAGGAAAAGGCCACATAGAAGACAAATGGGTCAAGTGGAAACCTTTGACTATTCGTGGAAGAGAAAGCCTCTAACAGATTTACTGGAGTCAATACTATTTCCCCAGTGTTCTTAAGATAAAGGAAAGGAGCTAATGAGAGCTCAGTAGGATCCCAAGTCTTTCTTCAGACATGAGACATTGGATACTGTCCTCAAGCAGATCCTGAATTCATTATTCTGTGAGTTTCAAAAATGAGATTGGTACCAGGTTACACAGTAGGTATCCATCTTGAATAAGCTACAACAGAGAGCATTTTAATCAAAGGATGCTAACTGGCTCAGAAAACTCAAACTGAGGCATGAGACAAGACCTCACAATGGCCTGGAAATCTGAGACTCAGAACACTAGGGTAGCTGCCTCAATTCTTCCATCCCTTTCTCCAAATTGACTCTGGTCCTCCATTACTTTCAGAGAGCCTCCCCCCCCCCCCCCCACTGTTCCCTTTCTAAGGCCATCTGGCACACATTCTTGAATTAGTCTTCATTTTAAGGAAAACGGAAGCAGTCAAACCCTTTCCAGCATCATGAGCTTGACAGGATCCATGCTGCCATGCTGTGGAAGAAGCAGAATCAGAGCCAGTCCTGTCCAGGGATGGAACCGGCTGTCATCAGGCCCTTCCCTCTGCTGCCAGACCAGCACCCAGCTTCACACAGAGAAGATTTACATAAAGAGGAAGGACTTTATTGACTTGTAGATCTCGGTTATTTACAAAGCTGGATGGCTTTACACCACCAAACCCCACAGCCTGACTTCAGTCCCTGAGATCCACATGGCTCTCTCCTAAGAGCCAGCTCCTGCAATTTCTCCTCTGATCTCCAAATTAACTAATTAATTAATGCAATTTTAAATTAAAACAACAGAGGTGTTGCCGCAGTGCTAATCTGCTAATCACTACAAGTATTTCATCTTCCCAACCCTACAAGGAGACACAAAGGCAAAAGTCTTGTGGCAAAATGACAAAATAATGTGAAGGAATGAATTGGAAAAGCACATCCCCCCCAGAGTGGTTTGGAGACTCGGGACATTAACAAGCTCTGAAGGACAATTGGATTATTTGATAAATAAATAAAAACATTCATAGGAAATAAAAGTTGCTGGTAGGATTTCAACATGAAATTTTAATGAGCTTTAGACATGAGCACTATTTCTAATGTGTAAGAATGCACACAGCAACATTAAGTGTGCATCTAAATTTTTAATTCTTAATTGGGAGCCAATTTTTTCTCACTTCTGGTTTAGATTGTTAGTTAATAACCAATTTTCACAAAGCATGGTAAATAAGCATATGATTAAGACAACTTCCTCAAAATAATAAAGTAATAAAAAGATAAAGTTTAAATTTACTTTTATTGGTTTCTGTTCAGAAATTTCCAAGCTTATTAATTAAAAGACAACTGAGATATTCATATAAATATATTCATTACTGCTACTGAGGAATTCATGCTTATTGGTAGCAAATATGTATGCCGTTCATAGCTTAATTTTTAAATTAAAAACATGGAAATATTAAAAATATTCAATGAAACTTTGTCATTATTTTAGAAAGTGTCTTCAGAAAGACATCAAAAATTAGTTAATGAATGATAGACTATTAAAGCATTCACATAAACAGTAAGATTGAGGCAGCCGGGCGTGGTGGCGCACGCCTTTAATCCCAGCACTCGGGAGGCAGAGGCAGGCGGATCGATGTGAGTTCGAGGCCAGCCTGGTCTACAAAGTGAGTCCAGGACGGCCAAGACTACACAGAGAGACCCTGTCTCGAAAAACCAAAAAAAAAAAGATTGAGACAAATGTAAGATTATGCCAACCAAACTGAAATTTTGTTCAGGAAGCAAAGTTAACAAATGTCAAGTGCTAATAATATTTTGTAAAATTCTTCATTCATGAAATCTATGATATAGCCTCTAAAAAATCACAGGTATAAGACTAAAATTTTATTTTGCAAATATTAAAACACAAGGCTACTTTTCTATGGATTAATTTAAAATAAATAGAATAGAAATTGTAGTATCTAGAAAGCTGCATGCACAGCTCCATCAAGTTGGTGATTTCCTTCAATTCTAGCTCTCATGTGAGACTGTTCCTGTGGAGTCTGTATATATGTTCACCACAACAGAGAGGCCAAGATAACAAAGAAATGGATATACCCAAGTCCAGCCTAGTGAACCAGCAGGTTTATTGAAATGTATTATTACATACAGGAAGGACCATGAACATTCCTGAAACAAACTGCACCACCAAAACGTCCCATCCAGGCATCCTACATGACTTACAAGGAAGCTGCATAGATGGAGTCTCCAATTCAGTTACTCTCCCCTCTGATGCACTCTAGTGTCTCCCAAAACTACAGTCAGGAAAAGAGGAGTGATGGGGATCTCACCAGTGAGGGTCTAATGACTCTCCCACACCCTCAAAGCAGCTGTCATTATTAGATGCCAGTGCTCACAGCGTACCCAGACAGTGCTCTACAATGTAAGCCAATGACTACACTATATATCTATGTGCTTGCATTCCAAAAATGGTGATTCTGTGCCTGTCCTTTGGGTTTTGGATTTTGGAAATGTGTGATACTTTAGCTTTCCAAATTCTTGTTTAGCTGAAACTTGAACCATGAATAGCATGAAGATGGGCATCCATTTCTTCAATGGCAATTAAAGTGGGCTTCACACAGATTAACTTGGTCTTATTTTCAATCAATGCAATTGGTTTTTACTGAGCTAGAACATTTAAAATTAAGCTGGATATTTATCTCTCTTCAATGGAGGTAAGCTTAGGTCATATGCAGCCACTTTTAAGGCAGAACTCAAAGGTCCTCCTGTATGATCTCTGCTATAAGCTAAAAGCACAATAGAGGGCTCTAGAGCTCTGGAACACTGTGCAGATCTCACGGGAGAGAACCCACTGATAAGAGACTACACCAGAGAAACCTACTGAACAAAAAAAAAGCTGTGAACAAAACAAGCAAAAATGAGTTCTGAGAGAGTTTGGACTCCTGTTAATGAAAGACTGTGAACCTGAAAAGACCCCCACAGGATCATGTGTACAGGCTCAGCACGCAGCTGGTAATGTTATTTTGAGAAGTGAAGGCTTTTGGTAGAGGCTACTTTAAAGCAAATAGTTGGGTGTGGTCCTGTGGAGTTTCTTCCTGGCCCCTCAATCCCATCTTGGCTTGCCAATGACCTGAGGAAAACAATTTTGCTCCTCACAGCCTTCCTCTGTGATGTTCTGTTTCAGCACAGGACCCAAACACAACAGAGAGGCTGGTGACAACTGAAACCTCTGAGATCATGAGCCAAACTGAATCCCTTTAAATTGTCTCAGACATTTGTTACATCAACAAAACCCAAGAAGCATGAATCACTATGCCCAGGTTTCTACATGTATGCTGTAGATGAAACACAGATGCTCATGTTCACATAGCAAGCATTTTACCAATGGAGGCATCTTGCTAGCCCTAAAACCTCTTTCTAATCTATCGTTATGAAAACAAAACAGCAAGCTCCTTGGGAACAATTTCCCAAATATAAAAACAAAGGCTTTTTCCAACATAGATGTTAAAAAGGTTGATGATGATGATGGTGGTGGTGGTGATGATGATGATGATAAATAGAAATTTTAACAGGATTAAACACCTGACCATACACCATAAACACACATACCCAAAACTGTTAGTTAGCATGTGAGAAATACAGTGCCTGATCATCCACAGTAAAGAATAAATTAATGACACTAGGAGATATGGGTAGAGTTAAGGACTGGCAATAGTAACAACTAGGAAAATGGGAAACCAGATTCCCATGTGTTGATGACGATGACGGGAGCAAGGAAAACTAACTGGCTTAATGATTTATCAATACAAGGTTAAAATAACACTCAGGTTAAGTAACAAATTCACTCTGTATATTTACTGGAGGTGAGAGCACTGTGCTAGTGCAAACATTTCTACACAGATATTATTACCAGCCTAGGTTTTAATGGAGAAGAACAACAACAAAACAGTATCGCTCACAGAGGGCATGGATGACAATGTGCCTGTGATTTGGTCACATAATGTGATACTCCTCAGCAGTGGGAGGAATTTGGATAATCATGAATAAATATGGTTACTAAAGTACTGTGGGAAATGACATGCACATAAAGCCAAGTAAAAGAAGTAAGAATCTGTAAATTGCCTTTGATAAGATGGCCATTTTCACAATGTTAATTCTCCTGATCCATGAACAAGGGAGATCTTTCCATCTTCTGATGTCTCCTTCAATCTCCTTCTTCAGAGATTTGAAGTTTTCTTTTCAAAGAAGTCTTTCACTTGCTTTGTTAAAGTTATTCCTAGATATCTTATATTGCTGTGACTATTGTGAAGAGTATAGTTTCCCAAATTTCTTTCTCAACACGTTTCTCATTTCTATACAGGAAGGCTAATGATTTGGGGGGATTAATTTTGTATCCAGCCACTTTGCTGAAGGTGTAGAAGTTCTCTGGTTGAATTTTGGGGGTCGTTTATGTACACTATCATACTGTCCGCAAATAGGGATAATTTGACTTCCTCCTTTCCCATTTGAAGCCCCTTGATCTCCTTTTGTCGTCTTATTGCTCTGGCTAGAACTTCGAGTACTATATTGAAGAGATATGGAGAGAGTGGGCAGCCTTGCCTTGTTCCTGATTTTAGAGGAAAAATTTCTTTGAGTATTTCTCCATTTACTTTGATGTCTATTAGCTTGATGTATATAGCCTTTATTTTGTTTAAGTATGTTCCTTGTATCCCTCCAAAACTTTAAAGATGAAAGGTGTTGGGTTTTGTTGAATGATTTTTAGGCATCCAAGGAGATGATCATGTGCTTTTTTTCTTTCAGTTTAGTTATATGGTGTATTACATTGATGGATTTCTGTATATTGAGCCATCCTTGAATGCCTTGGAATATATCCAGAAGATGCTCCACCACACAATAAGGATATATGCTCAACCATGTTCATAGCAGCCTTATTCGTAATAGCCAGAAACTGGAAACAACGTAAATGTCCCTCTGTCGAAGAATGGATAAAGAATGGATACATTTACAGTATGGAATACTACTACACTATTAAAAACAAGGAAACCCTGAAATTTATGGGCAAATGGATGGAACTAGAAATGATCATCCTGAGTGAGTTAACCCAGAAGCAGAAAAACTCACATGGTATATACTCACTTAAAATTGGACACTAGCCCAAAACGAATGTCCAATGAAAGTCTTCACTTACCAGGAGATTGGGATAGATGTGGGGACTTCCTATTGGGACTCTAGGTGAGGGAAATATGGGAGAATGGGGAAATAGAAGGATCCAGAGGGTCCTAGAAACCCACAAGAAAAACATCATGATGGGCAGATCTGAACCCCGGGGGGGTCTGCTCAATCTACTGCACCAACCAAGGACAATACATGCAGTAAACATTGAACCCCTATTCAGATCTAGCTGCTAATGGACAGGACATTTTCCACAATTGCATGAGAGTGGGGACTGACTCTGACATGAACTCTGGTGCCCCATATTTGACCACTTCCCCTCGGTGAGGAGGCCTGGTGGTACCCAGAGAAATGATAAGCAGGCTACCAGCATGAGACTTGATAGTCTATGACCATATGGTGAGGAAGGAGGTCCCCTTCTGTCACAGACCTAGGGGAAAGGAATCGAGTGAAAGAGGAAGGTGAGGGAGAAATGGGAAGATAAAAGTGAGGGAATAACAATTTATATGTAATCTGAAAAAATTAATAAAATTAAATTAAATTTAAAAAAGAAACAAGAATCATTTACAAGGATTATGCAAGTGATTATACAAGGATTCTATTCATGTGAAATTCTAGAGGAGACCAAATCAACCTACAAGTGGTACAGATGAGATTAGTGATTATCTGGGATGAGTAGAGGTGACAGACACTCACATCAAAAGGACACAAGAGAAATAAACTCCCTAATATGAGCTGAGTTGGTGGAAATACAGTCATTGAACTTAACTACATGAACTTCATGGGAAATAAGCATCAACTAAAGAATAGTAATAATCACTAGGATTATTACTCTCTGTTAATTGGGATATTATTCTCCAATGAGTGGATCGTTGATGAGCCCCTTAACTTCCAAAGTTGTGCTATGGGACACTTTACTGGTGTACTGAGCCTGCTAGTAAAAAATCACATATTTGTCCAATAAAATGTCAACATTATATGCTGCTCAAGCTTTGTCAGCAAATAACTGTCCTCTGCAATTATAATCAGTTAAATAGCAAAGTCTTATTGCAGAGCCTGGTCAAATGTCCCATGGCACACAGATCTACTGAATTAACATATGTTCTCATTAATAAAACTTGAGCAATTTCTTTATAGCTGAAGAGAAAACAGGGATTCCCTTGATCTCTAGTTATAAAAGCTAATTCGACAGCACAACACATTCTGTAACCTGGGACCCGAACGAAGGTTCATCATCTTTGCTATGAAATATGGATCAGAGGCGATGAGTTGATTCCACAAGCACATGTAGCCCACAGACATGTTACACATAAGCCGCAGTCACTCTTTGGCTACAAAATGTTTACTTCTTTAAAATCTACTTTCTAGCATTTAAATGTGGGGATAATTCTCCAATATTTTGGGAATAAGTCCACATTTTAATTTTTCTGAATAATTCAAACATCTGCGATACTGGGACTCATTCCCACACTGCCACACCCCCTACTCCCCATGGTCTCTGCCTGTGTTGGCACTAGGGATGAGTCAAATCATAATTCTTATTTTAACATACGAACGAGTTGGCAGTTCTTCATTTGGTGGGCCTCGGATGCAAACAATAACTAGGAGGGAGGGAGGTAGACAGACAGACAGACAAATATAGAAGATGATAGATAGATAGATACATACATACATACATATATACATACATGCATACATACATCACAGACAGATGATAGATACATATATATATATATGCTAGATAGATAGATAGATACTGTATGCTATATGTAACCAAGTACAAGATTTTCAAATAAACTTATAAGTAAATATAGCTTATAATTAACTGTAACTCAAAGACAAACCTCATTGTTAGCTGAAAGTTTTAGAAGTTCACTGAAGTACCTGAAGTACGCTCTAAAGATTGCTTGTCAGTGAGTAATGTAGTCAAGTATGGTAGACTTCCAATGCTTATGTCACCAAAGACCATAACAAAAAGTATTACTGTAGAAAAACTGGAAAGGCTGATAGAAATGTTAACTACATGACAAAGGATTACATTAATGTGTATTCAAGGCCTACACAGGCAAGAAGAAGGCAACAGAACCCCTGGAGCTGGAGCAGGCAGTGATGAGGCCCTTTATGGGTGCTGGAAACTGAATTCAGGTCCTCTGCAAGATCAGAAAACACTTTTAACTGCTGAGCTATCTCTCCAGCTTCTGAATTATTATAGTGTCACCTCAAAGCACAGCAACTGAATCTAAAATCCTGCCCCCATATTGTCATGCATTAGCTAAAACACAGATGTCTATTAAAGCACAGTCATCAGATATTGGTTGCCTTACATTTGTACATGCTGTGTAGGAATTACTTCAGAATGAATCTACAACCAAAGGAGGAATTTTAAATCAAATGATGATAAGGAAAACTGATAGGCTTGACTTGTGTATGTCATAGCACATAGCAGATCTTCTGTGTCTGTGGAGGACTAGCCCATGAAGCACCACAGATACAAAGTCTACAGATGCTCAAAGCCCTTGATTAATATGGTGCTAAATTTCCATGAACCCCTTTCATATACTTCATCCTTGGACTACGTGCAATACCTAATGAAATACATATTTTAAATAAATAAATATGTGCTATAATGCATCATTGAGGGAATGAGGACAAGGGATCAGGTCTTTGGCTGCTCAACATGCATGAAATGTTTTCCAAATACTGTTAACGTGCAGTTGGTTGATTGAGTCCAAGTGTGGAGAACCCACAGATATGAAAAGCAACTGAATTTATCTGTCAGACCCTCTTCAAGGTCAACAAAATTCCACAAATAGCTCCAACAGAGAACAATCATAGTGATTAAAGAGAATTTTCTCTTCTTATTCAGACAACTAGAAATATTTTATGGGAAATTGTATTGAATATGGTTCTTTTCTGTTTTGTTCTTTTCTAACTATATATATCCATATAAGCACATATATTATAATATATATGAGCAACTCTAAAAAGGCATCATCTCTTGGATGAAGTGTTTCTCTGGGTCAATTGCTCCACAAACAGTGCAGGAACCAATACATGATGAGACATGAGATATACACAATTCATCTTTGTGTGATTCACAGAAAGTTGAGTGCATAGTTAGATTACCTGTGACCATCAAAAGAACAAAACAAATGAGTGTTAGAGAGGCGGGGGGGGGGGAAATAAATGTGGTCCCAGGGTGAGCTGAGGAGAGGGAGAGGGGGGTTGCTTTAGGAAGAGCAGAGGCTGAGGTGGGGCTTAGTTGGGAGATACTTGTTTAGCATGCAAGAATCCCTGGGTTCGATCCCCAGTCCTGATTAAAACAGATGAGGTAACCCCATTTCATAATGTCAGTGCTCAAGAGGTGGAGACAGAAGCAGAATTTGAGGCCAGGCCTCAAACAGAACACTGTCTTTATGAATACATACACATATACATACATACATACATGCATGCATGCATACACATACATACATGCATACATACATATATACGTATGTACCATGTAAAAGAAGGCAATCAGGGTGACATTTGCAACTACAGAGTCAGGATGCCAATACTCTCATGTGTAAGACTATTCCAGTACATAGCATTTTCATGTTTTATCACATACTAAGTGAAATCCGTATACTTGTAGTCAAACAGAAGCTCGCCAGAGTTTTAATGTGAAGCAAGAAAATTAGAACATTAAATATTACTTTTAATGTTTTTAGCTATGATTTTAAAAGTGTTTATCTTGTGTGTGCACATGTGGGTATGCACGTGCCATGCCACGCATGTGCAAGTCAGAGGACCAGGGGAGTCTGATCTCTTCTTCTACCACGTGTGTGTCAACTCAGACTGTCAGGGTGGCGGCAAGCACCTTCACTCACTAGGCCATCTTGTCAGGCCAAATGTGTGGTCCTGATGCTGAGCTCCAGGGGATGTATGATGCTTGTTCTGTCTCCCCTTCTGTCTGGCTTTCTCCTGAGCCTCATGATATGTAGGCTTTAGGGACCTATCCTCCTTCCTGCTGCTTCAGGGGCAATGCTGAGTTCTTGTCTACGATCCTCTGACAGAAGACATTGCTGAACCTGTTTTTGTTTGTTTGTTTGTTTGTTTGTTGTTTTGTTTATGGAACAACAATAGGCTTCACTAGTAATGATTCAACTGCTTTGAATATATTTCGTCAGATTTTATTTATGAAAGATCTTGAAGAGTTAAACAAAAGCCTTCCTTTCCTTGCACTGGTGGATTGCCTTGGTTCATTTGCACAGCATTCTACCGCAGTGGGGACCGCTCAGCAGTGGCTACAGCCCTGCTGCCACAGTCACATCTCACAGTCCATGAGACTGGAGGACGCTATTACCTTACACATCACTTCCAGTTGTGAGATTATTATACACAGCGCTGAGCTGTTTGAAATGAAAATGTGGCTCTTCAGAACCACAGGTAGGTCTTTTTCTCAACAAGGAGAAGAGATTCATAAAACAGAAGAGGAATGAACGCCTCCTGTGGAGACACTAACTGGGTTTTATTGCCAGCCTCAGAGAAAACAGTTCCTATTTAAATACTAAATATGATGGCAAGCAGGAAAACTATGCGGGGGATATGAAAGTTTGCAAACGGTTCCAAATATCAAATATGAAAATCCATATTTCTAAAACTTTCCCAACTTAGACCTGTTCATGAATTGTCACTCTTGTTGCTCACTCTCTGTGTGTTCGTGTCATCCATGGATAGCACGGTGTGGGACTTTCTGGCCCATCTGGTTTCACAAGGATGAGCTACATACCCAGAACTGGGAACAACCAATCTTTGCACAGAAACAATTAGAGTTTCTTTGGCTTACAATGAAGGGGGTATGTGGCTAAAAAGACAGACCAGCAGTTAAGAGCACTAGCTACTTTTTCAGAGGACCGAAGTTAAGTTCCTGGACCCGTGTTGAGTGGCTCATAACTGCCTGGGGCACCAGCTGCCAATAATCTAGCAACTTGTCATGGCCTCTGTGATCACTGTACTCACATACATATACCCACACAGACAGACATAAACACACACACACACACACACTTAAAAGAGACAGATATCTGAAAACAATCCTAAATCCATTAAAACAAGAAAGCAGGGTGGAGCTTTGTCAAAAATCTAAAGAGAATTTATTACCTATGAACATTTTGTTAGAAGAAACAAAAGTGGTAATCTCCTGGGCAAGCTCTGTTTCCCAGACCCTATCTACATCTGCAGTCCCAGAGACCAGCAGTCATGAGGGAATAACACCAACCACTGGGTGTAGTAGAGACTGACAACCATCAGGGTCCAAGAGCTCCCCACCGGCCCCATTTCCTAGATCCCAACTCCACCTGCAATCCCAGAGACCAGCAACCATCACAGACTACCAGTTCTCTGTCTATCTCCGGAGGTCTGCTACCACCCAGGAAAACCAGAGGTCTGCTACTACCTGGGACCATCAGCTCTACCTACAATTGTAGAGGCCTACTATCATCATCAGGCACCAATAGACTTGCTAACACCAGGGTCAACCAGATGGCTATAGGTCAGTGAAAGAACACAGGAAACAAAACTCAGGGCCATATGGTACTTTCAGAACCCAGCTATCCTACTTCAGCAAGCTCTGGATACCCCAACACCTGAAGCACAAAGAAAATGATTCTTAAATTTGATGTTATGAAAATGATAGAGGCCCTGAAAGAGGAAAATAAATCCCTCAAAAAAAATACAGGAAAACACAAGCAAACAGGAGAAGTAAATGAATAAAACTGTTCAAGACCTAAAAACGGAAATAGAAGCAATGAAGAAAACACAATCTGAGGCAATCCTGGAGATGGAAAACCTAGAGAAATGAACAGGAACAAGAGACACAATCCTCACCAACAGAATACAAGAGATGGAAGAGAGAATCTCAAGTGTAGAAGATACAATTGAAGAAATTGATACCAGCCAAAGAGAATGTTAAATCTAAAATGTTCCTGACACAAAACATCCAAGAAATCTGGGACACTATCAAAAGACCAAACCTAAGAATAACAGGAAAAGGAGATGACTCCTAGCTCCAAGGCCCAGAAAATATTTTCAACAAAATCGTAGAAAAAATTTCCCTAACCTAAAGAAAGAGATGCTTATAAGCATACAAGAAGCTTACAGAGCACAAAATAGATTGGACCAGAAAAGAAAAATACTACAGCCACATAATAATAAAAACACTAAGTGTATAGAACAAAGAAAGAAATTAAAAGCTGCAAGGAGAAAAGGCCAAGTCACATATAAAGGCAAACCTATCCAAATTATACCTGACTTCTCACCAGAAACCATAAAAGCCAGAAGGGCCTGGGCAGACATCTTACAGTAAGAGACCACCAACTACTATACCCAGCAAAACTTTTAATCACTATAGAGGACAAAACAGGATATTCCACAACAAAAATAAATTTAAACAGTACCTATCCAAAAGTCCAGCCCTACAGAAGATACTAAAAGGAAAATTCCAACCCAAAGAGGCTAACTACGCCCAGGACAATGGAGGAAATAAGTAAGCCCACATCAGCAAACCAAAAGGGAAGCACAGAGAGAGAGAGAGAGAGAGAGAGAGAGAGAGAGAGAGAGAGAGAGACCACATACACTCTACCACCACCACCATCAAAATAACAAAAATTAACAAACACTGGTACTTAGTAACTCTCAACATTAATGGTCTCAACTCCCTAATAAAAAATACAGGGTAACAGAATGGGTGCAAAAACAGGATGCATCATTCTGCTGCATACAAGAAACACACCTCAAGCTATCTTTGTAGATCAAAGATAATCAGTACTGGCAAGGGCATTTGCTCAGCCTAAAACCCCAGGTACATGACATGGGTGGAGGGGAAGAAGAGGAAACACATCTAAAATTAATCGAATGAAAAGGAAGGTGGGCAGAGAATATTTCAGAAATATAAGAGTCATGTGCCAAAGAATTAGCTTGTAGAGTTAAGAATTGTTGATGTGGAGGGGGAGGAGATACAGGGAGCCTAAGTATTTAGCTATTCAGAACCGCTCAACTTATAAACCTATGTGCATGCCTTATCATGAGAAGACACATTATTCATGTTTTCTTAGTAAAACATATGCTTGTCATTTATATTTATTTTCTAATCATATAAAAATTACATGAAAGCAAACAACACTATAGACTGGCTGGCCTCAACCTTCCTAATGCTGTAGCTCTTTAAGACAATCCCTCGTGTTATCGTGACCCCACGACTATAAAATTATTTTTGATACTCCATAAATGTAATTTTGCTACTGTTATGAATCATAATTAAATATATGACGTGCAGCATATCTGCTATATGACTGCCAAAGAAGTCATGACCCACAGACTAACCAATACTATAGACTTGCCTAGCTAAATATAGTGTTAAGACGACTGTTTCAACAAAGTGTTAAATCAGACTTTGCCTGTGGTCTCAGATTCCTGACTGCAGCTTCTGGGGATGCAAGCAGTGTCACGTGATGCAAATTCCAAAGATGACACCAAGTATTTCAGACATCTTGCTGCAGTGTGACCTATGAGCTTCCATTTAAGAAAAAAATACAAATTTTAGAAACATTTGATGAAGCACTGTCAAAGCTTTTTTAAAAGTTTCCATGCCATCAAAATAACTCCTATCTTGAAGGTACATTGCTAAAAATCACACCATTAAGAACATTACATGGGGAAACTGTTCTAGAGGAGCAATGTTAAAAGACTTATTCTCGGAGCCTGTATCACCAGCTTGACATATAACAGACAAATTGCCTGCAAAATAATTTCCACTGTGGCCCCATTTTAATTAGTGGCAGCCCAGAAGTCAAGTGATTCCTTGTGCAACTATGAAGAAGTAAATTACATCACTGTGGATCACACAGCCACTGTATGGCACGGTGATAATGTCCCATATATCAGCATTGACAGCCCATTTCCATCCACTGTTATGAAAAGGTGTGGGTGATAGAAAGTCATTGCATTTTCAGAGCTGGTGCCACATTCTAGAACTAACCTGTCTCTCGCTCTGTCAATTTCCCCCCAAATGAAACAAATAAGGCTGCCACTGGCTTGTGCAGATAACAGCTTCCATTCTGGCCCACATAGTCATCCCTGATGCATCCCAGGAGTGCAGCTCCAACAAGCAGAAAGCAGATTCAGACTGCCACCAGCTCATGGGAAGTGCCTCTGCCTTCTGGAAGTAACTACACAGAGTCCAGCCTTGAATGACTTCCAAAGTAATGGTTTCTGTGTGCTGTGAAGATAATAATCAAATCAACTTGATAAGGAAGCATAACACCAAGGCCTAGTTTTAGCACATACTATAATGCCTGATACCTAGTGCTAGCACTTAGCACAGTGTCTATGACCTAGTGATTGCATAGTTAGCACCTATACAATGTCTAGTACCTAATTTGAGCACTTAGCACAATGTCTGGCACCTAGCTTGAGAGATTTGGGAAGTGTCTAGCACCTAGAGTTAGCACTTAGCATGATATCAAGTAAGCAATGTAAGCATTTAGCACAATGTCTAACCTCATATTTGCACTTATCACAATGTGTATCACCTAGCGCTAGCACCTAATACAATGTCTAGTTCCTAGTGCTGGGACTTAACATAGTGTCTGAAACCTTACCATGCCTATTACTTCTACTGTTCAAAAAAACAATCATTTCTTGGAACATTTACACTGAGGGGATAGAATAACCCTGGAAAAATGTGGGCAGAGCAAGGATTAAGAAGTCAACCCTGTGGGGGTTTGTTTTGTTGGTAAAGCTGGTCCCTTGGCATCAAAATGAGTAGAATGAATGGAGTCAAATCAAAAGCATTGCCATTGCTTACCCAACCTCAGGATCCTGATAACACAGCCTCATGGCAAACAAGTGAGAGCAGGTATGGTCTACGAGCTTGATCTGCATGATCAAGATAAGATGTACAAGAAAAGTTTATGCTGATATCTCAGAGGACCCTCTCCATAATTCCACAAAAACATGCAGGCATAAATCAACAGGTTTAGCTAGGCCCTCTCTAATAGCTGGAAACACCCGTGTAGTAAAAGCAATTGTTCAACCTGTAGCAATCACTCACTGTCCCAGTGGTCTAGAATTGGGGGGAGTTGGGGGACACAAGAACCTTCACTCTACAAGGATGGGTGTTCACATAGAGACTAGGAAAATAAGAACTTGAGGGATGGTATGGGTTTGGGGGAAGACATTTATTCAAGAGCTATCTGAGCCTCTTCTGTGTCCTCTCTGTGTGACACTGTGAGTGGAAAACACTTAAAGAGCATAAGGAATGACACTGGGGAGATGGCTCAGTGGTAAAGAACCTTTGCTGATCTTCGGAAGGTCCAGAGTTCGGTTCCCAGCACTTAAATGTTACAAGCTCACAACTACTTGTAAATCCAGCTGCATGAGAACTGACACCCTCTTCTAATCTCTGCAGGTACCTCTACCTAAATGGTGCATACACACACACACACACACACACACACACACACACACACACACACACACA
>OU015751.1:12025278-12037778 GCA_907169655.1 Acomys percivali
GAAAAGAGAAATTCAAAGTCTGTTTGTTAACACACCAACTGGAGCAGCTACATAAAATGCAAAACTACTAAAAGCCATGTCTCAGTAGTCTAGTTTCTACTGCTGTGGTCTAACGCCATGGCGAAACTTGGGTCGGAAAGGGTTCATTTCATCTTAGGCTCCCATGTCCATCACTGAGGGAAGTCACAGGAAGTCAGGCAGTAACTGAAGCAGAGAACAGGAGGGATTGCTACTTTCTATCTTATTCACCTACCTTTCTTATACACCCCATGGACCACTTGCCATGGGGTGGTGCCACCCACAGTGAGCTGGGCTTTCCTCCATCAATCATCTATCAAGTAAACACCTCATAGACTTACCTACAGACCAATTTGATGGGCATGTTTTCTCACTTGAGGTTCGTTCCCAGGTGACCCTAGCTTGTGTCAAGTTAACAAAGAAGCTAACCAGCACAGATGACAGCATGCTGATAGGGTTGCTAAGGTGTGGGGAAACCACACAGAGAAGAGAAATGCATTTTGGAGAGATGAGCATTCTAGATTAATGTCCTTCAAGGTCTTTGGAAAGGCCATGGGCCCAGAGGCTGGAGGCTGCTAGCAACAACAGCAGGAACACAACACTACATATCTAGAGGCAAAGTATTGAGGAGTCTGATGGTGGTGCTGACTGCACAGCAAAGCGCACTTGTCAAAACTCACTAACCTGGACTTTTAAACAGCATGAATCTTACCATCTGTAAATTAGACCTCAGCACATACATTTCCTTAAAAAAAATTTGCTTCCATTGTAAGTTAGAAAGATTAAAATTAAAACAAGATTAGTTTTGTAACCTATCACATTAGCAAGGACTTGAAGTACTGACAATTTTCAGGCAATGTTCTTTAAGAAATACAAGGTTATATCTCTTATTGTATGCTGTAGCTCACGTGCTACAATCTCTAAGAGACTGTGTCTTCCACACAGTACACAGTCTTTGAAGAGAATCTGAACCAAATTTTAAATATTGATCGGTCTGTCTGTCTGTCTGTCTGTCTGTCTGTCTGTCTCTCTCTCTGTCATGTGTGTGTGTGTGTGTGTGTGTGTGTGTGCGTGCACGCGCGCGCACGCGCGCACGCGCATGTGTGTGTGTATAGTGCTCAGGGAGACCAGAAGAGAATATTGGATCCTGTGGAGCTGGAGTTACAGCTAACTGTGAGTCTCCCAACATGAGTGCTGGGAACTAAACTCCAGTTCTCTGTGAGAGCAACAAATACTCTTAACCACTGAGCCATCTCCTGGGCTTCTGCATCCATTTTTATTTTTTTGCCATAAATTATTTATTAACATTTTATGTAGCATACACTTACTAAAAAATTAATTTGAGTCTATGTTTACAAAAAGGAAAATTTAGGTCATTAGAAAGTATTCATATATCTAAAATATTAAGTATTAATCACAATAGGAACTAAATGCTAGGTAAAATTACTTAGCATTAAACTGCTTTCTTGATCCCTAAATGATATCATCATACATCTTACAACCATAATATAAGATTTATTCTTTCCCAATAAAAATGATCCATATACCTAAATATTGATAATAGCAAATACTAGAAAACATATATCCTTAAGACTAATGAAAAAGTCTTCAATGAGGAATTCAATTTTTTTCTAACAGTTCATGCATTTGATAAACATTTTTTTGGGACTTAAAGACGTTTATCTCTGTCATTTGTTTATATATATACATATATATATGTATATATATATATATACATATATATATATGTATATATATATACATATATATATATATATATATTCCTTCATCAAACAATTCTGCTGATAAATGGCAAACAGTTCTAGAACGAAACAACCCTGGGAACACACGATGGAAAATTTTCAATGTAAGACTAGCCTCCAAGAAGTTGTAGCTACATTAGATTCTCCAAACAAATGGACCCAAGAAGCAAGCTGGAGTGGCTATCCTAATATCTAATAAAATAGATCCTCAACCAAAAAATAGCCAAAAGAGATTGGGGAAGGACACTTCATTCTTGTCAAAGGAAAAATTCTCCAAGAGGACATCTTAATTCTGAACATCTATGCCCCAAATACAAGGGCACCAGCATTTGTAAAAGAAATATTATTAAAGCTTAAATCATACATCAATCCCCATGCATTAATAGTGGGAGATGTCAACACCCCACTCTCACCAATGGACAGATCTTCAAAACAGAAACTACATAGAGAACTAATGACACTCAGAGAGTTCATGATTCAAATGGACCTAATAGATGTCTACAGAACTTTCCACCCAAACACAAAAGAATATAAGTTCTTCTCAGCACCTCACAGAACCTTCTCCAACTTTGCTGAGATTGAAACATCGACCAGGGGCCATACATGCACAGGAACTGAGCCCCCTACAAAGATGTAGCCAAAGAGGGGCTCAGGCTTCATCTGAGTCCTCTGCTAAGGGGAGGGGGCTTCTCTGCCCTGACTCTGCTGTCAGCCTTCTGATCACTTCCCCCTGTTGGGACTGCCTTGCCAGGCCACAGGGAAAGAGGATGTGCTCAGGCCTGAAGGAACTTGATGAGCTGGGGTGGGGGCTCGGGCAGGTTGCTCTCGCATGTTCCCAGCATGGCAGGGAATTCCTGGGCTCTAGCAATCTTCCTGCCTCAGGTTCCCACACAGTGGAGAGTACAGGAGCTCAGCTGCACACGGGGCTTCTTCCTTTCCAAGCATGATTGTCACCGTCAATTTGGGGGTATTTGCTTTCAGCTGAATAAAACTTTAAAATAGCAAATTTTCTGAGTGACAATCTGTTTTTGCTTTTGTTTTCTGGAAACTGGTAAGTAAGAAAGTCAGGTTATATATCTGGAAAGTGTTGCACTAAAACTAATGGAACCAGTGAGTGACTTAAACAACAGGCCAAAATGACTAGAAAGTTAGGGCCATGGGTGCAGTCTTTGGAGAGAGTGACTTTGGTGCTACACTGTAGACAGCGCAGCTGGGAAGAGCCAGGCACCCTCTGATGGTTTTCCTAGTGCTGCGAGGGAGGGCAAGGATCTGTTAACATGGCACTTGGGGTTTAATGGGTAGATACTCTGATATTTCCCTTTTCTTCACTGTAAGAGGTCATTCTTGGTTAATAAATGTTTGACAGGATATTTCTTTAAGAATCCAGTTAGGAGTAATTTCGAGATATTTGTCAAACTTAAAGATGAAATTTTCACAAAGTAAATAGAAACCGATAGTAAGTAATAATGTTTTATCATTTCTCCAAGCTCTCTTCAGAGTATGCTAGCTATTACACAACACACACACACACACACACACACACACACACACACACACACACCAGCTTTCTACTTGAAACGAACCATTCTAAATTCATTCAGTAAGTCTTACATTTATAAACCAATTAATTCTCATGTTCAAATGTGGCTTAAGTTAACTTTCACTCTTTTTATCCTTTCCCACTGTGGTGAATACATCATCAGTTCCTACATACCATAGTCACGGTCCATGAAGACCTAAAATTGCAAATAAGAATTACAGTTAGAATACACAGAAAGCGTTTTGTCTGGCCTGCTCTAGAAAGGACACAGGGCTCTGTTTGGGCATGTTCTCATTGTCCATAGCTATTTCTTCACTGTCACATTTCCATGGTCTCCACTACACCCACCTTCTTGGAAATTATGGGAAATACATGGACAGAGGCAAGTTTTCTAAAGGAATCTTTGAAGATTTTTTTTTTTGAAGTATCTTAATAAGGTGGATGAATTCCTCTTCCTCTTTGGTCACCAAAGCCCATTATTATGAATATGGTTACCAACCATATGAATATGGTTATCAATTTTACTTGACACTAATAGTATCAGGATGCAGAATTTAAATAAAAGCTAAACACGGAAAAAGGCATCGTCACTCTGGTGTATTTACTGGTAGCTTTGAAAAATTACTTGGATATAGAAAAAGAATCAATGAAAAACAAACGTACTTATAAATAGACATCACATAAACATACTTTGAATACCAAACACAAATTTCAACTTACAGGACTTCCATTTTCATAATTAAAATTTGGGGGAAAATGTTTTATATTTTTCCCGGAAGGAAAATATTTATTACATGGAAATAACTGAACTGTGCTGGGTTGAAATGAAGCTGCTTGGCTGGCCTTAAGTTTGATGAATGAAAACCGTGCTTTAGTTAAGAGCACATTCACAGGCAGCTTCTCTACCAACACTGAAACAGATTGCAACAGATTGTGCAGGCTAATTTTATGGCATCTTGACACGGACTAGAGTCATCTGAAAGGAGGGAACCACAACTGAGAAAAGGCCTTCCTAAGATGGGGCTGCAGGCAACCCTGCAGAATATTTTGCCAGTTAGTGATGGATGAGGGAGAGACCAGTCCATTGTGGGTGGTGCCATCCCTGGGCTGGGGATCCTGAGTTCTGCAGAAACCTGGCTGAGCAAGCCAGCAAGCAGCACCCCTCCATGGCCTCTGCATCAACTCCTGCCTCCAGGTTCCAGTCCTGTTTGAGTTCCTGTCCTGATGTCCCTCAGTGATAAGACATGGAAGTGTAAGTTAAAAAAAAACCCTTTCCTCCTCAACTTGTTTTTGTCAAGGTATTTCATTGTAGCAAGGCTTGCTCAACTTATGACACAAATTTCACAAGAGGAAAAAATTGTATTCTACCATATTGAAATATGGCAGAAAAAAATATTTAGCTGCAATGTATATACTGAAGCATCAGGAATACGGATAACCATGGGAGACTATGGACAAGGATAGAAAATTAAACACCTGGTAAGATTATACCTGTATTTCAACTCTCACAGGTCCAAATGATGCCCTGATGCACCTGTCAAAAGCAGGGATAACCTTGACCAGACTTTTATGAAAAGTTTTTTTAAAAAACTTTTGTAACTATCAAATTTATATTTTATGAATAGGATGCATAATTTTTCAATTAGCTGATACCTTATTAATGATGATCAAAACTGAAATAACTTAGAAGAGGTCAGATTGCCCTGGCCCCATACCTCCCCTACTTAGGGGCCATATTTGCCTGCAAACAAATGATTTAGGAAGGGTCAATGCACCTTGGGAGCTGTACTTTCCTGAAAACAGATGGCTTCTTGTCTGAGGACGTGTTTTTACAAAGCCCAGAGGGCCCTCCTTCCCTGCTGAGAAAGGGTCTCCATGTATAAAAACAACTTGGCTCCTTAGGAGGGATTTCCCTGTATGATGTTTTACAAGAGCGGAGGGTATATTTTAAGCACATGTATCTGCACCAGGAGTAATATGAATTAAATCCCCATCCTCTGCCTTGCGTCAGCATCGAGAGCCTCTCCCATGTTTACATCCACTCTTTGTCAGCCTGCTAACATAGTCAATATGCTTTTAATGGCTGCCGTATCCCAGGTTGCCCGTATTATGAAACTTCCAAATTTTCTTGCTGCTCAAGGAAGAAGTGGTACCTTTAATTGGCACCGTTTTATTCTCACACCTCCAATAGTGGAACTGGTTACTTCAGTCATTGCAGTGGAAGAAACATATGGTTTTTCTACAATATGGGGGTGCAGGTGGGCTTCCAGATCATGCTCCTGCAGCAGATGCAAATGGACACAAGTGACATGGTTGCCATCTATTCTGGCTCTCTGAATAGTGTCTGCTCCTTTGTCCCCACTAACAGAAACAGAATCTTGTACATATGATGGGTAAAAGCTGGCCATTCCTGAAACTCACAAATTCCAAAGGCTCTGCTTTCTTTTCACCTGTATTTGGGTTTGTTTGTTTTTTAAGTTGAAGGTTTATTGTATCTTCTCACCTCAAGTCAGTTCCACCTTTTTCTTTGCATTGCAACACTGATGAACTTTTCTGTACATTGGTTTTGTTGTTGTTTTTGGTTTTTCCCGGGATTTCTGAGAGACTGCACACACTGAAACTGGGCTTAGAGATCCTTGTGAAGAACAGTGCAGACATTGGAACTCGAACTCGGGTTGTCCAGTTCTCTACTAGAACAAGCTATGTTCATAACTGCTGAGCCATATCCCCAGCCGGCAACACTGATGAACTATCAAGCGCTTGAAATTCACTCTGGAGACACACCAAAGGATTCCAAAAGACCACAGGGGAGATTTAAACTAAAACTCAAAAGCCTCAGAGAGGTCTTGTGACAACTCACTGAGGAAAATCCACTGCCTCGTTCACCACTGACACCACCTCAGCTGAGGCTGCTGCGTTTGTACATTTCCTTCAACTAAGGCTCTTCACTTAGACGGGAAAATTAAACAGTAGGTATTTGTAACATTATGTACGCAAGCGTGAGAACATACTGATGACAATGCTTACCAGCTAGGGCACTGTCTGTGCACTGGTGCCCCATCACGAGGTTCACGGCATCCCTGGGATTTGTGGCACAGCTAAACTTTTATGACATTTTTCTGAGAACTTAATAAGATTTCACCTCTCCGTTTTTCTAGACAGAAAATACAACACTTATATTTTTAATAAAATTTTACCTAGCTAAAGCTCAGTGGAAGGGGTTTTCATCATAGGTAAGATGAACATCATAAATATTTTAAAACAAAATTATCTATTACCTTTAATATATGCTGGTGTCTAGGTTCTCAGCATATGACACCATTTGTATTGGGCAGCCAACCAACAAATGCTGGCATTTAATCTCCCGATTTCAATCATTTGTAATTATAGCTAAGAAAACAAAATAAATTATGCTTTGCAGATGAGATTATCTAATACCGATTAGAAAAAAAACTCATCAGTAATCTTTGTCTGGTTTTCATAATCCTCACATCCTCATCAGTCACAAATTAATATGTACATATTATTCTCTAGTCAAAACCAAATTTGATTAAAGCATGGCATGAGCAAATACTGCCTCTTCCCACAGGAGGGTTTTTTTTTTTTTCTGTTCTACTTAAAGAAAATAAGAACAAGAATGGAGACATGGCACAAAGGCTGTAGAGGAAGGGACCAAGAGCGAGAACACAGAGAGCCTTAGGGAGCCATGACTGCAAAGCTGTGACACCGTACTGCCATCCCTGTAACCTGGGTAACAAAAACCCGACTGTGAGAGCAGAACTCTAGGCCTACTCTGGAAAAGAAAACACAAAAAACCGAAGAGCTCGTTTTGGTGACTTAATTAAGTGTGTAAGATGTAAAAGACTGTACTGAATCAAGAATCAGCCTGTGGAAATAAGAAATGAATCGTTCTGCAGAGGCCTAAATTGCCCTCCAGGCGGTCCTCATTTGGCAGAATGAGAAGTACCCAAAGAAACCAGACAACTAACTTCAAGTTGACAAATTATAAAAATGCCAAGGCACGTGAGGTCATATGTCTGGATAGGACATTTTAACACCCTTGACACCAGCCATGAAATCTGCTCTCAGAATATGTAGAGGTGAGATGACAGAAAATTGGATTAGAGAACTGGTCCTGGAATTTATAGCCGATATTACAAAATGATTTCTCTCCCCTTAGTTTGACAGTCATGTCATGTTAACCCTCATGAAAGAAAGAAACGGGGTTCAAGGAAGCAGGACACACATGTAACAGAGTCAGCAATGGTTACTTTCAGCAGAGAGACTGTATGATGTCAGTCCATAATCCTGAATACCTTAATGCTCTTCAGTTTGTCTCTATGTCTTCTCCACATTTGGGATTTCACTTTGTCCGACACTTATCTTTTCATGGCCCGCTCATCACAGATTCAACGGTTTGATGGCTGTGTCCCAGATTCCTAGATAAATAGCTACTAGCAAAGCTCCCCAAATACAATGTAAGTCCCACATATAATGAACAAATTGTTAGCAACCTTCACCTTCTCTGCATAAGGTCCTTGTTAGCTTACAGCTCAGTAGACAGAAGGTGATAAAAGCAGGTGTCGGTTTAATTCCACGCAAGCTCAACACCTCTACTACTTTCATAAACTTGCTCCACAGTCGTCTTGCTTGGTATCTAGTCTTTGAACACATCAACCAAACAGACAATCCCCAAAGGCACAGTCTAATGTCTACGGGTCTATCAGCTCATCTGCTGCCCCACAACCCCCAGCAATGCGCACATCTTGACTTCTCGTTGAGCTGTTCAAAGCTGGCATTATGTTCAGATTTTTCAAAGGCCTTGAAAATCAAATGAACTTAAACTCCAATCCCCGTAAGAATAAGATTTCTTCAAGACTGCATTTGTTTGGGCTATAAACATCGAGAAGTTACTTTTCATAACCTGGTGGAAGCTAGGCCTCTAGATAGAAATGAGTGACTGTTTCCATAGCAGCCAGTCTCCTGGTTACTGAATAGGTAAAGTGTCCTGGCCAAGCTCATGTCTACATCTCAGCTAATAGAACCCCAAGAGATGAGTGGGTCAGCAAAACTGGCTCCCTCCTCATGTCAATAAGCTCGGGAGCATCTGTTGCTTCTAGAAAAGAAAAAGAAAAAAACCACCTTTATTCACTCTCTGTCCCATTAGGCATCAGCTGTGCAATTTCTCCTTAAAAGAAACTTGTTGTTCACCCTAATAAAAAAATTTATATATGATTTTCTTCAAATAACTGCCCCCCCCCGTGTTTATACTACGGCTGACATTTCCCAGCACTGAATGTCACAGAATCACTTGGACCAACATGATCATGAGAGAGAGAAACTATTCATCACTCTGTCGAGCACATTTGTGGGTCACCTGGATGAAAGGCCAGTGGTGCTGCCAGGACTGAAATTATCCTTCAAAGGGTCACAATGAAATGCTTTTAAAGAGGGCTTTAGAATCAAGAGAAAAGTTAGAAAGGCTATAATTTGAGGTCAAAGAATTGGAAGAAAAAAACTAACTCAATGGTATCTAAAACAATTTTATATCCCAAAGACTTTGCTTTACTGATACACAGCAGGTGAAAAGCTATTCTAGACAAATCTAGCCCAAATCCCACATTCTAATCCCAGAGCTATTCATAATTTTATGACAAGCCTTGATTTGGTCTTGTACTCCAAAGATCAAAGGCTCATTGTCAAGTCACAAAAGAGAAGTACCTTCCAGAAGCATCCAGTCTCAACTCTCTGTGAACCACATGAGATGCCAAGGCACTTTTGAGATTAAAAAGCTCAATAACCTTACTCAAATACTTAAAGTTCAAAAAATTTGTCTTAAGGGGAAATCGTTCACCATGACATTGAAACTGCAATAAGAAATGGCACACCAATCTTTCTGCTAAAAGCCCACAGAGCTCGTGACACCTCGGTACATTCCAGTATGCAGTTAAAATTAATCACCCAGACAGCAATCTGCCGGGTGGCTTGGATGCTCACAGCCTTTGTAGGATTCCTTTGGCCTAGTGCCTCATCATACTTAATTCTACATATTTGATGCTCATGTTTTTCTGCCTGGTTCTTCTGCGTTGCTACTAATTTCTATTGTGCAGGATCTCATGTCTTCTAGGGTGCCTCAAACTTGTTAAGAGGGTGAGAATGATATTGAGTTTCTGAATCTTCTGCCTCCAGTTTGCTTATGCAGTGTTAGGGATCCAACCAAAGGCCAGCCTCATGCATGCTAGGAAAATACTCTACCAAATGAGCCACATCCCTCCTCTCTTTACATGAGTAAAAAAAGATAGTGGAGCATGGGTGTACAGACAGTGCTTGACTTGGAAAGTATTATAATCAATAAATTCTTGAATCTGCTTATATAATGTCTCAATTACCTTGCACTTAGTTTTGCCCTCAATCTGGAAAACCTCCATTGAAAGAAATACATAAACACAGCAACCTCAGATGAGGTGGTTGGCGGCATAATCTAGGCTGAAGTTTTTCCTTATAGGGTTGTCGGAGACCTCTGTGTGGCTCTTGTATTTTAAATTAAAATTCCTTCATGCCCTTTTGGAGTTCCTTTGCATGTCCCCAGAGTAAATTTAACTCTGATATTTCAGCAACATTGCAATGGAGAGAAAAAGATGGTACTGATTTGGCGGTAAAAAGACACAACAAACTTTCAACTTAAAAAAAAAAAAGAAAGAAAGAAGTGCAAAACAAAAAGGCTATCTCTTTGATTTATAGAACTTTCAGTATCTGCTGCCTCCGCGGAAGAAAGAGAGATGTTTGACGGTTGGAAGTGTTCCACAACTGGCGCTGCACCTGGACAGTGCCAGAACAGAACTCGGCTTCTGTCAGGCACTTTTTAAGTTCTGAGGAGGAACATAAGACCAGCAGTTACATCAAGGCAGGGAAATCTCTCTGTAGGCTACAGGCCTCAGATGCTATTGGGTGAGAATTTTGCTTTTGAATTGGTTTCTGCGTTCCAGTCCATTCCAAAATGGTGGAAGTTAGTACACTTCAAAGAGATTTACTGGGTGAGAGAGATAGCTTTTCACTCACTTGCCCCCCCCCCAGGCCTACCAACCTGAGCTCAATGGTGGAAGGAGAGAACCAACTCCTACAAGCTGCCCTCTGACTTCCACATGGAAGCCATGGCATGAGGATGCACGCTCATGCAAATAATTGTTTTTAAAACCTTGACGAGCCTCCTCTCTACCCGCAATCTCCACAAGGAAATTAGGTCAGTCCCAGAGGTGGGAAGTGAATAGCTGCTATGGGCTAAAGAAAGATCAGTATAATTTGGCTCCAGAGCTGCAGCCTTACAATCTCACAATCACAGAGGTTCTAGTCCATCAACCCAACTGACCCTGTAGAATTTTGAACACTGAAATAAGCTTTTTCTGGGAATGTCAGTTCATAAGTGTTTTACATACATGAACTGAGGTGAGAGGGAGCCAAAAAAAAAACCTTATAAAACAAAAAGAAAGATGAAAGATGATATGGTAAAACCAGAGGAAGAGACACGAGGAAGCGTAAACCAGTGCCATCAGGATGAGCACACCTAAGAACTTGTCTATCAAACCAGGAATGGTCCGTACCTGAAATTCATATTAGCAGCTGTCAGAGCATCTCATCAGTTTCATTTGCTAGGTTTCTAGTTCCAGGTAGAGTCCCTATAAGACACTGGGGGGCCAGAAAAATGACTCAGCAGATAAAGACATTTGCCACTAAGTCTGACCACCCAACTCCAGTTCCAGAATCCAAATGGGTGAAAAGAGAAAAGTAGCTCCCACACATTGGTCTCTGAGCTCTGTAAATGCACTGTCATACACATTAACCTAAATACATACATAACTACAGGTACAATAAGTAAATAAGAGCAATATTTTAAATGAACTAAGTCTATCATGTTTCATGATAAAGTTTGCTGGATAGCCTCACTTAGTGGAAATTCCAATGATTTCAATGAGTTCAGTGAGTTCAATGGAGGAGCATCATGGGACTTATGCAATTATCACCAAGAAAGGCAAAAGACTTACTATCCTGAGTCTTTCTTTTCATACCTATATTTAGTTAGAAAGAAAAGCAAATAAAAGTTTTTCCTCTTCACCATCTGACTTAAAGCAATTAAATGGAACAAAATGTTAAGGCAGTACTCACAGAAAACTTATTCAACTGAACCTGATATTTTCAAACAAGCCAGAACATGATGTAGATGCTAAGGTGACTGGCTTTGTGAGGAAATTAACATGCTCTTTCAGGCTAATTCCTGCTCATATTCTCAAGAGCCCGTTCTTCCAGCTTCTAATGTATGATATGTGTTAACAGTAAAGGGAGAATGCCAAGCATTTGCCCTCTTCCACGTTCTGTAAGGGTCTAGATTATTTATTTTGCTCTCTAAGAGTGAAAGAAGAACATCTTCGCAAAGCCTTCTCCTCTGTGCCTGATCTCAATGAGCTTAACATCAACACAGATGACCTGAGCTGGAGACGTACCGCTCAGTTGTCAGACAGCTTGCCCGGTGAGCTTCAGTCTCCAATACCACACACACAAGGCATGGGGTGGTGCAAGCACATAACCCCAGCAGTTGGGAGGTGGAGACAAAAAGATCTGGAATTTAAGTCCTCTTCAGCTACGTGGGAAGTTCAAGATCATGAACTGGGCTACATGAGACTGTGTCAAAAAAAAAAAAAAAAAGCTAGAATTTTGGCTGTGAAGTTAGGCCACCTGATTATTTCAAAGGATTGAAAAGTCCATGTGGAGAGATGCCTTGAGCGCCAAGGGGGTCATTTATTGAAGGATTCCCCTAGAGACGTGCATTGTTCTCTTTAAATGAGACAGTCAGCAGGAAAGGCTGTGTCCTGAGCATGGCTTTGTTGCCTCTGTGTTGGTTTCTTATCATCTCAAAACAGGAGCAATGGGGACAATCCAGTCAGATGCCGCTGAGGACCTCTGGGACTTAGAGAAACTCATTTGGTGTCATCAGTTGCCAGACAATAGCAAAGTTGAAAGGATTTGCATGTAAGAATTATCACAAAAAGCCGTTTGTTCCAGATTAAACGCAAAGGGGATTTTTAAATAAACATGTGGCTGTTTATTAGTAATAAAAGTGAACAATGCTAGTTGTCCGTATTGTTGGCACACGTCATTTTTTCATTTTTTTCTGTGACATTATGATG
>OU015751.1:12042778-12052540 GCA_907169655.1 Acomys percivali
GGTGACCTGTTATCCTTCCTCTGCATGCCACCAGGCCACCCCATCAAGGGGAATTCCAAAAATTTGTGGACAAATGGATTGAACTAGAAATTATCATAATGAGTGAGTTCACCCAGAAGCAAAAAGAGACAAATGGTATATACTCACTTATATAGAGACACTAGCCCAAGGGGCATGTCCCATGAAAGACTACTTACCAGGTAAGTGGGTCAGAGGGGAGAACATCCTATTGGGACTTTAGGTGAAAGAAGTTTGGGAGAATGGGGAAATAGAAGGATCCAGAGGGTCCTGGAAGCCTACAAGAAGAACATTATGATGGGCAGATCTAGGTCCTGGGGGCCTGCTCAAACTATGGCACCAGCCAAGGAAAATATAGGCAGTAAACTTCGAACCCCTATCCAGACCTAGCCGATGGACAGGACACTTTCCACTGTTGAGTGGAGAGGGAGGTCTGACTTTCATACAAACTCTGGAAAATATGTTTTTTAAATGTAGCCGGAGAGATGGCTCAGAAATTAAGAGCCTTAGCTGCTCTTCCAGAGGACCCAGATTGAACATACAGCACACACACGGTGGTTCACAATCATCTATAACTCCAGTTCCAAGAGATCTGGCACCCTCTTCTGGCTTCTGAAGATCACTGCATGCACATGGTGCACAGACAAAACACCTATACACATAAAAATATAAATAATTTTTTAAAACATCATGCATGTATGCATACATACATACATACATACACACACACATATGAGAGAAGAGCCCACTCTGCAACCCAAGTTGACTATAATTTACTACATAGCTCAGAACAGCCTCCATAACAAGACATCTTCTTAAATATTTTTTTAGCTGAATTATCATCAGATATAATATGTGGCAAATGAGTTAAGATACAACTGTCTTAACATGAATGTGAGAAAGAAAGCATATCCTAGAATTCTGTATCCAGATTTTCATTCTTCAAAAACTGAGGCTGGCAAAACTAGGTTTTTCTAACTGAAAAATAAAAGGTGCAATGACTTCATCCTAGCAAGCCAACAGGAAGTGAAAATTGAAGTGGGTTGTATTAAAAGACAAGCTATATGCAGAATGTTAACAAGGAGACAAAGTCGTGAATTTATAAGCCTTTGATAAGCTAAGAGTTTATACTGTGACATTTAGTCTGACCACTAAGATGAATAAAAAAGCATTTGATTTCCCAGATGTTAAAGGAAAACTAATCCAAAAGAAAAACAGTAAGATTAAATGGCAATAAGGAACTGACATAATACTTCTTAGAGTGTTATATCTAAATTCTAATATATTGGTGATTGCTTCACATAAAAATCAATTTAATCCTATAAAAGGTAAGATGAGATGAACTGAGTAAGTAGACATAGGTTTATAAAGCAAAGAATTTTGAAAATAAAGGATGAAAATTATATTCCATTTGGAAAGCTATAATTACCAACATAGACTTTCAAAGACTTATTTTGTTTTTACTTATATGAACGTGTGTGTGCACACATATGCCACACATGTGCAGGTACTACGGAGACCAGAAGAGGGTACTACGTCCCTCAGAGCTAGAGTGCCAGGTTGTTGTGAGCTGACTGATGTGGAAGCTAGGAACTGAACTCCAGTTCTCTGCAAGAGCAGCAAATGCTTTTTGAGCACTGAGCCGTCTCTCAAATCCCAGAGTAAACTAAGTGGAGAAAGTAACAATAAGATTTAGAAAGACTTTACAATGACAAAATATTCATATTTTTGCATTCACTCAAAGCCAAGCTCAGACTCCTTCGCTTCTTGCTTTGATGCCTGTTTACAAACTAGAACTCTCACAGCACAGCCTTTCTTATTCCAAACACTGATTGAAAGGTCTACTTCAACTGGCATATTTGAAATGACTCCCCACCACCCATTGGCTTGTACTCCATAGAAAAGCCTGGGTATCCAATCATTTGTTACAACGTGGGTGGGAATGCAAGTCATGAGTTATTAAAACAAACTTTGCACAGGCTGTCAAGCTCGGCTGCTTCTCCTGTACACTGGAAATGTAAACAAGTTAGTCTCACAGCAGTTGAATGGTGATTAAAAGGGGCTAGGAAAAATAGCAGGGAGGGAGGGATGAAGAAAGAGTGGCCAATCATAACTAAGGTACAAGTACCTGCAAGTAGCATCATGATGCTATGGTCACCCAGTTAGATGATCAGGGATAGCAATAAAGTTCTGTACCTTAAAAGGGAGAAGAAGGAGGAGGAGGAGGAGAAAGGATTTTTGACTATAACAAATGATAAATGCTGGAGAACTCAAATGTACACAAATCATCTGGTGTAAATACTACAGCTTATATGTTGGTCGAAAACACCCCGTGATGGGCCACTGAGATGGTTCAGTGAGGAAAGGCGCTTGTTTCCAAGCTCAGTGACCTGAGCTCAATCCCTGAAACCCACATAATGGAATGAGAAAGTTGACTCTGACTAGTTGCCCTCTGATTTCCGTCTAAATGCTGTATTACAATGTGCCCCCACAATAAATAACAAATACGTAAAGATACTTTGAAAACACCCCATTATGCTGGGCAGTGGTGGAACACGCCTTTAATCCCAGCATTCGGGAGGCAGAGGCAGGTAAATCTCTGAAGTCTGGTACAGCCAGGGAAACCCTGTTCAAAAAACAAAAACAAAAACCAACAACGGCAACATCAAAATCACCCTACCAATCTATAAAAACTTGACATTCTTATGTATCCATTAAATATATAACAAAATTACAGAGACTTTTAAAACACTAAATAATAAGTAGCTTTTTTTGATGGGGACTAAAATCCACAATGTAGTCAATCTTGGTACCTCCTAACTTCCTCTAGTATACAATGGCCTTTTTCTTTTTTATGATCCATTTCAATTTATTTATTAGTTATGTAGTACTGAGGGCTGGAGAGATGGTCCAGTGTGTAAGGGCTTAATGCATGAGTTTGGGTCCCCATTACCTATGTGCAGGTTGCAGTGCACACCTGTAATCACACACTTAGCAGATGGAGGGAGTACATGCAAAGACAGGGGCATCCTTGGCATTGTCTGGCCAGCCGAGCTAGCTAGCTCCAGTTTCAGTGAGATGCCCTCTTTAAAGCAAAGAAGGCTGAGAGTAACACAAGAAAACACCTGGCAATCTCTTCTGGCCTGTGTGTGTTCATCTGCACACACACGCACACACACACACACACACACACACACACACACACACGATAATGATCATTTGCCCTCATTTCTATATTTGCTGATTAAATTGCTATATTTCAGGGCAGATCCAAGACGGCAGAGCTGAACCTGCGCCTTGTTTCACAAGAGGGACAGCAGTGACTGTACAGCAACCTAAGGACTGAGCTGAGAAATACAGAACACCAGTGCTATTGTACTCCAAGTGAGAGAGGTACAAACTGCAGAGGACAGGCACGTCTAGCCTCAGGCCACCCAGCTAACCCTCAGAAAGATTCCCAGTCCCAGTCCGCATGCGCACCCGTGCTCCAGGGTCTGGTTGCAACTAGCCTGGCTGGAATGTAGCTTCCGGCCAGCAGGTCCCAGGGAGAGTGGGTAGACTGATGGAACTCCGAGCTGGGGTTGCTGGACCACAGAGGAACCCACTGCCTAGAAAACAAGTGGTTCTGACCTCAGGTCCCCATGGCAACTCAGCCAACTCACAGAAAGTTCTTTTGTCCCTGCCAGCAGACATGCGCATGCTCCAAGGTCTGGCCGCGCCTGCTGGAGTGCAGCTTCTGGCCACCAGGACCCAGAAACAGCTGTAGACTGCTGTAACTCTAGCATCTGGAGTTGCTGGGCCACAGAAGGCCCCATAGACTAGAAAACAGGCAGGTCTGACCTCAGGACCCATGGCAATTCACAGCCCCTGCACGCATGCTTGCTTCAGGGTCTAGCTGTAACTAGCCTGGCGGAAGTATAACTTCTGGCCAACAGGACCCAGAGAGAAATGTAAACTGCTGGAACTCCAGTTGACCACAGAAGACCTCCAAAGCATAGAAAAGAGGCCAATTCACAGAAAGTTTCCCGCTCCCTGCAAGCACACTCGTGTTCCAGAGTGGGCTGCAGATTGCGTAGCAGGAGCACAATCGCTGACACCTGGGGGCCCACAGAGTGTTGTGGGCGCCTAAAACACACTAGGGTCCAACATCCCCAATCCCTGGAGGCCAGCAGGCCCACTGGAGCAGCTCTGCTCAGAGAGCTTTCTGCCTGATCCTGAGCTCACCTAGTTCACAATCTGGGAGCCAACAGAGACAGTGATCTCAACAGAGGTGCCTGGTATCCCCAGGTCATAAACAAGAAGGCATCAGAGTCAGGGACGTCAGCAGAGGTGAGTGCAGGACCTAAGGCCCATTGTCTATATCTACCATCAAACACTCTCACCAACAGAGAAGACAAAACCAGTTAACACCAGACACATCACAATGGAAAGAGGTCAGTGTAAGAACACATACAAGAACTCCTAGGAACACTTGATAGCATCAGAAACCAGCAGTCCCACCACCACAACAAACTCTGGAGATACTATTACATCCGATGCACAGGCGAAGGTTTCAAATCTGAATTTACAAAAATGACAGATGCATTAAAGGAGGAAGATAAATCCCACAAACTAGAACAGGAAGGAATACGCAAAGAGAGAGATGAAAGAAGTGAACAAATCACTTAAAGAAATTACAATCAAACAGGAGAAAGAAATGAATAAAAGGATTCAAGACCAAAAAAGGGAGATAGAAGCAATAAAGAAGACACAATCTGAGACAATTCTGGAAATGGAAAACCTAGGGAAAAGGACAAGCTCTACAGAATTCAAGAGATGGAAGAAAGAACCTCAGCAATAGAAGATATAACTGAAGAAATTGATACAATAGTCAACGAAAATGTTGAATCTAAAAAGCTCCTGACTCAGAACATCCAAGAGATCTGGAACACTATGAAAAGGCCAAACCTAAGAAAAATCGGTGTAGAAGAAAAAGAAGACTCCCAGTACCAGAAAATATTTTCAACAAAATTAGAAGAAAACTTCCACAACCTAAAGAAAGAAATGTCTGTAAGTATACAAGAAGCCTACAGAATTCCAAATAGATTGGATCAGAAAAGAAAATCATCCTGCCACATAATAGTCAAAACACTAAACATACAGAAGAGAGAAATAATATTAAATGCTGCAAGAGAAAAAGGCCAAGTCACATATAAAAGCAAACCTATCAGAATCACACCAGACTTCTCAACAGAGAAAATGAAGAAGACGGGTCTGAACAGATGTCATGAAGACACTAAGAGTCCATGGATGCCAACCCAGCCTACTATGCCTGGCAAAACTTTCAATCACCATAGAGTGATAAAAAAAATAGATATTCTATGACAAAATCAAGTTTAAACAATACATAACCACAAATACAGCCCTACAAAAGATACTAGAAGGAAAACTCCAACCCAAGGAGGCTACTTTACCCAGGAAAACACAGGAAATAAATAACCACACATCTGCAAAACCTAAAGAAAGAAAACATACACACTCTACCACCACTAACAACCAAAAAATAGGAACCAATAACCACTGGTCATTAATATCTCTCAACATCAACGGCCTCAACTCCCCAATAAAGAGACACAGGTTGACAGAACGGATGGAAAAATAAGATCCATCATTTTGCTGCATACAAGAAATACACTCAGCAATAAAGAAAGATATTACTGTAAAGGGATGGAAATTGGTATTTCAAGCAAACAGACCCAAGAAAAAAGCTGGAGTAGCCATTATAGTATCTGGTAAACAGACTTTCAACCAAACCTAATCAAAAGATATTGGGAAGGACACTTCATACTCATCAAAGGAAAATTACACCAAGAGGATGTCTTAATTTTGAACATCTATGCCCCAAATACAGGAGCACCCACATTTGTAAAAGAAACATTACTAAAGCTTACATCACACATTAAACCCCACACAATAATTTTGGGAGACTTCAACACCCTACTCTCCCCAATAGACATATCATCAAGACAGAAACTAAATGGAGAAATGATGAAACTAATAAAAATTATGAATTGAGTGAACCTAAACAATATCTACAGAACATTTTACCCAAACACAAAAAAAAATACACCTTTTTCTCTGTACCACATGCAACCTTTTCCAAAATTGACCATATACTTGGTCACAAAGCAAACCTCAACAGATATAAGAAGATCAAAAATAATCCCTTGTATCTTATCAGATCACCATGGATTAAACTGAAACTCAACAACAACAGAAACCGTACAAACTCATGGAAACTGAACAACTCCCTACTAAATGACATCTGGGTAAGGGATGGAATAAAAAAAATTAAAACTTCCTAGAAGTCAACGATAATGAAGGTACAACATATCCAAACTTATGGGATACAATGAAAACTGTACTAAGAGGAAAGTTCATAGCACTAAGTGCCTTTATAAAGAAACCGGAGAAATCCCATACTAGCATTTTAGAAGTACACCTGAAAACTCCATAACAAAAAGAAGCAGACACACCAAAGCAAGAAGATGACTGGAAATCATCAAACTCTGGGATGAAATCAATAAATTAGAAACAAAGAGAACAATTCAAAGAAACAACGAAACCAAGAGCTGGTTCTTTGAGAAAATCAATAAGAGACAACTTTAACCAAACTAACTAAAGGGCAGAGGGAAAGTATTCAAATCAACAAAATCAGAAATGAAAAAGGAGACATAATTACAGACACCATGAAAATCCGAAGAATGATTAAGGCCGACTTCAAAAACCTATATGCCACAAAAATTAAAAATCTAAATGAAATGGTCAATTTTCTTGATAGATACCAATCTCCAAAATTGAATTACGATCAGGTAAACAATTTAAATAGTCCTATACCTTCTAAGGAAATAGAGGCAGTCATCAAAAGTCTCCCAACCAAAAAGAAGCTCAGGACCAGAAAGATTCAGCCCAGAATTCTGCCAGACCTTCAAAGAAGACCCAACACATATTCTCTCAAAACTATTCCATAAAATAGAATCAGAAGAAACACTGTCAAATTCATTCTATGAGGCCACAGTCCCTTTGATACTTAGGCCATGCAAAGATGTAACAAAGAAAGAGAATTTCAGACCAATTTCTCTTTTATTTTTACATATTCGTTTATATTATTGCATATAATAATACGTGGACCACAAATGCTATTCCTAGATTGTTTAACTATACTCCCTAATTTTATTTGGGCCCCTTCAAAGGTATTATTCATCACAATCCAGCCAGAAGGAACCTTAAGAGAATGGTGTCCCACTTCCCTTAAGGAGGGTTGGGTAGGTTTTTCATTGCTGTCTTGGACTATAGATGTTTATTTTCATTGGGAGTTGGTTATAAGTTATTACTCATCTTATTCAGAAAGAAAACAAGATTGGACTCAGGGATGCCTCTCTTTTCCTTTATCTTTCTTTCTTAGGTATGGAGATAGGGGTTGAAAAGAAAGAAGGGGGAATATAGAAATATATAGGAATGATAAGACAAAACGTAGATTATTAAATCTACTCCTCAACTTAAAGCCTTAATTGTTGCTTACAAGATTATTTTTAATTCATTGGTATAGAATTTTGTATAGTGATGCAAAATAAGTTTAATCTGGATACGCTGGTATAGAATTCAAATTTAAGATTATTCTTCTCACATTATATATATTTCTACTCTAGTATGTGGTATTGTACCCATACAACTCAACTATAATACAAGGTTTACTTCCAATAATTTGAAAGTGCTATAGCAGGCTGTTTAGGATAATTAAGTAATACAAGCTAATTGTATGTCAATTACTAGTCTATTTTTATTATAAGAATATATATCCTAGGTTTAACAAATAGATATGTTTCTATAGTTAGATAAGGTAAAATAGATAGATAAGGTCTTCAAAAACCATAGAGACCTATTGACTATGGCATTTAAAGATGTTGTTATGATTTTAAAGATTCTTTGACAATTAAACAGGTTAACTCCTGGCAATATTTAGCCTACCTCAAAGAAGATGATGAGCATCAAAGAATATCCTTATGGAGATGGCTTCAAGTGTGGCAAAACAGCCATTGGGCAAAAGGTTCTCGTTTCTACCATAGACAGAATTCTACCTAAAAGTGGGCAAACTTTGATGCAGGCTGAGTTGATGGCCAAACTGCCAAGCCAGGGTAAGCAAGTCCTCAATAGTTCCTGCCTCACAAATATCTCTGTCATATACACTGGGCCAGATGGCTGAAGATTATGTTCCAGTATTATAGAGACTTTTGGGTGACTGTTCAGGCAGCAAACTGTCTCATTCATTTTTTTCTTTTCAGAAGCTGCCAACCTGCACTTCCTGTTTACTTAGGTAATTAATTTTATTCCTTCTTAAGTCTCTGATGGGGCTGAAGATCAGATACTTTAGTTTTACAATTAAGCTTTGTTATATAGGGATTAAGAAGATTTTAGGTCTAATAGATGTTTTAAGTTGATAGAGATTAGATATGATAGCTATTGATTTACATTCAGAATTTTAGACTTACCAAGACAGAAAAGATGTTTTCTTCAAGGTTGCCAAATGCAAATAGCCAAAACACTAAGAATGCAACATTTATATAATTCCTTGTTATTTTGTCATTATTCTTGCTGTATGTAGCTTATTGTATATTTGTTTAATAATGTAAATATATATGTAAAAACAAATTAATTAATTAAAAATTTGCTATATTGCTGTGTTAGCTTGTTGTGTGGCATGTTACCTGCAAACTGCTGGCTAAACTTGGAAGCTTATTTGAGTCACGTTAAATCTCGGCAAGAACATCTTGTAGGCAGATATGTGAATATACCAGGAGGGCCATATTTAATCACCTGATGGTGATTTATAATATTAGCAAAGTTGGCGGACTTTGCCAAGATCTATCATTTTGTAAGAACTAGAAAAAAATTGTAATTCTCATTGTACTTGATATGAATTTTGTTCCAGTTGCAGCCATAATTCTCCTGTTTACAGCATGTTGATTGGAACATGTCAAAAATTTCTCTTCCTCAAATGAATGTCTTCTAACAGTTTCTCCTTGATTTACTGAGCATTTAAGAAGTGATGGTTGGCTTGTAGATTCTAAGGACATGGAAAGAACAAGACTAGGGGGGCCTGCTCTTAGGACACTGACCCTTAAGTGACAAAAAGAAACAATGAGCCACAGTAAAGTAATTCCTGATTGTCACAAGCAGAATGAGACAGGGTGGCTCTGTCTTTGCCACTCGTACCCTGACAATGTGTTTATCTGCAAACTCCACATGTAAGACTTCGATTACAGCATGAAGAATGGAGCCTTGGGACAGGAAGAGGACAAATAAAAACAAAGCAGTTAAGCCACAAAGTCATAAAAGGATTAGGAGGGACCTAAATTTGATCCCTAAATTATTTTCTCCAAATACTCATTGGAGCATTTGCCTTTAAGAAGGGTGATCTCAGCAGAGAACAGTGGTGCATGCCTGTAATCCCATCACTTAGGGAAGCAGATGCCGGCAGATCTCTGTGAGTTCAAGGCTAACCTGGTCTACAGAGCAATTCCAGGACAGCCAAGGCTACACAGAGAAACCCTGTCTCAGAAAAGAGAGAAGGGGGGAGGGGGAGGGAGGGAGGGAGGGAGGGAGGGAGGGAGTTAATTAAAACAGTATATGTATATGCATAGCCTGCCTGCATTATAGGATGGTTACTGGGTTGTTTGGTTGATTGTTCATTTGTTTGAGGGTAAA
>OU015751.1:12052550-12070762 GCA_907169655.1 Acomys percivali
AAAAATAAGGTGGGGGAAGAGGTCCCCTTAGGAGAGGGGAAAAGGGTGAAAGTGGGAGGGAGGGAGGAATAGGAGGATACAAGTAAGGAGAAAACAATTGAGCTGTAATCTGAATAAATTAATTAAATAAAAAAGAAGGCTAGAAGCTAAAAATCAAACAAACAACAACAAAGCCTTGGCTATAAATCTCTGGATGTCTGGTAGAATTCTGCTGTGACTCCATCTGTCCTCTGTTTTCAGAGTGTTGGGGGAAAGTGTTTGTTTGGGGTTTTTTGTACATTTGTTTGTTTGTTTGCTTGCTTGCTTGTTTTAAAATAGAAGGTGTTTTATGACTATCTATTTTCTACATTTGTTGTGAGTCTGTTTAGGTTTCTGACCTCTTGGTTTAATTTTGGTTCTTCAATTGAGTTTAAAAAGTCATCTACTTCTTTTAGGTTTTCCAACTTAATAGAGTACTATTTATTATTGTTATTCCCTTATAATATTCTTATTTCTTTGATGTTTCATGGATAGTTCTGCTATGTATATTAGTCTAAGCTGAGTATTATAGCCTTTTAGAGCTTGGAAGGCATTGTTCTAGGCTTTTATGGCTTTCAATGTTTCCATTGAGAAATCAGCTGTTATTCTGATGTGTTCTCTTTTATATGAGACTTGCATATTTCTCTTCAATCCTTCAAAAATGTTTATTTGTTATACATACTTAATGTTTTAACTATGATATGCCATAGGAATTTTATTTTATGTTCTTTCCTACTTGGTATTCTATGTGTTTCTTGTATTTGTATGGGTGTGTCTTAATGTAGTTTGCAGAAATTTCCCTCTATTATCCTGTTGAAGATATGATCTATGTCACTGACTTGGTATTCTTCTTCCTCATCTGTGCCTATAATTCAAAGGTTTGGTTTTGGTTTTTCGTGGGGTCACTGTTCTACTACTGTGAAGACACCATGACCAAAATAACCCTTATGGAAAAATGCATTTAACTAGGGTCTTGCTTATATAGTTTCAGAAGTTTAATGCATTATCATCATGCCAGTGAACATGGCAGCATGCATCAGTTGCCAGAGTAACAACAGCCAAGAGCTACATCCTGATCTGTAGGCAGAAAGGGAGATACACTGGGCTTGGAATGGACTTTTGAAACCTCAAAGCCCACTCCCAGTAACACACTTCTTCTAACAAAACCACACCTCCTAATCATTCTCAAATAGTCCACTCTCTGGTAACTAAGCATTCAAATACATGAGCCTAGGGGGACCATTCTTATTCAAACCACCACAAGTCATGTCTCACATTTTCTGTGTATTTCTTTCCTATGTTTTTTTTTTTTCATATTCCTTGCTTATTCGATCTACACCCTCTCCATCTTCAAGTCCTGATATTCTAAGGGCTTCCTTTGTTTGTAGCTGGGGTTTCAGCTCTGCCTTCACTTCACCTTGAGTTCTCTTTACTGTTTCCATCTCCTCACTGGATTCTGTTCTTTAGTCCTGGATTGTCCTCATCATTTCCTTCAGCTTTGTTGTTTTCTTGAGCATTTATTCTAAGGTCTTTCTCCTTAATCTCACTGAGATGTTAACGTCAGTTTTAAACTTCCTGAAGCCTTTGATGGGGCGCACAATTGTCCCTTTAAATTCTGTGTCTCAGGGTTTATCTACACAATTCTCATTTGCAAACCTTTCCACTGGACTGGTAGATTTTGGAGAGTGGATACTGGCTGGCTGGGTCTCCCATCTTGTTATTTTTGTGCTGAGATTGTGGTGTGTAGAACTCATATGTTAACTTTAAGCCTGATGTGGACAGAGATGGTCTTTGCAGAAGAGGGGAAGCGCAATCAGCCCACGTGAGAAAAGTTGACTAAAAGTATGTATGTAGTGGATTACATAAATTATAGGGTTCTTTTTTTTTTTTTTTAAGGTAAATAATAGTGTTGTTTCTTGTGGCTTTTTCAGGCATCCTCATTGTAATTTTACCCATCTCCCTATTTCTTCTGTATTCACCTCTATCCTTTCCCTAAGGAGGACCCTCTTTCCTCATTTCTCCTATCAGATAACTTGTATTATGCTATTTCCCTTTACCTTCCCCCAACTTTCTTCTATCTTTACTTCTCTTCCCCTCTAAGGAAGCCATCCTTTCCCCATTTCCCAGATCAGATCACTTGTACTCTGATATTAACTGCTCACCTGTTTTGCTACCCAACACCCCTATGTTGGTCCCATTTTACTTTGCTGGTTTCTGTAGTTACTACAGGATATGTACTCACATCTGAAGATTTGGAGCTAGGAGCATCCCATAAGAGAGAATGCATGACACTTGTCTTCTGTGATGACTAGGTAGGTAGACTGGCTGGGTGGAGGGTAACAGTGCATATACTTCCACAGCAGATGTGAGAGACACAGTCTCACTTTTGTTCTTGAGGCTATTGCATCATCAAGGATCCAATTACAGTACCTGCTCTGCCTGATGCACCTTCCCTTTCTCCAGCAGTGGTTTGTCTTCAGTCAATCGTAACTCCATTGCTTTTAGTGTGAAATTCATGCCTATGCAGTTTCCCCTACCTAAGGTCATATAAGAGCAATGCTGCAAGAGCCAATCAGCCTGCTTCTGTTTCTATATCTCTGCCAAAAACATGGGATGAACATCGCTTTTTAGTTCAGCCACAATTCACAGAGTTCCCAGAGTGCTCCTCTTCCAGTGGTGTTTGCTGTCACTCAGTAAAACAACACCCATTTCCACATCTGTAGAAGGGTCCTCCAGAGCAAAACCCAGGCTTGTCACAGTTGCTTTTTATTGTATAATAATAATAATAATAATAATAATAATAATAATAATAATAATAATAAGAAGAAGAAGAAGAAGAAGAAGAAGAAGAAGAAGAAGAAGAAGAAGAAGAAGAAGAAGAAGAAGAAGAAGAAAAGGAATCACCCTAAGAAAGGCTGGAAGTCGAACGCAGGGCTTGCTTTTAACAAAAATGGAAACTGTTGGTCAAAGTGACTAGGAAGCTTGTCCACCATCTATCTATCACACAGACACAGAAGCCATTAGCAAGGAGAACTGGATGTCAGAAATGCTGGCTTCTAGTTAAGAATATTTTCCATTTCTCTAAACTATGGAGTCTCAGTGAGGACCAGCTCCTTTTCAAAATGCTCTCATTTGGCTCTCCGGCCATATTTCCTTTCCTCGGTGCGTGCAGCACTTCTGATGGTTGCAGCACCCAAAATGCACTGCTGCCCAGCACATAGAGCCAGTCGGTTCTTCCAGGATGAACAAGTCATTCTTCACTGAGAAATCTTCACAACAACCAAGGACCTGGCAACTGGCAAGTAGGATTCTATTCCTGCCTAAGGAAGCATACACCAAGGAAGTAAGCCATTAAAATCTAAGTGAGACAAGCTGTGAGAGATTGGGAGCAGCTAAAAAAAAAAAAAAAAGCATTTTGTTTTAATGGTTTAATGGAATTGCAAACAGTCAATCAGATTGAATGTTCCAGAAGACTTGCTGAAGCACTGTCCAAAGTTAATTCCTAAAAGCTGTATGATATAGAAATGGAAACAGGGTTGGAATAAGAGAGTGCTAAGTCATGCCCGAACTACGAGGGACGTCTCAGCTCAACATCCCATCCCAGGCCCTTCAGACCCTCCCCACACACCAGTTCCTGTTCCAAGTAGCAAGACAATACTGATGTCAACCAGGGGAGGGGGGAAAAAAACTAAAACTTTATAAGCATAAGGAACTACAACTCAAGTAAAAATTGCTGGAAAGACTTCCATTTTTCCTTCCAATTTAAAATTCCTTTGTAACCGTCACATTAATATTCTCTGCAAAATGGAAGTATGTGATGCTGAAAATATTCAAGTATTTCATGCATGAGGTACTGTGGTTTTAAAACTCTTCTCTGCAACGCCTTGAAGATTGATGAGGCTTTTAATCATGTATGTAGATGGAAGAGGCAAGGGGGCTGCAGTGGAGGCTCTGGGTCAAGCCGTCGTCTGCTTCCCCAGTCCCTAGAGTCAAATGAGGACTCTTCCTGATTGATGGCTGAAGTGCAAATTGCTTCACGAACCACTGGTCTTCCAAAAACTGCAATTATAGATGTCTTGGCTTGTTGTATTTTATTAAATGTTTAAAGAACTATTAAAGTTATTCATGCCCCATGCAGGACAATAAAAAATAACACATTCAGCATGTGTTAAAAAATATTATCATAAAACTTTAAGCCAACTTAAAATTTTTTTTAAAAGGGAAGATGATATTATATCAAAATATATATCATGGGGTATATATTTTAAATTCACGGTGTCTGTAACTTAGTGGTAAAATATATGCTTAGGATGCCCAAGTTGCTGAATTCAATCCCAGGTACTACTATCACCCCTAAACACTGTATAGAACCGATATAAAGAAAATGATTGCATACAATGGGTCACCATATACAACAGTTCTAAGAAAAAAGGGATTAGCAATGTGTCAAGGAGCTCAACCAAGGACTATCTACCCAGAGCCCAACAAGAAGACACTCACCAATCATGCAGACAAAGGAAGGCACTGCTCAACAAAGATGACAGAAGGCAGGGAGGAAAGCAAAACATGAATGTGTGTTAGTTATAACTTACTGGTAAGTTCAGTTTAATGCCAAGTCAATACTCTTATCAAGCAAGCTCCATTTTAAAATAAGAGTCTGCACAACACATAAGACTCACTAATGCATCTGTCCACTAAAGGCAACAGATATAGTGTCTCCTGTAGACACAATTCTTAGGACTTGAACATCTCCTGTCTTCTGGAAAACAGAGTGCTTAATGAGTGAGAAACCTGGAAGATGTCTCCAGAATTAAAGTGTCCATTTCACAAATCCTACGAGGGCAATAACAGGGCTGCTTCCGTCACCATTTACTTGTGAAATTGGTGTACTATTGCTCTCGTCTGAGTGTGATGCCCCTAACTAGCGTCATCCTCTCTCCTCAGATGCCAGTCAGACCTTTGTGCCTGCTTTTTTAAAAAATGGTAAACTGGTTACATAGTTTTAACCATGGAAAGTTAGAAAGCATCAATAAACCCTTTCCTAGGTGCTCCTACATAAAGCCTGGGAATGAATGTGCATCTACACCAGGCTCGTTTGCTTTTACAGTGTAATCAGATAAACCAACTATGGCAAAGAAACCATTTTAAAGGGCAGGCTGCACAATGCCCTACGCTGACTAGGAAAATTACTTTTTCTGGCTGTTTACAAAGCTTTTCGAGTGTTCGAAGCAACAACTTTCAGAGTAAATCAAATTTAATTACGTGTTGCATCTGTGAGATAATGTCTTCCCTCAACCCCACTCCCCCCCTTAACAATCCTATCTTCATTCTGTATTAACCACCAAGGCACCTGGCAGGTGTGTACTAGCCTGTAACTCTGGCCTCATTCGGGGGCTATCTTTCTGCTTACTACAATGAAGAAAAACAGTATTGCTCTCTCCTAATGGCTTACATAGAACATCTCACAATATTAAAGGATAGATATAGATGATACAGCTATGTCACTCTACATAAATCAGACATTTTTTCTTTTCTTTTTTTTTCCTTCTGAGTTGATGTTCTTACTTTATTTTTTTTTATTAATTTATTTTTGTTACATCTCAATGGTTATCCCATCCCTTGTATCCTCCCATTCTTCCCTCCCTCCCATATTCCCCTCCCCTATGACTGTTCCTGAGGGGGATTACCTCCCCCTGTATATGCTCATAGGGTATCAAGTCTCTTCTCAGTAACCTGCTGTCCTTCCTCTGAGTGCCACCAGGTCTCCCCCTCCAGGGGACATGGTCAAATGTGAGGCATCAGAGTACATGAGAAAGTCATATCCCACTCTCCACTCAAGTGTGGAGACTGTTCTGACCATTGGCTAGATCTGGGCAGGGGTTTAAAGTTTACCATCTGTATTGTCCTTGGCTTGTGCCTTAGTTTGAGCGGCACCCCTTGGCCCAAATCTGCCTATCATAATGTTCTACTTGTAGGTTTATACTCACTTATATCTGCATACTAGCCCAAGGGGCATGTCCCACGAAAGCCTTCACTTACCAGGAAACTGGGACAGAGGGGAGGACACCCTACTGGGACTCCAGACATTTTTTTCTTACCAATGACAAACCTGTACAGCTTTACAGCCATGGCCCAGCAGATCTCACATGAACAGCTGGATTCATCTGCCTATTCTGTCTCTCTGTCTTTCATACTCATGAGATGGATGCATTTCTCTGGCCTGCTAAACTTTGGTATAGTCATGTAGCTCCATATAAATGGAAATACCCATGTCCCATGCCCACGATGGGCTGTCAATGGAGCTCCTGTTGACCAGGTTCCGAGAAGAGTGGCACCCTCTGCCTCAAGCCACTATGACTTTCCTTTTTTCAATCGTGTTTTGTTTTGTTTTTAAGATTTTCTTCTTATTTATACAGTGTGCTGCCTGCATGTGTGCCTGCCAGCCAGAAAAGGGCAACAGATGTCACTATAGATAATTTTTAATGTGGTTGCTGGGAATTGAACTCAGGATCTTTGGACGAACAACCAGTGCTCTTAACCTCTGAGCCATCTCTCCAGCCTGTGGTGTGTTTGTTTAAGCCAGCGTAGTATTGCCAAGGCTAACACAAGAACTAAGAGAAGCCTAATGAATGATGAAAGGCATACCTGAGTGTCTAAATGGGTTAGAGCTAGAGAGAGCACATCTTAAGTGTGAGTCTGTAAGCAAGAATTCACAGGCAGCAATCACATAAATTTAAATAGAAATTGTCTGCAAAAAAATTGTACTGTAGAGGCTCCAAATCCTCATTGTTTCTCTTAACTATTACTATCATAACGCAAGCCATAATTAATCAATCAATTTAGGCCTTTAATCACATGTGTCACATTAACTTGACACAAATTAACCTTTAGGTTCAGTATCTACATTATAATTTTATAACCTATCAACTGAAAAAAGTAGACTAATCCTTTTTTTCAAATAATTAATAAAAATGTCTATACCTGTACTTGAAGTAACATAATGTTCCTATTATGTTATTTATTCATTTCTCAGTAAAGAGATTCAGCAAACACTACGAAAACATATTTTTTATGATTAAATACAAATCCATGAGAGTATATACCATCTAGTCAGAACTTTTATACCCATAGCTTGATAGTAAGTGGTGGAAAAAAAAATACTATTTAACATTGTCATATTTTAGCTATTATGTACATGTCAACCCAACAGTTACTTCATCCTGAACAGCACATAGAATTCACTGCATTGCTCCAACTACGAGAGGCTTTTCCTATTTCGTGTTGTTTCTTTGGTCAAAGATGTTTCTAGCTGGTGCCTCTGTTGCTGTAATCCTTCATGTCTTCTTATTTCTTGCTCGCTTCATTTCATCTGTTACACTTCATCACCACAGACGTTGACTTCACTTCTTCTGTCTGACATCTGTTCTAATGACTCGATTGCTTTGTGTGGTTTCTCGGGGTTTCCGCTCGAAGATCAGCCATTTTTCTAACCATCAACCATTTTAACACTCTTCTTAGATAACTACGTACTTGGAGAGCCAACGCGTATTTGCGTTCTCACAAACGTCGAGTATCCAGACAAACGGAATGGCAGTCCTACTAAACTTTACTCATGGGCAGGGAATCTCTCTATTCTAAATTAATGGAAATCTTGGGAACTACATACACATTCATAGGAAGAGTCGGCCTGTACCTGGAACTTCTTGGGCCATTTCATGGTGTTTTTCCACATAGTCACTAGACGACATATTCTTTTATACACAATCTACCTATTTACTACATGTGTGTCTATCATTCCATCAAGCCAGGGTGTCATTACAGAAGATTCTTTTATTTGTTCTTGAGTCTCTTACAACTGGCACAAGTGTGACGGATCAGTGCTCTATTGGCATATTTTAATATGCTTCAGTTAACTTAACTAAAATATTTATTTGAATTTTAAAGAGGAGGGATCGTCTCCATGATCTTTGCACTAAAACCCATTCATTCTCTATGTTGTATACCCACGCCACAATGGATGACCTTCCTCCTTCTAGCCACACTATTATGTATCTAGACTAGACAGCAGTCACACTGCCTTGAAAAGAAGATGGCTCTGTCACATGAGAAGAAGGCAGGGACCATCTCAGAACTGTACACACCATGATGGAATGTGAATCTGCTCACACGGTGGACACCTCCTCATATGTAGATTTTCCAAGAACACATCATTCAAAAGCTAAGTCCCAAAAACTGTCTCAATACCTACAAATTACAGAACGAGCCTGGTCTGAGCAAAGCACATTATACGGGAGCTAAAAGCCACATATTCATTCGTTCACTCAGTTACTTGCTGACACTAATTGAAATGGTCAATCACTTGCAGAAGTTTTAAATTTTCCCTTTCAGAATACAGAAAAGACTTGGAGAAGTTTTAGGGCAATGGAATTATTCTCTTGGTTCAATAATGATTGAAACATGCCATTGAACATTGGCCAAAATCCACAGGATGCCCACCAAAAGTGAGCCGTTATGCACACTAGGATGATAATGGCATGGCAAATGCAGGTTCATTAACTGCCACAAATGAACCAATCTGGTGGGAGACACTGATAGACTAGAAAGTTGCTGGTGCAGAGCAGGAAGATACGTCAGAAATCCCTCTGATTTCTTCTCAACTTTATTGTGAACCTTTGTTCTTTAAAAAAAATAATAAAGACGACTTTAAAACTCTCTTTATCCTACATGCTGCTTGCATCTTCACTGCTCTGAGCTAAGTCCGGCATCTCAAGGCAGTAGTTGCTACTGGAACATAGTGGGATATGAAGCGGATAATAAGGGTCAAATCCACAACTATGATTTCCTCAGTGTGGGGTTGTGGGGTGTGCATATGTGACTGTGCGTGAATGTGCGTGTATGTGAATTTGGGGGATGCACATCTGAGTGTGTGTGTACATGTGAGTGTGCATATGCGAGTGAGTGGGGCCTGTAGGTGTGTGAATGTGTGTGGGAGTGTGAATCTGCATATGTGTATATATGAGTATGTTTGTGTGTGTGCATTAGAGTGTGTATGTGACTACATGTGAGTGTGTATATGAGTGTCTGCCTGTGAGTATGCGTGCATATGAATTTGTGTACATGAGTGTTTATGTGTGTAAGAGGCAACGGGCTGAGCCCTTTGCTGGATTCTCCTTACCTCCTGCCCACTAAGACGGACAGTATGAGTGCCTTCTTTAATAACACCAAGGCAGTTCTGATGAGGATCTGCACTCTGGCCCCAGCACCCCCTCGTATCTCAATAAGCTGAGAACTTACTCTGGGCCTATATGAAATCAAACTTAATCCTACAATATATTTCTGAAGAATCTACTGTGCCCCAGGACCTTCCTGGGCATTAATCAATAGAGCAGGGAACCAAATAGACATAATTTGATCCCCTTAACTCCAATTGTAGGGTAGGAATAAAGCTTAAAAACTCTAGACAGATATAGATGATTTATTCATAAAATAGAAAAGATACCTTCATAAAGGGCTGAGTAGAGACAGGATAGAACATAAACAGGTCACATCAGGTGGGTGAGTCGGGCACTTGTCCCTGGAGAATGTGCATTTCAGACTAAGACAGAAACACAAAGAACCAGACATTCAAAGAAGGAAGAATATTCTAGTACAAAATTGCTAAGTTAAAAAAGCACTTACTTTAGGAGACCCAAATGAAGGTGCATGACTGGAGCATAGGAAGGCAAAGAGAAAGGTGAAATGGCTCACTTTCCAAAAGGAGTCTGGCTTTCACTGCAAATCCAATGCAACAAAGCCATCAGTGCTTTTAAGCAGAAATGAGACATTGCAGGTACCATGTAGCTAACAAGGTGCAGAGTGACCGCCTCCTAAAGAGCCAGTTAGCTTACTTAACAGGAGAAGAACCACACATCAAACTGAACACTGAACCGCAAAATAAAATTGCAAGTGGAAAGTGCAAAATTCAGTAAGTACAAGCAGAGATGGGGAGCTTGGGGCAGGTGCTGAATAAATACCCTGGACCTGCTAAGAATAAGCAGCACTTCTCAGTGTTCACAACAGTTATTCTCTGGGGATATCAATGTCGTAAACATTTTTTAGGGGACATATTCCCATGTGAGAGAGAGAGAGCACAGGGTGGTACCTTTGTTCCCACATGAAAGAGAGCACAGGGTGGTACCTTTGTCCCCACATGAAAGAGAGCACAGGGTGGTACCTTTGTCCCATCATTCATGGCATCATGCTATGAAGGTAAAAGTAAAAGCCCTAATGATCCTAATTAGACACATAGTTCAGCCTTTTCTCCTGCTCCATGGCAAGGTTCCAAATATAAGGGTAAGATAAAGAAACCAAATCCTTCTTTAAAATGGCTTTCCTGGGTGCATTTTAAATCTCATTAAGACACACAATTTAAAAACTAATGAGGAATGTGCAGTCCTTATCCCTGGATGTCTGCAGAAGTGCTATCTTCCCTTAAAAACTTTCAGTAAAGTTAAAGCAAAGTGAGTCTCAACAAAGGAGACTGGATACAAAACCAGGGCATCCAGTGGTACTACAGTTCCTGGGGTAGACAGGCACAGTGGTGGACATCTATAATCTCAGCACTCGGGGAGGCAGAGGCAGGCAGATCTCTGTGAGTTCGAGGCCAGCCTGGTCTATGAAAGCAAGTTCAGAAGAATAGCCAAGGCTACACAGAGAAACTCTGTCTCAAAAAACCAAAAAAGAAAGGAAGGAAGGAAGGAAGGAAGGAAGGAAGGTAGGAAGGAAGGTAGAAAGGTAAGAAGGAAGGAAGGGGAAAAAAACATTCTTTGGCATAAACACGTTTACAAATAAATTTCCTGGCACCCTACCTAATAAGGCTACCACAGCAATGATTTCTACGTAAGTATTGTCAGTGAGGTCCTATGTGTTTCTACATCTGCTCTACTGTGACTGGTTAAACAGGAGTCAAAATGTATCCTCACCATATCCAAACAGCAACTAGAATGGCCGGCTTTTACTCAGACTCCCCTAACTCGTTCTCTATGCCGCCCTGTGCTTTAGAAAGACTGCATTGCTAGTCTCTCTCCACCTGCTTCCCTGTATGACCTGGGAGAGCTCAGAGTCACAGGAACTCTTCATCTGCATGAGGCTATGGCTTCTCCAGGCATCACTGCTAAATCCCTGCTTAGCCACCACAGTGCAGGCATAGGCAAGTCATGCTGCACCCTGACATTATCCCACGCAGGCCACTATCACCCCACACTGTTTAAACAAAAAAATATGGGAGCTAATGATTGCTATGAGTAACTGGTCTAGGTTCTCTCTGTCCTTTGTAAGCTTGGCTGCTTTACATCTCTGTGGAAGGAAACCAATAGAAACCTAAGAATAAGCAGCTTCTGCTGTGCCACCACGTTGCCATCTTCACTTCTTGGGCACTGGCCAACCCTACATCTATTGGTGAATTGATTTCAGCATGCCTAATGGGGTGGCCTTTTGAGTTCTCTTTTGAACTGGTTATTACTCTAACAAGCTCCTTCCCCAGTGAATGAGATACTGTTTTGTCTGTGTTCGTTTCATAATCTAGGAAGCTCATATTTAAAGTTCATCTTTCCTAATACTCTGCCCACCACAGGAATCGCCACTTCCTTAAGCAATGATCATTCAGTCTTCGCTTCAGTAAACCCAGCCCAATAAAACTGAGAGTCACATTCTGAGCCACTTGCTTCTCTCCCTGAGTAAACACGTGGAAAATTAAACTCAGATCTGTTTTGAAACCCCTCCACTTCAATCCTTCAGTGTCATGTCTTCTATGACAGATCTTCAGAGAAAGACAAATTTTCTTTCTGTGTGACAACAGCCAATGTCACTTTGCAGTAGAGCAGAAACCAGCTGCTGAGAACATAGAATGTAGCTGTCAGAATTGCGGCACCAGAGTCTATAAACACAAGAACTAGAGTGGTTTTATAACCACGGAGGTTGCAAAGTGCCTCGCTCATGTTTCGGTGTTTACAAAACGAAATGTTTTACACATATTAAACTGAACAGGTTGCATTATTTGGCCTTTATCAAAACTTTGTTTGATGTGGCTGCTAGAACACGTAAGTCACACGCAGGTTCACACGCGGCTTGCATTTGCAGCTATCAGGCTGTGTCCTCTGCACAGACTTATTCTGGAACCCAAGCTCCTCCCTCATCAGTCTCCCCTTACTTATTCTGCCCACATTGCTCCAGATCCTTTAGCCATTGTCAGCCCGTCTGGTTTTCCGTCTCCTTCTGAATGCTGGCTCTTTCGTCTGGCAAATTTCAACTTGCTGAAATTTCAAATAAAGCTTGTGGCCAGGATGAGGCCTATCAAGACAGATGGGAGCTGATTGTCACTTGATTGAGGAATTACACTGCCAAGAACAGAAACCACACTGTCTTTAAACAGACTTTGTCATAGAGCTTGTGATCAAACAACATCTTTCCCATTTAGTATCTAAATTATGTTTGTGTCTAGTATGCACACTTGCATGCATGTGTGTTTTCTTATAATTCATGATTTGTTCTTTTTGTTTAAATTTTTTATTCTGTTTACTTACTTATTTTTGGTGGGGGAAGGTATGCACTTCACAGCATCCAGTGGAGGTCAGAGGACAACTTTTCAGGAGTCAGTTCTCTCCTTCGACCACGTGGATCCCTGAGGATTGAACCCAGGTTGTCAGGCTTGAGGGCAGCCACATTTACCCACTGAGACACTGTCCTGATTAGTTCATCTCACTGTCAAAAGTATCTTCTGTTATCTTCAGATGCAAACACACATGCACCTTCGACTCCTGACTTCACCCACATTACAGATGAGTATTGGCCAATCCATGAGCTATACCAGGATCCTGTGCCAGGTTAGCAGGAATATTAACAAGAATGTGGACTTCTATATGACATTCATTTCTGCAAGAGTAGACTGAACAGCTCCTCGGTGCCTGTCCAGCAGACCGGTGTTGGTGCCTGTCCAGCAGACTGGTGTTGGTGCCCATCCAGTGGACCTGTGTCTGTGCCTGTCCAGCAGACTGGTGTCAGTGCCTGTCCAGCAGACTGGTCTCTGCGCCCGGTGCCTGTCCAGCAGACCGGTGTTGGTACCTGTCCAGCAGACTGGTGTTGGTGCCCATCCAGTGGACCTGTGTCTGTGCCTGTCCAGCAGACTGGTGTCAGTGCCTGTCCAGCAGACTGGTCTCTGCGCCCGTCCAGCAGAACAGTGAGCTTTAAGGGTAGAGCTGAGAAAGCAGCCATGCATTCTGTGTGGCAATCCCAAGCATAAAGTGATACCAGGCAGGTTCTAGAGAACCAGAGCTCTGAAAAATTTAGACTTGCAAGGCAATGTTAACTTGTATTGACTTCTTTTATAAGTGTTCAGAAACTATTTAATAATCAATTTGAGTGTCTAGATCTACATCATGTTTATAGTTTTAGTTTCTACAGTTCCAAATTTTTTCCAGTTTTGAAATTTGAAATAATTTGTCCATTTCTAGACTTTCGTTTTTATCTTAAACTGTCTGGTATGCTACAAGGGCTGGACAAACATCCACTCTGGGACTATCTTTAAATGTTTGATCACGTTGCTTAATCTGTGTCTTGTCAATAAAATGAGAGTCATGAAACAATTCTCTGACCATTTGTAAAAGAAACCAGATTCTTTTTAAAGAAAACTTAAACAAATTAAGTCTATGTGGCTTGCACTTTCTGTACTTCTCTGTGTGGTTAAAGTATTTCATCTTTTGGGGGCCAGGAAGATGGCTCAATTAGTAAATGACCTGCCTTCCGACCTCAAGGAATGAATTCAGATCGCCAGCACCCACATAAAAGCCTGGGGCTATGGCATGCTCCTGTAATTCCAGTGCTGGGCGAGCAGAGACATAAAGACCCTTAGGATTTACTAGTTGCCTTAGTCATTGTGTTGCTGTCATGAAACACCATGATGGCAGCAGCTCTTACAAAGGAGAGCATTTAATTGCTTAGAGGTTTAGAGATATAGTCGATTGTCATCACGGCTGGGATCTTGGCAGCATGCAGGCAAGTGCCAGAGCAGTAGATGAGAGCTCCATCATGATCCATCGGCAGAGAGAGACCACCGACTGAACCGAGACTGGACTAGTAAAACCTCAAAGCCTACCTCCAATGACACACTTCCTCCAACAAGGCCACACCTCCTAATCCTTCTAATCCTTTCAAATGGTGTCATTCCCTGGTAACTAAGCATTCAAATACAGTAGCCTATAGGGAGCATTCATATTCTAAACCCTATACTGGACAAGCCAGCCTAACCAACTTGGCAAGCTCCTGGTTCTACAGAGACCCTATCTCAAAAAAATATATATATGAAAGAGAGAAAGAAAGAAAGAAAGAAAGAAAGAAAGAGAGAGAGAGAGAGAGAGAGAGAGAGAGAGAGAAAGAAAGAAAGAAAGAAAGAAAGAAAGAAAGAAAGAAAGAAAGAAAGAAAGAAAGAGAAGAAAATGATAAAGACATCTAGGTAGCCAGCTAGCACCACTCCATCGGGGAAGATATGTTTCTTGTCACACTGACTGCTTTCCTTCCTCACTCCCACCATTACTGTTCATATACTCCCTGATGACGCTCACCTGGACCACACAATAAATGCCGAGCAGCTGTTTCTCTCATCCAAGGCATTCCAGACACCAGTGTCAAATTAATTCCCTACAACTCAGAACAAGCTGTTCTCAAACTAAAAACCTTCAAAGACTCACCATGGCCGCAGAATAGAAATTTTCTTTCACGCTCTTACCCTTCATGGAAAAACTTAAAGTTTCTTTTCCATTTTACTTCCTGTAGCTTTAGTGATGTTTGCCTTCCAGGCAAGAGGATGAAACACTTCAGAAAAGATGGCTGGTGACTTTTAATGTCCTGACTAATCTGAGTTATTTAAGATTTTTTTTAAAAAATTGGCCTACAGGAACTAAATGATGAATTAGTTCAACAAAAATATCAATAATCAGATTTCTTAGTTCAATTTCCAGGCTAGTAACGTACTGAAAATATTGGTTAGGACTGAGCTGTTTTAAACAATGTAGTTAATTTTTCATTTAAATGTTGAGAAAATCCTTTGCTTTTTGAAGCAGTATTGAAGATCATTCCTTTGTTTTCTTTTTAGAGTGTCCTCGAAAATCAAAAGGAGCATTGTTGTTAAGATGCTTGCCTTTGTTTGTTTGTTTTTCTTTGTTTATTCCTTGAGAAATTTTATACTGTATCCAATGTACTCTGACCATATCCACCCTTCACTCCCCCACCTCCTCCTCCTCCAAGACCCCTTCCCCCCACATCTCCTGACCAACCTTATGTCCTCATTTTTTAAAATAATTCACTAAATCTAATACATGGGTGTGTGCCATTAACTAGAACATACTTAACTTACAGAAAGGTACACTAATGGGGAAAAAAAAAAAAAAACTGGCTCTCCCTTCCCCAGTAGCCATCCACTTCCAATAGCTCCTCACCTGGGAGCGGGACCATGAGCCCCGCCCACTGCATGCTGCAATGTTGGCTGGCCTGATCTTGGCCTGAGCAGGGCTCATCCCAGGCAGCCACAGCTGCTCCAGGCTCCTGAGTTCAGTAGGCCTGCCGTGTCCAAAAGACCCTGCCATATCCTCTAGCTCTCAAGGTCTTCCCTTTCCCTCTTCCATCACAGGAGACATAAATGAAATGTGCTAAATGAAAAGGGGCACTAGGACACACCATCTGTCATAAGGGACCAAGTGAGAGCTCCACTTGAGGTCACTCGGGGTGTCAAGCTGAGTGTGACTCCAACAGTTCTAATCTGTGTCTCTCTTACTGTCCCTTATGGGAGTGGTCGGTCGGAATGTGATTAGAAAGGCTTCCTGTCCCTGTAGGTCATGCTAGTGCTGCTGTGACTCCTAAACATCAAACACACTGGAATAAGGGATAATAAGAAATTCGGTGTTTCAGCTAATCATATTCAAAAGGCTGTGATACTAGATACTAACAAACAGTTTTTTCCCAGTCTTTTGAAAATCATTATCAAAACCTCCTCAGTGCCAAGGCTGTTCATCTGTTGACGTTCTCTTTTGTGTTCACTTCTGTCCCATTTTCTCCAGAGTTACAGCTCTTCACAGAGCAAGAAACAGGTTCTAAACCTATTGCTCAGCCAGTATGATTTACAACCCAGAATGGACACTAAGAAATGTGTTGAGAACTGAGGTTGCTTGGAGTCTCCTGGGGATCTCGAGATACTGTGTCGTCACTCACACACAAGATGAGAGTATAGAAATGAAGTGTGTGTGTGCACGCATGTGTGTGCATATGTAGTGCACCTATGTGCACGCATGTGTGTATGTGTGTGCAAGTGTGCATGCGTGCGTGTGTGCGTGCGTGCGTTCCTTTGCTGGCTCCTCAGTGAGCCAGGATGCCTACCCTGGAGGAAAGAAACCTGAGCCTTGCAAATCATTTATGTGCTTGAGTTAATACTCAAAAAAAAAAAAAAAAAAAAAAAACCAAAAACACTAGTAGGTGAGTAGGGAAGAGACACAGAAGTTAGAAAAGATAGGTTGATATCAGAGTGATAGTCACAAAGCATGGGAACAGGACTGTGTAATGGTTGGGAGAGCTGGGGGTCTTTGTACAACAGCATCCATCAACCCTTGGAGCAGGTTAATCTCCTCCCAGGGGTGTGTCTCCTGGGCACTCTAGCTTCTGTTATCCAGAAACAGAGTTGGTAGGAAGGCTTTCAAACTAGAAGAGAAGCAAAGCTATGCAGGTCCACCTGCCCTTAACTGTAAGGTCCAGGGGGCTATGTTCTGGGTGTACATACAGGGTACACTCAATTATGAAAAGAGATGCTGCCATTAATTGAGAAAGATCTTGAGGTCCCTGTAAAATGAGCTGCTATGCATGCTGTATTACAGCTCTGAGGGAAGGAATACCACAAAGTCACACCACACAACAAACCTCACACAAGAGATGTATTAGGAAAAACACAGGAGGAGGGCTGCCTCTGCTCAGGAGAGAAGCAGCAAAGAACTGAGCAGGAAATAGGCTTGATGTAGGGTTTGTGGGGGGAGGGGAAGGCAGAGCTTTCCAGGGTTGCCTGGGGTAGGTGGGATTTTAAGGCCTGATCTTGAGCTTATTACTCTGTAGGATGGAGCTTAGCTGCCTTCATCAAGAGGGGAATGCCCTGTGGGCAGAGCCTGGTGGTTAGAGGTCCTCAGGGGCTGGGCCTGGCCACTGACCCACCTCAACGGGCTTATGCATGCAGCTTATTGGAAATTCGAAGTCCTCAAGGGCTAAGTCCCTACTGTTTGGTTATAATGCCTGCGTCCTCTGACTGCTCCAGCTTTCCCTCCTCGCCTGTACGCACAGGTAAGAAAGCACAGAGATCACACGTGCAGTATGAAGAGAACAGATTCAATCCACAAACAAGTTTGGATTTTTTTAAAAGGATAATACTATTTACATTCAAACGACGCCATTTTCCTTTTCATTGTCAAAGGGAAACCTAAATATGCAGAATACCGAATATCCTTGTTCACAGAGAAATGCCTCTGCACAGACTTCCAAATACAGTACAGATGATGATGATGATGATGATGATGATGATGACGACGACGACGACGACGACGATGCTCTGTGGAATAGTCAATCCCACTGAAAAACTACCTGTCACCTAAGTGTTGAGAAACTGGGAAAGGGTCTGTGGAAGGTCACACTGTGGCACAGCAGGAGCAGCCCCTGGTCCACCATCCACTCCTGTACAGCATCAAGCTTCCGTGGTTTCCTGGGATACAGCTGATGGCTCTGATTTTCTCCAGCAATCTCCTGTTCTGTCGATGACAGCCAATGATGCTTACAGAACTTCATTGAGAGCTGCTGTTAAACCAGCTTATATTCGCCTGATTTTATTGTCTTCCTTTACTGCCTCCTTCCGCTAACCTAGGCCTAGTCCTGAAAGCTTCTAGCCTTCATACAGTCTAACCTAGGCCTAGAATGTTTTCAGCCTCCAAGACTTACTGCTGAATTAGTTCATCCTTTCTAGTTCTTTCTGAACTCTGACTGGCTGGTTCAACTCCGCTATTCTGACTCAAAACTCCTCTTCAAGCTGACTGATTCAAACAGACTTCTCTCAGTTTCTGACTGAATTGCTCTGCTTGGCCTCAGACTAACTTTAGCAATGTATTCTAATCTTCTGGTTCTTTCTCATTCTCTGGCTT
>OU015751.1:12070772-12107059 GCA_907169655.1 Acomys percivali
CCACTAAAACTGCCTGCACCCTGTCTCCCTCTGTGCTGCTCTCCTAAGTCCTCATCCTCTTCCCTCTCCTCCGGCGAGAGTTGGACACATCCTATTCTGACTTACTCTGTCAAATCTTTCTCTGATTCATCACTCTGTCTGCCTCTCAACTAGATGTCACCGTCAAACATGGCTGTGTTACTTTTACACAGTAACTTTACCTTCCTTGTTTGGGATTAAAGGTGTGTAATAAGGTTATGTCTGTATTTCAGCCAGAATAGCCATGTTACTGGATTGAAATCTCTCTACAAACTGCCTCTATAATTGACTTGTTATTTCTTCCTAATTTAGCACCAATTTTCAGGAAAATGTATCACAAATACCTAGGGATAAAAATCAAAACCCCAAAAATAACTCCAAATTGAAAACGCATACTGAAATGTGCATTAATGCAACAAACCAGGACGCGTTCTCTATCAAACCAATTATCCCTTATGGTTTTCTCTACTGTGTCTTGTGCATGAGCCTTGAGCAACAACAGATATTTTACCCTAAAATAATAATAATAACAACAACAACACTATAATCAGCATTATATTCAAATTTGTTCCACAGCAGTGAGTACCAGGAAGAACAATGCAATTGAAATACTTTTCTGGTATTTTATGCATTACCTTGATCTAAGGGAAATGCCTTCAATGAGCCATGCACCATGACACCCTTCCCCCAGGGATGGCTTAGCTCAAAAGCAAAGTCACTCTTGGAAACCACTGACACTGGCACTATTAACCTCCTCCTGGGCAAACAGACCTTGAGATAACAGAAGAGAGGGATGCATGATCACCTGACTTGAAGACGAAATCCACAGCAAAGAAAGTGAATGGCTTTAGGGTTTTTCAAATTTACTAGCTGTGTGATCTTAGCGAAGCTACTTGACTTCTCTGGGCCTCCATTTTGGCTATCTGCAAAAGACAAAGAGCTCTCCCGTGGTGACAATGGTGCAGCGCTCAAAGTGGGGGTGATGTGAGATATTTGTTGTGGTGCTAGGTGCTTCAGTCAGCATTGTCAACAGAAGTCCTTTCAAGACATCATTTAAAGGAGAGACGTCTAACTGATTAGGAGCACTGGCTGCTCTCCCAGGGGACCTGGGTTCGATTCTCAGCACTCGCACGATGGCTCACAATCTTCTGTAACTCTGGTTCTACTTCTAGATCTGATTCCTCTTCTGACCTCCGCAGGCACTGCGTGCATGTGGTACACAGACGTACAAGCAGGCAAAACACCCATACACATAAACCAATGAATAATGGCAGCAAAAGTTTAAAACTATATCAGATTAGTCTATTATGGTGTTATTTAATGCATAAACTGTGTTTCTATACCTGGTTTTTAAAGACATAAAGAAAGCTGGTCTCTCTTTTAATGTGCAGGTTGGGGTTGGGGGTCTATGTCTCAGTGTGTGTCCTGGGGGTGAGTGTGTTCATGTGAATGTTGGGTCTCCCAGAGCTGGAATTACAAGAGATTTTGAGCCACCAATTCCAATTTCTGTGAAATGAACTCAGGTCCTCTCCAGAAGCAGAAACTGCTCTTAGCCACTGAGCCATCTTTGCAGGCCAGAAAGTAAACAGTTATGGTGCTCTGTAAGGTAAATGTGAATTTCATTACAGAATAACATAGAAGTTTTAAATATGACCTTATCATCCTGATACCAATGGGGAAATAATTCAATATTCAAAACATCAGTGAAGGAACAAATCTCCTTGGGAAAGAAAGAAAGAGAAGGAGGGGGGAGGGAGGGAGGAAGGGAGGGAGGGAGGGAGGGAGGAAGAGAAAAGAAGAAAAGAAATAAACCTGCCACTATAGATGGTTCAGATAATTTTGTAAAGATCTTTACATTTGATCTTAACCAAAAGGCCCAGATGTGGTGTCAGAATCTTTAGTCTTCCGCTGAAAGAAGAGAAAAAACAAACATATAGGAATATGTTGCAAACAGTAAGCATTTACTTTGACTTGTATTCTTTTGGCTTCCAGAACTATGTCTTTCAGGACTGAGATCAATTTGGAAGGAGGGACAGGTAATGCTGGTAAGAGAAGAGGGCTCACCACTGCAGAGGCACAAGGCCCCTCTTCCGCTGCCCCTCCCATTCCCCACCCTCTAAAAACAATCCTAGCACTGAGCTTATTGCCTGAGAAATGGAATGTCCATCTTCCTTTGCTTCGTTTATGAACTAAATGGATGGTTTTCAGTTGCTGATCACCCTGCGAGAAAAAAGGACTTTGTCCATTTTGCAGCAATTAAGAGTGGTAATTTCTCCAGGGCCATTTGCTCCCCTTTTGTTTTCTACTGAGAGGACAGCAATGTGACCTCCCTCCCTGTGCCCTCTGTGAGTCCCTGAGGACTCACAGACAAGACAGCGCTCTGGGGACACGCTCCATTTTGACAGCAATTTTCTCACTGTGACTGCCCTGGCTGCAGGCTAAATTATCCATAAGATCAATAACCCTCAAATGACAGGCTCTCCAGAAACCCTCCTTGGAGATGTGTGACAGGGTGTGAGCAACAGAGGCTGAAGGTGGCAAGCACTGACCCACTAGCCAGGCATCAGATTCTGTTCCAGGTGGGTTGGGAACCTAAGTGGGGCACTGCTTAGACCTTGGGACAGAAACAAAGAATGAATTAGTGCCCGAATTCATATGGGTGTTTTAACTTAATAACACAAGTGACAGTTTCAAAAATTGCAGTGTATCTAAAGTATAGAATATGACATAGTCTCTAAAAGTGTTTATGAAGAGGTATGTGCAAGTGTGCATGTATACATATGTAGACACACATGCCTACACACAAGCAGAGGCCAGAGGATGACTTTGAGTTTCCTGCTCTATCACTCTCCCCACTTATTACCTTGAGAAAAGGTTTCTCACTGAACTTGGAGCTAGTCTAGCGGCCAACAAGCCCTACCAGTCATTCTCCTGTCTCCATCTCAGATAGCTCTGGGGTTACAGGTGCACAGCCTTTTCTGTGAATGGTAGGGATTTGAAGTCAGGTCCTCATGCTTGCATAGAAAACATTCTTACCCACTGAGCATCTTTCCAGCACTTTTGTGGTGAGTTTGTATTGGTAGAGACCTGCTACCCAGATAACATTAAGTGGCCTGAACTCACTTTACCTTACTTTGTATACTGAACATGTATCAAGGAAATGTATCAACAAGACTAAGTGAGTAATTAGAAGCCAAATTTCTGTTGTTGAAGGGCTTGAGGGTTTTCCGCAAAGAAAAACAACCACTTCTGTTCTTAGCCAGCTAGATCTTGGGATGTACACCTACAGAAAACAGCACACAGGAGTCCAGGAACCACTCTCCTCTCAAGAAATTCGAACTCTCTCACTGTGTTTTTTTTTCCTTTCTCCTTCCTCTATTGAAACAGACAAACTAATTCCCAAAGAAATGCTTTCCTTGAATGGCCTCTGTACAGAAAACTAGGTCACTCACAGAAGCACTGAAGTCTGAGAAGACAGGTCCTCCATTTTCAAAGAACTCAAGAAAGCCTTTGACCACCAAGGTGGCCGCTTGAGAAATGAGCCAGTCCCTGCTAGCTTGCACATCTGCTCGGACTTCTCATCCAACCCCAGGGAATGAAAAGCCCACTTCAAACAAGATTTTTCTCTCTGTAACTTTAACCTTTAAAAGCACCATAAATGATAGTAAGTCTGCCATCCAGCCCCTGCCTTTAATCCCAATTGTCTCCTACTACCCATTATCCAATAGCTAGAACATTAGACAATTAGCATCCTGAGCGCATGCCATGAGCCTCCAGGTACTCACTAGGTATGTAACCCGGTGCGCTCAGGCTGAGATGCCAGGGTGTACTTTCCAAGCCAGTGCTGTTTGAGAAACAAGATACTTAAATAAGCCTTCTGAGGATTCCCAAAGGAAATGGGTAGAACCAGATCACTCAAATATTTACCAGCAGAGATCTCTCCTCTTCTCTTGAGACTCTAAAGTTCTAAGGGGACAAAGTTTGGGACGTAACGTACTAAGGGGCTTCATCTGCTTCTGAGGTATCAAAGGGACATCCCTATGGCATGTGATCACATGTGCAGGAGGGACCCAGCAGCCTAGGCAGCAACACTCTGCCGGAGAGATCAGCCACAGATAGTGGATGATCAAGCAACAGATCCAGAAGACGGGGAAGACTTCTGTGTCTCCATCGCTTCGTGTTCATATGACATGAAATGCTCCTACAGGTAGAATGCAATAATATGCTCTTCCCTGCAAGGGCCACAGAGACCCCATAATATGTGCACTCCCTGCACTTCAGTGTCCCTGCTCCCATACCTGAGAGGATCACTGCGATGGATTGAGTGAGAAAAGTCCCCCCACAGGCTCAGGTCTTTGGATGCTTTGTCCCCAATCAGTGGCAATGTTTAGGGACGTGGTACAGCCTTGCTGGAGGAAGTATGTCACTGGGGATAGGCTTTCAAAGACTAGCCCCACTTTCAGTCTACACCCTTGGCTTCCTGCACATGGATGAGATAGGAGCTCTCAGCTTCCTACTTTGACCACTGTCTACCATGCTTCTGCAGCCATTTTGGGCTCTCCCTCTGGAACTGTAAGTCCAGTTAAACCTTTCTTCTAGAAGCTGCTTCTGGCCACGGTGCCTCATCAGAGCAACAGGAAAGTAAGTGATACCATCTCAACAAGACTGCTCTTAACTAAGAACTTTTGCCCACTAAGAGAATCACTGGCTCCAGGCTTTTGCTGGGCTGGTACTATGACCAGCTGAGTGAAGGATCTGGGGCTGAACTCCAACAGCAGCTGCCACTCAACTCCCATTAATGGCACCCAGGTGAGACGCCAAGGATTCCCATGTGACTTGGGTCTTGAAGGACAGTGGGAAGGAACTGCAATGGTGCCTTGAGGTACAGCTCAGGGCCCTGCAGCTCACCACTCACATTTACAGACTTGGGCTTCTTTCACCTTTAGTTAGATTTATTGCAATCTTTTCACATGAATTCAGGTGTGTGTGAAGTAAAATGTAGCCCCACTCCCCCACCCACCCCCAAAAAATTGTCTGCTCTCTCTATTCAGCACATAGACTGTTAATTGAGTTACGGCATTTTTTAAAAGGACAGAATCACTAAATGTGGTTCTTTTGACCTTTTAACTGGTAGGATTGAACTGGAACACAAGGGTAAGAGTTGAATAATGCTCTCCTCAAAAATCGATTAATTGCACAGTGTAAGCCCAGTTTATCTACATGAAGAAGAAATGTGAGAGACCACTAATATAAGCATTAGATATGATGTTAAAATGCTCAAATTAAAACACACGCGCGCGCGCACACACACACACACAGACACACACACACACACACACACCAGTAGAAAGTCTTTTTGCTAGTGGGAGAGAACCAAGTCTGATCCATCTTGACATCCATGACACCTAGCGTGGCCTCTGGCAGAGATGCCATGTAGGGTAACTAGACCATCTGCCGAACTGGAGTGCGGAAGGTAGGACCACTTTCTTTCACTAGTGATCCCACGCTCCCTTCCAACAGACCCGGAGAAGATGCTGGAGCCAGGTGAGATGTTAGGAAAATCCTTAAGACACCATGAATATTTCCAAAATGATGCATTCTGTGGTACATTTGAAATAGATGGAAATTTTCCTTTGTCTTACAACTGGGCATTCAACAGTATACCAACAAGTTAGGAAGAGGGAATGGAGGGAAGGAGGGACAGGGGGAGGGAAGGAACAGAAAAAGAAAAGCTAGTCTTTTCCCATTAAAATAGTAGCCACTGAGGCTGGAGAGACGGTTCTGTGATTGAAAGCATGGGCTGTTCTTCCAGAGAACCCAAGTTAGATTCCCAGCAGCCACATGGAGGTTCACAACCATCTGTAACTCCAACTCCACGTGATCAGACACCTCCTCTGACCTCCACAGGCACCAGGCATGCATGTGGCAGACAAACATAGATACAAAAAAAAAAAAGCACCCATATAATATAAAATAAGCTACATTTTAAAAAAAATGGCTACAAAATTCTGAAATATTATAGTGTCAAAACCAGTGTGTTAGCTGGGTACATGTAGCTCTGTAGTCTATGGGTTTTTAACACTAAGGCAGAGTAATGGCCTTTGCAAAACATGACGTTAGACCTCCAACACAGAGGACTAACTTCGATCACTGCCCCAGCAGCAGTAAGTAACCAAATTCCCAAAGGGAAAAAAATTAGTTAAGGAAAGTAAATATCAAAATATCCAACCCCACTGCCAGTTGAATATCTGTGTCATGAAAGAATTCTTAGCAACATAAAAATGTAAAAAGAGTTTGCTTTTTACAACAAAATTCTGTATGTAAAACAAAACCCAATCGCTTATATTTAAGGAATACTTTCTTTTTCTATTAATATATGATATAATGTATAAAGCTCATATGTATAAATTTGTACATGTATTCTATAAGTATATTTATATAACTATTTCCTATAGCCTGCCTCAGGACTTTTCTCCTGATAAAGTTTTCTCCTGTTTTCCCTTCAAACATTGCATTGCTAAGGACTGTTAGAATAATAAAGAGAACAAAATTTCCCACTTGTATTTTCTTGCTTAAGTTTTCACTTGAAAGTTTCCTATGTCTGAGGGGGGAAAAAAAAAGAATCAAGGCAATTCTCAATCCATAGGGCAGGGCTGACAGCAAACACGAGCATCTTTCTCCATTATAACTTTTACATTCTTTCCTCCCTCTGAGACCTCAAAGTGGAGGGTGAAGACCGAAAATGAATGGAAGCAATTCCCACTTCTGCAGGCCAACATGCATTCTCCATGCCCATCATCAAATATGCCTGCACCCCAGAGGCATCCAGAGAACTCCCTGACCTGAAAGAGATGGACACCTGTCCCCTGCTCAGGCATTGTGCGAGGTCACAGTCTTCCCATCCATCTCATGCTGTGTCCCCACCGTGCTCCCTTGAAATTTGACAGGGGGAGTTATCAGCAGTTTCATTTTCTTTGATCCCTGAGCCCTTTTCTTCTCCGTGACTCATGCTGACAGTTTAAAGAGAATAGGTTCTATGCAAAATCCTTTCTAGGGCAAAATTATCTATGGTTCTTAACTAAAAAGTGAACTTTATGACAAAGTCTGATCAAGCAATTTGCTGAGATTGAACTGGCAGCTGGAACTATTCTCAGTGAGGGATGCGTCAGATGTCAATTGTCCCAGTAGCTCTAGTTCCGTGTAACTCTAGTGTCCTGTACATTTAGAGTGACTATTTATGTCTGGCACATAGATATATTGGTCAAGACCCACAAAGGAGACAGCTGAGCCCCAGGCTCTGGTATGTTTCCATCAGACTCTGCCGGGCTTCAGTTTTGAAAGTCTCAGGTTAAGCTGCTGTTTTGCTCTTGAACGCCTGTGAGGAATTTGAGCTATACTCCTGCCCTTTTGGATTATTTAATTTATTTGCCCTTTATTTTACTTTAAGCTGTCTTGACCAAATTGGTGTGAATAGGGGAGAGTTCACATTGAAATTCACATGCTATTGACATTTTTTAATTGTGTTATTTGGGAGGTACAGCAAAGTGTTTCAGTGTCCAACATACATGGGGAAAAGATTCCTAGTTCAGTCAAGTTAGCAGTGTACTGTCTCACATAGGTGCCTCTGTGTGTGTGTGTGTGTGTGTGTGTGTGTGTGTGTGTGTGTGTTGTGTTTGTGCTTGTGTTTTACAGGTAGCTAAGATCTACTCTCAGAGAGAGAGAGATAAATAGAGCTACTTTCAGAGAGATAGATAAGTAGAAAGGGGTGTGTGTGTGTGTGTGTGTGCGTGTGTGTGTGCGTGTGTGTGTGTGTGTGTGTGTGTGTGTGTGTGTGTGTGTAAATGCATAGGGAAGCCAGAGAACAATCTTGGCTATTGTTCCTTAGGTGTTACCCACCATTTTTCTTTTCCTACTCACTAAGTAGGTTATGCTGGCTAGACAGCAAACCCCAGGGATCATTGTGTTTTTCCATCTTCCCAGCATGCACTCCTGTGCCTGGCTTTCTTTATGGGTACTTGGAATTGACCAAAGACTCAGTTCTTTATGCATTTATGACCAACACTTTATTGACAAAGCCATCTTCCCAATCCCAACTGTGTGCTAAACTCTTGCATCGTGCATTAGATCTCTAGATCCCTCCAGCTGTAACTTTGTGCCCTTTGACCCACATCTTTGGATTTCTTCCACCCCTGCTTCATCAGTCCCTGTTGCTCTCCTCCCAGCTCCTTACATGGTTGCTGCTGTTCCCTCTCTGTTTCTGAAGACACACATTTTGTCCTGATGACCAGGTCACACAGCATTTGTTGTTCCGTGTCTGGTGTTTTCATTTACTGTAATGTCCTCTGAAGTTCATGCCCGTTTTCACAAACAGCAGAGTGTCCTTTACTCAAAGGCTGAAGAGAACCCATTGTATGTAGTCACAATTTTTTTGGTCCACTGGCCCTGCTGTAGTTTTGACTAGGAATGGACCCTATAGGCTCACATTATATGAATGCTTAGTCACCAAGGAGTGGAACTGTTTGAAAGGATCAGAAGGATTAGGAGGAGGTGTGGCTTCATTGGAGGATGTGTGTCATTGGAGGGTGGGCTTTGAGGTTTCAAAAGATCATGCCAGAGCCAACCTGTCTCTTTCTGCCTACAGATGAGGATATAGCTCTTAGCTACTGCTCCAGTGCCAGCCTGCATGCCACCATGCTCCCCGCCATGATGATAATAGACTAAACCTCTGAAACTATGAGTCAGCCCAATTAAATGCTTTCTTTCATAAGACTTGCCTTGGTAATGGAGCTTCTTCCCAGCAAAAGAACAGTGACAAAGACATACCCACTGATGGGTTTATAGCTTCTTTTATATCTTGGCTGTGGCAAATAACACTGCAATCAAGGTGGGTGAAAGTGTCTTTACGAGGTGACAATTTCATTTCCTTTGTGTATATAAAGAAAAAAGAGACCCCTGGGTCCTCACCACCAAGCAAAGAGGTCAAACTGGGAAGACACATATCCCTTCTTCATTCACACAGGAGCAGAGAGCTGGATAGAAACACAGAACACCAGGCTCCCAGCACCCAGGGCTTATTCAATCAGGACCCACATGGTAATAATTCCCCAGAATTCCCCAGCAGAGCCAAAGGTGTGTTAAGTGCAAGGAACCCTATTCTCGCTGCTTTGATTGTTACGTGGCTTTCGTCAAGGTGTGCTATTTTTGATATTTTAATCTGTGCACCTACTTGTCTTTAACAGCATAGGACTGGATTACATTGGAAAAGAATTAGAGAATTTTCACTTTCGGCGTGTTTCGTTCTTCCTTAAGACAACAAATTGGACAATATTTAACGTGGGTCCCAAGAAGACACTTGATTAGCTGACAGGCACAGAGCACTTCAGCAAGGAGCGAGAAAGTCCGGGCCTGCTGACCCGGTCAGTTTCTGTCTAACGCCATGCTGATTCCCACCTGACTGGCCAGAAGTGGACCCCTAATCACAGAAGCAGTGACTGACACAGGCCAAGCAATGGCTGTATCTTATTACTGACGCATTCGTTCTCTCTATCTTTTCTCACTTAATCCTGACAATGTAAATGCAGACCAACCAGACTATTACCCATACTTTGAAGACTTAAGTTTGAAATAAACGATGGGCCTCAGATCACGTGCTGAAGAGTAGCACTCCCTCCCTGCTGTCCGAGAGGCGCGGGCTCCATGTCGTCGGCGCTATGCTCTTCCTGAGGCACTTGTTCAGGCTCCACTCTTCTGTAGCTACAGTGACCGGCGTACTTGCTGGGAAAATTTATTGTACCTTATTCTAAGTATGTACACAGATTTTCCAATGTAGCATGCCCTCATGGCTTGCTTTCTTTGTGATTCCCGCTGGTAGCAAGCATCGGGAAATTTAAACGGAAGTAAATCACCCTAAGGAGATCTGCCTTGCCTGTGAACCTGTTATTCTGTATTTCCAGGCAAAGATCCACAGCAGTCTCACCTGATGCTACGGGTCATCACATCAGCTGCAAGCGGAAGCCACAATTCTTACTTTTTATACATGTCATACAAATGGAAACAGTCGACATCTGGCAATATCAAATCCGTCTTCATAGGAATTCCACTTCATAATTTAAGACTCACGTAAGACAAGCCTCAGGAGGGCCATGCAAGGAAGGATAGGAGAACTCTGGAGGACCAGGAGGGAAGAGGGACGGGAAACGCCTAAATCAAATGATTCACGAGGATCTGCTCCAGGGAATATTAAGAAACAGTCGAGTAGCTGGGACATAGGAAGACGGCAGATTCTGTATAAATCCTACATCCTAATAAAAGTCTTCGTCATACTCCGTGGCTCTTTCATGAGTAATCTTGACATCTATAAATTCCATACATATCAAGCCAGGGGTTTATTTTTGGTCTTGAAATCTGGACTTTGGCATGCACATACACACACACAAAGAAAAGTGTGTTACAGAGTAATGACATACAGTATTCTAGAGTTCATCACACACAATTACACAAAAAATTATCCGATGATTTTAATTATGATTTTTTTAAATGTCTAAAACCCTAGAAGTGGCTGGGTGGGTTTAGGACATAATTGAAGATTTCCAGCATGTGACTGCACCTGATAAGTACTCAAATCTTTTCTAAGTGATCAATATTTAACCACTTCTGGCTCCCAGGAGAGTTGCATCTCATCTGAAATCTCGTCCTAATGATTAGAAAAGCATGCCCTTACTATATAAGAAATTTCCTTTGAGGGCTGTGATCACCTGCACCACATAAGTGGGAAGCATCCCGTGGTCATTGCCTTTGCTAAGACCTAAAAATCCCATATGTGCCTTTCATAGGGGATACAACACATATGTGAAAAAAACCAAGAGAGACATGCAATGTGCAGAACCCTTGCGTAAACCCCCTTTCACAGAAATCACATGCACTGTACATTTACTCTCCTGTTGAGGAATAAAAACTCACTGTTGTGGCTCAAATGAAAAAGATTCTCTGTGGGTTCATGTGTTTGAACTTTGTCCCTAGATAGCGCTGCTGTTGAGTGCAGACTAGTGACCCCTCTGAGGGAGGAAGTACACACCAGGACAGGACCTGAAGGATAGACACAAGCCCCAGTTCTTGGCTCAGCTCTACTTCAGTCTATGTCTAGGATGTAACAAGGTGTCACCTACCACAAGTTTCCACCACCAAGGACAGAGGCCCGACCACCATGCATTCCCTAACATAGGGAGCTTTGGCTCTGGACCATCAGGCCAACGAAAAGTGTCCTTCCTTTAAACTGTGTCTCTCAAGCATTTGGTCAGGGCAGAAGACAACAGAAACTAACATATTTAGGGTTTAGATTCCCAGATGGGGCTGTGCCTCCTGTTATTATGAGCTCCTACCTTGAGAGAATAGCAGAAGTTCAGCATGTTCCACACACTCTCCCAGCTACCCACCCAGTCCCAAATGTCTACTGTTTACCAGCAACCCAAGCTGGTGGGATATTTGCCTCAGACAGTCACAAAGAAGGCCAGACAGATAAAATAATCACTGCTGAACTGCCCAAAAATTATAATTCGGTTGTTCTTTAAGCCTTCAGTGGACATGCTACTATCCATATAACCACAGAGGTTAGCTACAGAGTAAGGGACTAGGCAAGAGAGAGGATCTCCTAGGGTAGGGGAAACAGAGCACATAGTTACGGAGATATGTGGGGACTGGAACGGGAGAATTAAGTAGAGAGGTGTAGAGAAGATGGAATATAGAGATAGATGATGTAGATGAAAGAAATCTAAATGGAATCACCAGATGATATAGGAGATAAAGCCCCAACTAGACCACTGTTCCCACCAATGCCAGGTATGAGTTACATCTAATTGAATTGTTGGCCAAAGGGGCCCCATGGAAACCTTCCAACAACTCACATTATTGCCAAGGTTATTGGTTGTTCTCCATAAGCTGATCGTAACACCCTGTTGCTGAAGAAAACATCTACATATCTCGTTGAACATGGAAAAGTGACGTTGGTGCCTTCCTAGAGTTTCACCCCTACTGACTAGTGTTCATGGTGCCAGAAGGTACTCTGCATGCTACCAGGGGAGAAAGGTAAACACCAGCCAGCTACACACCTTTTGATCTACAATGGTGACCTGCTGGCATGATACACTGGTACAAAAGTGGCACAAAGGCTGTGGGAGTAACCAACCACTATATGATTGGAGTTAAGGGCCACTGCATGATGCCTGAAACTGTTAGGGTGGGCAAGAATCTAAGACTGGATAGGCCACAGGCTTAGGGGAAAAAACAAATACTATTGTTCTGCTAAAGAAATATAGCAATCAAGGGAATCCTAATAGCATTCTTATATACCCATAGATCAGTGTCTCACTCGGCTAGCAGTAGCGATGCACGCTACTTTAGGATTTAGGAGCATCCCACCTAGGAAATGAGAGCTAATACACAGAACCACAACTGAAAAACGTGTATAGAGTGAGAGGCATTGGAACACTCAACCCTACATGAGATATTCCCATCAAACCCTCCCCTCAGTGGAAGAAGAAGCAAAAAGATTGTTAAGAGTCAGGGGGATGGAAAACACCAAGGAAACAGTGTCTTCCATACGACAGGACTGATGCACAGATGAACTCACAGAAACCATGGCAGCATGCAAAGGGCCTGACCAGAGCTCCCAGCACTGAGAGGGGAAGTTGACATAGGCTCCATTCTTAACCCTGAAACTATCTCCAGCTAAAAACCACTCATGAAGGAAAATGTAATTTTCTCCAAAGGAGTTTCTCTGGGTATACAAACCACACTTAAGGAAGACCCTGTGCCCTGTGCCCAGCAGTAGACGGCCACCACAAAGCAAACTCAATGGCATTTTCAGGATGTTTTCTCTAATCATGCTTTGAGCTTTTTTTTTTTTTTTTTTTTTAACCTGACTTATCTTTCACTTACCTATTACGGTTTCCAATTTTGTGTGTACATGTATGTATCTCTTTGTGTGTATATGTTTCTCATGCTTTTTCTTTGTTTTTGTTTTTTCTCTATTTGTCTGTTTGCTTTGTTTTATTCTGTTTATTTGTTTGCTGGCATGTTTGTTTTCTAAGGAGAGAGAAAGAGCAGGCATGGGGATGAGTGGATGGGGAGATGGGGAAGGTTGGGAGAAGACAACATGGGAAATGCTATGATCATAATATGCAGCATGAAACTTTATTTTTAATTAAAAATATAATCCAAACCTCAACCAAGGGATGGTGGCATTGGAAAATCTTAGATCAGGAATAAAATACTATATCCCAGGCTGGACATGAACCTACTAACAGAATTAAAGGCAGGATTTGAAAGACAAAACCCACTCGCTTTCTCTCATTTATGATCCCTAGGTTTTTCATGGATATATAAACATATATAAGGAGATTATGGGAGGAAGTATTCAACATATCACATACTTATAATACCATTTATAATTGATACACACAATGAAAATATAAATATGTAAATGTTGATCACACAGTAATTTTTTTTACAATAGTGCTTCCCAGTAACACACACTCTGTTCCTTTGGTGCACTGGTCAGAACTGTGTTCCTGGACTCCTCTACTTCAAGAAGGCTGTAAAAGCAGCTTTCCAAATGCAAAATTCCAGAAAAACATAACTAGATACACTAGGTGATGATAGTCTCACGTTTCCTGAGAGTTTCTATTTTCTAAATTAAGCATCCTTAATTTCTTCAAATGATTTAATGCACAGTCTCCACAGCAAGTATTTTTTGTTTGCCCTCCTATTGCTCACCTCTATTTTTTTTGGTTTTTTTTTTGTTTTTTTATTAATTTATTCTTGTTACATCTCAATGGTTATCCCATCCCTTGTATCCTCCCATTCTTCCCTCCCTCCCAGTTTCCCCTTATTCCCCTCCCCTATACCTGTTCTTGAGGGGGATTTCCTCCCCCTGTATATGCTCATAGGGTATCAAGTCTCCTCTTGGTAACCTGCTATCCTTCCTCTGAGTGCCACCAGGTCTCCCCCTCCAGGGGACATGGTCAAATATAAGGCACCAGAGTTCGTATGAAAGTCATACCCCACTCTCCACTCAAGTGTGGAGAATGTCCTGTCCATTGCCTAGATCTGGGTAGGGGTTTAAAGTTTACCGCCTGTATTGTCCTTGGTTGGTGCCTTAGTTTGAGTGGGACCCCTGGGCCCAAATCTGCCTTTCAATGGATAAAGAAACTGTGGTACATATACACTATGGAATACTACTCAGCTATTAAAAACAAGGAATTCCCAAAATTTGTGGACAAATGGATTGAGCTAAAAATGATCATGAGTGAGTTAACGCAGAAGCAGAAAGACTCAAACGGTATATACTCACTTATATCTGCATACTAGCCCAAGGGGCATGTCCCACGAAAGCCTTCACTTACCAGGAAACTGGGACAGAGGGGAGGACATCCTATTGGAACTCTAGATGAGAAAGCATGGGAGAATAGCAAAGTAGAATGATCCAGAGGGTCCTAGAAACCTACAAGCTCACCTCTATTTTATGTGCCCCTGAGCTGTGTCTACAAACTTCTCAAAACCACATATGAATTTTGTGATGTGGACAAGGGGCATGCCCTCCAGAGGCACTGAACTTAGAAAATTCAGAAAACAGTGCTTTCATTTTTCATCTCTTCTTCTGAGAGTCACTCCTGCAATTTCAGAGATTCACAGCAACATGAGAAAATATGATATTCTGATGATTAAAAAAAGTTGTACTAGTTGGGTTTTGTCAACTTGACACAAGGTACACACAAGCTAATCATCTGGGAAGAGAGAACTTAAACTGAGAAAATGTCTCCATTAGATTGGCCTGTGGGCAGATCTGTGGGGCATTTTCTTGATTAATTATCAATGTGAGAGGTCCTCAGCCTTACATGGTACCATCGCTAAGCAGGTAGTCCTGGGAGGTGTAAGGAAGCAGGCTGAAAGGGATGGGCTAACAATTGAGATGTAATATGAATAAATTAATAAAAAAAAGGAAGCAGGCTGAAGCAAACCATGAAGAACAAGGAAGCAGCATTCTTTCAGGGTCTCTGCTTCAGTTCCTGCCTCCAGGTTCCTGCCTTGAGTTACTGCCCTGACTTCCCTCAGGGACAGATGGACTACAAACAGTAAGCTGAAATGAACCCTCTCCTCCCCAAGTTGCTTTTGGCTATGGCCTTTATCACACTAATAGCAAATTAGAGCCGTAGGCCAACTATATATTCATTTACTTTTTTGATAGTTTACTGGATTACACTGACTTCATGGGTGACTAAAACACTCAAATATGAGCCACCTCAACCTCTGCCAAGACATGCACTAGCAAGCCTGAACTCAGGCAAATTGTGTTTAATTTAGATATTTCTCTCAGCTCCTCACTCATGATAACTGAACACTTTATGCTCACTGTTTATGTATGTGTAAGTGATTTGTGTGTATGTGTATTGGGAATGTTTTCCTGTGTACAGGTTGATGTGTATGCATGCTGCTGTGAATATGCCTGCACATGGAGACTAGCAGTCAACCTCGAGCACTGTTCCTAGGGTGACACCCACCTTCCTTTAGGAACAGGTCTCTCCCTGGCCTGGTACTCACCAATTAGGCTAGACTGAGTTCTGAGGGAGGCCACAGGTGTCTGCCTGTCTCCACTTCGCTAGCACTGGGATTACAAAACACCACAGCTGACATTTTCACATGGGTTCTATGTAGCAAACTCAGATCCTCATGCTTAAAAGGCAACTGCTCTACCCACTGAACTATCCCCCAAGCCCTGAGGGTAGATGATTTTGAGTCTTAGTTATGTCATTGTGCAGATCACATGTCCATTCCACTCATACTTGCAGACATCAAAATCAGCTACTTCGAAGACTGGGGAGGTAGTTCAGTGCAGAAGGTGAAATCAGGGCTCACAGGATGGAAACTGTGGCCCTTGGGACACTGGCCATCTCCCCGTTCTGCGTCTCCTTCAAGTCTGTCAGTATCTACGCATGTGTTTAACTCTCCAACGTGGAATCCTGCCTTCTCTTCTAAGAAGGGCTCTGCCACCGCCATGAGCCTGCGTCTGCCGCCACCCCAGAGATTCTCAACAGTCACCTCAATACAAATTGGGTGCTTGACTTATTTTTTCTTTTTCCAAAGCTCCTTCACCTAAAGTTTAAATATTTTAGCCACAGTTTTTATACTTTCTGTAAATTTAATTCGCTTAATGGCCCAGATAGCCTATTACAAATAAATGGCTAGACCAAAAAGCTTAGAGTTCCCTTGCAACCCTAGAAACACAAAGTACTCCGAATTTGCTAGAGATTGTCTCCTAAGGAGTGAAAATTTCCAGGATTAAAAAAAAAAAAAAAATGCCCCACTTGTTCATCAGTCAGAGCACAAATTCTGATGCACAAAGAGAGGGTGATATCTTCCCACTGCTGTTCACGGTCCCCTTTAGAATCAGGAAGATAAGCCACTTCCGCGCCTTCCCTCTAGGAAGGCAGAGCTCCCTCCTCTTGCCAGATATTAAAACACTCCATGAACCACTGACTGATAATAGCTGTTCAAACTTGGCTGCCGCCACCCATCAATCCACACCGTCTCGGCTTGTTAGCTTCAGAAAACCACACAAGGTTAACTGTGGGATGACTCAATGATGTTTATCTAAGGATCAAAATATTATGAGATTATAGCTCAGAAAAGAATACAGACGTCACAGTTGTTAGAGCTGTTCAGCAAAAATAGAAAATGTATGGCTCCGTCGCTTTGCTTGCCCGGTGTGAAATATTTATCCCAGAGCCCTGTGGTTCTCAGATTAACACCATTCAATCTTGCTGCCACGGGTCCCTTTCCTCCCTTAGTAAGGCTCACTCAAGTCACATCACAAGCCAGAGGGGCTTCCTGGTGAGGAGTCACCAGGAGCTGTTTATGGACTGGAGGAATTCCTTTCCTTCAAGGTAACAGAGGAGCATCAGTTTGACTTGCCACACAAAAATACAGCATACACTCTGGAGCCCAAGTGGGCAGGTGACTTAAATGGATATAATAATGAACTCTGCATACAACAGTTACATGAAGCTGTAAACAAAGCCTTGTTTCTGAGCTACCAGGCCAGCCACCAATGGACACTCCAAGGCAACAGCAGCCACCTCGAAGAAAGGAAACTGGCCTTTGTAGTTCTGCCTTCTTACCTCTGTTCTCTTCACTTAAGACAAGTGGCCCCTAAATAGTAAGCTCTTCATGACAGACCTGAACCTCATACTTTTTTTAGTTTCAGCCTGAAAACTAATATACTTGCTGCTGGTGATGGTTTCTTCATCCTTAGCAGCAGTGTGGCCACTGTGAGCTATATGCTCTTCTGGAAATTTTTCTGAGCTTTTCATGAGTGAAAACATGAGCCATGTAGAAGTCAGACATGGTGACGTCCTCTGGGAAATAATCTCCTAGAAAGTGAATCCTTCTGGAACCATATACCTCTTTCTAAGGAAATGGACATTGCTCACCAACCCAGGCATCCCTGGTTACCATTTTAGCTTGTGATAAAGCAACTCTGGTTTGCATACTGAACATCCTCTATGGTTCTTGGTGTATTAGCAGCACTAATCAAATAGAGCAGCGTTAATTAAACATGAATAAAGCAAAGAGTGTTAAATCATTACCTACTACATTTCTAAGACTAGAGAAAATCATTTAAAAGTAATAATATGTTGCCATGGGCTTCACGGAATTCACAACATATCTGAGAGGAAAAAAAAAGATATTTCGCTATAATCAGAAATCAGCTTTAGAAAAAGCACATGTTCAAAGACTTATATTATGGACAAGACATTCTTTGTCAACTTTGACAAAGGAAAAATAGACTAGAGTAGACAAGGAAGGCTCGGTGGAAGAAGTGGACACTGATCTACGTCATGATAGTTCTACACTGAAGCTTACAGATAACCAGCAATCCTACTGGCTTGCCAAACACCCATCTCTCACTCACAGACAGATGAGTGCAATTCAGCTCTGCTCAGTGTGGTCTGCATTCAAGGGCCCAGGCTACAAAAACCAACAAACAAAAGTTTGGATCTGTTGACCCAGAGAGAACTGAGAAACAATGCCTACACATAGCTCTAGAAGCTTCTTCGTGGTCCAGGCACATGTCAGATTCACACCCACTGTTCAGAACAAGCCTTCTTGCCAAGCCAACCATTAATGAGATGGCAAGTGTGCTTTCCCTACAGTAAGAAGAGATGGAAGTTACATAAGAACCAGTAAGAAGGCATAATCCTTTAAGAATGAAGGTAGCAAACAGCACAGCAAAATCATATTAATAAAACATAGCAACACAATTGTACTCTGAGGAGTTTCTCCAAAGACGATGCACGGGAGCAGGCAATGGCTTAGTGTTCAAAAGGAGCTTTCTGTGCAAGCCTGACGAGCTGAGTTCAATCCCCAGCACATACATAAAGGTGGAAGGAGAAAACAATTTCTATGAAGTTGTCCGCTGACCTCCACATGTGCATAGGCATGAACACACACACACACACACACACACACACACACACACACACACACACACACACACACCACCCCATCACCCCCACCACTGCCGCCGCCACCACCACCATCATACCATCATTTTTAAAGTATGTATGAGAGCTGAAAAAGTGACTCAGCTGTTAAGAGTATTTGCTGTGCAAGCAGGAACATGAGAGTTAGGACCCCAGGCATGTATCCCACCGCACAAATATGGAGTGGTAGGTGACAGGAATGCTTCTGGGGTTTGCTGGCTTCCATACGAAAAAGAAAGTGCAAATTCTAGGTTCAGGAGAGATCTTGCCTCAAAAAAAAAAAAAAAAAAAGACAGTGATAAAGGAAAACATCAGACATCCTCCGGCCTCTGCTCACACACCCAAATCTACACAGATGTAAATTCACCACACACGCACAGCTGTATGGACTAGGGCTTGGCAGAAAGAAGAAAACAGGATGACTTAAGAGAACAGAAACAGTCAAACTCTGTGATTCTAGGGTATTTTGTCCGTAAAATTCTTTCCCTGGGGAAGGTGACTGTCTATCCCTCTCCTCCTACAGTCCTGATGACAAAAGAAGTACAATTTCACCACAATTAACCATGGAAAATGAACTAGTTTAACTCACTCAGACCTGGGGTGAAAGGTGACTACCAGGAGAACAGGTGTCCCCGAGTCACACTGAAAGGTCTTTGCCCAGTACAGCTGCTGGCTGCACCATAGCCTCGTAAACAGAATCCCATTCAGCTAGTGTTGCCAGACCCACATGCTCTAGTTTGTCCCCCAGTCTCCGGGCCACATGCAATTTGGGCATCACTGGCTACTAATCTGGGAGGAGTGGCCAGATCCTCGGGCAAGGGTCCCCTGACCTTCTCCCATGCCTCCTTCTCTGGGAAACGTCGACAACCGACAGGCCAGCTTGTAAGGAACTATTACAAGGAGACGTAGCTGACCTCATGAAGGTGGCAGCAGTTTTCTGGGAGTGTGCTACTGTACATCAATTTTCATATTGATTTTTGTCTGAGGCTTCTAAAAGGCTTTCCAAAGATGTAACAGCTTTCGTTCCCTCCAATAGTGCGTGAAAAGAGCTTTCCAACCCCCATATATATGATGGCCTATTCAGTGTGCCAATTTGTAAGGTAGGAAAAAAAGAGTATTGATTAATGTTCGTTTCCATTTCTTTAATTAAGGGTGAGCATTTTTTCATATATCTTACATCTATCTATTTCTACTATTTATGCGGTTTAAAAAAAAACAACCAGTATACAAAAAAAAAAACATTATATATCCTGTTCAAATCAAATCTGAGATGCTCAGGGTTGGATATAGAAAACAGTGAGAGGGTCCAATGCCAGTGCACTAGGGCTGTACACTGTGAGGTAAGACACCTCTAAAGAAAAAAAAAAAAAGACACCTCTAAAGGTAGGGACTGTCGCATGTGTGCTGTGTATGCTGTGTGCCAGAATTGCTCTCATATTTGAAATGCTTTAAATGCTGTGTGCACATACATCTTACTAGATATGGGAGAAGATTACAGATGTTTTAAAATTCTGAATCCCAGCCGTGAGCACGGGACATTTGATAGCCCAGTTAAGGGCAGATTCTCCCTGTAGTCATGACTACTGTGATGGTGTTCCCCTGTGAGTCATTCTACAGATGCCCTTCTCCCTTCTCCCCCATCTCATCCTCCGTCTATCCCCGCATTTTTCAAAACTATGTCTGGTGGGAAAGTAATCCCACAGCCTGCCATGGGTGGAAAAGCCTGGAAGAAGGTGAAGAGAGCTTGAGAAACAGCCTTTCCTCCGATTCCAGGTAGACTACCATGGGCAAATGACCTACTTGTTTCTGCACATGCAAAATAATGTGCCAGAGAAATAACCTACCACACAGACTTGAGAGGATCGAGCTAGCAGACTCACGCAAAAAAAAAAAAAAAAAAAAAACATCCTTCCCCCCCCCCCACCTGGCATCTGGTAAGCGACAGATGTGCTTGTCATCCTGGATGTCAGTTTCTCAGGAGTAACAGTGGGAGTGGTGGTAGCAGCAACACCCATGGATTCAGGGAAAAAAAAAAAAAAAAAAAGACCTTCAGCGAGTAAACCTACTTAGCATTGCTTAACGCAAGTGCTCACTTATTAATTTTCTACAGCTGATGCATCTTGCCTTTGGGAAATGCCATTCTCTGTTAATCAGGTTCCTCAAATAGAAAAATTAGTCGTCATGGGAACAAGAAACCATGCTCAAGGTCAGAGGGAGAACTGACCCTGTGATTTGTGGGAAACCTCCAGTTATTCCTGAAACTTCCTTTGTTTGGTATCTAGGGCATCTCTGAATCCATCACTTAGTGCTTTAATATTAATAAACTGTAAAAATCGCTCTGCAAGAAAAAGGCATCCTCCTGTCTTATCTATGCCAAACTCCACCCAAGATCTGATACACCTTGCCCTATGCAAGTCACAGATTTGTCCTAATACCAAATAAACAGGAAAAAAATGGATCCATAGACATATTACGCCCTAGAGCCTGCAAGGGTACCACAGCAAAGGTTGTGACTGCTAGTGCAAATGTTGAGTTTTCCAATAGGTGTGTACTATTTTATCTACATAGTTTTCCTACAAAGGGTTTTACATTGGATTCACTTGTTAGGACTCAAAGTTATGCTAATTTACAAATTGCTTACACTAATTTTCAGGAATTATAGTTCCTTTTTTAAAAATCCAGAATTTTTGACATCATTGTGCCTATTTCCTACACATCAAATAATGGGAGTTGATGAGTACATCCCTGTATAAGGATTCTCTAAAGGAACAGAACCAATAGAATTGCTATAGATTCAAGGGGGGGTTGTTAGACTTGGTTTACAGTAGTGGTTCTCAACCTTCCTAATGCTGCAACCCATTAATATACCTCCTCATGTTGTGGTGACCCCTATCATAAAATTATTTTCATTGCTACTTCATAACTATAATTTTGCAACTGTTATGAATCATAATGTAAGTATCTGATATGCAGGATATCTGATCTGCTACCCATGTAAAGGCCATTTGACACCTAAAGGGGTCTCAACACACACTCTGGAAGTCACTGGTTCATAGGATAAGGGGTGGGGAGTCCAACAATGACAGTCTTCATGCTGGGGAGACTTAGAACCCTGTAGTTGCTCACTCCCCAAGGCTTGCGGGTTAGCTGTTCCAATCTGGTGTTGAGGGTCCAGAGAACTAAGGAGCCATGAGTCTCCATCCCATATGGAAAGGCTGAATAAACTGGGTTGGATGTCAGGAAAGGATGGCCGCTGCATCAACCTCAAGAGAGATGCACTTACAGGAAAAAACTGAAGGCAGAAAAGCAAATTAGCACAGCTCTTTTCCTGGGACTTCCTCATTTCTGAGCCACTACAGCAAGTGCTGCCCACTCTGAGGATGGACATCTCAACTCAAGTGCTCTTTCTAGGAGAAGTCCCCACAGACCCACCTAGAAGCATATCCCTCACTCGATTTTAGCTCCCATCAAGTTGACAACAACATTTAGCCATCCCAAGCCCATGGGCGTTTCATGTGCCCTGCATTGTGCTATAATCCCTAGAAGACATACTGTGTCTCTGGCCCTGGAGCTGAAGGCTGTGTTATCCATTGCTGCCCTGTGCCTCAAATGATGCGTTTACACTATTTATAAAACTGTCCTGATCCTTGCAGGTATTTCAGTCTGTCAGTCCCCATTTTCACAAGAGAAATTGACAGTATATGAGGTTGATAGCTTACACACAGTGAGCTTTAATATGACAGACAGTTCTGGAAAGGGCTCATAGAGTAAACAAACCCTTGGTAGAAATAGTATATTTTGGATGGTTTCAGAAGAGAGGAACATCATGTTGAGCAATGCTTGAAATGAGGCTTATGCCTGATTCCTTAGCAAAAGGACAAGCTACTCTCTGTGAAAGGAGTATTTACTCAAAGCCTAAGAGTCACCAGCTAAACGCACAGTGGATTTGTTCTTTGCCAGAGGGGCTCCTTTCAAACACAAGCATGCCTGTGATTGTGACTGGGGCTTTGTTTCTGTCCTGATATTTTGATTCATGTTTGTGTCTGAAATGACTGGCTGGCAAGTGTGTTTTACACTTCATGTGCACCTCACCCTGGATGCCTGCTTTGACAACTACTAAATTTCAAAGGATTAGATTAAGGCAAGTGAATAAGGTAGGGCTTTGAAGTTCATGACTTTAACTGACTGTCTCTCTCTCTCTCTCTCTCTCTCTCTCTCTCTATCTATCTATCTATCTATCTATCTATCTATCTCTCTCTCTATCTATCTCTCTCTCTCCGTGTGTGTGTGTGTGTGTGTGTGTGTGTGTGTGTACAAAAACAAAATGGAAAATTAGCAACAACAGTTACTGAGCTCCAGACATGACTCTAAACGTTGTGACTCTAAACTCCATCAAGCATTGCAAAGACTCTGAAGTGGGTACCATCCCCAGAGAAGCTGAATCATCTTGTCTCACAAAGCTGATGTCACTCACTGCATAACCAAAATTCTAGTCTGGAGAGATTGATGAGGGTATAGTGTAATGTCATCAAGAGGATGAAGGAAAGGAAAACACACACTGTTTATGATGATGCTTTTCACATCAATTGGGGGTTTCTCTCTAAATAGCATCTACCAGCAGTGTCAATATGACATCTTTTCCCAGCAAGCTAGGTTTTCTGGCACTATCCTCATCTTGTTTCAGATCTCAGGAAACACTCAGCTTTTCCCCATTCAGTACCACAGCAGCAGCTGGCAACATAAACGGCATGTGTTACCCTGGGGTATGCTCCTTCTACTCTTAGTTAGCTCAGCATTTCTATGGTGAAGTTTTCCAGGTTCCTTTTCTGCAGCTGTTGAGATGAACGTGCAAGGTTTTGCCCTTCTTCTGCCCTAGGGTGTGACGTGTTTACTGATCTGAATATGTCAAATGACCTTTCCATTCCTGATACGCAGCCTGACTGTGGTGAATCGTATCTCCAGTGCGTTTTTGCATTTGGTCTGTTCACATTTTGCTGAGAACTTTTGTACCTAAATCCATCAAGGAAATCAGCCTGTAGTTCACTTTAGCTCTTGTATCCTCTTCTGCTTTGAGGGACAGGGTGATGCTGACCTCACAGGAAGTGTTTAGAAGAATTTTCTCCTTCTTCTCATCCTTGAAATAATTTAAGGGGAATTGATATTAGTTTGTTGAGTGTTGGTAGAATTTAGGAATGGAGCCACCCATTTGGTCCTGGGCTTCTCTTCACTGGAAATTCAATCCCATTAGCTATTTTTGATCTTGGGGTTTTTTTTTTCTTTCTTCATGACTCGAGCTCAGTAAAATAGATGTGTCTAAGAATTTGTCCATGTAGTCTGGATCAGAAATTTTATTGGTACAAAGAGATCATAATGATCTCATCGGATCTTTCCTATTTCTGTAGTGTCAGTCATAACAGGTCTCATTTCTCCTATGATATTTACTTATTTGAATCTTCTCTTTTTTCTTAATCTAGCTATAAATTTGACTATTTTATCTTTTGTCTCCATTTCATGTGTTGTTGTTTGTTGTTCATATACCGTTCTAGTCTTTATAATGTCTTCACTTTGGCTAGCTCTGGGTTTGTTGAGATGCAATGGTAGATTATTTATTAAAGATATTTCTGTTTTTCAAATGTAGATATTAATTGCTACAAATTTCCCTCTTAGTGCCGAACTTCCTGTATCCTGTTGCTTTTGTGATTTTGTGTCTCCATTTTCAGTTGTTTCAAAACTTCCTTAGGATGGAGATATATATATATATACACACACACACACACACACACATGCACGAAAAGAAAGGATATTTGTATAATTTCAATATTTTTTAATTTGTTGATATTTTCCCTGGGGAATGTGCCATGTACTGATGAGAAACTAACTCTCTACATTCTTATTGTGTGTGTGTGTGTGTGTGTGTGTGTGTGTGTGTGTGTGTGTGTGTTCAGTACACATTGATATCTCTTGTCTCTTGACATGGTTGGTGTTCAAAGTGTACCAAGTATAATGTTCTAAGTACAGCCACCTCTGCTTTCTTCCGGATTATATGGTCCAGCTTCAATTTGCGAAAGCCCAGCAAGCTGAAGATGAGAGAACACATGACATGATTGAGTTTTTCTAACACATTATAAAGGGGCTGAGAAGATGCTCAGCAGTTAAGAGTATGCACTTGCTGCCTCTGTGGAGGACTCAAGTTCAATTCCCAGAACCCACATTGGGCAGCTCACAAGCACCTGTGACTCCAGCTCCAGGTAATCTGATGCTTTCTTATAGCCTCCTCCTCTGTCATATGGATTCATATGCACATTCACACACACATATGTGTGCTGAGATGTATGTATATATATGTATGTGTGTGCGTGTATACATATATATATAATTAAAATGACTCTTTTAAATAAATAAAACAAAATAGATCACGGAACAAACAGAATGAACTAGCTACACATGGCCTGCAAAGCCCTCGGTCTGTGAACCTCAGCCTTGGTGAACAAGGCCAGAACACACTAGGAGTCAGAATCACCTCCTTGAAAAACATTTGAGTAATCAGAACCGAGAAAAAAGTAGTATGCTGATAAGCTACAAGGATATTTATTTACTGTGTCTCGTGTGTTACACATTCACCATTAACTTCTCCTGCTTTGAATTAAACTGCAACTAGTAAGTAGTTTTATCCAGAATCGATGTATGAAAAAATTAGAAAGTTCAATAAGACACGCTCAATAAAAAACTTAAAAACTCCAAGATCAATAGATTTTTTTTTTTTTTGAGTTGAAAGGATCCGAGGGAATGTTAAGCCTAATCTATTTATTTTATTTGTGGAAAGAATGAAAGCCAGGGAGGTTAAGTGGTTGATCTGATATCAAACAGGTAGCTATTAGCGGGACCACGAGGGCCCTCCTATCTGCAAACATCTGAGAAGAAATGCAAGGTCACCAGTTTAATAATTGGAGACTGAGAGTTGAAGCCTCGGGTACTCAGTCATCTCCATCCTCACTATAGTGCAACAAATCTGTGCTGAACTGAGTTTCCAGTATAAAACGCTTTCTCCATTAAAATAACAGCCGTAACTTAAAGCCAACCTTGAGCATGCAAAGAGCATCCCCCTCCCAAAAAAAATAAATCAATCACTATTTAAAAAGCTTTCAGAAATTCAAAACATTCAAAATACCTCCTTGCAGTCTCTAATACGTTTGAATGTAACTTATGATTTTTTTAAAACCTGTATGTTCCTATTAACACACATATTTCCTCATGTTTCCTGAATTTAATTTCTGAATATAGTTGCTTTGAGGAAAAGCCAGCTGCTTCTGAAACAGCCTTTGCCAAGCTGCTGAGCCTCGGTTTCTCTTGTCCTCCTTTCTGCCACGGCACAATTGAGACAGCAGGAAAAACAAGCCCGAAAACCGTCTGAATGTTATAGAAAATGAATTTGAGTTTCCGTGCCATAATAAAAATATTCTTGCCCTTGTCTCCTTACACAGAGCCATTGCAGTTTCCTAAGTGACAGGGGTATTTGATTACTCCTGGGTTTGTGTCAACGGCGTGACTTAGAACAGGCTCCCTAGGAAGCTGCAGATGGATAAGGAAAACCCAGCACACAGGGTGGGATTGTAGCCCCAACCACCAGCCCTGCAGAGGAAGGGTGTGATGGCGAATTTTGGGTTTTCATGCATTTGGATCTGGAATCAACTAGGGGAGAAGCCTCTGCATGGCTGTTTCCAGGAGGAATTAGCAGAGTGGGATTAACTTCCCCCAGAGTGTCAGCTCCTTCTTGTGGCTCTGCTGCTGCTGCTGCTGCTGCTGTTGCTATCATCCTTTATTGACATCAGGACCCAGCTTCTTTGGCCTTCCAACGAGGGCTGAAAAGCAGAAGTTCTTCAAGGAACACTTCAGCACTAGATTGGGGCATGCAGCCTTGGGGACTTGGCAGATACCAGGTTCTCAAGCTCTCCAGCACGTGGCTGGCTGTTATTAAACTTCTCGGCTCTAATCTAGCGAGTCCCCCAGTTCTGTTCCCTCAGAGCAGTGGTTCCGAACCTTCCGTATGCTGCAGCCCTTCAGTACAGTTCCCCGTGTTGTGGTGACCGCCAAACACAGCATTATTTCATTGCTGCTTCATAACTGCAATGTTGCGACTGTTATGAATCATAATGTAAAAATCTGTTTTCTGATGGTTTTAGATGACCCCTGTGACAGGGCTGTTTAAGGCCCTCTCCACCCCCCAAAGGGTGCCTTAGAGACTCCTGAGCAATAGCAACACCAGGAGAGAGTGGGGTGGCGTGGGAGTTCAACCAAAAAAGATGATAAATTCTCAGATTAGTTTTTTAAAATCCACATACAAGGAGGCTGGTGCAGTCTCACACCACAGGGCACAACCCCCTGCCTCCCAGACCTCCCTGCTGCACGGCTTCCTCCGCTGTTGTCTATCTGCATCTTCATAACATCCTTTCTAAGGAGCCAGTAAATAGAAATATGGTGACTGCTTCACTGAGGCTTATGACTCATCGGAAAAAATTATCAAGCCTAGTAAGGGTGTCGTGGGAGCCCTGGAAACCTTGGTGTATAGCACATATGTCTGAAGTAAAATGGGCCCATAGACGCTGTTTTTGCTATTTTAAAAATAAAGCTGTGGCTCATTTGTACCCATGAGGTAACTAAAATCAGGTGAAAGCCTGGCACCTGTGTACAGAAGTTTCTAGAAAGAATCAACACCTTACAGTGCACCAAGGCCAATTACCTGATTAGAAACCTCAGTGACTATGAAGAGTTTGGAATGTTGCAAACCCAGAGACAAATTATCTTGGGGTACGATTAGCCCCCTTAATAGCCATTTATTAACCCTCTGTAGCTGGCCTCATGTCTCTCTGACCATTAAGTAAATCCTCCAGAATATACTGAGAACTCATTTCCAACCAACCAGAAGTGGCTACAAATAGCATCAGGCAACATGTGAGGCTGACAGAGTTTTCCCTGCTTTGCTGCAACCCACCTGCCTGATGTGGCCACCTGTGTATTTTAAAAGCATCTTGATTTATGTCTTCCTTTGTTCAGCTACTGTAAAAAAAAAAAAAAACATACAACTGCTTCCAGGTTGGAATGTGGAATTAGGGGAAACCTCAGTCTGTGTCCGTGGTCTTGTGTATTTGGCTCCAGCATAAACTATCTCTCAAAGGGAATCTTTGAAGTGAGAGCTGCATTTTTCTGCCAACACTCTTCTGCTTTCTTGGGATAAGAGTCCTGCTAGACTCTGAGTAGATATATTAGTCACTCAAGGAGCCTATCTGACAGGGCTAACCTCATCTCCCTTCAAGGCTAAAAGTGCAAGGAGTCAGTGCCCTATGCCAGCAGCCCCTTAGGAATCCCAAAACACCACAGCCTAGGACAGACACTCACCCTCCAACCCAACCCAGATGCCACATGACTGGGACAGGATTAATCAGTTTCTAGGAACCAGGTTGATCTCCACACCCAATGACATAAACAGTGACTTCTTCGGGGACCACCTTGCAGACGTGGAGCTGGAGAAATACAGTGAAAGAAGCCACACCCTGACCCTTCACGGCTTAATTAGGCTTGCCATTTGCTGCTTGCCCCAACTTCTCTATTGAAACCTGAAGCTCAGTCATGTCAGTGCCCCAGAGAAAGACCAATGTGACTCTACTTTATCTTCTTTGTGCCCACTTTATCCATTTCTCTTCCTAGTGCCCAGTGATGGAATCCCCTCTCTCTGCCTCTCACCATTACCCAGCCCCCTTTTAACTTGTGCATTGCCATGGGTGGCAAAGCCTAGACTAACTGGGCTGCCAGGCTATGCTGCAGTATTTTCCCAAAAGCTCTGGTTGCATAAATAAATGCAAGAACATGGGACTTTGGGCTGGAGAGATGGCTAGGTAATTATGGGTATGTGCTGTTCCTGTAAACGATTCACTTGACTTACAACGCCCATGTCTACTCACAACTGCCTGGAACTCAGCTCCAGGGGAGATCTGACACACATACAACAGCAACATACAGACACACATACATGACATGATTAAAACAAGGAACTGAACCTTAAAAAAAAAAAAAAAGAAGATGGGACTTGGGCATCTGAAGTGAGAGTAGGGAGACAAGCCACTACGAGACTGAGTCCCTGAGCCTTTAACCAATGGAGTCCTGGTAATAAATGTCAAAATTAAATTGCAGGAACTCAGTGCTGTGAGATCAATGAACTCATTGGTGTGGGAAAATGCACACATACACACACACACACACACACACACACTCAAAAGTATCACTAGAGGAGAAGGATAGTGGGGTTTAGTTGGTTTTTTTTGTTTTCTCTTAGTTATATTTCACACACAAGATACTTAATGTTCTCTTTTAACCACATGAGCAAACTGGCTTCAAATTTAAAGGAGGGGCCCTTTGAAAAGGAAGCAGCATTCCCTTGGCATAGCTTTTTCAAATTTAAGATGGCCAACACGCTAATTAAGGCTCAGTGAGGGGCCTGACCTTCGATGATGAGCTGTTTTTTCAACTCCCGTGGTTTTTGCCTCTGACTGTGATAAAACTGGATAAAAATCTTCCTTAGATGCAAATTAGGAGCCTTTCTGGGTAAGAACTTTGATGCTCAGTGGGTCCTGTGGGTGGGTGGGTCTCGCTGAGCACACAGATTAGGTGGCTTCCTTCACCTGCTCCCCCTCCCCTTAAATTTCATTAAAACTTTTGTTTGCTTTAATACCACTTCCTAGTTTTTGAAAGAGATCTGACTAAATGTATCTCATAAGAGTCTTTCATTTATTTGTTTGTTTTGTCAAGATTCCTAATAATACAATTATAATTTAATGATACAAGTATGACCAGTATGTATAGGTCTAAGTTAAGTGATCAAACAACTGTTAATATGAGGAACATGTGACCAGCTATAGTAAATAATGCTATTTTTTCAAAATTATAAAAATTTGTATTTGATGATTCACTATTAAAATTGTAAAGGCCACATGTCATGAGGTATTGCGCGACCCAGTCTGTACTGAGTAGAGTCTGGCCAGAAGTGATACCAATGTCAAAGGAAATCAATGGAGTCTTCCGAGGTGACTTGTCTTGTCATGCAGTACTTAAAAAACAGTTTACATCAGGCATTGGCCACCTTACAGGAGAGACTGCTTTCTGAATACTGTGGACAGCATTCAAAGTTTCGTGGCTGATATTAACAGTGGCCATTGGGATACTGATTTACAAAGAATACCATCTCTGAAATTGCCAGACAAAACCCTTATTGACCTCTGGGAATAGGATGATCTGGAATCAATAGAACTTCATGAATAAGGTGCTGCCACTTGCTTCTGAGACAGACAGAACTACCCATTAACTAGGGAAGTCAGTGTGGTGCCTCCATCTCTTCTTGCGGCCTTGTTGGAACAGGCGCTGAAGTGCCAGCAGTGCCAGGTATGACCATAGATTTGTCAACGATATAGAAGAAGAAAAGTTCCCCAGCCATGGGAGCAGTGGTGGCACACACCTTTAATGCCAGAATTTAGGAGGCAGAGGCAGAGGCAGGCAGATCTCTGAAGTTGAGGCCACACTGGTCTCCAGAGCAAGTTCCTAGACAGCCAGAGCTACACAGAGAAACTTTGTCTTGAAAACAAAAATCAGAGAAAAAAAAAAAGTTTCCCACACAACTGAGCAGGCCTACTATGTTTGGTTAGAAATTCTACGTGGAGTGGACTCTGTTTTCTCCAGACAACCGGCTTCAGTATCTGGTCACTGGATCTGCTGATGGATTTATTGAAGTCTGGAACTTTACTACGGGAAAATCAGGAAGAATCCCAGTGACCAGGCACAGGACAACTTCATGGTGATGGCTGATGTTGTCTGTCCTCTGCGTGTATTTCAGCAGAGATACCAAAATATTAGCAACTGGGACCCGGAGCAGAAAGAACAAGGTGTGGAAGTTTCCAAGAGGACAGTGTTTAAGAAGACTCGAAAGGGCAAGTAGCAAAAGGGTCGCCTGTCTGAGCTTTTCAAGGGCAGCAGCCAGATCTCAGTGCCTCTTTTGACCAGACAGTAAGAATTCATGGTTGAAAATCTGGAAAAAACACCGAAGGAATTCTGAAGCCACTCCCACTTTGTTAATGAGGGAACGTTTATACAAGATGGGCATTACGTTAGCAGTGCATCTTCTGGTGACACGGGGAAGATCTGGAATACGAAGGCCACAGAAGGTTCAAATACATTTACATCCCTCAGCAGTACTGCAGGGACAGGTATGACAGCCAACAGCGTAATTCTGCTTCCTAAAATCCCAGAGTGCTTGGTGGTGTGCAACCAGTCAAACAAGGTGGTCACCACTAACATGCACAGGCAGATTGTCAGAAGGTTCGGTGCTAGTAAAAGAGAAGGTTGGGGGCTTTGTTTGCTGCGTGTCCTCCCCACCCCGCATTATGAGTGGATCTGCTATGTCGGGGGAGTGGGGGCGAACTTTGTGCTTGCTCCAATCCTTCAGCACAGTCACTGGCAAGCTGGGGAGAACTCTGACAGCTCACGAGAAGGATGCGATCGGAATCATACACCACCCACATCAGAACCTGACTGCTGCCTACAGTGAAGAGGACTCCTGGAGCTCTGGAAACACTAAGTCGGCCTTTGTGCTGCAGCCAAGGGAGCAGTTGACTAATGTTAAGTCTCAAAGCCTGGGGCAAATGGTTGAGGTGCCCATTTAACAGCTCAAAGCAGACCCTATCCTCGGTTCTCCCAGCATCCTTCAGTCCCTACTTCTTACAGGGTATGGTTGGCATACCCAACCCTCCACCTTGAACTCTACAGCCCACAAGCTGAGCTGCCCTTCCCCCAGAGGCTCTTCCCTATATAATCCAGCCATTTTGGCCACCTGCCCCTTCTTGCACCCCATCTCCCACACCTGCTCAGTCTGGTCTTGCCCACTCCAGACTCTCCCATATGTTTCTGCCTCTGGCTATACTCTGCCTTTTATCTACAATAACCTTTCTCCTCCATCACACAGTCATGTCATTTCCTTTTTATTTCTTTTCTTCATTCACTTAAGTGGAGGCATGTTCATGTGTTACTTTTACTTTCTCAGGTATGCCTTTGTAAGCAAGTCTGGATGAGCCACGATGGTAATGTTGAGAATATTCATGTGTGAGAAGCAGTTATCATTCAAAGTATTTTAAAGGCATCAGTTTATCTGCCATTAACTGAGGCAGTCACGTAATGTGTCCATTAATCTTCTACCAAAAGACTTGAAATACTGATGTTTCTAGAAGAAAACCTCATTTATTCAAAATGCTAATTAAAACCTCACTCCTAGAATAAAACTTGTAGGCAAGTCATTACACCATATTCAGTAGCTTTGGGTTGTTGTTGCTGCTGCTGCTGTTATTGTTGCTGTTGTTGTTTTAACATTTTGATAAACCCCTACCTTTCTGGAAAAAAAAAAAACAATTGTGAAGTCCTACACAAGTTGCTTCTGTTTTTAAGAACTGAGAACTGAAGGCAAATGGTCAGTCAGCAGTTAAGAGCCCTGGCTGAACTTGCACAGAATCCAGGTTGTGTTCCCAGCACCCACATGGCACTTTACAATCATCTGTAACTCCAGTTTCTGCAAATACAGTGCCCTCTTCTGGCCTTCATGGCGAAACAAGGGGCACCTTTTCTCCAGTTTCTTAAATTTAATCCAGCTTTGTTGTAAGAAGTTGCCCTTGGTGTAGAAGGTGCTGTACTACAGTAACAGTCAGAACCTGAATACTTACAAAATTATTATTAATAAATATCAATCTACTAAAGTCTTCAGCTATCTAATGTGTGGTTGTATACATTTTTCTTCCCTTGGCAATGAGAGCAAGAAATTAAATTACCTATTTCTATTACCTGTTAAGAATGGGGAGAGGGACTAAGGGGACGGCTCAGTCAATGAAGCGCTTGCTTTGAAAGCAGGAGGGCCAGCGAGCAAGGCCAAGCGCCCACCTGAAATACCAGACGCGGTAGTGTTCTGTGCTGGTGGGGCTGGGAGGTAAGAGATGGATGAAGCCCTGCTGCCCACTGCCCAGGCACCTGAGCCTTATTCACTAGCCCAGGTCCCATGATAAGCTGTGCTCTTGGAGGATGCCTGAGGAGGTGGTAGGTGATGGGTGAGGGGGTAGACCAGGAGGCTTTCTCTGTCTTCTGTGTGGACCCGCACACACAGAGACACCAAAAAAATGAGGAGTATTATTACAGAGTCAACTTTTATTCAGCAATTATGGTAAGTGAATTATTAAGAACTTTTAGGTGTCCAAATAGAGTTTCTCAGGAGATACATAACAAAAATTAGCTTTGCATTTATGCCAAGAAGTAGTGAAATAAACAGTACCATTGATGTTATAATGTGATTTTAATATTCAAGAATAACTTAGAAAGTATCTGCTTCATCAATTTCACCCTCCAAACCACAATCTGTCCTTTACGGTCATTAAAAGCCCATCAGTACCTCATCCAAGTTAGATTAATTTATTACCTGAGATTAAATTATAATCATTCATTTTTGTTGATTTTTATCAATAAATTAAATATTGGAGTCTTAGCAGGTCAGGTGCAATTTTAATTCAGAAAAGATGCGCAGCTAAGGAGTCACTGTGCTAATTAATAATTCTTGATTAACAGAACTGTGAATTACTGTGATCTATCACTCTTGAGAGTTTTTTTTACAAGAAGAACATCTTGATGTAGGAATATTTTCTCCTCGCACAGACACATTTCTCTCTTCCCAGAGTGAATTGAGAGTGAAGGGAGGGAAAGGTATTCTGCCATTATCGCACCTTCCTGCCAAGCTTTTCCAATATTGAGAAAATTAATCCTGCAATGATTCTGATCTAACAGCCAAGTCTGTGGACTGAAAACCTTCCATCTGGCATCACTGGGTGGAATGGGCTACCCTGAGCTTGCTCTTTCCACAAGACAAACCACAATCAAGTTGGTTCACTAATACCCCATACAGTTCTACTAATAACAAAAACATTGTATCATTGGTGTTTTCAGCCTCACTTGAGTGTGTCTGTCGGTCATTGTCCTTCGGAGTCAGTCTCTTCCTCCCAGAGTCAACCTCTAGTAACAGAGGGACTCGAGCATTAATGTGCTGCCATGCCCTGAAATGAGATTTTTCTGAGCTCCCCTCTTGACACCTGCAGATAGCACATCTCTGAAGGTGTCTTCATTAGGGTTCTATTGCTGTGAAGAGACACCATGACCACAGCAACACTTATAAAGGAAAACATTTAATTGGGGCTGGCTTACAGTTTCAGAGGTTTAATTTATTATCATCATGGTGGGAAGCATGGTGGCACACAGGCAGCCATGGTAGCAGAGAAGGAGCTGAGAGTTCTACATCTGGATTCATGGGCAGCAGGAAGAGAATGCCACACTGGGCATGCATGGCTTCAGCTTCTGAGACCTCAAAGCCTACCCCCTAGTAACACACCTCATCCAACAAAACCATACTTATTTCAACAAGGCCACTCTCCTAATAGTGCCACCCCCTATGGCCAAGCATTCAAACACATGAGCCTATGAGGGCCATTTCTACTCAAACTACCACAGAAGGTGTCCTAATGACTCATAAAAAATAAGTTAGTAAGGGATTCCTAGACAGTATAGTTGAATTGGTGAGCTCCAGGTTCAGTGAGAGAGAGATCCTGTCTCAAAATACAAGGTAGAGGAAAATAGTGGAAGACAGAAATGTGGATCTCTGGCCTACATACACACGTGTGTGCTCATGTGCACACACACATATATTCACACATAATTACAAAAAAAATTCTTAATAGGAAAAGGGGTTAATTTTATGTTATATGACTTTTCCCTCGGTGATAAAATAGCAGTAAATGTTATTCTGCTAAAATTTAGTTGAAATTTGAGATTTGCAACCAAAAAAAAAAAAGCAATGGAAGAAAAATAATAACTGATATCTGATCTATTATGGGTTTTAAGTAACCCAAAATAAACTAATCATATTGATAAATAAAATGGCACTCTGAGCCTCTATATTATAGAAAATTAGCTGTACAATTAAACATCTAAAGCATGAACTATGTAACTGCCACTAGTTACTAATTGTAAACCTACTTTATCTGAGGGAAATATGAAGCCACAGCGATATATTGCCAGTCAGCCAACTCATTTTGTACCTGCAGTTTTGTGTTGGTAAATCATGCAGTATTGGAGTATTTTCCAAACCCTTCTATAAAAAAACACAAAACTTCCAGTCAGGATAGTATACTTCACTCAGCAAATACAGTCCCTTGCCAAAAATAAAAAACATGTTGAAATAAAGTATAAGTCACTATTTTGTTTGAAAACAAATAAATGTCCATTCAATCATAAACTTAATATAGCTGTCATTGCTTGCACAACCTTTCTTCATGGAAGGAAAAAGGTTTCATCTTTCTATCACACACACACACACACACACACACACAGGATGAGAGAGAGGGGGAGAGAGAGGGAGAGAGAGAGAGAGAGAGAGAGAGAGAGAGAGAGAGAGAGACTGCTAGTAGTTGCTGGGTTAATCCTTTAGCCACTCAACAGCCTATGCTCCAGGATAAAGCTGCCCACCCATCCTCATGCAAAAACCCTAACTAAAGTCAGGGAGTTATGTACACAAAGACATAACTGTAGGAGGGATTATTGGGAAGAAAGGTTGCCTCAGAGGGAGGAGGTGAGAGGGACGAAAATGGAGAATGGGGATGAAAAAGGGGAAAAATCCATACTGAAAGCCATCAATGAGCTTTTAATGACTAACTTAAATAACTATCCATGCAAACTCTAAGGAAAGAGGGGAATGACAGAAATAATAGTGAAATAAAAACACAGCTCAATAGTCAGTCTTTGATGCTATATCAGCCAATAACATGCTCTAAGGACCAGTCAGGACTTTATCTCCAACCTGAGGACGACCATTTTGTCATTTGTTTTTATTTGATTTTTACCTAGGGGGTGGTTTTGAAACATTGACGGAGAGCTAGACTCTGCTTCCTGCAGAAACTCCGAAGCCAGAAAGAAACTATTGCACAAACAAGTCTCTAAAACCATCAGCTACTGCTCAAAATATGAACCGTAAGGTACCTCTTCCTAAGGTTTGGGTGAGAAGCCAACCCTGAGAAGACAAGGCACAAATGCGGCCCCAGATTATCACCGTCTTTTCTCTCCGCACCCATAGGAAGGAAAACCCAAATGGAGACCTTAGTGTAGACACTTCTCCTACCATGCCATCAAAGGAAAAAATCCCCCCAGAAGATGAGCCCACACACAAAATTAACAAGAAAATGGGAAGAGAGTCAAACTATGCAATAAATAAGAAAATACACACACAAAAACAGTGATTATTGAACATTTGGAAGGGACTTGAAAATAAATGTCTTTTAAAAGAACATATCCAGACTTAGGGGGTTGACATTACGAAGAACTAATGTCCAAACTGTGGGGTTCAGGGGGGTGATACATTCTAGAAATGAAGGGTAATTGAATATTTTAAGACTAATATAATGCTTAACTACTGGGTGAGGCAGTTCCTAGGAGATATTTGTATTTAAAAAATAGAGCCACGGGGCAATATAGAGAAATAAAGTGTTGGTGAGGAGCGAGAGTACAGGCTGCATTAGGTAAAGATGGCTGCTGAGAGAAAAGAAAATTCAAGCTTAAAGAACAGACACAGACACACACACACACACACACACACACACACACACACACACACACACA
>OU015751.1:12107069-12123582 GCA_907169655.1 Acomys percivali
GGGTCGCTCTTCCTTGACAGTCACTGTTTCTCAATGATCTCAACTGGCTTCCATATAGATGCTTCAAGGAGGATAAGGAGCAGCAGGGATGCTGTGAGGATCTCTTATTGCTCACAATGGGCTAACTTGCAGAAGAGCTTAAGCTCATTCTCCACACTGTGGATAGCCATCATCAATGGTGCAATTAAACTGTGCTTATATGAGTGGTTTCCCAGCCAGTGTCAGCTTCCAACCCAAGAAAGTACAAAGAGAACCAGTGAGTGGCGCTGACTTTTGGATGGGACATCACTGCAAAAAGCAGAATTTCCACAGTAAGCAAAACCAGGTGGATTTAATGGTAGGAAGAATGACCTCTTGTCTACATCAAATGCTCTAGAAAAGAGGGATCAAGTGGAAGAAACATAGCTAAAACATGTTCCCATTTCAATCAGATTTCTATGTAAATGTCACCTTGTGAGGGATGTTATGGCTTTAACATAGGATGCTTCCTGCCCTCTTCCCTTTGTCCCACTTTCATTTGATTCTGCCATCACACAGTCATTGACCTAGTAATGCTACTTGGTCTTCTACTTTTGTTAGTAGACTATAATCTCCTTGTAGGTCAAGATTTTCCTACTTTGCTCACTAGTGAAATCCAAGGGCCTAGAATAGAGCTTTGAGTTCTGGCACATAGATGTTGAATAGAGGGACTAGTAGCTGATGGGGCTTCTCTATACGCCAGCCTATCTTGGGCAACCTATGGGTTGATCCATTCAAAGGAACCAGATCTCTGAACTGCAAGAGTAGAAGGTACCATCCCACACAGGTCAGCTCCATGAGGCCAAGCCAGTTGTACCAATGTCTAAATACTAAATATCTGTTAACCACAGCCATGCCATTTTGTGAAGATACTCCATTTTGGTTGAACTGTGACAATTCAGAAATTGAAGTAATTTGGTTTCCTAAACTATGGTAATTCATTCCTCTAGATTCTTGCCTTTCCTGTCCCACTGCTCTCCAGTAATGGCTGACCAGGAACAATGCTCATCACCTTGCATTCTTCATTCAACTCATACTCCCTGGTTACCTTAGCAATGGCCAACCATGAACCAATTGGAAAACATCTCAATCCCTTCACACCCACTCATTTTCTGCCCTAGAAAACCATCCCAACCTGTAAGGAGATTCTCACTCCAGAGACCTCCCTCTTCAGAATCTTCTCTAGAACAAATAATAACAATCATCATCATCATCATCATCATCATCATCATCATCTGTGCTGTACTGTCATTGAGTGGCTGGTTTCCTTGTTGTCCTTCCTTCCTGTCAACCTTACAATCTGTGAGTCTGCTTTGTGGGTTACAGGCAAGGCAGAGCTGTATGTGCTGTGCTTTATCTGTTGGTAAAGATATGTTCTACACATGAGGTTATGACATCATTTCCTCCTTATACTAACTTTCAGAAGAAAAGTAATGCCAAAAAGCAGTCTTATTTATGTTAACTATAAGATCGCCTTCAACTACTACAAGAAGAAGTAATGGCTGAGCTTCTGTACCACAGAGCAGACAGTTTAAGAGTGCCACGGTGTAAGGGGAAGCTTGGAGATGGATGCCGGAGAACTACTGGGCCTGAAATCCAATCACTAACAAAGGACGGCCCCAGCAACACTGTGAAAGGGGCTGCTGAGGTCTTCTGTGCAAACAGTGTGAGCCATGAAGACTCTTATTCCAGACACATTTGTTTGATCATTCCAAATCAAAGCAGAATAAGGACATTGTATCAGTTATTTGAGCTTGCAATAGAAAGCAAGATGGCTCCCGCGTCCTCTTGCCTGCACTTCTCCTCATGAGAGCCATGAAAAAGGATGTAAAGCTAAATTGTTACTAGTTTCAACTGCATTCTTTTTTTTTTTTTTTTTTTTCCTTTTTTGTGGTAGTGTCAGAATGGCCGTTCTAACTGTATAGCTCAGTGAGATGTAGAGTTTGAGACTGGCAAGTGTGTGAGTGCCTTTCTGTGAGTTCATTACAATAGAGTGATTTTTTTTAAGTAGGATAGATTAAGTTCAAGGAATGGAAATGATAAATCAGAAGAATATAGGCATAAGTATTTTTAAACCTGCCACTTTCTCTGGCAAAAAAAAAAGAAAAAAGAAAAAAGAAAAAGAAAAGAAGAAGGTGGCAACCACAGTGCCCACACAAAGACATCTAAAGTAAAGTCACTTTCGGGAAACTTCACAGATCTTTCCTGTACTGAAGTTCAGCATGGACCTCTCATGCCTGCACCTAGAAGTTATCTGCCTTAAAATGTGTTTCAGGACAACCCACAAAGTTACTCTCCAGCTTCTGAGACGCTGGTTCCAAGAAAGCCACTTTGAAAGACAGCAGGGCACACGTAATCCCTTGTGGGCTCTGTTGAACGGCTGGAAGGAGGCTTGGAACCCAGTTTTCACTCAACAGCTTTTGTGGAAGACAAGGATGTTGTCCAGATGCCATCTTCATAGGGCCAGCAACGGATACTCACTGAAGACCGTCGGGGCTGGACTTTTTGGCTGTTGATGCTCCCTCATAGAAGGAGCAGGCTAGGAGAGCCATGGGTTCCAGGCTGAGTACTCAGGCACCACAACCAGTTGGCTCTATGCAATTTTTTTTTCTAATTGCATGTGGCCTTTGGAATCTTGGGGAAAGGAGTCCTTAGGCTGGGGAAGTCTAGGAGAATGGGTTCCATCTGCTGTTTAGGGAGGCTATCATCTATGCTGGGTACAGGCTGTCCAGTGTGGCTGCTCTGGGGTCACTAGTGCTACTGGCCTTAACCCTTCACCCATACTGGGTAATTAAACTCAGTAACCTCACTGGCTCCCCAGGGGGGGCTTTGGTGAAATTATACTTTGGCTTGTCATTGGGACCTTATGAGGGTAGATGTTGACACCCTCAGCCAGGGAGAAGATTCTCTCAACACAACCTGCAGACTCACATCAACCTACAGAAATGAAAAGAAACACAACACTCCTGAGGACAAGCTAAAAGACTAGGAGAGGTGGCAGCTTTCTCAGTAAAATATATACTTACCTACTCCAAAACCTTCCCTTGATACAACTGATCATGGGCCTCCAGAGCTAGGACCTGCCCACTTTCTGATTCAGAAAGACTAGCTCTCCTCTCCCTTCTGCAAAGCAAGCCCTATGCCTGCCTGCCCCGCAGCTCACAGCACTGGAACTCTCTCTGCAGGCCCATGCCTGCAGTTGTCAGCCAATTCTCACTGCTGCGTCTCCTTGCTCCCTTGAATCCTAACCCGTGAAGCACAACTTTCCTTCCCTCTTTCCAGCTCCAGCAGCTGCTGAAACCTCCAGCTCACCTTCCCTGTTGTTTCCTCTCTTCAACACCAACAAACTACCCTTCGGTTCCCTTTCTGTTGTAGAACTTTTCCCCGGGAGATATGAACAAATAGCCACTCAGCCCAGATGGGGCATAGACAAACAGACCAAAGGAAAGATTCCACCCAAATCTAGCTAGGTGAATCAATGAGACTATTGGGCTTGCACACAGGAGCACAGGCCAGAGGTTACTTCCAGGAACTTGAACAGCTGCAGGACTGCAAAGTCCCGCCCCATTGTGGGTAATGATGTCATGGAATCTGCATCACAGATCCCTGCCTTCAATTAAGCTTTCACCTCCTCTATGCTTTTGTGCCCTCCCCCTCCCCATCAGGACCACAGGCGATATGAATTTGCAGAGACTATAGCAGAGTGCACAGCGCCTGCTCAATGCGGGCCCAGTGCTGAAAGAGGAAATGGACACAAGCTTCTGTTCCTAATCAAGAAGCTATCTCCAGTTGACAACTACTTGCAAAAGAAAAATTAGTTTTCTACAATGGCGTCTCAATGGGTATATAAACCACACTTAAGGGTAGGTCTATGGCCAGCAGTAGATGGCTAACACAAAACCAATGGTAATTTTTGTATTGCTGTTTGGCCATTTTTTTTTATCTTACTGATCTTTTGTTTGTATATTGTGGCTTCTAATCTTCATGTTCTTATGAGTTTTGTGTGGTGTGTGTGTGTGTGTGTGTGTGTGTGTGTGTGTGTGTGTGTGTATTGTGCTTTTTCTTTGTTTTTGTTCTGTTTTCATTCTGGCTTGTTTGGTTGTTTATTTGTTTGCTTTTGCTGGTTTGTTTCCTAAAGAGAGAAAGAAGACATGGAGTTGGAAGGATATGGAGGTGGGGAGGATATGAGAGGAGTTGGGGATGGGAAACTGTGATCAGAATATATTATATGAAAAAATTATTTTCAATTACAAAAAAGTCCATGTGTAGCAGTGGTAGGACCCATTAATGGCCACTCTCAGGTGAAGGTTCACTGACCTTCCCAATTCCTCCTAGCAGGGAGCATTAGCAGTACTGCCACTATTACCACAAATTTTGCTCTCTCGATGTTGGTATGCTTACTTGTTGCCATGACAACCAGGTCAAAGTCTTCTCTGCTTCATGCTTGCTAGTGGCCACATAAGGCCTGGAAGCAACACTCCACTACAACATTGTCTACATTTATGTTTAAATTATTTTACCTATCAGGACAAGAGCCTGAAAAATGATCTGTGTGTCTAGCAGTGACCATATCATAGGCTTAGCTGGGATCTACAACCCAGTGCCACTTCAATAAGAGCCCCAGGCGTTGGTGGCCAGCACTGACCCTTCTACCCTCTATAGTAGGGTACAGAAGAAACTCAAGGAGATGTGGCCAGGCACAGCTGCCTCTGTCCTGACTGCCCTGGAGACAGAAGAGTCTCACCCTTCTCTACCGAAAGTGAGTCAACAGGAAAAGTCACGTGGAGGTCACCAGACCCTTGATGCTCCCATGTGACAGGTGAACCCAGTATTGACTTGGGGGGGGGTGCAATACAGTCCTGAGCAGGACACAGAATCCTGGCCTTCTTGTTGGAGCCTCATGGAACTTTTAGGGTGGCCGCCGGATTTGGAGATTCATTCTCTAGAGATAGATGGTTAGCAGAAAAGGTCAGAGGAATGTTCTAAATGCTGGCTGACCCTTAGAGGTAACCACTCAGGAGCGGGGGTCACTTTCCTCAGGACTGGGCCAGCTCTATCTCTAGCTTTCAACTCTATTCTTGCCACCACAACATCCCCTGTCTTCTCTTTCCTCTATGACTCTCAGGCTCTGTCTCCTTCTTCCTCCTCTCTCCTATCTCTCCCCCTCTCTTAATTTCCCCTCCACCACCCTCTCTTCCCCCTCCCTCATCCATAAACTCTCAGGCATTAAACTCAAATAATAACCACTTTGAAGTTGAAGGTAAGCTCTGACTTCTTCCACAGCTGTGGCCACACACACACCTGGAGTCTCTAGGACCTCAGTTTTGATTTAATGAGCGCTAGTCCTCAGCCTCCAAAGGAAGAACGATACAACCCATAGATATGATCATCATTAACACACACACAAAAAAAGCTTTCATCTTTTAAAAAAAACTGAAAGACTTCTTATTTTTGAGCCAAGTAGGAGTGATCATGGCCCAGAAGCATTGATCGGGGTTGACCTGAAAAGAATGTTCTAACATGGAAGACGTTTCATGAAGCTTTTACACTTATTGAATAAAAGAGAACCCTAAATCAAGACATTTTTTCACATCTACTGGAAGAAATATCAGGAAGGTGAAAAATAGGAAAACAGAGAAGGTGTTGCCATGAGCCTCACGTGCTATCTGATGACATGGGCTTAGCTTTGGGGTTGGCAGAAGATGGGCTGGTGGAAAACAAGTCTATTAATCATTTCCAAACACTTTTTTTCTCTTCATAGTTGAAGAGGGTTAGACAGAGAAATGCCAATTGACTGGCTAATAAGAGAACTGATGCTAGCCTGTTTACTGCTCTTGAGGCAGTAGGACCTGAGAGAATGAAGCCTAAAAATGAGTTGGAGTAAAGTCTCATGCAATAGCCAACTTTATTCAGAGCATCAGTTTATACTCCAAGGGTTAAGAAGAATAACCCAAGTAAAGCTCTCATGAATTCAAGCTGTATCAATCACATGGCACAAACATGGTTTTCCATAGAGGCATATAAACAACAGCCAGTTGTCATGAATAATCTATAGTAAACTCTCTCTGATCTGCTGTACCTGGGAGAGGCATGCAAACACATTCCAAGAACAACTCCATGTTTTAAAGAAACTGAGGTCATAAGACTCTTGTTTTCTTGGAGTTTTTTTTTTTTTCCACAAGCACCCAGAATTCCCCTTGAATGACTCCATTCTTGGACCACATTCTGATGCTAGTCCAAGATAATTTGGCTCTAGATCTGCAATATTCCAACTTTCTATAATCATGATGTTCTTATCATTCAATCAGCTTACCAAATCTTTAACATGAAGGTGTGGCTTTTCTAGAAATTTGACTTCACAAGAATTTGAATAAAAGTATTAGCATTATTGGTCTTGTTCACCATTCGATCAGAAGCCCACGCGAAACAAGCAGGTAGAATGATACAAATTTATTCCCAAGCCAGGTCTAAAGAAAAGAGAGGCAAGCCTCCATCTCAAGTCTCTGCCTCGGGGAGGGGGTGGGGGAGAGGGGGCGCCTTGCGGTACAATGAATTTTTAAGGAGAAAGAAAAGGAGAGTGGGGAGATTCAGTAGGTGGTGAGTTCATGCACAGGACTCTTTGTGACCCACTGGGATGTCTTTTTTTCCTCTGCCCCGAAAAACAAAAAACAAAAACAAACAAAAAACCCAGTTTGCTCTCCTGAGCCTGAGGATTAGCCTCCCTTCAGCAAAAAAGATTATGTTGAGAAAGGGCAACCCGGAGCAGAAGCAGTGGGGTGACCCTGAGCTGGCTATAGAGGAACCCTTCTGATTCAAGACCCTTTCCCCAAGTGTCAAAACCTTAGCCCAAATGCCCCTCAGTGTACACTCAGGAACGCCACCTCATCCAAAAGTCAACATTTTTTTTATCTATTATTATTTTTGTTTACTTTGTTGTTGTTGTTGTTGGTTGTTGGTTGGTTGGTTGGTTTGGTTTTTTTGTTTTGTTTTGTTTTTTTACTAGGAATGACCCTAGACTTTCTGTGTGCTAGTCAAGAACCCTACAGATGAGCTATGTGTCCCAAGCCCCTTTTTCACTTTATGTTTTGAGACAGGAGTCACTCGCGCTGGTCTTCAACTGGCTCTGTAGAACAGGTGAGCTCTGAGTGTCTCCCTGTTCTCTTGCCTCTGCCTCCTATAGCTGAGATGACAGGCTTGTGCCACCAGACTGATTCTCCATTCTCAAACAATAGAAATGTTGGTCTGGCTTTTTATTAGAAAATCCAGAAATCTTTCCAATTTATTTTTCCAAGCTATAATTTGTTCCCCCAAAACATACACATTTGAAGTGTTATAAGCAGAATCTGATCATCTCAAACCATTTTAGAATCCAGCTTTCTCCCAAAAAGTTTCTGCCTGAGAGGACAGCACTTAGCCGTGGACCCAGAGTGCCACCTACTGTCTGGAAGTGGAAATGACAGTCTCCAACCCACTGAACTTCACTCAGTTCCGCTGAAAACTCATCCAGGTGTTCTTCCCCTTGAGCAAAGTGCGCAATTAGACAGTCAGAGCATCTGCCTGCGTGGTGAACTGAGGCTATTTAGGATGGAAAACCAGAATACCCTGAAATCCCCTCTGGGCATGTGGGAAACTGCCCACACAGCAGAAGGAAGCTAGGAAGAGCCCTGCACAGGGCACCAGAGGTGAGATGTATTTGTTTGTGGAAAGAGCTGATGGACTCAATGGGGGATTGATAGAAGGTGGAAGTGGAAAAGAACACAAGAACAACTTCTAAGTGTGTAGGCTGGTTTCAGCTAAGGACTGTGTTGCCATGTAAGGAGGGAAGCCAAACCAGTAAATCTTAGAAATCTGATGCTACCTATGTCAATTGATGAACACCAGAGTCACCTGGGAAGAGGGAATGGCAGTTGAGGCATCTCCTCCATCAGATCGGCCTGTGGACAAGTCTGTGAAATGTATTCTTGATTGACGATTGATGAGAGAGGGTCCAGCCCAATGTGGGCAGTGACACCCCTGGGTTGGTGGTGAGTTGGTAGTATTTTTTTTTTCAGGTAGGCTGAGTGACCCATGGGAAGAAAGCCTGTAAGGAACACTCTCCTCCACAGTTTCTGCTTCAGTTCCTGCCTCCAAGTTCCTGTCTGGAGCCCCAGCCCTGACTTTCCTTGGCGATGAATTGCTCCCAGGGAAGTGTAAGATGAAATGAACGCTACCTTCCTCACATTGGTTTTGGTCAGTGTTTTATCACAGCGTCAGTTTGCAGGTAGTTCTCTCTGGTGTTTGTAGAGAAAAGGGTGAAACTATGCAAACGGGTCAAAAGCAGCTCATGGAGCAAGATCACGGGCTTCAAGGATGTTATCCTCAGCAACCTTAGCACAGCACTTGTAAAGGTACATGAATCCTGTGAAGGCTCACCCTGCAAAAATCACCCTAGTCCAGTGGTTCTCAACCTGGGTGTCTCGACCCCTTTAGGGAGTCTAACAACTTCTTTACTGGGGGGGGGGGGGGGTATATATCAGATATCCTGCATATCAGATATTTATGCTACAATTCATGAAAGTAGCAAAACTACAGTTAGAAAGTGACAACAAAGTAATATTATGGTTGGGGGTCACCACATGAGGAGCTGTATTAAGGGTTGCGTGCAGAACTGGGGAGGTTGAGAAGCACCGGTCTAGACCGTAATCCGGGTCAGTCTCAATTCCCCAGACTTACAAGGGCTCACTTCCCAGGCACCTTTAACTCTGTAGCATCTGAGTGCACCACAGCTGGTTTCCAAAAGGCTGGGAGGGAGTGCGTGCAAGGTGCTTACCCGGGACACTTAGCGGCTACTAAAATTGCTACTGAAATTATTTCCAGGTGATTAGCCATCCTCTCCTCTCCATCCACCTGAGAAGAGGTCCTCCACAAAGCCAAGGCAGTTCTAGCCACGTCAGACCAGATTTAAAAAAAAAAAAAAAAAAAAAAAAACCTCCTCATAAGAACCATTAACTGCTGAAAGACCCAACGGACGGTTTCATTGGCCTGCTCTGTGTTTTCACAGCAGCTATCCTATTCTCTCACTCACCCCTCCCTGTTTCTCCAACAGCACAGCACTCACTCTATCTGCTAATTTTTTGCACTAATCACTATTTTTAACTAGATTTTCAGGTTAAATCTTGACTCAGAAAATGCCTGTTCCAAAGAAGCCGATGGACGAAGGAAGCTTGACCAAATAAGCTATGTGATAAAAATCCTACACTGAGGTGTAATGGCACCTGCCAATCATCCCAGTGACTCAGGAGGATGAGGAAGGGAGATGGCTGAAGCTCTGGGTTCAAGACCAGCCTAGGTAATGGGAGATCTCATTGGAAACTACTTGTTTATTTTATATTAAATTATATAGTATATGCTGTATGCTCTACTAAGAGCATAAGGACTCGTTAAACTTCAGGTTCACACAAAAGGAAAACTCAATTCCACACGTCTTACCAAATTGTTAAGGGGGGAGGGGGCCACCGTCCATCCCAGTGGCTCAGTGTCCTGGTCACACACAGGTTCCAGTTTTCCTCTCTTGGAACCCCACTTTTTTGGTGGCAACCCAGTCCTGTCACTATATCTACAGTATCAACTCTGTACCCTGACACATCACTGCATCCCATGACCCTCCAAGTCAGATGAAATGAGTGCCCTGACATTCGAGGTCACAGTAAAGCTGTCACCTCCCCATTTCTGTCACCCACGCCTTCCCTAACCACCTCTCATCCATCAAGCTGGGTCCACAGACTCCACAGCTCCCACAGGCCGCCATCTGCCTGCCATGGCCATGGCTCTTTTCCTACTATTCTATCCCGGTTTGGTTTAGTTTGTTTTTTGAGACAGAGTCTCATTATGTAGCCCAAGCTAGCCTCAAACTGTCAATCCCCCTGCCTCAGCCTCTGGAGTGCTGAGGCTATAGAAAAGCATGAGTCACCAAGCTTTCTATCCAATCTCCAAAATGTGTCTCTTCCACGAAAACATCCCCAAATCTCATGTAGTGGTTTTTTCTCTCTTTCTCTTTTGACTCAATCTTGAATTTTCTTGATATATCTGTCTTCTTATTTCACCTTGAAGTTACTTAATTAGCTTCTCTCTCCTCGTCCAGACTGTAAATTGCTCAAGGGTGCACACTCATTTGCAAGGGGTGACAGAGCAGTCAGTTCTTAATGGCACGCGATCCACATCCAAATTGCCTGGGTGTAAATTTTGGCTCTGCCACTCGCTGGCTGAGTGCATCTGGCAAACTTAACTTCCTTCGGCTTTGTTTCCTGATCTGTAAATTTTCTATATTTAGAAGGGTTAATGCATGCCAAATCTGAGGTCGGCCTTTACCATGCTGAAAAACTATTGAAATAGGCTTCTCCTCTCTTGGTTTTGGTTGACGCTTGGAGGCAATAGATGTCATATTTTAAAGAGAAGCTACCACGTAGAACTGACAAGAAGGGAGGAGACAGAAAACAAGTTTGGTGTTCAGGGAAATGAAAAACAGAGAAATGAAGGACAGATTTGTATGACATCATAGAAATCTGTGAACCAACCCTACCAAAAGCCCATAGTCAAGGAGACCCAAGGAGTGAACTTAATACTGCCATTTAGCTGACAGTATTATTATGGTGCCAACATGTTATCTGAATAGTTATGCCCATTCCCACAGATAAGTTCTACTCCCAGCCTCAACCAGGGCTGCTTGCAGAGACCACACGGCTGCTCAGGTGCTACAAACAAGTGGTGGGTGAGTTCTCACCCCCACAGCCCTATAGCACCCCTTTACGATAAAGGGGTCACTGAGAAGAGAGGATGGGGAAATCGTGGGAGCTGAAAGATAGGGAGAAAAGCTGTGAAATGCTGGCTTCTGGGCATGGCACAGCCAATGCAGTCATGGTCTCATAGCAGCTCATGGCCCCTCTTCAGGGGACCTAAATAAGCAATCATGAAGTGTGAGGGAGAGGCATCATCTCTACCTATCCCTGATGAAGTATTGGCTACAGATGGATTGTGGGGAGGGGTGGTCACTGTCTTTAATCATGGTCCCACCGAGGAGCCCACCAGGCTCCGTTGTATGGTGTCAAACCCTACATCACACAAATGATCCTAGTTAAAGTCAGTAGGTCTCAAAAAAGCAGGGGAACATGACTTACGGGGCAGAAGGGGATGTAATGGAGGAAGACCAGAGAAAGTGAGAGGTTATAGCAATCAGAATGCACGTGTGAAATTGTCAACAAGTTCAATACAGTCCCCCCCCAAAAAAAATGTTTTTAAAAGATGTGACCCTGTACTTTCCCTAAACATTTCTTACCTGTCAAACTGGATTCTCAGGGAATCCCAAGATATTCCAAGTAAAGAGCTAACACCCTTGCTCACTCAAGCTTTGGGTGGAAAGCTCCATGAAGACCACTCAGAGAGCGCATGTGACCCCACACTGGGGGAGCCTGGGTACCAGGTTGCATCAATTAGCTAAGGAAGCAAAGCCAGACATCTGTACTTGCCAGGAGCTGACGACAGATGACTCAAAAGAGAGAAGAGGGAGCATGAGTAGAGTCAGGATTTGTGAGGTAGAAGGATGTCTCCTTAGAGAGAAGTTGAAGGGGGCCTGGAGAAATATCTCAGTAGTTAAGAGCACTGGCTGCTCTTCCGGACTACCCACGGTTCAATTCCCAGCATCCACATGATAGCTCACAGCTGTCTATAATTCCAGTAGGTAAACCTCCAATGAACATAATATAAAAATAAATTATATGTTAAAAAAAGAAGAAGAAGAAGAAGAGAAGTTGATTGAGAAAGAGACCAACACAGTCCAGAAGGAGGCAACGGGCCTTAGACTCCAGCCTAACAGTACATTGGAAGGTAGGAGATAAAGCACTCTCGTCATGGTGGAGCTAAAGGTATCAGTGGCTGACCACAGTAAGGCTCAGCAACAACTTACTAACAGACCATGTACTCAAGGGAGCTGCAGGTAAGGTAGCCCAGCCTCTGAGGGCAAGAGGGTAGGAGGGGGACCATGTGCAAATTATCTCCAAACAACTAGATATGCTTATCTGAGTCACACAGAAGAAGCCCAGCTGAGGAAAATTTAAAGCTAGTGAAAAAGTTCTTCCCCCCTCCCTTCCCCTGACCAAGCCACTCATCAGAAACTATGGCTGAAATAAGATGGATGAAGGGAAGAAGAAGGAGCCACTTTTATGTCTTCTAATCAAATCACCTCTCCCTCAAACCTGACTGGGGGAAAGAAAAGCCTCAGTGTTAAATCAAATTCAACACGTACTATAAAACAAGAATGGACATTTTACTAACTGTGTTACTTATTGTAAGAACCAGACAAACTCCATTTTGAAAAGGAAACTCCATTTTGTGTGAAATCTGGCCAAGGGCTGAACCCAGATTCCAGGAAAACCACAAACTAATCTAAACAGAAAAATATTCCCTAGCAACACAATCAGCTCACCTTGGGAAAGTCCAAATATAGTCTCTGCTGTTCAAGCTGACTAGAAGGTGGTCTGGCACATAGCAACAACCAATTAGGAGAAGCCAGGCCAAAGTTCCTAACGCCCCCATGATTGCTTCAACCTATCTTTTCTATAGGCCAACTTGCCCCTACACCTATTACCCAACCATGAAACGCCAAGGCTTGTAACTCCCCGCTTGCAGCTTTTCTGCCTAAATGCTATTCAATCATATACTCTAAAACCCATTTCTTTGTCTAGAACTTATTTTAAAACCCCTCTCAAATGACACTTGGGGCCACTTCCCTGCATCTGCTGTGTCAGTGCATAGGAGATGTGGTCCGGACTTCCTTGAGATTGCATTTGGACTCACTCTTGGGTGGTCTGTTTGGGGGCCCTCTCAGAATTTGGACATAGCACTTATGAATAACCAGTGGTTTAGAGGAATGGAGAGAGTGGGAAGTCAACAACGGCATGATGAGTCATGAAAGGATAGACTTGACCTAAAGTAAGATAGACACTCAAGGAATGTGCCCTGTTTGTTCTCTTATTCTCCCATGTGAGCGCCCTGCATCCAGCAGATATTCACATCTCCCCTTCCCTACTCACATGGTTAGTGATCTATGGCCCAGCATGGTAGCCAGGAACCAAAGAAGATGACAAGGACTCTCCCTTCATAAACACAACAGCCTAATGCATCCGTACCAGGTAAGTAGAAAAGTAAGTCTACAGAGCCTTGAGTAGCCACAGACATGTGCACACCAGTGGACCAGAGAGGAAAGGCAGACACAGGGGCAGAAGCCGCTCACTGTTCCAGATGTGCGAGGATGCAGGACAAGTGACGGGGCATCAAACATGGAACCAGGCTCACTGCAAGAGCCCTTCTGTTCCAGGTGTTTCAGAGGCACCGGGAAACGAAAGCCGTCACTCAATTCTTGGAAACTTCATACAAAGAAATTTATTGTTGGTCCTGTTTTAAGAGTTCTTGCCGTGGTTAAGCTATGGGTGTCTGTGGGAAGAGCCTGGATGACTGTGTTTTGGGCGGGAAACATTGTGAGATTGTTTCCTGAAGACAAGATCTGATGCGTGACATTCAGAGAATACTCTCTGTTCTCCTGAACGCAGGCTCTAAGATTCCCTCAGCTAGAGGTCTATTAGTAATTGCTCTAGATCAGCGCTTCTCAACCTTCCTAATGCTGTGACCCTTTGATACAGTTCCTCATGTTGAGATGGCCCCCAACCATAAAGTTATTTTTATTGCTACTCGATAATTATAATTTTGCTACTGTTATGAGTCATGATGTAAATTGTGACCCCTGTGAAAGGGTGGTTTGACCACACCCTCCAGGGTCTCAACCCACAAGCTGAGAACACTGCTTGAAAGAGTAAGCACTGCTGACAGAGGGGAGTGAGACCACGCAGAGGCAGCACTGGCCTGAAGTGCACTAGTGTCAGAGGAACAAGATTCTTCAGAAAGCTCCAGAACAGAGACAGCCCTTCAGAACTGTCTCAGTGAGGATAGGCACCTGGCTTCTGTGCCTCCTCAACAGCAGCCAGAGTCTCCTCTGTGAAGGAATGAGAGGGCACTTCAGTACCACTGAGGCTAATAGCCTGGAGAACACAGAAACTGTATCTACAATTGTACCTCAATACCCCACTGAGCCTACAGCTTAGCCCACCTCTAGTCCTCTACACATTTAAGGGCTTTCCCAGAACTCACTATCTGAAATTTCTCCCAGCTCCTGAATATCTAAGGCTCTCCTTGAGTAAAAAAGATATTTCTCAGAAGTTGCCACACTGTCTCGGTTTCTCCAACAAGCACAGGAGATCAAAGAGAAGACAGCTAGGGGATGAAAGTAGCATGTGTTTGGCTTATTTACTTGGAATCCCACTTCTGAGGACTGACCATGGACAGCAGATGCTCCAAGACACCTCCAACTGCCGCCAGCAGGACACCATGTTAGTATCTCAACTGATGTAGGCCCCTGGAAGTTTTTAAGGAGCTTTCTGAGCCAGAACCTCCCATTTTACATTTTATACTTTCTCTAAACCCAGGAAATCTGCCCAGTTCTTTGGCCAAATCCATTCAGCTTAGGAAAATCTGATGTCTCAAGCCTCCTCCGTGGGAAACCTATGTCTGCACTTTTTTCCAAACAAACATTACCTCAGTGCCGACTCTGTGCCAGCAAATCCGGTTGGCACTGAGAATAAAGAGATAAACAAAGCCACGGGGCCTGCTTTCTAGGGTTTCAAAGGTTGTCATGGAAAAGGGACGAACGGGACCCAGCGCTATGGAGCAGGGCACTCTAGACTGGTTGGAAAGAAAATCCTTCACCAGACCAAGGCAATCTGCTCTTCCAACCACTCTCTGAGCTGTGCCAAGTGGTGCTAATATCCATCGCCAAAATCTCAGCGGGGAAGATTATTGCCAAGCCCTGCTGCGGCACCTCTGAAAGGAGGCAATATTTGAACAACTCTCTGTGGGGAGGAGGCTTGTTATGAATCCTGCAGATTCATAAGCTCCGTGAGGGCAAGCTTGCTTTCTGCAAACTATAAAGTGCACTGGTTCTTCGAGCCTGGCCCTTTCTTGGGAGGCCAAACCAGCACACCCAATGGTGGATCCGCTCCAGGCTGAGCAAAACTCTGGGGTTTGGCAGCATCTGACAAGGGATGACACTGTCATTCAAACTCTGGACCCCACCCCAGGGGCTAGAATCAGGATGTGCAACGCCCTTTTGATCCTCTCTGATTTTGTATCACTGCATAATTTGTATGCCACTACATATGATCTACTCTAAGTCACAGAAAAGGGACACTTACACTAAAAATTCCCCTTCTCAATGCAGGAAAATTCTTTAGAGTTCCTTTTTCTAACATTTTTTATTATTAAAGATGACACCTTGACTTTCATTAGTCAGGCCTATCAATAAGTGGACTGTGCAACAGCTGTCCATCAGGAGCTGCTGTCCATAAGTCAATATGTTGAGCTCATAGCAAGGAAAAACAGCTGATCATTCCAGTGAGACAAGCTGACACCTAGAAGCAAGGAAGCACTGTTTTCACTGGATTTTTTTTTTTTTTTTTTTTTTGGTTTTTTGAGACAGGTTTTCTCTGTGTAGCCTTGGCTGTCCTGGACTCCCTTTGTAGACCAGGCTGGCTTCGAACTCACAGCGATCCGCCTGCCTCTGCCTCCCGAGTGCTGGGATTAAAGGCATGCCCCACCACCGCCCGGCTTGTTTTCACTGGATTCTTATCAGGTGAAGAGCTAATAAGGCTGTCTCGGCAACAGAGAAGGTTGTGAGAAGTATGATTCTGGACAAGGCAAATGGTAGAGATGCACAGGGTAGATGAGATGGAATCTGTGTGGGGTCCTGACAATGATGGTGACATCTCAAGATGCACAGAAAATTGTGGTGTCACACACCTTTAACCCCAGCACTTAATAGACAGAGGTAGGCAGATCTCTATGAGTTTGAGGCCAGCCTGGTCTACAAAGCGAGTTCCAGTACAGCCAGGGCTACACACAGAAAAAACCTGTCTTGAAAAACCAACAGAAAAGGGAAGGAAGGGAAGGAGGGAGGGAGGGAGGAAGGGAGGGAGGGAGGGAGGAAAGAAAGAAAGAATTGAAGGAATCCAAACCCAGAAACTAACATGTCCGGTGCCAAAGTTTACGAGTTCTGATCTTATCTCTGTTCCACTTCTACGTTGCTTGGGTCACCTGGGGCTTCTCTGGCCTTCAGTGTTTTAATCTGTAAAGTGGGAAATGCTAATAGTAGCTACTCCACAAGGATGCCGTGAGGTGAGAGAGACAGGAAGAGATTTAAAACATAAAGGACCAAGCATGGTAGCTCACACCTGTCTTCCTGACTCTCAAGGGGCTGAGGCACGATGAGCAGGAGTTCTCATCCAGATTTGGCTAGAGGAGTGGGAAAGCAAGCCACATGAGAGCCTAGCTCAAAACAGAGGGAGGGGGAGGGAGGGAAGGAGGGCGGGAGGAAGGAAGGAAGGAAGGAAGGAAGGAAGGAAGGAAGGAAGGAAGG
>OU015751.1:12123592-12152236 GCA_907169655.1 Acomys percivali
AAGGAAGGAAGGAAAGAGTTGGGGGTATAGCTCAAATACAGAGCACTGGCCTAACATGCTCAAGGCCTGGGCATCACCACAAAGAAATCAACAGAATGGATGTGACAGTTGCTGTGTCACAACAGTAATCGTGCTGTGACATGCAGCTAGTATTGTCATTATTCACAACACGAGTGAAGTAAGCCTACACTTGCCATCCAGGTAACAGTCTTCCTTTCACAGTTGCTACATTGGCAAAAGGTCCAGAAGGACAGGGTATTTAGACAACTGAACTTTATTTGTCTAAGAAAGGACAAAAGATGGCAGCTTCATGGTAGGGTAAGGGGGACCAAGGACAGGCGAACAGGGATGGGAACAACACTAAGCCTTCTTCGGTGCCGATGGACTGTCCTGCACCATGTGCCTATGGTCTGTCCCAGAAAATAATTACTTTAAAAGAGTGACCCATAACCATGCAGGAATGGAACGAATACTGAGTAAGTAGATGTTTACATGGGCAGCTTAACAGCTCAGAATTAACTGCAGGGGGCAGAGATCACACGCTTTAAGCTTTACCACAGGAACTCCCTTGCTCCATCCCCACAGTACCATGTGAGGATAGTATGACAGCACCCTCGATGCAGGTAAGGTGGGATTTGTATGTCCAAGTCATAGAGCAGGAATGACAAGGGTTAATAAGGTGCTCATTTACCCAGCAAATTAGTCACAGACCCCTGATCTATGAATATAGTATGTGTGTGTGTGTGTGTGTGTGTGTGTGTGTGTGTGGTTGTGGGGTGCATGCATGTATGTATTTGGGTATGTGTGCACATGTGTGTGCACGTATGTAAAGGCCAGAAGTTGATGTTGTCTCTCTCCACCTATATATTTTTTGGCTGTAATGTTTTTATTATAATTTATTCACATTACATTCTCATTGTAATCCCCTCAATTTTACCTTCCTGTTCCCACCCTCCCTCACTCTTCCACCCTATTCCCCTCCCCTAGACCTCTGACAGGTGGAGTCCTCTTCCCCCACCATCTGATCACAGCCTATCAGGTCTCATCTGGATAGCCGGCATCCCCTTCTTCCATGTTCCCACGGGGCCTCTCCACCAAGGGGCAGTGACCAAATCGAGGGTACCAGAGTTCATGTCAGAGGCAATCCCCTGATCTCTAGCCCACCCCCCTTCCTCACATGAAGAATAAGCTACATCTGAACAGAGGTCTAGGTTCTGTGCTTGCAGTGTCCTTTGTTAGTGCATCAGTTTGTGCAGGCCCCCCTGGGTCCAGCGAGCCTCTTTGTTCTCCACCTATATTTTTTGAGACAGAGTCTCTCACTGAACCTGAAACTCATTGATTACTCTGGCTTTCTGATTGACCAATAAGCCCCAGGGATGCTCTTGTCTCTGTCTCCCACCCCAGTGCTGGGGTTACAAGCACACACCGCCACACCTGGCTTTTTACATGGCTTTTAGAGATCCAAATACAAGTCCTTACGCTTACTTGGCAGGCAATTTATGGACTGAGCCACCTCCCCAGCCAAAGGGGTTGGGGAAAACTCACATGAACTGATAAAATATGGTGCCCAGGTGCATGATGGGATCTTGTATTGTAACAAAAGAAGGAAAGTCATGGGAAAGTGTAGGTGCAAATAAAGTCTGTATTTGTGACAGTTTTGAGTACTGTCCCTACACCACTGTACTCACTCATCACCCTGTACCCATATCGCTTCCACAGCTACATAGGCTGCCCGCCTGAGGAAACATGGGCTGGAGGCCAGAAGGAAGCCTCTGTCCTATATTTGGAACTTTTCTATAAATTTAAGTCATTTGAAGTACCTTTTAAGGTTCTGCATGATCACATCCATAAGTATGGTTATAACATGAGGCAGACACTTCTGTGTGGAAAGCTTGCTGGGTTTCTAAGTTAATCTGTGTCTCTGACCAGCCCAACTCCACAGCCTAGTAACTGGTCACATATGAACATCCTATTGACATTTCAGAAGTATCTGCTGATGGAAACCACATTTGGGGAGGAAAAGATAAAAATCTAACTCATCTTTTCAGAAAACATTAATAAATATCTCTGCTGCCAAAAATATCCTGGACGGGTGAGCCTCTTCACATCCAAGTTCGGTGTTGAGTCCAAGAGAGCAAACAGCGAGTAGTTGCCTGGTGCTCTGGGATGCTGCGGTTCCTTTGTGGATGTGCCTCTCTGCACCTGCCAAGTGAATTATTGAATATGTGGGGGTGAAGCTAACCCAGAACTGCTGATCGGTGAAATTGGGTGCAACTGGGTGGAAGAGCTGCATGCCGAGAACGCTAGCAAATGGCAACATCGCTCAAACCATGAAGGATTCTGCTGTGAAAACATTCCATTACGTGGATGCCTGGACACGTACAGCTCAGGGGAAAGGTTATTTTAGGAGCCTCGTGAAACGTGTATAGATGCAGGGTCCGTTACTCTTGATGAAATAAGGCTAGAAGTGCAACTTAACTGTGCCGTCTTGTCATCTGCCCTCTGAGAACTACCTAATTCACCACACTGTATTTATTCAAACCATGTAAGCAGACTCTGGAGGCAAAGCAAATGTCACAAGCGTATGCATAAGTCTATGAGGGACAAGGCACAGCACCCAACAGGGGTTAATGACACACTGTGTGCACAAAGGGCTTCTTTCCACCCTCCCGTGGCCTGAACGTCACTGCAGTGAGCATGAACCCAGAGGACAAGACTTTGATCCACAGTATTTGTCTTGCTTTTTCTCTCAAGACAGTTAAAGGTGTATGTCCAGAGTTTTAGACTACCAGTGAGACCTTCCACAGTACAAGTGCAGCTTTTATCTTTGTGTGTGGCTAAGGACTGCTTGATTTTCCCCCTCCCTGGTCAACTATAATGAGGTCTTAAATCTGATTTCAAAGATGAGAACTCGGGTGTACGTTGTTAGTTCAAGAATGCTTCCAGCAGCGATCAGGAAGGGTATGGGAGAAGCAGGGGAGAACAGGAGAGTTCATGGATGCAGGCATAGGATGGTGGAGAGTCTGGGAGGACTGCTGATCCTGACGCTTCCTGGGAACTGAGGGCTATAGCTACTGGGGTTTGTATGTTAATGGTCCCCTCGGGCTCCAGTTGGATACTTTGGGCTCCAATGGGTGGTGCTACTTTGGAAGATTATGGGACTTGGGGATTTATAGCCCAGCCCCACTTCTAGTCTGTTTCTTTGCTTCCTGTTCAACAAGATACAAGCAGGTGAGGAAGCCTAGTTGCACCAGCTACCATGGAGCCACCTGCCACCATGTTTTCTCTGAAGTGATGGACTATATCTCCTCCAATGGTGAACCAAGAGAAGATCTTACTTTTCCCTTTCTTCTCTGTTCCTTAAGTTGCTTGGTTCAGGTATTCTGTCACAGCAACTAGAAGAGTAATGTGATGGCTGTGCATCACAATGTGTCCTGTCTTGAGGCAGTTTCTAAAGTTTTGAACCAACTGGGCATCTGTCCGTGAACGCTTATGGGTTCCTAGGCACTTCTACATGAGCAGGCAAAACAGTGACACGTCTCCAAAGAGACTCCCATGGATGGGCAGACAGAACGAAAGGACACAGACGCCGTGGGATGGGTGCCCAGGTGGGAAATGAGCACTGGGAGCTCTAGGCAGAGCTGCATAGCAAGTAGGGTCTGCTGTCACTTCAAAACTGGGCATCCTTAAACCACATGTCACAAGGGTGTACTGAGAAGAGGGAGTCGGTAGAACAAGAGCCTAACAAGACAACAGTGTGTGGGTCTACTCAGGAGTCTCACCACAGCCCAGTGTGTGGGTCTACTCAGGAGTCTCACCACAGCCCAGTGACATTGTGTCTGCTGGTTTGGGTTACTGCTGTTAATGCAATGGTATAGCCTAATAAGTGTTTATTATTAGGTATGTAATTATTATGGTGATAATATCTAACCCGCTTTTACAATCAATAAGGACATAGACACCTGATGTATTCTAGAAGAGCCTATTTTCACCTGGGGCAAGGCAGATATTACCTCCTGAGCTATTTTCATTTACATCCCAGCCTCCATCCCTTGTCATCTGTTTGTAACCATTTCTATTTGGGCTACCTGCCATCCACAATCCCAAAGTACTTGCTAAGGTTGCTCATCTGGGCCATTTCTTTCATGTGGGACTTCAGAGCTCCTCCTCTGGGCCCAAGTGGCTCTTTCCTATGCCATGGTGATTCTCCTCTGGTCCCAGCTGCTTCTCTTTGCCAAGGTTCTCTCTGTCCCCAAAAGCCTACAGACCTTCACTGTGCCAGTCTTCCTCTGGCCCTGTCCAGGTATCAGCTTTCTTTATTAGTCAAATGGGGAGGCAGCGTTAAACAGCAATATTTGGGGTATATATCAGTCTGCACTAAGAATCTCAGGAGGCAAGCAATTAACCAATACAAAGCAGCAGGCCGTACTCCAACACTGGGTTGTTCCTGCTTTACTTTAAATTACACATCAGTGCTGGTTTTTAATCACCGTTATAGGTTCATCTTGTGGTGGAGTTTCTGATGCACCTGAACATATAGAAAAGCATGCTTGCATTACTAGGGCTTCGGGCCAATACTTTTGTGATATTCAAAGCATCTGTAGGTTTTGTGCCCACACATCAGGAGGTGTGTATACTTCATGAAACCATTTCTGAAGTTCGTGTGATACTCCCAAAACAGATGGGGTGGAGGCTTGGTGCAAGGAGAGCCCAGGGCCTCTTATCTCTTGTAGTTTGGGAATTGACTCTGGGGGGGGCGGTATGACCTTCACCTCTGAGCTCCAGACTACCTGTGTCACCATCCCTGTCTGTCGTAAGAAAGGTTCACCTAGTCAAGGACTCGAGACTTTTGAAAGGGGAGTGCTGGGCTGTGTTGGAACAGAAAGCACGTGTCCCAGAGACAAACCAAAGATAATTGGTTTTCCTCTCCATTGCATTTTCTCAAAATGAATTTTATTTTAAATGGGAAATTTCGGAAAATTCCTAAACCAATAAAATTTTACTCCCACTGAAAAATATGTTGAAGCAGTTATGCTCCATGCCAACAATTAAGAAATATTAAGACACAGGCATTGCAGCTTCATGTTTAACCTCTGCGAGTATCAGGGAAAGACTGATGCTCCAGGGCCAGTGTGACTTGCCCTAAGGATGGGACTGTGGTCTCCAGAAACAGTAACTCCCGCACAACAACCAGATTGAAGCTAGTGAGTGTACTCACCAAAGCCAAAGGAAACATACATAAACCTATCACGTGACAGCTATGGGTCAAGAGCACCACAGGCCTGTCCTTGGCATTGGAGCACAACTAATGCTTTACCGAGTGGATGTTTCCAGCATAATTTTCCACTTGTATGCTCAGCGTCAGTCTACATTTACCGGTTATACCTGCTATCTCACTCACAGCTGCTACTTATAGATTGGACTGCCTAGTTTTTCTTCAGAACTAGGGGGGAGCGGTGACTTGGATGAGTGGAGGATGCTGTGTGTGCTGGGCCAGCGCTCTACCACTGAGCTACATACCCAGGCCCCGTTAGGATATTTGGTTAGTGGAACAAGACATTAATTAGTGCAAGGCATTAAGCCTGGAAAATAAAATCTGAAAACTTGGGGTGTTTTCCCTAATGCCTTTCTCTGTGGACATGTGAGCTCAGATTTGTACATTTCTGATGTCTTGCAACTTGTGATTATTTACTCTAATAATTCTAGATATCTGCCACCTATAATTACCTGACAACTGAACTAATCCCAAAGTGCAACATGACCCACTGGGGAGCACCACTTTCTTCATATAATGACCCACGCACATTGAAGAATTGGCTGTGAATTCCAAGCCTGTACTTCTGGAGATCCTGAGCCATGCCCAACACCCTTGAACTGTTGATTCTTGGCAATACCCAATACATGCCCAGAAGCAACTCCAGATACTGACATCACTCACTCGGGTTATCTGTAGCCTTTCTCACCAACAACATCTTTGTGTGTAAAACAGACTTGAAGTTGCCTAACTCACAAGAGTGAGGTAAGGGTGTTTTTTAAAAGGTCTGGTGCCCCATATTTGGCCATATCCCCTTGATGGGGAGGCCTGGTGGCACTCAGAGGAAGGATAGCAGGCTACCAAGAAGAGACTTGATACCCTATGAGCATATACAGGGGGAGGAGGTCCCCCTCAGTCACAGTCACAGGGGAGGGGAGTAAGGAAAATGGGAGGGAGGGAGGGAGGGAGGAATGGGAGGATAGAAAAGATGGGATAACAATTTAGATGTAATATGAATAAATTAATAAAATTTTTTTTAATGTCTGTATAGCAGTCATTCAGAAGAACAAGGTCTACTGGTCGGGATTTTAACTTTGGTGAGCTGGAACAAGTATAAATTGTTAGCAGCCATTGAGATTCCTCCATGTGCATTATGGGAACTAGAAGCAGATAGGATGGACATATAACAAAAGTGAAGAGCTGAGGTGTCCTGTACTACCCTACAGTGACCACTGTCTGGAAAAGCCATTCCAGCAGGGAGGAACCCTGGGATTTGGAATCGGGAAGAGTCTGATCTGATCTTGACGACCATGTGGTGGCTCCCCACTTGCTCCAGAGTTACTGGCATATGCCAGACTCCTCCCTCCTCTGTTCTTAACCATGAAGCTTGGAGGCGTTAGTCCTCTAGTGGCCAGCTCCTTTGCTCTCCATGCCTTTGCGTGTAAAAGAAAATATTGTACCGCCCACGCTTGTTGGAAGGAGTAAATGAATTCACGCACACAGAAGTCAGTATCTTATTGCCCCCTGGGATGGCAACTGTCACTTTACCTTTATTCATTGCCTTAACTCTGCCTACTCTCATGATATGGTAAATTCATGTTTGCTCTTTCTGAGCTAGTCTCATTAAAAGGGTGAGCACACTAACTCAATCCATGAGGCGGAACTCTTCTCACACAGTTCCTAAGGAGAGCATCAACATCATCCACACAGCTAGGAATTAAGCACAGTGACATCAGATACCTTCTACAAGATGCTGTGGCCTAGGAAAACTCCCCTGGTTTACACACAGGTCAGCATCGCATGAGCCCTTCCTGACATTTGCCTCCCTGGCTGGTTTACTAAAAGCATCAGCACCTGAATTCAATGTACGCTGCTGTGTTTGCTGATGTCTTCTTAAGGCTATTTGACTCTTTCCAATGTTCATCTTCTCAGAATAAAGCTAATTTTTCTGAAAATCACTTCCTGCCCCACCCCCCGTGTGTGTGTGTACAACATTCCTATTTATTTCACGTGAAATAACTAAACACAGACATCTCCCAGTGTTTTCCCAGGCTCCCTATGGCCTCAAATGCAACCACCATGATGTGCAGAAGACTAGGATTCCAAGGTCTGACCTAATTAGCTTTAACTTTCAACTCTACATAGCCTAAAGTAGTGGCTTTCAACCTGGGGGTCATGACCATCAGAGAACACGTATGTCCAGTGGTCTTAAAAACTGAGACAGCATTCAGTAGCAAAATTACAGTTAGTAAGTAGCAATGAAAAAAATAAGTGTATGGCTGAGGGTTCCTAAGACCATCAGGAATATGTGTTTTCCAATTGTCAAGACCCATAGATTGAGAACCCCTGGCCTAGAGTCATCTAAAAAGGGCCTCTCAATAGAAGAGTTGCCTAGATCAGATTGTGGGCATGTCTGTGGGGATGGCTAAGTGACACAGGAGGAGCCAGCCCACTATATGTGGCCCCCATTTCCTGGCCAGGTTGTCCTGAGCTGTACAAGAAAGGTAGCTATGTGTGAGTCTTTAGGCTAGCTAGTAGGCTCTATTGGTTTCTGCTTCAAGTTTCTGTTTGAGTTCCTACCCTGACGTCCCCTAATGAGGGACTGTGTCCTGGAAATATAAGCCAAATAAACTCTCTCCTTCCCTAAGTTGCTTTAATCAGACTATTTTATCACAACTACCAAGAGGAAACTAGAAAAATGCCCAACGTTCACACATATGGTACTGTCTTAGTGAACCCATCAAGCTGTACAATTAATGCATTAGTAACCATAGTAACAAAAAGGGAGACCAGTTACTGATTTTTCAGCCACGTCAAGACCAAAGATGAACAGAATGTGCCAGATTCACTTCGACTGATGATGAAAAACACTTCTGCAGCTCTTTAAAGCACTTAGCATGTACCACCCCAGCATTTGTATCACCCGATCTGCACAGAAATCATAAATGATAGGGGCTGTCATCAGCTCCATTACTGATAAGGGAGAGAGGTTACCCAACTCACCCAAGGCCACCCAGCTAAGATGGGGACCTCGACCTCTATTGTCCTGTAGTGTTTCTCAGGTGCTCTCACGAAAGCATGGAAATAATTTACCTTTGCTGCTCTGACAGGCACTAAAGAGATGGTTGAAGAGTAAAACTGGCTGCACCCCTGATTCCACTTAACAGTCAAAGACTGTTTACTGAGCCAGTCATCCTGCCAGGTGCTGCTTGTTTGCCATTATTTCTGGTTAATTTCGCATCAAATCCTGGCCCTGCTCACCGAGTCGACCAAGAGCCTTGTGGGATTGCACAATGGAACACCTGCATCAGGGGAGCCTTCGGCGAGTTTCCTACGGTGGGTTCCACATCAGACGCTTTTCGAAGAACCACACAGCAGCACTCCTGCTGCACCTGAACTCGGCATCAGGCATACCCGGCCAATCCTTTGACTTTGGAAGAGACTATAGAAATCCCGCCCAGATGAAACGTGCATAATAGAAAAGTCACATGCACAGCAGAAGTCAGCGAGCAACATCAGCAATAGGAAGCTACGCACCCCCAATGCCATCTGCAGCTAAACGCTGGTCATCTCACCTACCAGGTAGCAGACGGCCCAGAGAGCCACTTCCTTCACGTAGAGTCAGTCCACAAACTTCCATCTCCCTCTTCTGAATGCTGAGTTCAGTATGTCCGCTTTTGGCATCGGGACTAACCATGCCTATTGCAACAAGAAAGAGAAGTAGCTTTCCTCTCTGGACTCATGAACAACTCCATAAATAAACACACCAGGAGAACCATTCATAGTCTATCCATAAACTCAGTTCACAGATTATGTGATGAATTCTTATCACAAAGATATACTATTCTTAAACTTTGTATTGGTTGTTGGGAATTTCACATCATGCATCACAGTACCACTCATCTCTTCCTCCTCTTGTATCCACCCTCCACCCTCTTGTATCCACCCTGCTTCCACCTACTAGCAGACAAAAAGAAATCTTGCTGTGGAAATTGTAGTTGTGTCACAATGTGTCCCACAGTACACCCTTTTGTCCACACTTCTTTGCTTGCAAATGTTCCTTGCAATAGTTACCAAGAAGAGACTCGATATTCTAAGAGCATATATAGGGGGAGGAGGTCTCCCTCAATCACAGACATAGGGGAGGGGAGAAGGGGGGAAGTGGGAGGGAGGGAAGAATGGGAGGAAACAGGGGAAGGGCTAACAATCGAGATGTAACACAAATAAATTAATAAAAAAAAAATGTTCCTTGCAATGAGTCATGGTATGAGCCTGGTATGAGGCTTCTGGCTTCTGCTACTCTATCATACTAGAACCTCACTGGGACTCTTCTCAAACATCCTGTTGTTGCCCTGTGTCATGGAGATCCTGTGCTTTTGGATCTATAGGATCAGTCCCTTCGTGCACTCCAGCACAAATGAACTCCAGTTCATTGATGGGGTAGATGTTGTGGTGGGCCAATTCAAAGCCCTGATTCTGAGCTTGAGAGATATCTGAGCTGGTCAGCCTACCAGCTCTCCCACTCTCACACCCTTGGGGCCTGCTCAATTCTACTGAATAGTAAGAAAATTCTTTGAAAGACCAACAGAGCCAACTAACCAGGGCCCAGAGGGGCTTGCTGAGATTGAAGCATCACTCAAGGACCATACATGGACTGGACCTAGGCCTCCTACAAAGATGTAGCCAATGAGCAGCTCAGACTTCATGTGGGTCCCCTAGTAAGGGGACAAGGGGCTTTCTCTGACATGGACTCTGTTGCCAGCTTTTTGATCACTTCCTCCTGGTGAGACTGCAGGCTACAGAAGAAGAGGACACACTCAGTCCCAATGCAACTTCATGAGCTGGGGTGGATTAAAAGTGAGGCTCCCCTTTTCTAAGAAATAAGGGAATGGGATGGGGAGCAGGAGGGGGGATGGGACTGGGAGGTGAAGAGGGATGGGGCTAGGACCAGAATGTAAATAAATTAATAAAAAGAAAGAAAATTCTTTGAACCACTTCCTGGGAATTTGCTGAGTGCTAGCCTGAGGCTCCCTAAGACTAAGAGCAAGGGGTGCTGTTGCTCAGTGCTGCCACCCACCATTTGATCCCCAACTGCCATGCAGGACTTCGACCCACACCTAACCCCAAGCCCTCTTCATGTCTTCCTGCACAGACTCTGCACTAGGCTTATCTTCCTTTACACTTAATTCAGTCAATCCCCTGTAGTGGATGAGGGCCAACAGGAAGAGTACATGTAGCAAGAAAGTGACATGGCTCCTCTCCTGGCTTCCCTGTTGTTTAGAAGGACTAACAGCAGCCTGTACAGTTGGAGAGACTTCATCAGAGGTGGGCTGCTCAGACTTACGTGCTATCATCTTCCCCATGTTTCTTATGCATTGGGACCTATGTTTGCTTCACTGCTACAGCAATCTTTGTCATCATTTCTATAAGGAAAAAAAGCTTAAGACAGATGGCCCGGCAGCCCAAAAGATGAAGGGGTGACACCAGGTAACACCTGGAGGAGAGTGGAGACGCATCTAACAACATATAGTATCTCCCACCCCAGATTCGCCAAGTGCAACCTGTGTTGCAGGAACTGGAGATTCAGGCATGAGTGTGTGTGCAGAAGTGTTTAAACCTATTAGTAGTTACGGCACTGAAAAAAAATAATTACCACAAATATAGTTAGTATAATGTGGCAATGACTGGACTGTCCAAAGGCTGGAAACCTACATTTAAAACCGCTAAGAGGCACGTGGGCATTAACTCCGCCTTTCTCCTTGTTGATTCCTTTAATTCAGTGGCTCTTGCCCTATTGGTCACAATCCCTTGCAGGGTGGGGATGGGATGGTAAATGGATCGCCTACGACCATCAAAAACCACAGATACTTGTGTTATGATTCACTACAGTAGCAAATTTACAGTTATGGAATAGCAATGAAAATAATGTTATGGTTGGGGTCAGCACAACATGAGGAGCTGTGTTAAATAAAGGGCCACTGCGCTATTTAACTGGAAATAGTCCTCAAAGCACAAGTACGGGGGGGGGGGGCATGGCTAGAGTAAGTTCTACCCAGGAAACTGCTATCATATGTTGTAAAGCTCAATTGCCCGAATGGTGACAATTGAAGTTTCCAGGTTTGGTGAGGTAATCACAAGCCGAGTGACACCAACAGCTCCCACCCACCGCCCTGGCCCCAACACGTATTGTAGATGGATCCTGTGTCCTGCTTATCTCTACTGCAGAGCAAGGGCTGTGTCTCAAAACTTTACATTTTCGTTCTGTCTGTCTGTCATATCAAAAGGTAAGGTATATGCTCTACTTTCTGGTGTCTTCCAAAAATTAACTCGGGGAATGGAGCGATGGCTCTCTGGTTAGGAACACTGGTTTCTCTTGCAGGGAACCCAGGTTCAAGTCCCAGAACCTGAGTGTGCAGTTTTACCCCATCTTCTGTACTTCTCAGGTGCTGCACACATGTGGTACACATGTGCAGGCAAACCACCCATACACTTAAAATAAAAATAAATCTTTTTTTTTTTTTAAGCTCACATATGAGAGCTCACTTGCTGGGAAAACTTCCACGAAATCTCTGCTGAGCTAACGATTACAGAAACTATTGTGAGTATACAGTACAGTGTTTGTCAGTCCGCTGCATGGGGAGATAACGCTAGGCTTGCTCCACACTATCCTGTCTCTGACTAGTTCTTTTTAAAGTGGCTACAAAAGAAGAAGTGGTTAATTTGGGGCCATTTTCCATTCCTCTCAAGAAAATCCTTACAGACTAGCGTTTTTCTGCCATGTGTGGAAGCTCAGGGCCACTCCAGGCTGCAGTTACTGGACTTGAAATCTTAGCAGTGTGCACAAGTGGAGATTTGGCTCCATTTTCAGAGCTCTTCCATTACCCAGACAAGTTTCAGGATTAGATGCCCTGGCGTCTCCAGCTCATATGCATAGATGGAATCTGCTCTCGGGCATTCAGTGACGCTGGCAGCTTATCACTCACAAAATCCGACGGGATCAGCCAACCAGCAAGGAGTTCAGCATCTGTGCAGCCTCTGGCCTTCAGACCAAAATATCTGGACGTGAACTCCAAGGAGACAGTGCCTTCTATCCAGAGCTCCGGCTTCCTTAGCTTCTGTTCTTTTTATAAGAGAACACCCATCTTCTCTTCCTACTGAAAGACTAAAATCGCTAACTGGCTAACTAAGAAATCTTAACTGACATTTCCACAGCAGCCAGTGTCAGAGCGGCAGTAGAGGGATGGAAACGATGAAATCATTGCCGTCTTTGCTGACAAACAAAACCGGAGAAGGGCGCCCTTGTCTGTGAGACGCAGCAGTTAATCAGGAAGCCTTGAGCTAGGGGAGCTGGGAGGTCTCTGCAGCTCTTGCACAAGAAACAGTAATTGGGAAAAAAAGAAAAAAATAACTGGCTCTCCCCTTACGTCCCCTTCAGCTTACTCCGTACGTTTGTGCTATAGCACAAACAGCAAAGTGGTTTTCAGGATACTGAGAGGGGTCATCGCACCAGAATGAGCTAACACTTCCTGATGATGTCATGAACAAATAATTACTGGCTCTTCCTAAGTTTGGAATAAAAGGATCAACTTAAAACACATTGCTCTGTCTTCTGTGTTAGGAACACTGTCAGCGACCACAGACTTAATAGGGATGTGACAATTTTTATTTACATGCGTAAGTACATTAAAAATACAGCATAGAAAAATAAATGAGGGTCAAAGTTTAAAATAAAGGCCATGCCATCTAAACATTGGGACATCCACGTGATATTAGAAGTACCTCAAACAGGAACCATGCCCTGAAACCAACTTCAGGAGGATGGCATGACCACGTACAAAAGGAGATAATGAATTGCCAGCGTTGTGGGAGAAAACTTAGAGTCACAGAACTGCTTTTCAAAACAAATCCTGGTGCAACCGAGTTAGCACCAATTACTGATGCTAGTATTCAGCACAGTATGAAAATGGAAACTGCTTTCTGTGCAAAGGGGTCCACTAAACACCTACCACAAACCAATTAACAAGCCAGGCAAGGTGCTGTCTCTGAGTCTGGGAGGGCATTAGAGAAGTCAGCGAGAGGCGCTGGGTAAGGAAGAATGAGGCAGAGAAAGAGGAAGAAATGACGCGAAGGAAAAGGCTGGGAGAGGGGGAAGGAGAAAGAAACGGGGCAAAGGGCCAAGGAGAAGGAGAAAGAAATGGGCATAAGAATTGGAGGGGAAAAGCAGCATTTTTATTTTCATAGTCTAACTTTCTACACAGTGAATTCAGGGCACTCTAGCAAGCAAAATTTAGACACAGAAATTGTAGAACATTTGTTGGTCAGAACATCAGGGAAAAGGGAGGCTATGAAGATCCATTCTATATGTAAGGCACACTTAGAAATGGTAGGAAAGTCCTGAGAAGGATGAGGCAGGACCCCACCCTTCCCTGAGGGCTCGGTAGGAAGCTAACCATGGCTAAGGAGGAGAGAGACATTTTACTTAGTGGTACAGTGATGGAAAAACTGCCCATGTTCTTACAAGTGATCCTAATCAAACTCTTGGTTCCTCCTCCCAAAAAGGTCATTATTTTAGAGCAATATTTAAGCTATTTAAAGTCACCTATTTAAAAAAGAAAACAGGAATAAATCTAACAAGAAGGTATGCCTGAATTTTGTAAGCAAAAACATAAAACTCAGTTGAAGGATTTAAAACTTCAGAATTTATGAGTAGCAACATCTGATATCTTAAAGATGTCATGTACTGCCAAATTAATCTATAAATTAAATGTAATTTCAGACAAAATCTAATAGGGTTTTTCATGCAGTCTGAAATAATAGCTTCTAAAGTTTATACAGGAACAGTCACACAATTATAACCACTAAGTTGACCGTGAGAAGTGATTGTCTCTGAAATTTACTACACTATATACTGAGAATATAAGTTTAAAAAAATGCATCCTAAAAATTAGACTCTTTGCCAAGGAGAGACAATTAAAAGAATGGGACAAAACATCCCCGAAATAAATAAACAAAATTAAGATGATCCAATACAGGGAATGTTAAGGATCAAAGGTATAGGGGAAGGGTTCAATGGCCGTTGTCATAGCTCCGTGACACCCTGTTCTCCTCACCTACAAACACTGCAGCCCACACCTCTGCTCCCCCTTATGTAACCCATGAGCTTGATCAGATATAAAAGTAACTGGAGCAGGTGGAGGTGGGAGGAATGTTCTTGCCCTGTGCTCTCTGTTCTGGCTCAGGAGGCTGTGGGCTCTGAAAGGCAAAGCTACTAACTTAGATATCACTTCTGACCCGGACTAGTGTAGCCTAATGCCAGCTTAGCCACCACTGCTCGCCATGTAAAAGCAAGAAACCAGCCTTCATTGTATTAATTCCAAGACTTACACTTGAGTTGTTTTAGCATTTTAACCAACATATCCTAACAAAACAATTACATAGGAAAAAAATTACTCCCTACCTCAAACCAAGTAGACTTTAATTTACTAAAGACCTATTTTTTAAAAATTTTGTCTTATCTAAAAATGTTTAAGAAAACAAGCCAGATGCTATGGTGTGCGCTTGCAATCCTAACACAGGGAAAGCAAAGACAGGCAGATAGATTCCTTTAACTATCAACCAAAATAGAGACAATAGTCTACCCAAATGAAATAAATACAGTGTATGATGAGAGAGACACTGGAATGACGTAGCTCAGGGCTTTGCCACATCATACTGCTGAGCAAGGACTTCTATAGACCAACTGACCCCTCTTATCTCATCCCTCATGGCTTCTCTTAGAAACACAATGAGTTTATAGACTCCACAGGCCTATTCTGCCTGCAGGAATTTGTGATTCTCGCATCATGATACTCTCTCAGTGATTTAATTTGAATATTCCTAAACAATGCAGTGAAACCACAGAGAACTCACCATTCTCCTAACACCAAACCACAGCACTGACCTGAGATCTGCCTGACCTGTGTGTGTGCCTGGGTTACACATCACTTCTGCCTATAGCACATTTTCAATTGACAAATCTATAGTCCCCAATATTCAAACAATGTACTGTTTTCTGAAACAACACAGATACCTAAAATGCTCTCATTGACTCTCCCAAGGCCTCTTAAAGGTTGACATGCAAATAGCAAGCAAATTATAATACAGGGGTAAACATCTCTAATCTAAAAACTAAAGTTCAAAATCTAAAGCCCTCTTAATGATAGTGTGAGGCCACTAAGTTGGGAACTCCATGAATGATCATATATGATGGTTCACTATCAAAGCAAGAACCCTAAAATAATTGCATAGGATTATCTTTAGTTCGTGTGGATATGACCAGTATGACACATCCGGAAGTGTTGGCTTTAACTTGGGTCTTACCATCAATATAGTTCCCAATGCAACTGTTCCAAAACAATGTTGTGGTCCAAGACTGTTCTCATCCAAGGCATTTTACGCAAGGGATACTCAACTAGTAGCAAACAAATGCAATGCAAGCACCAAGGCAGCACCAAGACCTGGGAGCAAATAAATAAACCCAGGGACTTGGGGAGCAAAGACTTGGTGAAGATATCTTGGAAGAGAAAGCTACAATGAGGAAAATAATGTTCCAGTAGCCCAAACAGGGTCTCTTAGTTACTGTCCAGTGTTAGGTTGAAACATCATGACCAAGACAACTTACTTTTACAAAGTGCTTAACTAGGCTTAAGATGCCAGTGGCTTAGAGTCCATTGACGGCTGAGCAAAGGCATGGCAGCAGGAACAACTGAGAGCTCCCATATCAAATCCCAAAGAGGCAGAAAGCACACTGGGAATGTGCTCAAACCCCACTTAAAGCCCACCCCCAGGGACACAGCTTCTCCAACAAGGCCACACCTCCTTATCTTTCCCAAATAGTTCCACCAACTGAGGACCAAGTATTCAAAAATATGAAACTATAAAGGCCATTCTCATTTGAACTACCCCATGGAGAAGCCCTCAAAATCATAGGAGCAAATGAGCTTGGTATGGGAAGGCCAGCAAGGGTGAGTGTGTGTATAAGCTATTTGGGGCTGCTTAACAAAGAGCTTTAAAGCAATGGTTTACAGCGATCTTTATTCCTCACAGTGATGAAGGTTGGAGACTTCAGGATCAACACCCCATTCTATCCAGGTCAGAAAGAATACCTTCCCTCGGTGCTCAACTCATGGACGGAATTGGCTAACTTTCTGTTCTCTTACATAAGGGCACTAATCCCAAGCATGGGGGGTTCCGCCCCGAGATATAATCACCCACCCAATCCCCCCATCACACTTTCATCACCTTGATATATTTTAGCATTATGAAGTGGCAATGGGAAGAACACACCAGACCAGAGCAAAGGGTGACGGGAAAAATATGACAACAGATGAAATTCTAATACATATGGCTTCCTGTGCTTATAATTAAAATCACATCTCTATCACCTGATAAGGGTGACATGGGACCTGCTGCTTAACCTGTGTGTGTATATCATCATCCTCAGGACCTAGGTTTTCAGGGGGATTTACTGTAGAAATGTTTGTTTGAGTTCTTTGCATGGCACCCAGCACATGAGAGCTGCTCTAGGGAAATGTCAGTGTGATCAAGCCAGTATAATTCTCAGGACTTTCTGTCTAGTCATTAGAGTTTTTTTTTTCTCACATTTTCATTTATTTGGGGGAGGGATGCACACATGTGTGCATGCATGTGTATGTGTGTGTATGCACTTTGTGTGTGTGTGTGTGCTTGTGCATGTGTGTGTGCATGTGTGTGTGCATGTGTGTGTGCGTGTGTGTGTGTGCTTGTGCATGTGTGTATGTGCGTATGTGTGTGTGCTTGTGCATGTGTGTGTGTGCTTGTGCATGTGTGTGTATGTGTGTGTTTACCATGATGTACCTGTGGAAGTCAGAGAATAACTTGAAAGGGCAGGTTCTCTTTCCGTCGTGTGGGTCTCAGGGATGCAACTCGGGTCATCAGGCTTAACCGCAAGCCACCGAGCCCTCTCACCATCCCCATTATATTATTTCTTCTTAATGTTCCTCTGTTTTTTCCTACATTCACAATGATGAGTGTCAAAGTTTTATAAAAGAATTAAGTGGAGCACATGGCGCTTCTGGTGAAGAACAGTTTAGCCTAAAAGTAGTGTGGAAAAGCTAAAAAAAATTTAAAATGTGAGGAAGTTTTTTGGGGTTGGTTGGTTCTTTGGTTGGTTGGTTGATTGTTCTAGGAATGGAGGAAGGGAAGAAGACAGGCTGGCTGTGAAAACTGTCATTGGAAAAGCAGAGGGGCTCACTCCATGTCAAGACAAAGCTTATATCCCAACTAGAGTTAGCAGGAGAGCATGGTATTGGAGTAGAGACAGGCACATAGATCAACTGAGAGAAGCCAGAAACAGAGCCACAATATGACAGAAATATGTCAAACTGATTTTAATACAGGTGCAAGGGCAGGTCACCAGAAGAAGGATGAACTTGCTCAACAAATCACACTAGAACAACTAGACGCCACCAGGAGAAATGAACCTGGGTCCAAAGCTCACAGCTGTTATAAAGTTACTGTTCCACACACAGTGTTGTCAAAGATGAACAGAGACCAGAGAACCTTCAGAAAAGAGTGTAGCCAAAATCCTAATAAAAAAGAGAGTTTAGTGAGGAAAGCTTAGACTCGATTGCAAAAAACAATTCAAAAGGAAGAAGTGATAAGCAGAAGCTCATCAATGTTGGAAACGTTTGCTTGGAAAATGACTCTATTGAGAGTTGGAAAACAAGTTAAATGGTAGGAAGATATATGTGCACACATCTGCCAACAACAAACATATCTAGAATATATAAAATGATGGCTTTGTGGTTAAGCTCACTGGATGTACTTGAAGAGTGTCTAGATTCGACTCCCAGCACCCAGATGGCAGTTGGCAATCATCTGTAACCCCAGTGTCAGAGGATCCAATGCCCTCTTCTGCTCTCCATGGCCACTGCACACATATGACACACAGACATATATGCAGGCGAAATACCCATATGTATAAAAATAAATACATTTTTAATTATTCTTAAAAAGAAATATCAAAACACACCAACTTTTTAAAGAGGCCAGTTAGAATGGGCTTAAGATATAGAAGACAGTCACCAAATAAATGCAGGTGACAAAAGACACCTGAAAGGTGCCATTACCCACAATGCAACATAAAACCATGTATACATTGCCATATGCCTGTCAAAATGGCCAACAGAAACAGTACTGGAGCTGTGGCAACAGCTCGGTTGATAAAATGCTCGCTGCTTAAGCCTGAGGACCTGTTTGATCCCCATCATCCACCTAAAAACCCGAAGGGCCTGGGCCTCCCCCATCAATCAATGATTAAGAAAATGGTGTACACTGTTGGGCCTACAGCCTGATCTTGTGGATGTATTTTCTTAATTGAGCCTCCCTCCTCTTAAATGACTTTAGCTTGTATCAAATTAGCATAAAACTAGCCAGCACGGAGCCTTTTGGTGACAGGACAGCTTTATGTCATGAGTTTAGTGACAACTATGCAAGACTATAGATATGACTAAAATGCATAGAAAATATGTATAGACACATATATGCACATATATGTGCATGCACATACATATATTTATACACACACACACACACACACACACACACACACCTGGCATAATCCACATGGCTCCTGAGGAGTGTTCCACCGTCCTTGTCCTAGCCAAGGTGCCAAGGTATTGCACCACATTTAAACAAGACAGGACCACTGAGGAAATGAAGGATGGAAGAGGCCCTCTTCCATAAATCGGTTTTTTAATAAATTTATAATTTTTTTCAAGTTAAGAAACGGTAAGATATCCAGGCCTTCAAGAAGGCTCACTGGGTTCAGGCACTTCCCATGCAAGCCTAATACATGAGCTCAATCCCCCGAAGACACATAAAGGTGAGAGAAGAAAACCAACTCTTTTTAAATGGTGGAAAGGAAAGGACAAGGGGGCTGGAGAAGTGGCTTGGCTAGTAGAGTGCCTGCTGCTCAGGCATGAGGACCTGAACTCACATGCCAGCACCCAACAGCTGGCCAAGATGACATACACTTTAATCCTAGCACTGTTGAGTGGGCAGAGGCAGGCAGAACCCTGGGGCTTGCAGACCAGCCGATCTAGCCAATCAGTGATCTGCATATTAGGTGAAAACCCGACTCAAAAACAAAAACAATTTAGAGAACAATAGAGGAAACATGTGCTATAGACTGCTGGTCTACACACACACACACACACACACACACACACACACACACACACACACACACACCTACTTATACACAAACACATATACACACAAAAATAAGGATTTTAAATCATTTGGTATTTTATTTCTAGTTTGTTCCAAACCAAGTAAGTATTTTTCAATGTTTTGACTGGCCACCCACAAAGTGCTATATTTGGTGGAATCTCTACTAACAATTTTCCTCTCCATTGGGAGACTCCCTGGCCTCTGACAACTTCTCTAAAACTGTTAAAATATTAATCATGGCCAACCCTGTTTGCAGACACCAAAGTTAGAAGCTTCTAACCATAAATCGATTCCATATACATCTGCCCTGTTGCCTTCAGTAAATGCACTAGACAGTAAGGCCCCCGCTAACAAGAAAGGACTTCCTCGGCTGGCTACAAACGGCACCACCAGGTCTTTTCACAGGGACACACATCACTAAAAATGTGTCTGCAGCCGCCTCCTGTTGCCTTTTGTAGGCACTGACTCTGTTTCTCATGTGACAAAAGGGGCAGCTTCAGAACCAGAAAGAAGCCTACAAAAGTCTCCTGCCACCAGCCTCATTGCCACGATGCGCGGGAGGCCTCTCCGAGAGCGAAACAGCCGTTTCCCCTTCACTAGGGCTCTAATACTTCACTCAAGCCTAGAGATCTGCAGCTGCCTGAAGATAAACAAGACCCTGGAGCCTGCGCCTAGGCCCTCTGTGCTCACAGCCTTGTCGTCGGGTGTTCCTGAAAAGTGCGCACACTCACCCCCCTCAGGCTCCCTCCAGGGTTCCCTTCCTCTACCCATGATCACCTGTTCGCCTGGAGAAGGAGGTAAGGGAATTTCATTTGGCTGGCTTTGTATTGTCCCCTTTTGAGAAAATCCCAGCTGAAGAGCAAAACTGTGTGTGCTGGGCAAATGAGTGATGCAAACTAGCAGGTGCAGAGAAGGATGGCAAAGACGCCTGCTTAGACATGCTCCTTGCATATGATGTTAACTCCAGGAAGGACCACTAATATGGTGCTAATTCCTCAAGAGGCAGCACACTTTCCTGCTGGTGACATGTAGCTGCCAAGATAAGCCAAATGTCAAAGCAAAGGTATGGTTGTAAACAGAGCCACATAGGGCTAAGCAATGAGTAAATGATAGACCATATAAGGCTGGCTGACTGGCTGATTGGTTGATTTGTGAGGCAACGGCTCACCCAAGTGCCCAGCACAGACAATTTTACTCTTTGGCTCCCAAGACAGCGCCACCACCTGAGAACCAAGTGTTCAAACACCCGGGCCTTTGAGATGATAGTTCCCATTCAAACTACCTGGATAAGAGCGCTGTCTGCTCTTCGGAAGGACCAGGGTTCAGTTCCCAGCACCCACATGGCAGCTCACAACTGTCTGTAACTCCAATTCCAAGGGATCTGATGCCTTCATACCAATGCACATAAAATTATTTAAAAATATAAAAATAAATAAAAACATCAAACCACCACATTTAGCATCTCAAATTGCTAGATTTGCAGGCTTGAACCACCACAGATAAATTCCTTCTTTTAATTTTATTTTTATATTTAAATGTGTGTCTGTCTGTCTGTCTGTCTACCTCCATGTGTGTGTGAACCTAAGAGCAGGTACCTACAGGTCCTTAAGAGGGTGTTGGATCCCCTGGAGCTGGAGCTGCAGGACCTTGTGAGTTTCCTGGCACGGGGGCTGAGTACATACCCTTAACTGCTGGGCCTTCACTATAGCCCTAGACTCTTCCTTACACTTACAGTCCAGTTAACTCTACCGAGAAGATAGCTTGTCTATGGTGCTTAAAATAATATCAACAGAGAGGAGGGAGAAGCATTGAGAAGGTGAGAGAAAGACGGTATGAGCCCACTCATGATGAAGAAAGGAACTTAATCCAGGTATCAGAGTATTGTGAGGTTTGAAAGTCCTAACTCTAGAAGTTTCGGTTACAAAAGTATTTCTGTGCCCCCTCACACCTCATACGAAACATTAGGAACGTTGTATTGAAGAACAACATAAGTTATTAGTTTGGTCAAACAAAGTTACGAATCCTGCCTCCATCCAGTATCGGTGCTCTGCTGTTCACAGAGACACCTGACACGGACCTAAGGAAATCAAGTTGGTTTTGCTCACAACACTGAAGGCTGGAAGTCCCGCCTCTCGTCATAGTTGATGAGAACGATTTCCCGACTGCAATGACACCTGATTGAAGGAGATGGTGGTCATGTGTAGAAACAGAGGGTCATTATCTGAATTAGTAGCCAGAGAGTTTGTTGGAGCCAGGCAAGAACTGACCAAGACTCTCACAGAAAATACCTTAAAATACCTTAATCCCTTACAAACCTCTGTCCCCAGCTTATCAGCTGCTCCAATAGGCCCTGTTATTAAAGGGTCTGCTTTCACCTCAAGTCAAGGTGAAGAATTTCCAGTCAGCTTGAGGGTAACCGGCACGGCTCTGGCAGGCCTTGCTCTTCTCTTCCATTCCGTCTGCCTTGCTTAAAACTGTTAGATTACACTCCTGAAGCCAGCCGCCAAGGTCTGTTCCTTTTGGCCAATTTCCTCCTTGGAGGCCGACTACCAAGATCCAGCTATCAACGTATTGGAGCCCAGCAATCAAACGCTCCCTTTGGCTCATCTAACTAACATGGGACAGTTAAAATTAAAGACCTCATCCTAACATGGAGTTACCTTTATAAACTGCCATGTCCCTATGGGCCATGTCTGTCTCCTCTCTATCCAAAGGCAGTCCTTTGTCCCACTCTGGGACACACACCCCTTTCCTCTCTCCCGTGTTCCCTTCCTCTTCTGCCTTGCCCGCTCCCTCCTATCTTTGTCTCTTACTCCCTGCCCCCTGTGCCTCTAGGGCAAATAAATATCCTCTGCACTGAGAACCAGTCTTGGGGGTCCTAAGCTAATACCAATCCCTACACAGGGAACCAATACAGATCAAAGAAATGATCCCACTCAAATCTAGCTTAGTGACCCTGTGAGTTTATTGGGGGGTCCTCTACAGGAATGTGGATGAGCGATTACTAACTCAGAGGCAGCCGCATGGCAGAAAAGCCACCCCAACGTAGATGACAGATCACAAGCACTGTATGTGGAGTCTTTACACAACTTGCAGACAGCTCAGCCAAAGGCCCTTTGCTCCAGCAATTGCTTACTGCCTATGAAATCCTGGGGAGGGTCTTGAGAAATCTGGAACATTCTGAGATTCCTGAATCTGCAAGTTATAACTGGTTTCTGAGTCTTACGTGCCTCCTTCTGAGAGAGAATGTTTCAATTCTGAGGAAGTTGCTAAACAACACAGAAGAACACCATTCCACCAGTTCCTGTCTCAGAAAAGGGATTACTGCAAAGTCTCCATACTGATGATTGACAGACAGCAAGCACCAGGTGCCACCCATGCCGATCTGTGGCAAGTCAGACAGAGACATCCTGGCTTACCATTTGCAGCCATACTGATAATCACCTGAGCTGTCTGCCCCACTAACCAATCTAAGCAAAACACATGCTGTATGAATGTAACCATGTTTCAGGGTTTCTCTTCTTCCCAGGACTTTTGAATTTTTACCCACATTTGCTGTCATGCAAACACTTGGGGCTAATAGAAATTTCTGGAAAGCAGCAGAACCAACATCCCTAAAAGAAATGCCTGTTGAGAACTAACTGGCTGCAAAGCAAATGTCTTCAGCTCAGCTGCCCATCGCATCACCCACTGACTGCTGACCCCATACCTGGTTTTTCCTCCACTTGGCTTTATTCCTCCTACAAAACAATTACAAAGTTTTTTCCTTCTCAAGGAAATGTATTTATATTATGCTTCCACAGAGAAGAATCGAACATTTGACTATGCATTCCAATAGCTACATTTTCTGCTTTCATTCAAAGTGTCATAAAGAAAATATTACAAATCCATATGTGCTAAGCTACTATAACAATAGCCATATAACTAGCTGAATTAGAAAATGATTTTTAAGTGTGAATTTTTAAAAAATGTTTCGTGTCTTTATAGCCTGATACTAGCCCCCTCTCCCCACAGTCCCGCCCTCATGCCCCCTCCCTCCGTCCTCCCTCTTCTTCTCAGTGAAGGTGGAGCCCTAAGGGATACTTACCCACCATGGCACCTCAAGTCACAGCAGGACTAAGTACATCTTCTCCAGCTGAGGCCAGACAAGGCAGCCCAGCTAGGGGAAAGGGATCCAAAAGCAGGGAACAGAGTCAGAGACAGCCCCTACTCCCATTGTTAGGGGACCCACATGATGACCAAGCCGCACATCTGCTACATATGTATAGGGGGTCTAGGTTAGGCCCATGCAAGCTCTTTGGTTGGTATTTCAGTCACAGTCCCTCATGGGACTACATTAGGTCTTCTTGTGGTGTCCTTGACCCCTCCCTCTGGCTTCCTCAATCCTTCCTCCCACTCTTCCACACAGACTCTTGAAGCTCCACCTATTGTTTGGCTGTGGGTCTCTGCATCTGTGTCCATCCGCTGCTGGATGAAGCCTCTCAGAAGATAGTTAAGCTGGGCTCCTGTCTACAAGCATAGCAGAGTGTCATTGATAGTGTCAGGGCTGGCTCTCTCCTGTGGGGTGGGTCTCAAACTGGGCCAGCCAGTGGAGTGCCATTCCCTTCACTCTCTGCTTCATCTTTATCCCTTCCTTTCTTGTAGGCAGGACAAATTTTGGGTTAAAGGTTTTATGAGTGGATTGGTGTCCCCCTCCCTCCACTGGAAGTCCCACCTGGCTACAGGAGCTGGCAACTTCAGCTTCCACATCCCCCACTGTTAGGAATCTCAGCTAGGGTTACCCTACAGTCTCCTGGGAGCTTATCCTGCCCCAGAGATGCTCCTCCACCTATTTCTATTCTCTCTCCCCTCCCTTTTCCCTTCCCCACTCTTCCCAGATCTGATCCCACCCCTGTTACTCTCCCCACCCGGGAAGGTTACACATGGCCCTCCCTCCATCTACTTCAGATGTCTATTTTATTTCCTCTTTTGAATGAGATTCAGGGAACCTCCTTTGGGCCCCCTTTGGCTTCTTTGGGCCTGTGGATTGTAGCATGGTGACCATCTTCAACAAATGGTGCTGGTCTAACTGGATGTCTGCATGCAGAAAAACGCAAATAGATCCATATTTATCGCCCTGCACAAAACTCAAGTCCAGGTGGATCAAAGACCTCAACATAAAAGCAGATACACTAAATCTATTAGAAGAGAAAGTGAGGATCAGCCTTGAACTCATTGGTACAGGAGACAACTTCCTGAACAGAACATCAACAGCTCAGGCTCTAAGATCAGCAATTAATAAATGGGACCTCATGAAACTGAAACGTTTCTATAAGGCAACACCAACAAATCAAATAACCCAATTTTAAAAAATGGGATACAGGGCTAAACCAAGAATTCTCAACAGAGAAATCTCTAATGGCTGAGAAGCACTTAAAGAAATGCTCAACATCCCTAGTCATCAGGTCAATGCAAATCAAAAGGACTCAGATTCCATCTTACACCTATCTGAATGGCTAAGATCAAAAATTCAAATGACAGCACATGCTGGTGAGGATGTGGAGCAAGGGGAACACTGCTCCATTTTTGGTGGGAGTGCAAACTTGTACAACCACTTTGGAAATAGATCTACCTCAAGACCCAGCTATACCACTCCTAGGCATATACCCAAAAGACGTTCCACCAAACAGTACCACAGGGCATTGTTCAACTATGTTCATAGCAGCTTAATTCATAATAGCCAGAATCTGGAAACAACCTAGATGCCCCTCAGCTGAAGAACAGATAAAGAAAATGTGGCACATTTACACAACAGACCACTACTCAGCTATTAAAAACAAAGACATCACGCAATTTGCAGGCAAATAGATGGAACTGGAAAAGATCATCCTGAGTGAAGTAACCCAGACCTAGAAAGGCATACATGGTATGTACTGACTTATAAGTGGACATTACAGATTAACCATGCTACAATTACAAATTTAAGAGCAGCTCCCAGGCTTATGCCTCGAGAGGCTTCTAATACAAGCTTAGAAAACTCCACCATGACAGCTTCCACTTCCCAGCAGCCACAACAGCGTTTGCAGATAAGTCTCTTTTTAGTGGGTCTGAATTTGGTTTCTGTTGTTTTTATGCTGCCCAAAGATAATGTATAATATTTTAAAAGTGTATTTGACCTCTGTCTTGCTTGCCGTTATGAATGATTCCCTTTTATGGCTTTCAAGCCTTCATCCTTGCATCAGAAGCCACATGGGCAGAGATCAAACCCTTTAAGGCGTTAACAAGCTCCCCACCTTCCTTGTAGGTTAGAATGGAAATGAATAGGTAGGGGGGCCCTTCATATGCAAACACCTCCAGATAATCAATTCTATTCTAATTCCATGCTGGCTGCAGAATCACAGCTTCTGAGACCTTAATTCACTTCCAGCTGATGCCCGGGGTGTCAGAGAATAACAAAGAAAACACAAGAAAGGTAGATAAAGCTAAAATATTTCATCAGATCACAGCTAGCTAAAAGCCAGGCTAACTGCAAGCTTCACAGGTGGTCACTGGCAGCTTATCCCTGAACTGGCCCAATGAAAGTCATGAGTGTCTATAAACTCCTAACTCTGTATTCTTGAAATGTGTATGTTTTCCTCTAATACTCAATGAGCTACTTTCAAAAATGAAAGTGAGCATATATGAACTTGCACAGGTTTTCTCGATGCTTGAATTTAGTCATCGGTTCCCACAAGTCGTCCTCTGACCTCCCTCCACACATACACTATGGCACCTGCGCGCGCACACAGAGAGAGAGAGAGAGAGAGAGAGAGAGAGAGAGAGAGAGAGAGAGAGAGAGAGAGAGAGAGGATTTTTTAAATATCTTAAATAAGTAGTTTAACACACACATTAAGATGCTTTTTAAAATATCTTAAAATAAAATGTGACTAATATGTTTAATTATAAATGTTATTTTCCACTGCATATTTAATGAACTATTCACTATCTATCGAGAGACGGCACTAAATGGACAAGGGGTGTAGAGGAATTTTAATCCAGCAACATGGCTGCTCTGGCAAGGGATTGCATCCAGAGACCTTCTAGGTCTATGTGATCTGACTGGAACACAGACACACCCTTAGTACATACATACCTTTAATCCCTAACAATGAAGGTAAGGTTAGTTTGGAGAAGGAAACAGTTGTTGGAGGAGCTCAGGACAGGAACTCAAACAGGGCAGGAACCTGGAGGCAGGAGCTGATGCAGAGACCACGGAGGGATGCTGCTTTCTGGCTTGCTCCTCGTGGCTTGCTCGCCCTGCTTTCTTACAGAACCCAGGACCCCCAGCCCAGGGATGGCACCACCTGCCATGGGCTGAGCCCTTCTCATTGATCACTAATTGAGAAAATGACTTTCTGCTGGATCTCATGGAGGCATTCCCTCAACTGAAGGTTTCAGATTAGATTACTCAGATTAGAGTCTGATTCTCATAGGACCTTTTCTAAAATTCAGATGACTCTCTGGCTAGGATGTACATCCCCTAACATTTTCTAGAATGAGCGTTTCCTTTAGGAACCCCTCCTGTGCTATGGGTCCCGAACCCAGGGGAGGCTTGAATCTTTTTCTTTAAGTGCATCCACGTCCTCACTGAATGTAAACAAAGCTGCTCTAAGCATAAAAGCCTTGTGAAAGTTAGGTATGCTTACCGAATCCACCAGTCCCTATGATTACCGAATCCACCAGTCCCTCGCAGTCTCACTCTACTTTACTAGCACCCACAGTGTAAGCCAAACAAACCCTTTCCTCCCCAACCTACTTTTTGGTCATGTTGTTTCATTGTAGCAATAGAAACCCTACCTAAGACCATCGCATAGAAACCCTACCTAAGACCATCGCGCTTAGCCTCCTGAAAGGCTTTGCTGAGACACTGACTAATTTTATTGGTGTCAGGTGCCTGACCAGTCACTCCCTGGTCCTTGATGTTACTGTTGCTGAGCACTCCTTCCTTATCCATCACATCCCAGCCTAGAAGCTTCAGAAGGACCATGACCCAGTTATCATCTTCACTCTAGATCCTACTCTACAAGCTACAATATAAACACAGTTCTGTTGCTTTAAGGATCCTGTGTGTTGGGAGCCCACGAAGCTGGAGTTACAGAGAGTTTTCAGCTGTGAGCCACCATGTGGGGGCTGGAAATTGAACCCTGGTCCTCTGAAAGAGCAGCCAGTGCTCTTAACTGATGAACCATCTCTCCAGCCTTAAACTTCACCACTTCAAAGGAAAAGCCTAACAGTTAACTTGCAGCACACTTTCCCATCCTGTCTCACCGGCCTGAACCACTGACTGCCAGAAGTGGGAAATGTTCACCCAGCCTGACGCCTTCACTTGTACCGGAAACACAGACCCACTGGGGCTTTACAAAGTGATGTGGTAACTTAACTCAGCATCTCTCCTCAGACGAGGCCACCTTGTTCCAGCCGCAGCCCCTCACCTTGCTTGTACCAGCCCCTAGACTTCCCTCTGGCTCATTTAAATCACTCGATGTTCAGGAGCAATGGTACATGCCTATGGTCTGGCTACATCAGAGGCCGAAACAAGAGGGTCACCTGAGCTTAGAAATTTGAGACCAACCTGAAAAACAGAAAACCCTATCTCAAATACTAACACTAAAAATAACTGAATGAATAAATAAATTTATGCACAACGGCTGACACCAGGTACTGCCATAATCAATTCTGCTCATACCTCTGACTTTGAAGGTTGATGACGCTGGCCCCTCCTGTAAGCTGCTGACCAGGATGATCACAGGGAACCAAACCATAGGCCTCTACAAGCACAGCAAGTGCTTTTATCCTACACCATTTCTTCAGCCCCAGGGCATTGATCCTGAACAGGAGAGGAAGAGCACCGAGTCTTTGGGCTGGCTGTTAAAGACTGGCTGAGGCACCATCAAGGTGGCTCAATGGGTAAGAACCCTTGCAGCCCAGCCTGATGAACCTAGTCTCCATCCCTGGGACCTAGATGGTGAAAGGAGAGGACCAACTCCACAGACTGCCCTCTGATCTCCACACCTGTGCAGTGGTGCACACATGCATGGATTCACACACACACACACACACACACACACACACACACACACATGCACACACATACACACACATGCACACACATACACACA
>OU015751.1:12152246-12166934 GCA_907169655.1 Acomys percivali
ACACACATGCACACACATACACACACATGCACACACATACACACACACGCATACACACATGCATGGATTCACACACACACATGCACACACACATGCACACACATACACACACATGCACACACATATATACATACATACGCACACACACATGCACACATACAATTAATTAATTAATAATCAATCAATAAAAATTTTTTAAAAACAGACTGTGATTATTCTTGAACTGTACTTGGATAAAAAAAAAACATAGGTGGATGGATCATCACAAAGCCAGCTAGACAACTTGGAAGTCAATGTTCCCTGTATCTCACATGAGAATCTAATACAGTTCTCAAAGGTAGCCAAGATAAAATGTCAAACACCAGAGTGTGGACAGCGTACAAGTGCAATTAGCTAATCTATTCTGTCTAAACAGTTATCTTCCAGGCAAAGATGCCCTTCCAACAATATGACACTGCAACATGGATGCCTCAGACTAATAACCGCAGCCACTTCCCACTTGTCCACTCGCTTACTTAATTTATATGTATGATCCTGAAAATAATAAATCCCTGTCATTTCTAACACAACCCAGAAAGTAACATGGGAAAAGGCCCTCTGCCAATAAAGAATTCCCATCTACTCTTCCTACACAGAAATCAGACACTCACAAAGTAAGCTGAAGTTTCAAAGTACACCTCAAAGAAAGACTTTACCAAGTGATCTAGCATTCCACTCCTTCTGAAAACCTGAGTCACCATGATAATCTCCCTGAGAACCCAAACACAGAAGTAGGTAGTATGCCAGGGGCCAGAGGCCACCAGAGCCACCAAATCATAGTTCTAGCCTATGGGCTATTTCTACAGAAGAAAGGGAGAGCCAGGGGATAGGCAAAAACAAATTCCAAGGCAGAGTTGGAAGAAGGCTAGAAAGCCCTAGACAACTGCTTGGTGTTGACTGGCTGGAGACAGTCTCATGTATCCCAGGCCATCCTCAAATTCACTATGTAGCCAAAGATGACCTTGAACTTCTAATCATCATGCCTCTACATTTCATTACTGGATTACAGATATGCACTGCACACACATCTGTTGCTCTAGGGATCCAAACTAGAAATCTGTGCATGCTAGGCGGGCACTGTACCTACTGAGCTACAGCCTCAGCCCACATCCACTCCATGTGTATATCAACCCTTTGTCTTCCCCTTGTGAGAAGTCTTGTGTTTATACTAATTTCCAGTTGTGGAAACAATGGAACCACCGCCACTGAAGCCCTCCCTTTTTGTCAAGGTCCTGAATTTTAACACACCCAACAAACCGTTTTTGCCATGAGGCATCCATGAATTCCCACAGAGAAACCGTAGATTTCTGCAGTGCCTTCACCTAGCCTTCCACAGGACCCAGAAGTAACACCAACATGTCCCTTCACAAAAATATGTGGGAAAGTTATAATGAAGTCAACTTTCTAACAGTGGATACAGTAATGCCAGCAGTAACAGCGTTGCAAGATCATTGGTGAGCAATGAGGGCCTTCCTGAACATTCTGCGTCCACAGGCCATTGTTTGTCACAACTGACAAACCAATTTTCACAGTTCATTTTCCTCAAGACTTTCACCTCTAATTAATATACAGGCTGGGAATCATCAGAGAAATAGAACTACTTGATGAACAATTGTATTTCCCTTGAAATATTCTTTGAACGTTCTGCCCAAAGAGCTTCGTGCAAAGAGACAGTCATCGCAAGCATGAAAGTGGGTGTTAGCGTTCTGTGTTTGAACCAGTCTCTCTGTTGTTGTGAAGAGACAGTGTCCAAAAGGCACAGAAATATACAAATTGGACTTGTTCCAAATTTTTCTTATTACGTGCTTTTGTTTAATACTCAATTTCAAAGTTTCAAATAAATAATGACCATACTTACCGGGGGTCATACCTACTGGTGGAACTCCCATCATGGGATACTATGATGATAAATTGACATAGTATTAAACTGACTCTTGCTGACTTATTGTCACACTCAGAGATCAGTGCATCTGCCAGTCCTCATCCAACAAGATTCTATTTGCAGTAGGTGGTGATTAACGCAGAAAGCCACAACTTGTCAAAGTGTAGAGAATAAGAGGCCGTGTGGGTAAGAAAATAAGAATGCCCAGCCAGAAAAGGGACATTGATATGATAGCACACCCCTTCCTCCAAAGGCTCAGGGATCGTCGTAGAAGACAGGGCATAAGGAGTGTTGTTAGAACCAGAGGCAGTGGACGGCTACAAGGAAACTGTCTTCCGGACACAGCGGGGCAGCTGCACAAAGAAACTCACAGTAGTTTTTATAGGATTATCAAGACATGTGCAAGGCCAATCCAGCCCAATTCCAGGATGGAGAGGGGATTTGAGCATGATGTTCTACCCCTAACATAAAAGATATTGGCAACTGTTAGCTGTTAAGAGATAAAGGGCTAGTCATGGGGCTCACAGACACCGAACCACCAACCAAAGAGTTTCGATGGGCCGGACCCAGACAGCCTACACGTAGGTAACAGATGTGCAGCACGGTCACCATGTGGATCCCTAATAATGGAAGCAGAGGCTGTCTCTGTTCCCTGCCTTTGGATCCCTTTTTCCTAGCTCAGCTGCCTTGTCTGGCCTTAGTAGCAGAGGATGCACTTAGTCCTGCTGTGACTTGATGAGCCAGGGTGAGTTGGTAGCCCTTAGGGACCCTGCCCCTGCTTCTATGAAAAGAATTAGAGGGGGCGTGGGGGTACAGGAGTGTGAGGACAGGACTGGGTGGGGGGGGGGGAAGAGGCCATATCAGGGTATCAGGCTGTAAATGAGAAAGAGAGGGGGGCTTGGAGGAAGGGAGGGAGGGAGGGAGGGAGGGAGGGAGGGGGGGAGGGAGGGAGGGAGAGAGAGAGTTAGTTTTCTCTAAAAATTAAGCCCTCGGTAGGTCAACCATTCTCCAGTGGAAGGCTACATATCCAAATGAGCTTAATGTTATGTCAATTTATCATCATAATGTAGGCTGGTAACTTCCACAATGGATGTGCCACTAGTACACCAGTAGATATGTTTTCCCAGGCTAGTCTTTATTTATTTGAAATTTTCACAATGAGATTCAAGGCCAGCAGAAATTGGCCTTGATAGGTGTTTTGTTTGTTTGTTTGCTTCTGTTTTTTTAAAGGACACAAGTTAGAAAAGAAGGGGAGGAATGGGGAAGGAAGGATAAATATCATCACACACATTTTGTGAAAATCTCAAAGAACTAATAAAAAGTAACATTTTAAAAAGTAAAAACTGCCTGGTGTAGTGGCATATGCCTTTAATCCCAGCACTTGGGAGGCAAAGGCAGGCAGATTTCTGTGAGTTGGAGGCCAGCCTGGTCTACAAAGCAACTCCAGGACAACCAAGGCTAACACAGAGAGACCCTGTCCCCCCCCCCAAAAAAAAGTAAAAACAAAAATAAAGATTAATGAAAGTATTGCCAAGTTTCTGGGACCAACACTCAAAACTGTGGTTCTGATCCCTGACTCCACTGTTTTCTCTGGATCATTTTCAAACAAATGGAGACATCTTTTTTTAAAAAAGCAAAAAACAAAAACACTTTCCTCAAGTGTTGGTTTATATCACTAAATGAACTGATTTCAAAATATTTGATGCATATCAACAATGGTCATAGCACAGATAGCGGTGTGATCATTAACAAAACTGCCAACTTCTCAGGGTCTAGAATCACCAGAAGACCAAACTCTGAGCATCCCTGTGAGGGATTGACTAGACTAAGTTAACTGGGCTGGAAAGACCCACCTGGAATGTGGGTAATACCATCTCATGGTCCAAGTTCTAAACGGAATGAAAGTAGAAAGCACGCTGAACGCCAGCCCAGCATTCATTTCTCTGTGCTTCCTAAAATGTGACCAGCAGCTCAAGCTCCTCACCCTGATAGACTAACATCAAACTATGAGCCAAAACAAGTCCTGCTTTTTTTATTTAGTGTGCTTTTTGACCAGCATTTTGTCATAGCAACTAGGAGAGTGGCTAGACTAGGAGTCATTCATGAATAGTTTTCAGTAGTGGTTGGTGGTCAGTTACCTCCAATTATCTCAAAAGAAGATGCCTCTGTACATTACTGAGTGATTCGCTTCTTTCTCACCCACCCCACACCAATCCTAAGAATTGCAATGCTAGTTTTGACTTCTTTGTAAACTCAGCTGTGTTCTGTAGATAAGGTTTTGTTTTCATCCCCAAGTATGGGATTTCAGTTTGAGCGTTTGTTTGTCCACAGCTGTTAATTGTCTCATGTTTGGCATGGCCTTTGCCAGCACAGAGAAGGGCGTGGTCTAGGGCTCTGAGGATGTAAATGAGAGCACAGAGAACGTGTGGCATGGTATGCGGTGTTGGCGTGAGGCAAACAGCAGTTTGAAGAGACCAGAGCTGGATAGTGTGGTAGTTTGAAGCAAATATCTGTGGTGCATGCCTTAAATCCCAGCATTCGGGAGGCAGAGGCATGCAGATCTCTGTAAGTTCAAGGCCAGCCTAGTCTACAAAGAGAGTTCCAGGGATAGACAGGGCTATTACAGAGAAACTCTGTCTCAGGAAAAAAAGAAGAAGAATGCTATACTGAATAAAGACCACCTCCCCAATCAAGGATGTAAGCGTGTTACTTATTTGTCTTGACACAGGATTTTTTTTTATACAGGATCTTATTATGTATGCCAGGTTAGTCAAGAACTCAAGAACTCTCTATCTTGTTTCAGCCTCTATAACTTAGATCAGGACTGTACATCAGGCTGCTATCTAAGTCTTAACCACTGCATCTTGGGAACATCTCCCTGTCAGGCACAGGCAGTGGGTTCAGTTCAAATCAAAACCTAAACAAGGCTTATTGATATTATTGTAAAATTTTCCATCATGTCTACAGTTATTACTTATATTTTTCATTGTTTTATTTTCCGTTTTGTATCTTTATATGCGTGCTGCTTTCTGTGGGTTATTTTGTAGAAAGGAACCAAACTGAAGCCATTTTGAATAAGACCTCCATTTTGAATAAGGCTCAAATAAAGTTTAAGTTCCCAAGACCTCCCTGGGTAATTGACATCCTGCTCGGCAGAAGCAGATAAATACATGCATAACTGACATCCTGGTTGGCAAGTTGAGACATGAATGCTAGGCAAGTCACCCTGCCACAACTGAATAACCCAACCAATGGGAACAAGATAAGTGTACCACAAAGTCATGCTCCAAAGGAAGTCCCCTATCCCTAAATCCTGATTGGTGGGAAAAATATAACTATAACTTGGCACAGATGTTTGTGGATTTTGGACTTAAAAACTCTGTACCATTCTGGTTCGGGTTGCAGTTTAGCTCCTGAGTCTTTTCTAGGTCCCTGGTCAGTCAGTAGCAGCCTGAGTACAATAAAATGTTGTCTTCTGCTTAAAGACATACTAAGGTGAACGTTCAAGGACACAGTCGGCTCCGGAGTCTGTTCAGTTATCCCTGACTGGTCAGTTTTTGCTGCCTAATTCAATTAGAATTTACTTTGCTGGACTCTTGTGATTGCTTGGGTTGTTTTGGACTTTCAGACCCCAACAACTGTTGGCTTGTTTTTGTGTGAGACAGGGTCTCACTACACAACCCAGGCTGACCTCAGAACTTGCAGCAATCCTCCTGTCCTTGCCTCCCCTCAGTACTGGGATTACAGTTTAGCACCACACCTGGTTTTTTTTATATCTTTCCAATCCTTGCCCCGTCTAGTCTTGCCAAGTATTTGCCAATTTTAAGTTTTGACAATAAATTCTGTTATTTTTCTGTGACTTCCCCACCCCCCCCATCCGGTTTTATCTTATTCTGGTAAGATGTACATAATACAAACTGTATTGCTTTTTTTTTTAAGTGTTCAATTTGTGAGCTAGGTCTGGTGGTTAATACCTGTAATCCCGGCGCTTGGGAAACTGAGGCAGGAAGATGTTGTGGACTCCAAGCCAAGTGGGACTACCTAGTTAGTTCCAGATAAGGCTGAGCTACAGAGTGAGCATTTAGAACATTGACCGCCATCACCAGTATCACTCCTAGAACTTGGAAATAAACACGTTCATGAGGAGATGCAAATGAGAGATGTTTAATTTTCAAGAGAACTTGCCTCCAAAGGATGAGCCAAAAGCTCACAGAAAATTCATTAGAAAGTCTCTGATTAGCTGGGCAGTGGTGACGCGTGTTTTTAATCTCTGCACTCTGGAGGCAGAGGCAAGTGGATCTTTGAGTTCGTGGCCTGCTTGGTCTACAGAGTGAGTTCCAGGACAGCTAGTACTATGCAGAGAAACCCTGTCTTAGAAAAAAAAACAGTCTCTGGCATTAAGGCAATGTTTGTTTGGTTGCTCATTTGTTTGACTACATCAACCTTCATTCACAGAACCATCAGGCTTCTCTCTGAGGTGAAATCCAGTTAGATATGGGACCCTTTGCATTCCACAGCCTTTCAAATCATGTGATCCAGTAAGTGAAACTGTAGCCTCATCCCAGGGCTCATTGAATTACAAAACTGTTTATAAAGATTAACTCACTAATGAATGGCATCTCTGCATAAGAACCGATTCCCATCCTGGACCGCAGGCATGCCATCAATAGTCACGGCCTCGCTTAGCCATTTTCCTTGCTATTATTATTAATTAGAAGTGAGACAATCAATTCTTAAGAGTATAACAAGCAAACTGCTGGCAGAATTCCTTGAAAATGTATTGGGACAAAAAACAATTAGCAAAAACGTAATTGAATTAAAGTAATTGGTAAACTGAAAAATACTTCACTGGTAGATTGATGGCCCCTTGAGTGCCACCATCAAAACTTTTAAATAAAATCTAGTACATGCAAATTTTTAACTAAGCATTTATTCAGGGAAATTAAAAGGATGAGAAAACCAAGCATCCTGAACAAACTCAGAACATTCCATCCGATATTTCAATCATGGCTTCACAGCTCATCATCTTAGAAACTGTGAAGGACCCACCGTGTAATGGGACTGGCCATTGTACACAGTGGTAAATAAGTCTCCCTAAAAGTATGATTCCTTTCTGACTGAAAGAAAAAAAAATCACAGTATAGAGGAAGAAAGGAGACATCATCTTATTTTTACATCTTATTTTAATATAAAGATAGCATTGGAAGGCTGGCAAAGAAATAAAGTCTGATACTGCCGTCACAGTATGTGAGCATCATGGTAAGCACTGGGCCATCACAGTGTTCTTTAAGGGACATATTACTCCAGATTTCAGCTCCTGGCTCCTAAGAGCCCATAAAATACCAACAAAGAGCCAAACATAAAAGGACAGCAAAACACTAATCACACAAGGGGAGCTTGACATAATTTGCAATCTAGATGGCCAATTAAGACTAAATGAGATCTTTTTTTTTTTTTTTACAAAAATCTTTCTCAGAGACAAAAACATCTTTATATACACAATGCAGCCAATGTAACTACTTGACAGGATGTGAGTAGAGCAGTGGTTGGATGCCTCAACCACTGCTGAATTTCCTGATTCAGACGAGCAAGCAGCCAGCTCTCTTAGTTGTGACCAAGCACCCGTCCAAAACAACTTAAAAGAGGTAGGAATTATTTCAGCTCACAGCTTTGGAGGGCTTTATTCATGGTCCCACATGGTGGGAGAGAATATGGGACAATGGAAGCTTATGGTGGAAGGCAGTTGTTGGCTTCATGGAAACTCACAGAAGTGAAACAGAAACTGATAAGGATAAGATATAGCCCCGCCCCCAGCATCCTACTTCCTCCAATCAGGGGGATCTTTACTATCCCCCAAGAATCTGTTCAGATGTGTACTCCATTCATGGACTAAGCCACTCATTAGGTTAGAGCCCTTATGATCAAACCTAATCTCTTCGGTGTTTCTTAATCTTATCAAGATAACAATCAAGGAGGGCAATGGAGAGATGGCTCAGAGGTAAAGAGCACTGTCTGTTCTTCCAAAGGTCCTAAGTTCAATCCTCAGCACTGACATGGTGGCTCACAACCATCAATGATGCGATCTGGTGCCCTCTTCTAGCCTGCTGGCACATATGCGGAAAGAATACTGTACAAATAATAAATAAATAAATCTTAAGAAAAAAAAGATAACAATCAAATTTAACCACTTTGCATTATGACTCAAAGCCTTAGTTCCAGATTCTTGGAATGTCACGTGATTGTCAAACACTAATAGGGGCTTCAGCTATCTTCATGGAGTGTCCATTCTGGCTGAAGAGAAAGACAATAGATAAGTAGTTATATGTGTGTGTGTGTGTGTGTGTGCGTGTGTGTGTGTGTGCCTGTCTGTGGATAGCCATCTCTGCTCCCTAGCTCTAGGATTACAGGCAGGCCACCATACTTACCTGACATTCATGTGGGTTCTGGGAAAACAAATTTGGGTCTTCGTGTTTGCACAGCAAGTGATTTACCCACTCTGCCATCACCCCCACCTGACCCGTACCCCAAAATGAAAAAATAAAATCCACCGAATAGGTATGTCCATTTGCTAGGCAAAATGAAGGCTTGACTTGCTAACAGAATTCAAGTGCTTAAGTCGTGGTTTTTTAGGGCACTATATGGTAGGCCAGCCTGGTTGGTATCCTACATTCATCATTAGCTAGTGTGCCATTTGGACAAATTACTGGGCTTTGAAATATCTCACTTACAAATGAGAAGTTAATTATATACAAATCACAGTATTCATTTTAAAGCCGAGTTCAACAATGCCTTAAAAGTACCTACCATATAATAGTTGTTCAATAAAAGCTGCATAATATTATTGCTGCTATTTTTATATATACTTGATGGAAATAGTAAGCTGGTTTGGAGTAGCAGAGGAGGAAGGACAGGTAACATGTAATACGGAATAACCACTTGTCCAGGAAGCCATGTCATTTCATTTATATCCTATTATTATTTATTTAGCATGAGTTTCTGTATTTACCACAACCCTATGAAGCAGATACAATTACTCTAGAAATGATAATATTAGTTTTTAAAAGCCCAGAACGATTGATCATCTCACTAAAAACTACAAAAACAGCTATTAATTACTTTGCCCATCGATCCGCGGGTGACTTGACTGCAGGGTCTATAGTCTTGATAGAAAGCCAATAAATCTATGTCAATATCAATAAAGTTAGAAACTGGAAGATGACCTCTGGGTAACTTACTGAGAACCCTCATGAATCTCCTTAAAACGTGTTCTGGGCAGCATTTGAGGCGTGTTTTTTGGTTTTTTAGTTTTGGTTTGGTTTGGTTTTGGTTTTGGTTTCGAGACAGGGTTTCTCTATGTAGCCTCAGCTGTCCTGGACTCGCTTTATAGACCAGGCTGGCCTCAAACTCACAGTACTCCGCCTGGCTCTGCCCCCCCCCCCCCCCCCCCCAGTGCTGGGATTAAAGGTGTGCGCCACCACGAGGCGTTCTTAAAAACCCTGAGGAGCGAAGCACCCATCTCAGAGGCAGGCATAGAGCCAGTGGATCCCGGACTTACGTGTCTCTGAGTTTCAAAACTCATTCTCGTCCTAAATGCGAAGAATCCACCAGCCGTAGATCTGCCTGTGCAGCCTGCATGCGTTGGTCGTGCGTCCGTCGTGCGTGCGCGTCCCTCGTGTGTCCGTCGTGCGTGCGCGTACGTGCATGCATCGTGCGTGCACGTGTACCTGAGCATGTGCCTGCCTGCGCCTAAGGGCATTAAGGTGCTTGTAAGACAACACCAGGTTGTTTTTATTCCTTTGACTCCTGGAAGCTGGCGATGGAAGACAGGTCTGCCCTCTGCTGGAGAGAATACTTCTTTCCGTTTCAATTTAGTCATCCTCTCTTTTGAGATCTATTTTACCCAACCAGAGAGGAAAAGGGTCTTGCATTACCTGGGTCAAACCGCGTCCTCTCCCAGTTTAGCAAGGGCCATATGACAGTTTGAGTGTGAAATATCTCCCATGAGCTCTTGTGTTTGAATACCCTACCTCCATCCCAAGCTGGTGGTGGCGGTGTTTTGTTTTGTTTTGTTTTGGTAGGAGCAGAGGATGAGTCATGAAGTTGAAGAGCTGAAGCCCCACTTCCTGTCCCGTACTTGGTTCCTGGTTTGCTAAAACGTAAAGAAACAGCCTCGGTGCCATGGCCACAGCCGCGAGAGGTTACATGTTCCCTCAAACCATGGGTCAAGCTGGGCGGTGGTGGCGCACGCTTTTAATCCCAACACTCAAGAGGCAGAGGCAGGCAGATCTCTGTGAGCTCGAGGCCACCCTGGTCTACATAGTGAGTCCAGGACCTCAGAACTGACCTCAGGATGTGCAAATATAAATCCTCTGTGCGGACTATGCTCTCTGCAGTCAATTCTAGGACCAGAGCCAGAAGGTGAGGAGGCTTGTTCCATGTTTCCATGGCTCTCCGATTAACATATCTATTCCTTCTGGAGGCTCCACACAGTTGCGTTGGAATAATACCCCTAGGTTTGAGGTCAACACCATCTTACCCCATATGTCTCCCAAGCTTAAGAATACAGCTTTTTCCTCTAACTATAATTTCACTCTCTCCCCTTCCTGTTTCCCTCAAGTTGTCTACATCGGTTGAGCTGAAAATTATGTCCTTGCTAATTATATGATTTCTGAAATATCAGAAGTGTATTTAAAGTATCGTTTAAAAAACAATTATAATGAGAGAAAAATGTCTACAACCAGAGTGTAGCCAAAAACCACTGTATGTGTGTCATAAAACAAAAGCCACGATGATTATACTGGCCATTTAGTTAACCCATACTATATATTATCTACACTAAGGAAGACATTTTAATTTTTAAACTTAACGGTAATACGTGTTCATGTTCTTGCTTGTGTGCACACATGACACGGCGTGTGTGCGGATGTCAGAGGACACTTTATAGGATTCAATGCTCTTTCCACCTTGTGGGTCCCAGGGATCAATCCCAAGTGGCCAGGCTTGGCTGCGAGCTCCTCAGCCGACTAAACCATCTCACCAACTCATGCAGAAAAAGCTTTTAAACAACACTAGTGACCTCTGTGCACGAGAAGAAAGAGGTTCAGAGTGGTAACAGAAAGAAACAACTGTGGCCACAGGCACTGGTTCTTAATTTCCCTCACGTGCATGTTCCAATCTCCTGGTGGCATTTTAAAACACCAGCTGGGGAGCTGGAGAGATGGCTCAGAGGTTAAGGGCACCATCTGCTTTTCCTAGAGGTTGTGAGTAATCCCCAGCCACCGCATGGTGGCTCATAGCCATCTACAATGAGATCTGATGCTCTCTTCTGGTGGGAAGGTGTACATGCAAGCAGAGTGCTGTATACAAAATAAATAAATTTTTTAAAAAACACCATCTGAAGGGGCTGGGATGAAAGCTCAGCAGCTAAGAGCACCAGCTGATCCTATAGGGGCCAGAGTTTGATCCCCAGGGGCCACACAGTGACTCAAACTTTTTGGAATGTCAGTCTGGGATCTGATGCCCTCTTCTGGCCTCCACAGGTACTGCACCCACATGGTACACAGACTGCATTCAGGCCAAATACTTATATACACCAAATATAAAACAAATATACTTTTATTTTATTTTTGTGGTTTTTATTATTATTATTTAATTAATTTATTCAGATCACAACTCAATTGTTAACCCATCACTTGTATCCTCCCGTTTCTCTCTCCCTCCCTCCCGCTTTCACCCTATTCCCCTCCCCTAGGTCTAAGACCAAAGGGGACCTCCTCTCCCAGTATATGGTCTTAGGTTATCAAGTCTCATCTTGGCAGCCTGCTTATTCTTTCTTTGAGTACCATCAGGCCAAATATAATTTTAAATCAAAGTAAAGGACCATCTGGAACAGGCTTCTCCCAGTGAGACAGACGCACCTTGCCTAAGCTTCTTGGTGGCTCCAACATCCAGCCTATTTTGAAACCAGGCTCTGAAGGCAGCAGAGCTTCAGGACTTTAGACAGCTACACACCACCTGGGCAGAAGCTTTCTGAAAGATGACAAAGAGATTGTGTCAATGATGACTTTTCACTAACAGACAGATGGAAGGAAATGGAAAGGTTAGGAGCGCAAACCATGTGGAGGAGATTAAATCCTTTTTTTAAAATGGTGCCTCAAGCCCAAATGAGGTTTAGAATCCATGCAGAAAATGTTGAGAAGCAAAAAATGTTTGTCATGTAACAGGGATTACGTGTTGTTCTTGTTGTTGTTGTTTTAACACAGGCATGCTCTGTGAGAATGGAACTGCTGCAATTTCATACACACAAGAAAATCAGGAAAGGTACAACCTCCCCTGGTCTAGGTTTTCCTTTTCGTGTTTCATAGAAATACTCTGTATGGGGCATAATAGCACTTCCCTTTTTCTTGTTTTCTTTTTAATGCATTAATTTATTATCCACTTTACATCCCAATCGTAGCCCCGCCCCTTCTCTCCTCCGAGTCCCACTCTCCCTCCCTCTTCCCCTATCCTCCCTCCCCCACTCCTGAGAAAAGGGGAGCCCCTCTGCCAACCCAGCCCAGCTCATCAAGTTACACCAGAACTGAGTGCATCCTCTTCTCCTGTGGCCTGGCGAGGCAGTCCTGCCAGGGGGATATAACCAACAGAGCCCATGTCAGAGACAACATCTGCTCCCCTCACTGTAGGACTCACATGAAGCCTGAGCTACCCATCGGCTACATCCCTGTAGGGGTCCTAGCTACAGCCCATGCATGGTCTGTGCTGGTGCTTCAGTCTCCACAAGCTCCTCTGGGCCCTAGTTCATTGGCTCTTATGGTCTTCTTGTGGCCTCCAGGTGTTTTCTACCCTTCCTCTATTACATTTCCCTTTTTATTCTGACATAAAAATAATCAAGAACATAACAAATGGGACAGTTGGGGGACAACAACACAAAATGTCTATGTTGAACAATTTTTGTCTTTTTTTTTTTTTTTTTTAACAACTTGCAGCAAGATGGAATCAACAAACCTACTTTAAAAAGACAAGGAACTTTCTGGCTCACATCCAAATTGAGTTCAGGATGAATTCTCCCACCATAATGTGCTATGATTTATGAGGCAGTTGAGGAGACCCGCACTACTACCCACACCCGTGTTCATACTTCCCACGCCATATTAGATGGTTCCCATCTGCTGACATGATCAGAATCACTCAGACAGTGCAGACAAGTGTCACATTAAGTCCTGATGGGCGGGGCTATCACATGGCATCCAGAACATTCCCCTGCCATCCTCATCACAACACAAGCAAATCATTCCTTGGAAAACCAAACAAAGCAGTTCGCATCCATCAGGCACCTCAGTGTCTCCTGTCACACGGGATGTTTTGGCTCATTTGTCATTGAAAACACCTCTCATTAAGAACAGAGTCTAAGTGTAAAGGCTGAAAGCCAAGAAGCTCATCTCATCCCATCAATCACGGGAACACACAACATGGCTGTGTTGTCTAGCTTGTTTATAACTGATTAGTTACTGAAAATCAAAAACAGGAGACAGGGAGCTGGGGGTGTGGCTCAGTATCTAACGTGCTTGTTATGCATCCTTGGGGACCTAGGCTCAAATCACCAGCATCCACATAAAAGCCAGGCACAACAGAGTATTCCATAATCCCAACAGTGGGGAGACGAAGACAGGCGCATCCCAGTCAGGCCCAGCTGAATCAGTGACCTCCAAGTTCAGTGAGAGACCTTGTCTCAAAAAAAAAAAGACTGCAAGAGAGGGGAAACTCAACATTGATCTCTGGCATGCACACTTGAGGAAGTGCAAGACGCATATGCCTACACCCCTACAGACATACAAACCAACCAGAAAAGGGGGAAGAAATTGTTTTAATCGTAATTATGTAAACTATATGAAGTATGACTTCTCAAAGTGCAGCACCTCTCTCGAGTTCATCTCATAGGTGATCTCTGTGCCCTCTAATGACTTCTGTTAGAGTTCAGATGCCAAAATCAGAGCCATTCCGTTTGCTCTGTGCCACTGTGTTTTTTTTGAACATCCAAGCAGCCTTGGGTAATACTCTTTCCAAAGAGAATCATGAGCACAAAACCGGGTCTATTATGGTTCTAACAAAGGCATACTGTCACAAATATTGACATTCGCCAACAACTGCACATCTGTGCCAGCTACAAACACACAACTAAATTCTAGAGGAATATTTATGAGATGTCTCCCTTGAGAAAAGAAATGACAGACTCTAACAATGTCTGTGATTACTTTATAAACTCTTCTTTGGGAAAAATACATGTTCATTTCTGGCTTTGTGGGGCTCCTGGCTGTGTCTTACAGCAGGTCCCAGAGCTCATCGCTGCACCCTGACCCTCTCTGGATGTGAAACAGGCAAAAACATCAAGGCTTGTGACTCCTGAGGGTGGTTTTGCTGCCCTGGGTAAAGGCCTTCATCCCGGGTCCTGCCTTTTTGCATTGCAGACCAACGTGCCCATGAATTAGCAACTGGAAGAAGATTGCTATAAATATTGCTTTCCAAGTCATGTATTTATGAGCTTGATAAAGTTCCATGGCAAGCAAAGAACTCTGAATGGGACCAGCTCACAGCTCATCACACATTCTGTGTTCTCTATAGACCCTATATGTGCTCACATACAGAATTCTATATGTGCTCATATACAGAATTCTATGTGTGCTTATATACAGAATTTTATGTGTGCTTATACACAGAATCCTGTGTGTGCTCATATGCAGAGTTCTATATGTGCTCATATACAGAATTCT
>OU015751.1:12166944-12185849 GCA_907169655.1 Acomys percivali
GTGCTCATATACAGAATTCTATATGTGCTCATATACAGAATTCTATGTGTGCTTATACACAGAATTCTATGAGTGCTTACTTGGGGTGGGCTAGATACACATCAGCTAAAAACTCCAGGCATTTACACTGGAAAAAAAACTGGCTGATTTAGATGGATACTTTGGAATTGATAGGTAGCAGGCTGGAAGACTTTTTTCAGTAGAAAAAATCTACCTTTTATGGTTTTTTTATTAAAGTGAAATTCACAAAACACAAATTCATCATTTTAAAGTGAATAATATAATGCCATTTTTTAGGCATTTTAAAGCTGGTACCAACTAACACACAGTACTAAACGTGAAAGCTATAATCAATCAAAGTGCTTCAGTGCTTTATTTTTATATTACATTTATACACGATGAAAGGCTCAACTTAAATTTCCCCCACAACACTGACTAATTTGGGGTATGATTGCCTCAAGCTGGGTGGTCAGTCACCATATGCCTCTCATCTATTCTTATGGACGTCCTAGAGATCAGTGTGACCTTCATGAAGAGGAGGCTCTGTCTTGCCAGGGACCTAATGGTATCAGCACTCCCAGAAATACAGTGTGCTTCTGACACTGACAGAGTGAATCACATCCCACCCAGGAAGAATGACATTGGAACCCTGACTCTCCCTTACTAAGTACTAAGGCTAGGTCATCATGGCAAGTTTGTAAAACACCCTACAGGTGCTTTAGGGACCTCCACATCCCCTAATCATGCCCTTCCCTCTGCTGGGCCATCCCTCAATATCCAGTGAACATCACACCCCCAAATATTGCAGCTTTCCCTTCCAGATGATACAAGACCCTAAACTTCTGTCAGCACCTCTCGGCCCAGAGCTTCACACCCAGTGCTTTGTTGATTGCTTCTGGGAGTCTAATAAGCAACACAGTACAATATTGCTAACTGCTGAAGGTGACACCCACACTACTGTGACACTTTAGCCTTGGGGATGCAAAGAGGAACCTGTAACAAGACATAAATATCTTACTCCTCTAAACAGAATCATACAATTGGGGTGCTGTAGCCCTGTAACCATGGCTATGGGGTGCTGTGCTGTCCAGTTAAAGCTGAGCAAGATAGAGGCAGAAAGACAGAGATAGGCCGGGCGGTGGTGGCGCACGCCTTTAATCCCAGCACTCGGGAGGCGGAGGCAGGCGGATCGCTGTGAGTTCGAGGTCAGCCTGGTCTACAAAGGGAGTCCAGGACAGCCAAGGCTACACAGAGAGACCCTGTCTCAAAAAACCAAAAAAAAAAAAAAAAAAAAAAGACAGAGATAGATAGACAGATGACAGATAGATAGATAGATAGATAGATAGATAGATAGATAGATAGATAGATAGATATTAGAGAGATGATAGATATTAGATAGAGATGATGATAGATAGATAGATATTAGATAGAGATTATAATAGAAAGAGATGATAGATAGATAGATGTATGTGCATGTGGAGGGCAGAGGTTCATGCTAAGTGTCTTCCTTAATTGTTTTCTTTTATAATTTAATTTATGTTACTGTGATGAGAAAGGAAGAAGAAAGGAAGAAGAAAGAAAGAAAGAAAGAAAGAAGAAAGCTCTGACCAAAAGAAACTTAGGGGATGGAGGTCTTTTTTTTTTTTTTTTTTTTTTTTTTTTTTTTTTTTTTTTTTTTTTTTGGTCTTCTTTAAAGTTTATTCAACACAACACATTCTCCAACTTTACTGTGGTGGCTGACCACGTCCACGCCCGAAGCCGCCTCTAAACTGGAATTCCGTCGCTGAGCCGGCCCCAGCCTCGGCTTTCTTGTCAGCACCAGAAGGCACGGCGCTCCTTCTGCAGATGTCTCTGTCTGCCTCCCCTCGTGTGAATCTTGCAGGCCGCTCACCCTCTGGACCTTTGGGCCGAGGCCTGCCAGTCTCGGGACGGCTGCGTCGCAGGGTGGCGGGCACAATCTCAGGAGGCAGGTGGAGGTAATCTCGGAGATACTGGATGCCCTCGTTGGTGAGGTACCAATAGAAATGTCTCCAGGCAAACTGCTCCTTCACGTAGCCTCGAGATTTGAGAGACTGCATGGCCTTCATCACGTGAAGGTTGGGCACATTCTTGTTGGCCAGCTCGGGGTGTTTGGGCATATGGACATCTTTCTTGGCAACCATCACTCCTTCCTTAAAGAGGAGTTCGTAGATGGCAATCCAGTTCTTCTTGGGCATCAACATCGCGGCGGCTTGGGGATGGAGGTCTTATCTGGGTTACACTTCCAAGACCCAATGCATCCCTGAGGGAAGTCAGAGCAGGCACTCAGGCAGAAGTCTGGAGCAGAAGGAATGATGCTGGCTGGGTAGCTCCTAGCTCCTGATCAGCCAGCTTTCTTATGCGCCCAGGACCGCCTGCCTAGGGATTGTGCCGCCCACAGTGGGCTGGGACCTCCTCAATCAAAACCACTCCCTACAGGAATCCCAATAAAGCAACCTGATAAAGGCAAATAATCCACTGAGACTCTATTCAGGTGGTTCTCACAGTGACAACTTGCGTTATTTCTGACTAGGGCATTCTTTACCTTCTGTTTTAAGACAGGGTCTCTCACTCCTTCTAAAGTTCACTAATTGGGTTAGGCTGTCCAGCCATTGAGCTCCAGGGATCTGCCTGACTCTGCCTCCCCAGCACTTCTGCTACACCAAAGCTCTGAGTCCACATTTAATCTGTCTCTAACTCCTCACCACTGATGAGCTGGAAGGCCAGGGTCCGGTGACTCTGCTCCATTTCCGAAATGAGTTGGAAAGCTATTCAGAATCATTCCCAGCCAAGCTATCAATAACGCGAAAACATGCTCCCTGGGGATTGAGGATAGGTGACTGCTTCGGTGTGAACATCCTGTGTGGGGACTGTCTCTAATTAAAAGAGCCGTCCTCCCTATCAAGCGGTGGCTGCAAACTTGCTCAGCAAATCTTAACAAGGGCACGCCTGCCACCTAGTGTCCAAAGCTTGAATGACACTCTCTGGCATTCAGAGAGGACCTTTCCAGTTTTCCCACAGTTGAAGACCATGCAGGATATGGGGATAATGAGGAAAGATGTTTCTGTTTTAAAATCTATACATATGCAAAAAGTCGCACCATTACTTAGACACTCATTATAAGAACTTAGTCACTTATTGGAGATTGTGAAAAATTAAGCTGGCCAGGCATGGTGGTACACAACCATGGTCCCCAAACTGAGGAAGTTGAAGGGGGTCCTAAGCTTGAGGACAATCTAAGACAGGTAGCAAGACTCTGTCTTAAATAAGACAAAAGCATCAAAAATGAACTCACTATTCTATCACCCCCCCCCCCCCCCAACCTGGCTCTCATTCTCACTACACTGACTCCACGAAATTGGCAGCCAAAAACTACACAGTCACAGTCAAGGGGCTTGTTTTTGGCCAACATATGGAGTTCACATTCACAAATATAATTAACATCAGAATGCCCTCTGTCTGTAAAATAGCTTGTCCTATATGGTGTCTGTGGCCTAAGCTGCTTCATCAACCGGTGATGAGGATCGTGGTGATGATGATGATGATGATGATGATGATGATGATGATGATGATGATGAAGGCGTTTAATCTCTCAAGTAGGTTTCCTCAGATAGAAAGTGGCCTGAATGCATCACAAGGCGCTGTTGAAGAATACCTGTCACTCACAAGGTAAAAGGCCTGTAGGAGCCAAAATGCATCCTGAGGGCAGACTATATACCATCACTCCTGTACTGGGGCAGGGTCACCAGGAGATGGGTATAGAGAGAGGATCCTGCACCTTCCTCCTCACTCTGCCCAACTGTCTCGGGCTCCAAGGTGAGCCACACAATAGCTATGGACTACAGGGCTAAGCTAACAGTCAGTGGGGTTTTATCCAGCCACCGCTGTGATGGACTCTGAACCTGACCCTTCCTCTAGGCACTGTACTTGGCCACAGAGGGAACTCACAGGCACTGGCTAAGCACTCACTACTTACCATAATCAGAGCCTCACCCACAAGGGCTCCATTTTGACTACCGCCGCAGCAGCTCACTCACTGATCTAGCTCAAATATCTCACAACTCTGCTGTGGACACAGTTACAGGCAGGGACGGCAGGCTTCAAGCTAAACCTGAGTGTGTTCTAGGTGAGCTCTGGGGAATGGCTTGATGTCTTAGAAATTTAGTTCCTCATCTTCAAGAATGGTAAATAATGGTGGTGGTGGTGATGATGATGATGATGGTGGTGATGATGATGATGGTGGTGGTGATGATGATGATGATGGTGGTGATGATAATGATGATGGTGGTGGTGGTGATGATGATGATGATGGTGGTAATGATGATGGTGGTGGTGGTGGTGATGATGATGGTGGTGGTGATGATGATGATGGTGGTGATGATGATGATGGCGGTGGTGGTGGTAGTGGTGGTGACAATGACAAGGATGACATTTAAGATAACTTGTGAATCAAATCCGCTCTCCTATCTCACAGCCTATACTACCAAACTTAGGTGGGTTAGCCTAGAGGTCTACCAGGTATCTCAAGGACCCCAATATTCTGGTTGCCCCTGGGACCATAAGCTTCATTGCCTATACACAGTATAGAAAGTAAAAGTTTTGAGGAATCCAGATCACCATATTTTAAACAATAGATGCATTTGTGTTCAGACAGCTCAATAAAAATATGTTCATGATACGAGAGCATGTGAACAAGAACTCTACAGAGATTCTATCGTCCCACAGCAGGATTTCAGCTGTGGCCTCTCTGCCTGCATGCTTCAGTCAGTGAGAGTCCAGTCTACCGTTGACACCCCCACATTCCTATGTCATCATAACAAGCTCTCTTCTGTGTGTGTACCCCACGCACACACCATGGAGGGGGACAAAGTACATTAAAGCCTTCCTCCATCTCAGCTAATCTCACAAACTCAACCCCTTCTGATTCTTGCTTTCACCTGTCTTTCTTGCTGATAAGTCATCTGCTTACATACTAGACCATACCTTAGTCTGGGGGGCAGAGAGACGGCTCAGTGGAGAGGGGTGCTTGCCACCAAGCCTGATACCCTAATTATCAACAGGATGTAGTGGAAGGAGAGAACCAAGTTCCCCAAGTTGTCCTCTGACCTTCACAGGCATGCTATCTCACACACACACACACACACACACACACACACACACACACACACACACACACACACCCCTTTATTTTTAGTTCCCTGACTTACAACTCTCCTCTCTTTAACTTATTGGAGTATTGACCATAAATTGGTGTCACCCTCCCAGATTATGCAAATGGTCTCCACAGTTTTCTAGCTTCAGTCCTACCTCCTTTAGGGGAACTTCATTAGGTCACCTCGGAGTGGAGACTCTGACCACAGGACTCCTCCAGCCTGGAGAGATGCTCAGCTTCACTTGTATGTTCACACATGGTGTGTGCAAATGTATGTTCCTATTGCGTTGGCGCTGCTTTGGGACACAACTTTCGTTTTCAACTCAATACTAAGACATGGTCATTGGGAACATAGGCTGTGCTGACCTAACACACCCCACGTGTTACACCCCTTTAAACATCCAACACAGCCCCGACTCCATGTTGTTCTTAAAGCTGTTGTCTGAGCATGCTTGTACACAAAACTAAAGGAAAGAAACACTGTTCCAGGGAATTTTCCAAGTCAAGCACTCTAGATGTTTTTGTTTGGAGTATCTGAGTTATAAAATCCACCCCAGAAGGTAAATGTTCCTTTCTCCTTTTGACTATGGGAAATTACCATAGTAACTACCAAAGGTCAAGTTCAGATGAGAGCGTGCAGTGTTTGGGAGCCTTGTCCTTGTCCTTGTTCTCATATAATATTCCCTGTCACTGACTTCCACAGCAACATGAGCACATCAGTGATGAGCAAGGATCCTCCAGAAGGAAACCTCAGAAAACGCCATCTTACAGCGACCACTTCCCCTTTGGCCACCAAACTGCCACTTAACACTCACTGTGGTCTGAGCTCATCTTACAAGCTAAAGGCAAACTTGCTGTGGTAGAGCAATTTGACTGAAGGTGTGAACACTATGCCTGCATTTTTAAGAGTATGGTAGTATGAAGAACTCTAGCTTCTGAAAATTAGCTTTTAGAATTGGCAGAACAGAGAAAAATCTAGAGATCTTGGGACGAGCTAAGAAATTGACATGGAGAGTGAGCAAGCCATGCACGGAATACAGATCGTGTGATCTGACAAAGGGACCCCATTTGGGTGATGCACCAACAGCCCAGCAATCAGATTTAAACTAGAATGCTCAGCTCCACACTCTAGGCTCTGGCTTCATCGCAGCATGCTCAGTTACCCTAAGAGTGTGATGTCATAGCTCTTCCTTGAGAATGAGAATAGCCTCTTCCTAATAGGAACAAACAAAAGTCAATGGGACTCCATTTAAACCTAAGGCAGAAAGCTAACTGCACTCTTATAAACATCTCTGGCTTGCTAGTATTTGTTATAGCAGCAAACATGGAATAGAAGATTTTGAGATTCATTCCTCTTGGCATAGACGGAGATGGTGGGGTGATTGGCTAACACGTAGCAACCTGGCTACAGTCCCCAGCACTTCGACTACAAACACCAGAAGTTTAAAAAATTAATTTCCATCAGGATCCTTATCAGCTTACACACAAGTTCTTCTAGAACTCTTAATTCAGACCATTTAGCCTTAAACCGAAACACAAGTAAAAAGGTTTCTACTCTATTTACCCTTAATTAGAAAGTAACAGACAACACAGCCCCAAATTGAAAGAAGCTGGAGCCTAGAATCAGGCAAGACCCTTATAAAACATGATGTGTACAGACACCTTCCAACAATGCTCTCTTGTGGCATCAGTGTTTTAAATTGGAAGGTGCTCAGAGAACTAGAGAAAAGTCTCCTCTGAGGTATCTTCCCTTGATGGAGTCAGTGGTTAGAGTGCTGAGCCTCCTCACAACACACACACACACACACACACACACACACACACACACACACTGTAGCTCAGTGGAGGCATGGCCTTCTCACATACAAGAGACCTTAGGTTCAATCCCCAGCACCACAAAAGAAAACAGCAAGAGAGGGCTCTATGTATGTAGTGTGTGTGTGTGTGTGTGTGTGTGTGTGTGTGTGTGTATGTGTGTGTGTGTGTGTGTGTACAGATGTCAGAGGACAACCTGTAGGAGTCATTTCGTTCCCTCCACCATCTCGCTTTAAGGGACTGAACTCAGGTCATCAGCCTTGGAGCCATCTCTCCAGCCTTCCTGTTCATTTTGAGATAGAACTTTAATTTCTCATTAAGCTTCTCATGCTGAACTTGAATTTATCTATAATATAACCCTGATGGGGCTTGAATTTAGCATCCTCTTGCCTCACCCTCCAGCTGGATTACTAGCCGGCCACCAGAGGTATATAACCAGCACTTTTGAAGGCCACAAGCATTGGCTGGGTCACAGTGCATGCTAATTTTGCTGAGTGTCTTTTAAGTTATTATGGTACAAAAGAGAAGCCGCTTTTCCAAAATAGATTGCCACTTTTTCAAAATGCTCCGATTTCCAACTCCCAGCCTGTGTTCCGTATGCAAACTCCATTTCACTACAGGTAGAAATAGACAGGTAATTTTTATGTCATTTACAGAAAACTGCTCCAGATCTTTCCAGTTTAAAGGCACAGGTTCCCTTTTTCACCAGTCTGTGTTATTCGATGGGTCTTTCTCTTTGTGAAATGGCATCCAATCACATGCCCAAGTGCTGCCTACTATTTTACACGGCAGTTGGAAGGAGGCTCTTTAAAGAGATCCTGACCACCACAGGAACACAAGGCCCAAACAAGCATGATTTCCTGCCATTTTCTCTCTCATTAAGTTGTCCAGGGCAATAATTTTTATGAAAGTCAAGTGAGCTTTAACTGTGGGTCTGATGCTACCATCCTATCCACACTGCAAGACTAGACCTCCAACCTTCATCCCGGTCTCTCCTGGGACCAACTTAAGCAGTGGCTCGTGGACTGCACGCGGCACCAGGCACTCACAACCAATACAACACATTACCGAAAAGAGCCAATACCTGTCATAGGAAGCCTTGGATTTGAACGCCAGACCTTACAGGCTCCTGAAAACACAACTGGGAAACACCGATTTCCTTAATTATGAAATAAAATGAAAAGCCCTTGCTTACCGAAACAGCCCTTCCCTGTCCAAGGTCTAAGGAAAAGAAAAGACACGTGACCCTTATGTAACCAGGCTTGGTTCCCAGAGAGGAGTTTTTTTTGTTTGGTTGGTTTTTTTTGTTTGTTTGTTTGTTTGTTTTTGGTTTTTCGAGACAGGGTTTCTCTGTGTAGCCTTGACTGTCCTGGACTCACTTTGTAGACCAGGCTGGCCTCGAACTCACAGCGATCCACCTGCCTCTGCCTCCCGAGTGCTGGGATTAAAGATGTACGCCACCACGCCCGGCTTAAGAGTAGTATTTAAATGTGTGTTTTGAAGTTCTTGAGCTGGGGCTGAGGATGTGGATCGGCTGGTAGAGTGCTTAGCTAACACACATGAAGGCCCCATTCCATCCCCAGCACTGCATAAACCAGGTGAGATATATATATATATATATATAGATATATATAGATATATCTATATATATATATATAGATATGGATATAACCGCAGCATTTGGGAAGTGGAGACAGGAGGATAAGAATCTCAAAACTACTTTTAGCTATATAGGAAGTTGAAGGCCAGCCTGAGCTATATGAAACTGCTTTCCAAATTGGCAGGGGTGGGGGGGTGGCTTCAGCCTAAATCTTGGCACTTTTATGAAAATCTTCAGAGACTATTAGAGGTGTAACCATGAGAGGGGAAAAAAGATAACAAACCAACTATTAGACCAAGATTTGCCTCGGGAGCTGAAAGACAGAACTGACAGCCTCCCGAGATGTAAATTCTCCCCCACTTCTTCACTCTCTTCACTGTACCGACCCAACCACCTATAATCTGCATGTTTGATCTGTTTTTTTTTTTCTTGTCAAAGATTTTTTTTTTTTAAGTTATAAAGACAACCAATGAATTAGTACACACAGGAGAGCAACCCTTTAAAAAAAAAAAAAAAGAAGTATAAATCCTTTCTAGGGTTGTTTTGCAAGAATACTCATATGTGAAACAAACGCAAGGCTGGGTACATCTCAGTGGTAGAGTGCTTGCCTAGTATGCTGAGCCCTGGGACCAATCCCTAATGCCACCTAAACCCTGCATGCACACACCTGCAGTCTGGGCCCGAAGACTGGATTTTGAAGGCATCTTGTCTACATAGTGAGTTTGAGATTATCTTGGGATGCATGACACCTTAACTCAAAAGAGAAATAATGGGGTTGGAGAGATGGCCCGGCAGTTAAGAGCTGCTCTTCCAGGGGACCCAGGTTTGATTCCCAGCACCCACACACCAGCTCACAACATCTGTATCTCCAGTCTCAGGAATCCAACATCCTCTTCTGGCCTCCTCGGGCACTGCTTGTGTGTGGTACACAGACATACAAGCAGGCAAAACACCCATCTTGATAAAATTAGGTCACCAAGATTTGATCCTGTCATTTTGTTGTTGTTGTTGTTCGCCTTCTGTCAGATGCATTGATATTCACACACACACCCCACCTGGGGTAATGATATTCTTAAGTGATCTGGCAAGTGACATCTCAAGCAAGATGCGATTTAATCATAGAGTTGGAAAACATTCAACTTCACATGAGAGGGAGGGAAAAAGAATACATTGGCTGGCAAAGAAAATGTATTTCCGCCTACAAAAATATTGATTTGCCCACACAAAAGGAAGACGCCGGTTTACTGTGCCAGCAGCAATGTCTCATTCAGGTCATTCTGCTGTTTTGCGCTGTGATTTCCAGTGTTTAAGTGTTAACTTCTTCCATCAAGTTGCAAATGTATCCTTCTTGTATGCCAAAAATCACACTCCTCTGCATGCCAGTTCTCCGCTTTAACATGAGCAATTTATTGCTGGGCACCTTTTTAAGACAGCAGGGAACCCTTAATCCAAAATGGGCTGGAATCCCCAGGGAACAAACATACAGGTAGAGGGAGGGAACGGAACGCTAGCTAACTTGCTATTTTCTTACGAAGTTGTTGAGGAAGCAACTGTGGTGGTTTAAATGAAGATGTTCCTCCCCAGCCCTGGAGGCTCAGGCATTTGAACGCTTGGTCTCCAGTTGTTAGTGCTGTCTAGGGAGCTTTATGAAGGGCACCCTTGCTCATGGAAGTACCATGGTAGGGGACAGGCTTTGAGGGTTTAAAACTCAGTTCTACTTCCAGTTTGACTTTCTCTGCTTCATGCTTGCAGTTGAGAACACAGCTTCAGCTCCCTTCCCTGGACACCATGCATGTCTGCTGCCTGGCCTCCTGCCACAATGGACTCTGCAGCCGTAAGCCAAATAAACTCTCCGTTGGGTAAGACCAACTGCCTTGGCCATGGCATTTCATCACAGCAACAGAACAGTAACCAAGATGGACAAACGCTGCCAAGACACTTGAACTTTTCCTTATATTCTGCTCCCAAGAGGGAAAGCCAGAAGTTGACCAATAGACAGAAAAGGCATGGCTCACCTCGAAGCTCTGTGCATATCTGGTATGGAAAGGAAATGAGTGGGTGAGTGAAATTCTCATTCCTTCACCCCAGGAAAGGCAACCATGGCTTAGGTATCAATGTCACACAGAAAGAATCCTTGGGAGGAAGTAATCCAATCCCTGCATCCATCCCAAGAAGTCTCCCATTTCATGGCTGAGATAGCATCATAGCATAGCATGCTTACTATAACCATGGACAAGGAAGCCTTGTGTATTGGTTGTCAATCAAGTAAGCCCCAAATTCCATTGTTCAGCTCCATTCAACTCAGGTTCTGCATTAACTGGGCCAATTTCTCCATACGTTCCTCTTTTGCAATGAGTATGACATCCCAGACGGAAGGGGCTCTCTTACTATTTCCTGTGACTATGTGTTCAGTCATGGATGTGAGGACATCTGGTGATTGGCCCCAGCTGTGGTGTGTACTCAGAAGGTCCCGCCCTCACCCTGGAAGCCCTGGCCTTGTCTAGCATAGTCATCACCTGGCCATAACCTTCTAAACACAGATGCCGGCCACAGCACACAGCTAGCTAGTCCTAAACAGCTGCTTGCCCAGAAACTGCACTGAGCCATGCAAACCAGCCAAAATCTCTGCCACTCACTACCAACCACACCTTCTCGCAAAACAGCTGACCCCAGCTACCTCCCATCTATCCTGACAAACTTTTCCTCAGCTCCATTTCATCTGTGAAGTTTGTTTATAAAGTTACTCTTGGATGGTAGCTTCACGACTTTTATGTCAGACATTCTTTGACCAAACTATTCCTTAGTTTCCTTTTTTTTTTTAATTGGACCCAAACATCAGAGATAAAGATACAGCCCAACCCAACCTAAGAAATATCTACAAGGACAAAGAGAAATAAAACGTTTCATTTTTTCAGAACATAGGGAACTGAACCAAGACTCCTGAGAAACATGGCCCCCTGTTTTCCTAACCCACAGGGATCCCACTGTGCTGAACAGAGTACACAAAGCTGAGTGCAATATAAGCCGTAAGCTGAGGACTTGTAAGAGAATTGACAATCTGTGGGCTGAATGAAATGATAGAAGGAAATATAAAGGAGAGAAAGATAAAGCATGGGCGTCTTAGTCAGGATCAGTATTGCTGGGATGGAACACCATGACCAAAAGCAAGTGGGGGAGGGAAGGGTTTACATAACTTACACTTGCACATCACAGTCTGTCAGTGAAGGAAGTCAGGACAGGAACTCAAGCAGGGCAAGAACCTGGTGGCAGGAGCTGACGCAGAGGCCATGGAGGGATGCTATTTACTGGCTTGCTCCTTCTAGCTTGCTTGCTCAGGCTACTTTCATCCAGAACCCAGGACGAATTCCTGTTCAGGGATGGCACCACCCACAATGGGCTAGGTCCTCTTCCATCAATCACTAATTAGGAAAAATGCCATAGAGGGTTGCTTACAGCTCAAACTTATGGAGGCATTTTCTCAGTTGAGGCTCCCTCCTCTCCAGAGACTCTATCTTGAGTCAAAAAAGTTGACCTAAAACTAGGTAATACAACCAGGCAGCTGGAGAAGTCAAGAGCATGACTCTAAATTCAGAATATATCTTTCTTTTTATGTATATTTTATTTATTATAATTTATTCACATTACATCCCTATTGTTAGCCCCTCCCTCTCATCTTCCCATTCCCACCCTCCCTCCCTCTTCTGCCCTATTCATCTCTCCTAGACCTCTGATAAGGGGCCCTCCTACCCCACTGTCTGGCCATAGCTTACTAGGTCTCATCAGGATAGCCTGCATCCCTTTCCTCTGTGTGCCTGCAAGGCCATCTTACCAAGGGGCAGTGACCAAATCGTGGCCACCAGAGTGCATGTCAGAGGTTCAGCAGCAGTGCCCCCACCACCACGTGGAGAAACCCAGTCCATGCGTTACATCTGAACAGAGGGTCTAGGTTCTCTGCATGCATTGTCCTTGGTTGGTGCATCAGTTTGTGCAGGCCCCCGGTGTCCAGACCCACAGGCCTTGATGGTCTCCCTGTGGAGCTCCTGCTCCCTCCCTGACCTTCCATTCCCCTCATTCTACCCTACAATTCACAGTACCTAGCCCAGAGTCCAGCTTTGACTCCCAGTATCTGTCCCAATCTCCTCCATCTGGATGGAGTCTCTCAGAGAAGATGTATTTTGGGCTAATATCCACTTTTAAGTGAGTATATACCATGTGTGTCTTTCTGTATCTGGGCTACCTCACTCAGGAAGATCATTTCTAGCTCCATCCATTTGCCTGCATATTTCAAGACTTCCTTGTTTTTAATAGATGAATAGTCAGAATATGTCTTTCATAGATGGTAGAACACTTGGCCTTGTTAGTACAAGAGGAATCAGGGTACACCCAAAGGCTGAGTTGAGCTGATTCCAGTCTCAAAGTAAGTGCACAGCTCAGAAGAGACTATCTGTGGGAGACCAGACTGCACAATCTGGTCCCTTTGCAGAGGCTGAGCTGCATGTTCCGTAAGTCAGGAGGAGGAGTTTTTGAAAGCGGTTAAGAATTACACTGGTCATGGCCGGGCATGGTGGTGCATGCCTTTAATCCCAGCACTTGGAAGGTGGATCGCTGTGAGTTCAAGGCCAGACTGGTCTACAAAGTGAGTCCAGGACAGCCAAGGCTACACAGAGAAACCCTGTCTCAAAAAACAAAAAACAAAACAAAACAAAACAAAACAAAAAAAGAATTACACTGGTCACAGCCAGGTGAGGTGGTGCATGCCTGTAAACCCAGCAGTTGGGGAGGCAGAGGCAGAGGCAGAGGCAAGTGGATCTCTGTGAGTTTGAGGTCTACAAAGTAAGTCCAGGACAGCCAAGGCTACACAGAGAAACCTTGTCTCGAAAAAAATAACAAACAAACAAAAACAACAACAACAAAAGAATAACACTGGTCTAGTAAGGTGGCAGTAGAGAACTGAAAATAAATCTAAACTGAAAATAAAACTTAACTCTAAGATCCACGGCCTCACTAGTACTTGGATATGTTTCTACTCCCAGGCATGAATTCCCTCCTTTTGAGTATGCCCAAGTCCAACTGGAAAGCTGTTAGTTACTGCCAACACATGAGTGCCACTATTGTACCTTTAGGTGGTCAGTGTTATGGTTCATAAGCATCACAGCTGCAGAGGACTATTAATTGCTTCCTTCCCTTGGCAGCTTGCATGGACTTTCTGGTACCATGAAGCCAGGCTTTAGAAAGGAGGCTTTCTGGTCAGATCCAGCTCAAATCTTCTAAGTCCTGTATCTGATTATGAGGCCTCATTAGCAATAGGGACTTACCTTTGGCTGCTGGGAGACAACCAAGAGCAACAGCAAATGCCTATGTTGTTTTGGCAGTCTCTCAGGCTCCCCTGGCCAACACCTGGAAAGGAGGTTCCTTATGCCTGGTCATTGGTTTTCATTAGATAGGCTACGGATCTTGAGGAATAGAAGTCTTCACCACGTGAGTTTTAAACAAGTATGATGCAAGACAAGCCAGAAGGAAAATGACGGGCTTGGCTTCATAATTCCAGAGCGCTGAGCACCTGTGATACAAGTTAGTTCTAATAGTCACACCGGCAATAGGGAACCAGTAGTCCAGGGGAACAGCACACAGCATCCAAAGTAAAACTGTAGCATCCAGATGCTTTCCGGCACATCACCTGAGCATCCCTAAGACAATGCTAAACAACGATCAAAGGGGGAGGCAGGCAGCCAGAGATGTCAAACCCATCACCAGCAGGGTTTTAGACACTCACTCACTCACCAGAGACATGCCTTGCAGAGTAATGATGATGTTGGAAAGTCATCGTTTCATACCATACCATACCATACCATACCATACCATACCATACCATACCATACCATACCATAGCGTTGCTATGGTAACTGGTAGTTTACATGACAGTGTGGAGAAGTTATTAAGCAACGTGATCCCTGAGCTGTTGTTAAAGAATCAGCATCAAAGCTATGGTGACAATGTGCCTACAAAGTCTACCCAGTGGGCTAAGACCCATCAGTAACGATCTTTTCCCAGCCCTCCTGAAAGAATTTACAAACCCTGACTGACTACAGTGTATGTTTGCACACTCTGTACACAGTCTCCAAGCTTCTCAGCAAATCCTTGGGTTTACAATAGACCCTATCTTAAACAGGGTGAAGGTGAGGACAGACACTGAGATTGTCCTCTGGCCTCCGCAAGCAAGCACCTGCACTCACACACACACATGAAGAAGAGTAAAAAAAAGGTAAGGACTTGGGAACCTGTCCCTTTAAAAGGCTGGAACGATGACATCATCACCAGTGCTCAGACCATGCTGGGCAGAACTCAGGTTCATGGTCACCAAGCTGAGGGTCTAGGAGATGCACACTATCTTAAAAAGAGCTTCAAAACTTCCTGATGGAAGAGGGCTTCCATACTACAGAAGAGACAGAGCACGTGACCAGTAGGTTCATGAAGGATTTACTGAATCGATATACCCCTTGAGCAATTCTCAGATTCTTTGGAGGACTCACTCAGGCCCTGTAAAATCCTCCAACAGATCATTGGAGGTAAGGAATTCTCTGCTGCTTAAGAGAATGGACCTGAGCTGGGTGCGGTGGCACACGCCTTTAATCCTAGCTCTCAGGAGGCAGAGGCAAGTGGATCTCTGTGAGTTCAAGGCCAGCCTGGTCTACAAAAGCATGTCCAGGACAGCCAGGACTGTGACACAGAGAAACCCTGTCTCAAAAAACCTAAAAATGAAAAACAAAACAAACAAACAAACAAAAAAGACTGGGCCTGAAAGTAGGTCAAAGGTAGATTTAGAAGGTTAAATCAAGGGGGAAAAAAGGATGATGCAAATCTTCCTTTATGAAATGCATGTTAACTATCTTTAGTCTATGTTTAATTACTTTGCAGGAAATTAGGGGTCCTTGTGGTAGGGTTAGGGTTCTTGTAAAAGACCAGAGAGTTTACTCCATAGAAACCTCCATAGTCCTGCACTGCCTCCATCATGGTAAGAACACAAGAAGAGGCCATTTGCAATCCAGGAAGTGAGTCCTCACTAGAACCTGATCATGCTAACACCCTCCATCTCACACCTGCAGGTTACTGTAACCTGAGAAAATACATATCGCTTGTTTCATCCACCTAGTCTATGATGGCTGATGATGCCATCCTTTGTCCTCATAGGAGTGCCCATGACCCCGTCCCTGTCCTCTAGGACCTTGCTGCTCAGTCATGAGTACTACTAGCTTCTGAGTGATTGAGTGCAAAGGAGAGTGAGACGCACCACTGAAAGATTGAAAGAATACATATAAACTTCCTTCCCCAAAACACATATATCGGTGCACACATGTACACACACACACATACATTTGTATATACAAGCATACTTGCACACATACACATGCATGCAAGGTGTGCATTTGAGAGCAATATGAATCACTGTCTCAGCTCCTTGCTCTCCTGTTTGTCGGACATTGGCTTGCTGACTATCCTCTCTCAACATCCTTCCACCTCCTTCTCTCCCTCTGTGTGCGTTTGTGAGACCATACATGCGTGTGTGTGTGTGTGTGTGTGTGTGTGTGTGTGTGTGTGTGTGTGTGCCTTCACCTGCTTCCAATTTCAATGGTTACGGTTTCCAACAAACACACCGCACCCACGTCTGTGGTTTCAGCACCTCGGACAGTACCTTGCGCTGCTGTTTGAAGTGAGTCTGTTTTTTGTTTTGTGCTTCAATTTTAAAATATAATTACATAATTTTTTCCCTCGGACATTTCCCACATACGCTTCTCACTCTCTCTCAAACTCATGGTTCTATTTCTTTAATTGTTACACACAGGCACATACATATTATATACATGTATATACATATATGTGTGTAGTGTATAATATATATTACATACATATATGTGCATATGTGTGTATGTATATATATACATACATATATGTCTGTAGTATATATGATATATAAATATGCATGTGTGTATATTCATAAAAGTGTAAATACAACATGTTCAGTTCATATAATGTTATTTGTATGTGTATGATTTCAGAGCTTACCACTTGGTATTGGACAACTAACTACAGGGCTCTTTTCTGGGGAAAACTATTCCCAACACTACCTCATATCCCTCACACCCCAACCTTTGCTCTCAGCTTTCCTTAGTTGTCTGTAATGCTTTGCCTGGGAAGGCCCCATGCAATTCCAACCTACAATGTTAGCATATTTATTGGTTTTATCTTTGAAAAGGTCTTCTTTTATTTTTCTTTCTTTTTTTTTTTTTCTGAGACAGTGTTTCTCTGTGGTTAGTCTGGACTCTCTTTGTAGACCAGGCTGGCCTCGAATTCACAGAGATCCACCTACTTCTCCCTCCCGAGTGCTGGGATTGAAGGCATGCGCCACTACGCCCGGTGAAAGGGCTTTCTTTATGCAGACCTGTTAATGAGACTTAATTAATGTAGCTTCACTGACATTTCTAGGAGATGCAAGCCCAGAGCAAATTTCCTGTTACTCCAGCTTGCACAGCCTTCCCACCTAGATATATCTATTGTTTGGGGCCCCACATGGTCACTTGTTCTGTGCACTTTGATAGGCTGTGGTTTTCTGTAATGGTGGTCTTTGTTGTGAGAAGTTTATATGATGAAGGTGAGACCCATAAGGATAAATATTTAGACTTTGGTGAGGAACTATGCTGGCTTAGTAAAGTGATGGATGAACATTCTCTTTATTAGGCCTGAGTCGTTGGCTAGATTTCCATTGCAGACATGACTTCCCTCCTGTTGAGCAGGTGTTGAAGGTTCATCCTATGTAACTTGATGCTAATTACTGCTTGCTGTCTTTTAATGTATCCCAAATATTGCTGTGTAACCTTGCCTAAAAACTTATTCCTATCTGATCAATAAAAAGCCGATAGACCTGGCCAGGCAAATGGGATAGGCGTGGCTAAGGTTTGTAGGCTTTTGGAACTGAGAGATTCTTAGGAAAGGAAGAGTCAGAGACAAGAAGAGGCTCTTGAGATGGGCGAGAAGAAGAGAAAAAGGAAGGAGGCTGCCGTGAGTTAGGTGGAGAAGAAGCACGTGGCCAGAGTGAATGGAGGACTTGGCCCAAGTGAAGAGCATGAGCAAGTATTTTGGGATGATGGATGGGAGGTAGCTCGAAAGAAAGTACTAGAAGCAGATGACATGGGATTGGGGCAGGGAGATATGGGAGGTAGTTTAGGGGGATTAATATCTGCCGTGCCCCAGGTGAACCAGGGCTATTTTAAAATATAAGAGATGTCTGTGTTTTTATTGATTGATAGCAGGTTAGAAAATACCGCAGTGGTAATTATAGCCTAATAACAAGTTTTATTAGGCCTACTTATAAATTAACCACAACAAGCAGGTCTCAAGTACAATTAGAGAGCTATTGGTTACTGCTAAGGTATGTGTGCCACCACTGCACTCTTAGGGTTATCGTGCCGTGCTGGTCATTCTTTTAGTTCAAAGACGTCATAGCTGGGCAGGACTATTGGTTGCTTTCCTCACTCAGAAACTTGCACAGTATCTTCTGTTACCATTCTTAGAGATGACATTTTTGAGAGAAGACTTTGAGGACAGAATCAGCTCCTATACATAACTGTCTTCAGCAATATACTTTCAACCTCTGGGAGGCAGACCCAGAAAGACAACGCATCACATGTTTATTTATTTTTGGTTTTTCGAGACAAGGTTTCTCTGCGTAGACTCGGATGTCCTGCACTTTCATTGTAGACCAGACTGGCTTTGAACTCACAGTGATCTGCCTCCCATGCGCTGGGATTACAGGCATGCACCACCGAGCCTGACTTTCTTGATCACTTAATAGAAGCTATGAATGTTCAGTTCATCCAGTTCCCAAATTAAGCTCAAGACAAGTATTTTTATTATATCCATGTTACCAGGGACATCAACTGGCAGACCCAATTCAGGAGGAAGTCAAATGACTTGCCTCAGTGTCACATGGGAAGTAAGAGTCGGAGACAGGGGGCTGGGGAGTTAACTAGGTGAGGATATACATTGTTTTTGTAGAGGGCCCATGTTCAGTAACCAGGACCCACACAGGGCAACTCACAGCTGCATGTAACTCCAGCTCCTGGAATTTTGGTATCTTCTCCTGGTCACAGAGGGTCCCCACACTTATGTGCACATACTCCCACCAAGACACATAAGCACATAAAACAAAACAAAAAAACATAATGAATAAATCCTTCTTTAAAAAACAATAGAGGCAGGACTGGAATTTAAATTGGGCTATTATTATTATTATTATTATTATTATTATTATTATTATTATTATTA
>OU015751.1:12193396-12218477 GCA_907169655.1 Acomys percivali
GGCACCCATGAAGTTCATGGCTTCAAACATCAGTGGTTTCTGAGTACTGTTGAAGAAGCCCATAGGTGCCACTGTTCCTCCACAGAACCATATCAGCAGGCCCCTTCGTCTTCTCTTAGTTCACCTGCCTTTCCCCTGCCCCCCCCCCCCAAGAAAATATCAACAGTAAAAACAGATTCTCCAGGGGAAGATGATGGACGGATAGAACAGGAAGAGTTTGGCTGCATGGTGGTGATGGTGGTGGTGGTGGTGATGGTGATGATTGTAGTGGTGGTGGTGGTGATTGTAGTGGTGGTGGTGGCGGTGGTTGTGGAGGTGTTGTTGTTGTTGAAGTTGATAGTGGTGGTGGTGATGGTCATGGTAGTGGTGGTGGTGATGGTGGTGGTGGTAGTGGTGATGGTCGTGGTAGTGGTGGTGGTGATGGTGGTGGTGGTGGTGGTGGTGGTGGTGATGGTGGTGATGGTGGTGGTAGTGGTGATGGCATTAGTGATGGTCAGTTACTATCTAGCTGGTGAGGTCAAGTCAGCGTGCCTTGAGTTTTCATAGTTCCACATGTACTAGTTTTGCCCTTTCTTCTTGCCTATGGGCAGAAGTCACCTGTAAGAGAACACAGCAGAAAGTCTAATAGTCAGTAACATTGTAACATGTAGTAGGGTCAGTAACATTGTAACATGTAGGGTGTCCCTCCCATCCAGATGAGAGGCTGAAGTGGGCGTGAGAGCACAGTGAGTGGTTGGAGGTGAGCCAATGAGAGTGAGCCGGATGGTTGAGGTGCTGTGAAAAGATGCCTGTGTACATGGAACTCGCCAAGAACAGCAATAGAAAGGAGAGTACACGGGGTACCATATTGTGCATAGCGGTGGTATGCTAAGAAGGTAACTACAGTGAGGAGTGGACCCAGATACCTGCCTTATTCTTTTAAAGAAAAGACCTAAGAGTCAAGGGACCCTAATTTGAGTTATTTGCATATAGGGTGAAAAAAAATAAAAAAGAAAGAGAAAAGGAAAGGACGTGACCTGCTACTAGGTAGGATGGTGGAGAAAGTTTACTATAGCTATGTGGGAGAGCATAGCCAAAGGCAAACACATCTGGGAGAGTCTGGAGTGGGACATGGCCAGACTGAGCTGGAAAGCAAGGGGGTGGGAACAGTATTGAAGAGAAGGAACCTGGTGCAATAGCCAAGAGGGAAAAGATACAGGAAGGGGCAGGTAACCAAAATGGCTGGATTTTACAGAGAAGAGCCTCTTGGGAAAGAGCAGCCCAGCCCCTGGGCTGGAGAGTTCAAGGTAGAGGGCAGGGTATGCCAGCCATGCCCGGTAACAGGTAGGGACTGAAGGATGCTGGGAGAACTTGGTAGCCAGCTTTGCTTCGATCTGTTAAACGGGCACCTCTGCTGCTTGTAAGGGGTTTGAAACTTAACGTTATCACGTGTCCCAGTTTGCTTTCTGTTGTGATAAGTGCCGTGACCAAAAGGAACGTGAGGAGGAAAGGGTTGTAGGCTATCGCTGAGGGAAGTCAGGGCAGGGAACCCAGGGCAGGCACCTGGAGACAGGAACTGATGTAAAGGTGGTGGTGAGGGGGGATGCTGCGTACTGGCTTGAACCCCCCCCCCAAGGCTTTCTCAGCCTTTCTTATATCACCCCGGGGTGACACCACCCACAGTGAGCTGAACCCTTCCCCCACAACGCTTCCCCAAGCAAATTCCCCCCCCCCCCCCCCCCCCCGGCCCCCCCCCCGACTTGCCTAGGGACCAAACCAGAGGCGGCATTTTCTAAATAAGGCGCCCTCCTTTCAAATGAGTCTAGCCTGTATCCCCTTGACAAATCACTAACCAGTGCATTATTCTTCTGAGAAGACCTACTACCCTTGCTATTTCAGCAAAAAAAACGTACTCAAGGCACAGACTGCTACCCCGGCCCCATGCCCCTGCAACCCTGAAGGTAGATGGTGGGGTCTTTCACGAGCCGGACCTAGAAGGAAGTACTTAGGGCATAGGGACTCGAGACCACCAGGTCTGCTCTCCGGGGAGTGGATTTGTTCTGAGCAGAGGGTTTTTGTTGTTGTTGTTGTTGTTGTTTTTGGGTTTATTTATTTATTTATTGGTTTGGGTTTATTGTTTGTTTGTTTTGTTTTGTTTTGAACAGTGATTGAGCAAGGTGTTTGAATTATCTCTTGCTTCCCACGTTCCACACGATGCCCTCTCTTCTGCAAGTTCCAACCACAACCCCAGGACCCATGCTGTGATGCCGGCAGACCGCCTCAGCCCTAAGCATGAGCAGACCGGATCACCTTTCTGCCTCCCACACTGGGAGCCTAGTGAACCAGTCTTTATAAAGTTCATCCTAGCAACCCAAGACAGTGATGTATGCTTAAACACAACAGCATCTCCTCTGGAGGAAATGCATGAGAAACACACAGGTGGGGGAGGGGACGGGGGGGGGGACGACAACTAGAACGATTGGGCGTTCCTTTGCTTTCCCTCACATATATAGATAGCGAAAGCATGGAGACCGTGGCAGGGCATTCACCTGGAACTCTGAGTTAGCGGAGGGCAATCTATAGAAACTAGCAAGAAGCTACTTAACAGCCAGGCAGCTCCAGCACCGAAACCGAGCCCGGTTGGCCAAGTTCAACAACTGCTTCATGAGCTAGCACTGTGCTGAAAGTACAGCGAAAACTATCGTCATAGATTTTTTGTTTTGGTTTGGTTTTGGTTTTAGAGACAGGGTTTCTCTGTGTAGCCTTGGCTGCTCTGGACTTACTTTGTAGACCAGGCTGGCCTCAAACTCACAGCAATTCACCTGCCTCTGCCTCCGGAATGCTGGGATTAAAGGCGTGTGCTACAACGCTTGGCTCATCACAGACTTTTTTTTTTTTTTTAATTTCGTATGTATACAATGTTTTGTCTGCACGTACACCTGCACACCAGAAGGCACCAGATCTCATTATAGATGGTTGCAAGCCACCATGTGGTTGCTGGGAATTGAACTCAGGACCTTTGGAAGAGCAGTCAGTGCTCTTAACCTCTGAGCCATCTCTCCAGCCCTCATCACAGACTCTTAACAGTTTCTCCACACATGGAAAAAGAAAAAAGAAAAATCAGCCAACTCTTGTTGTCACTGAGGAACCTCATGAATAAGATGCATAGGCAAAAAGGAGATTTTAATGCCCGAAAATACTTTGGCCACTCAGTAGACCAATCCACAAAACTTGAATATACACAAGTCTTTCCAAGTTAACTTTAAAAATCACAGCATCTTAAAGCTGGATATAGTGGCCACATCTTTAATCCCAGAACTCTCAAGGCAGAGGGAGGGAGAGCACTATGGTTTGTGGCCAGCCTGGTCTACATGAGTCCATCTCACAAAACAAATCAAAACCCGGAGCATATTCACAGCAACGCCAGTTCCCCCAAGATTTTAATTTGCATGATTGGGGAGTGGGGAACAGCATTCATACAAACCACTTCCACCCCCTCACTCAGTCAGTTTCTCCCCATGCACACATCCTCGGACCCTTCCCGGTTCCCACCATGTTTATGCCACAGCACCCAAACATTTGTTGAGTGTCTTTGTTATTGTTAATGATTTGTTTTTAGTTATGAGTGCTGCTGGTGTGCCTGCACGTATGTCTGTGTGGGGGTGTCGGATCTCTTGGAACTGAAGTGAAGTTGTAGGGAAGGAGAAATTGTCTCAGGTCTAAGGCAAACGCTATGTGAGCTGCCGTGTGGGTGCTGGGAACTGAACCTGGGTCATCTGGAAGAGGAGCTGGTCCCCTTAGCTGCTGAGCCGTCTCTCCAGCCCCTGTTGAGTATGTCTTTTATACCATCACTAATGTTTTCAAACTGGTCATTAATGAAAGAAACTCCAATGCAAAACATTTTAATAAGTTGTTGGATGTACAGTTATTAGCATTATCTAAATATCACTTATAAAAATTGCTATGTCACATTAGATGACTCTAGAAACACAGTGATGACCCTTGCACCCCAAGAATATCCTGTCAATAGTACAAATTACAAACACTGAAAAAGGAAACTAGAGACATTTTGACATTTACACTGAAGTACAGCGATACATTCATTCATCAAGTATGGGAGGGCTGGCACTGCTGCCTGTAACGACTGGGAACAAAAGTCCGGTGCGATTTTCCATCTTCCTGTGCAGATCCCACAGCAGAGTGTCTGTGCACGCTTCTCCTCTATCTATTGGGATCACAAACCCTACCTTCAACAGTTAAACCATTAATCTTGGAAGCTGACACTCAAGCCAAAGTTTACTCACAATGACACAGTATTCAACGTTAAATGCAATCACTTCCGAAGTGAAGAGGTAACTTCCTATCCACTGACAAATCTGGAATCCCCATGATTTGAAAACTTCCCTTCTAAAATGTTTGCAGTAATAAGGGGCAACCGTAGTAACACTGTGCTATTATTCTAAAGGCTGAAGGCTGAATGTACCTTTACAAGCAAAAGTGGAATTTTAAGGCTGTTTTCTGCTGTCTATAGCTGCCAGCCAGGGGGAGTCAATCGGAGGTGACAATTCTGCACTTCTAACCTTGCCTTACTTTCACTTGATCTCAGCCCAGAAGCCAAAAATTATCCGCTTCCTTTGTAACTCGATACTTACCACTTAGTCTTGACCAAAACACTCTCTTTAACAGCTTTAAATACAGGTGGCTACGATCTGTTTTAAAGAAAGGCCCAGCAGCCACTCCACCTGGCCAGGATGCTGGAAGCAGTCTTGACAAGTTCCCAGATGTACACTTGGGGGGGGTTAGAGTGGTTGCAAATATTTAACGTGCTGAGAACCACCAGACCATTCTTAGAAAGGACTTGATGTATCTGCGTAATGGAACCATTTTAGGGGGGCAAGAGAGAAAGGGCAACTGAAGCTACAAGGACACACAAATCAAGGTCAAGGGGTCTGCAGGTGAAGGGCAGCAGTGTACCCAGCTGTTTTGACAGCCGGCCTCTAGTGGAGTGGTACTAACAGTCAAGCCTGTCCTTTCACAGTCTGGCCCTCCCTCCCAACCTACACATTCCAAATTCTAAAATCAACAAGAGTGCAGCAGAAGTAATTATGGAGATTCCTTCCCTCCCCCCACCAACATTTTATAGATTTGATAGTTCACAGAGCTGACAGGAAGAGCATCGCTGTGGAGATCACAGACTATGGAATCACAAAATAGCAACAGTCAGGAAATAGTTCGTAAGCCGGCTGAGCTGCAAAGCCACAGTAGCAACCTGTAGTGTGGACAGGCAGGGTGCCCAGGCCCCCTTCAGACACCCAAAACAAAGCATCCCATACTGATTTAACACCATGGCTGTCACAGCCACTACTTATACACAGTTTCAAAACTCTCTTGAAAGACTATTTAAATATTTAACAATTATAATTTATGCAACTTCCATCCATATTAAAATAATTAATGTAAATACTTTATTATAAAACTATTTTACAATTTAAACTTTTATTTGAGAAATGTATTCACATCCACAATTTCTTAAAAGTCCTTCCCATGAGTGCATCTCATAAGAAATACACTAAAATCATGTTGGGGGGGTGTGGAGGGAAGGGCAGGGCGCCAGCCTTCCCATCAGTTCAAACGGTCTCCTCGTTTGCTTTTATCTTGGGTCTTTGTGTGTTCACATATGTGTGGCTAGTGACGGATACCTCGTCCCCAGAGTGGCAAATCTCAGCATCATCTTTAAAGACAGGTCAGACCGGAACACGCCACAGATCAGTTACACCATAAACATGTTCATCACATCATCAAAAAGCATTTAAAAAAAAAGAGCAACATGAAGTGGGCAACAGTGGCAGGATGTAAACAAGAACTGAATGCTAGCCCCTTCCCTGAAGAGCAGAGATACGAATCACTTCCTGTTTCATTCAGACAAAACCTAGTCGTCAGAAAGGCAGAGCGCTGGCTTCCAACGTGTTTGAATCAGCTGTGGACCAAGGACTTTACTGCGCCCAAAGCTTCGAATGCTTGAGTTTACTTACTCAGCAGCTGGTATCATCTCAAACTGCCTCTTAAGATTCAAAATAGTGTTCACCAGATGAGCTTGAGCTACTGAGTCACACCCAGATAACAAATCAATATTGTAAAAAGAAAAAGAAAAAAAAAAAAAAAAAAAAAGGAAAAACTAAACATTTTCAAATAATTATCGCTTGAAACTCACTCCCACCAAATGGAAGAAAGAAAACCTGCTTATAGGCAGTACACACCTGGGCAGAGACTGGGAAGTGCCGACTTCACATCTTAAGTGTTCTCTGAAGAGCACGTACATCTCCCAGGGGGAGGGGGGGAATGCACAAGACACACAGGCCTGTGTCACTCTGGCTAGTGACCCATTTATTTAAGGCTCACATCTGGGCGTGGGCATTTGCAAACTACATTTTGATGGAAAAGCTCCCTCCGTGTTACAGAAAATGGTTCTTGGATTTAGCAGTTTTATTTGTAAACTCAGAAAGGAGAAGAGGTTTAAAACAAAAAAGTCAAGTCATAACTCAAAAGTATTTTCCAGAAATGACAAGCTGTTCAATTATTTTATCACATCAGCAAGTCAAAGTGCAAGCAAGTACAGCACCGACGGCAAAAGGATCTGCAAATTTAATTTCAATTTTAAAAATAATGACAAATAACTAGTTCTTTTGAAAAAGGTGGTAGCTATAAAATAAACATATACTTATCTTTTTTTTTTTTCTTCTTTTTTAAGGAAAAGTTGCCTGCCCTTGTTCTGAGGGAAACTAACCAGGATTTCTGTCAGATGCCACAGGAGCGAAACCTATGAAGGATTCTGGTCTGCACCAGGCACAGCATTCTGTGGATGCTTAACCACAGTCTCAGAAATGTGCTCATGCTGAGGCTTAAAAGTAAATGAGGATACATTTTTTAAAAACTGATTTTTTTTTCCTAATGGAAAAGACTCTCAAAAATTATTTAAAGCAGAAATAAAACAAAGTTTCCACCATCCACCTTTCCAAAGCCTCAGACTGGTAATAAAAACACCATGCTTTGTGTCAGCTTCCACAACACTGTAAACAAAACCTTTTCCAAATTGAAATTCTTTCAAAAAAAAAAAAAGTAATTTGTTCTTTATTAATATTCTCTTTTTCTGACCCTAGGGAGGAAGATTTGTACTCTTAATTCAAAGACTGTTGTTGCTGCGGCTGGTACACACCATCTGCATCACTGGACCTTCTCTGAAGCACTGAACACAGAACCACACCCACTTAAGCACCTTTCACGTACTGCTCTTAGCGTGTGTGTGTGCGTGCGTGCGTGCGTGCGTGCGTGCGTGCGTGCGTGTGTGTGTGTGTGTATTGAACGGTTCTCCAGTGGTAGGGAGCTCAGACACACTGATCCTGATGAAAGCCATCTGTACTTTCTAGATCTTAAGGTGGTCTGAATATGATGTCGAAGTTTCGATACGGCTCACCGGCAAGGGTGGGCGGACAGAGATCTCAAGGTGACCTGCTGCAGGAAGCTCCGTGAATTCTGAATGACTGAATGATGGTTTTGCACTTTGCTTACCCCGTCCCACATTCCCTGCTCAACATTCCTGTTTCTTTATTCTTCATAGTTTTCTAATGAACAAATTAGTATTCCTGAGTAAGAATATAAAAAAGTTAACCTTCTACCAAAAGTATAAAGACAAATAAAACGTTGACTCACAATACAAATTTTTTTTTTTTTTTTACAGAGCATTACAGGTGCACGGCTAATGCCTGCGGCTCTCCACGGTGGTTGACCCCGCTCCCTCACAAGACTGCAGCAGGACTCAACTGTCTAAAACACTCCGAAGCACGGCAATTAGATGCTTCAGGCCATAAACATACCCCTCATCTACTGAGCTGCTCGGGAACACGTGAGCAAAGTCTATCATCCGCACTTCCACCTGCGCCGTCTCCGGCCGACCCGAGGGGAGGTGGTACAACACCTTTTCCAGTTGGGAGAGCACGTTGCCGTTTAAATGTTCCTGGGACATGCCCTTCCAGCCGTTGTCTTGCTCCAGAGTTTCAACCTTCAGGGAAGTCTGACTCTGGTGCTTTTTTGTGTACAGCTTTCTGTGCCTCGAGTACACCTTGGAGAAGCTTTTGCCTACGGAGGTCCCGTTGGCCGGGGAGCTGAACAGATGGAAGTTGTTATTACACTCCAGCACATCCGCGTCCGACAGGTGTCCTTTGGAGAGAAACTTCCCTGCCAAAGTTCTATCGTTTGATTTTGTAGTAGCTGGTTGAGATGAACCTTCATAGACAAACAGTAAAGAACTTGCATAAAAGTTGAGCTGCTTCTGATTTTCAAACCACTGGAGAATCTTCTCAACCTTCTGAATACTGGCAGCAATTGCATCTTTTCTTAAACAGAAGCCATTGTGGAAAAACTTGGAGACCCCTGTTAAAGAAATGAATCAGAGTTAGGGTGGCACTGTGCAGCTGCTACCTACAGAGTGCGCTCACAGCAGATAAAATTCTTCACTAAAGGCAGTGGTGGCGCACGCCTTTAATCCCAGCACTCGGAGAGGCAGAGGCAGGCGAGTTTGAGGTCAGCCTGGGCAAGCTCTAGGACAGCGAGGGCTGTTACACAGAGAAACCCTGTCTCAATAATGATGATGATGATGGTAATAATAATAATAATGCTATACCTTAATATTTAATCATACTTGGGATTGTACAGGTTAGGCAATTTGCTTTTATGTAACTTGTTTGCCTACTACAAGACACAAACTGTTAAGAAATAAAGTCAATGGTCATGGAAATGCAAATCAAAACGACCTTTAGACTTCATCCTACATCAGTAGGAAAGGCCAAGATCAATAAAACAGATGACAGCTCCCGCTGGAGAGGATGTGGAGTGAGTGGAATTCTCATCCGTTGCTGGTGGCATCCAAAATCGTACAGCCACTGTGAAAATCAATGTGGTGTTTCCTCAGGAAGCTGGGAATAGACCTCAAGACCCAGCGATACCACTGGTGGGCATATACCCAAAGTCTGCTTTGTACTGTTATAGACACACTTGGTCAACCATGGTCGTGGCTGCTCTGCTCACAACAGCCAGAAACTGGGAATAAGCTAGAGGTTTGTCAACAGATGATGAATAAAGGAAATGTGGTACAATGACAAAAATCAAGTATTACTCAGCTGTTTAAAAAAATAAAATTCCCAGGGCTGGAGAGATGGCTCAGAGGTTAAGTAAACTGACTGCTCCTCCAGAGGTCCTGAGTTCAATTCCCAGCAACCACATGGTGGCTAACAACCATCTATAATGAGATCTGGTGCCCTCTTCTGGCCTGTTTGCTCACATGCAGGCTAAATATTGTATAATAAATAAATCTTAAATAAATAAAATAAAATTCCCAAGTAAACTGAATGGAGCTAGAAAAAAAGTCCTCAGTAAGATAACCCAGACCTGAAAGACAAATATTGGTATGTATTCATTTATATGTGGACATCAGCTGTTCAGTCTTCAGTCAGCAGGTTGCAATCCATATAACCACAGAGTTAGGTGTACAGTAAAGAGCCTAGGCGGGCAGGGTTGGACTGCCTAGGGAGGGAAAATGGAATAATTGTGGAGGTGGGGCCTGGTGGTTGGAAGGGTCACCAGGGAGTGGCACAAACTGAAAGGATTAGGAGGTGTGACCTTGTTGGAGCAGGTGTGGTCTTGTGGCTAGGCCTGGGACTTAGGGAAAAACCAAACACCATTCTGCTACAGGGTTGAGGCAGTAAAATGGCGCCCAAGAACATTCTGTTATATTCATATATAAGCTTTCTCCTGCAGCAGATGGGAGCAAATACAGAGGCCCACAGCCAGACAATGTGCAGAGAGTGAACCCTGGAACAGGCAGTCCTAAATGGGGTGTCTCCATCAATTCCCTCCCCTCCTGTCTCAGGGAAGCGGAGGAGGAAAGACTGTAAGAGTCAGGACAGAAGACAGCAAACAAGCAAGGCCTCCTACATGCAGCAGGACCAGCACACGGAGGAACTCACAGGAACTGTGGCAGCTGCACAGAGCCGGCTGGTCTGGGCCTGGTGGGGTGCCGGCACCAGAGGGGAAGTGGACACAAGTCCCCTGCCCTAACACAGAAGCTACCTCCAACTGATAACTGCTCTCAAAAGAAAAATTAGTTTTCTCCAAAGGAGTCTCACTAGCCACACAAACCACACTTAAGCCCAAGCCACGCCTAGCAGCACATGGCCAACACAACACAAAAACAATGGCACTTTGGGAGATTCTTTGTGTCATAATGCTTTGAGCACCTTTCTTCTTTTCTTTATATTACCAGCCCTTTGTGTATATATTATGGCTCTGGTCTCGTGTCTTTATGAGATTTCTGTGTGTGGGGATGTGGTGCTTCTTTGTTTGTTTTGACCTATTCCTGTTTGTTTTTATTTTATCTTTTCTTTTTTCTTTATTTGTTTTTTGAGTCAGGGTTTCTCTGTGTAGCCTTAGCTCTACTGGAACTTGCTCTGTAGACCGGGATGGCCTCGAACTCACAGAGATGTACCTGACTCTGCCTCCTGAGTGTTGGGATTAAAGGCGGGAGCTGGGCTGGAGAGATGGCTCAGTGGTTAAGAGCACTGCCTGCTCTTCCAAAGGACCTGGGTTCAATTCCCAGCACCCACATGGCAGCTCACAACGGTCTGTAACTCCAAGATCTGACACCCTCACACCAATGCACATAAATTAAAATAAAAATATTTTAAAAAATAAATAAATAAAGGCGGGAGCTACCACCACCTGATAATGATGATGATGATGATTAGATACCTATTTGTATCCTAATGGGAGAAGAAGGGAGGGAGGGAGGGAGGGAAGGAGGAAGGTAGAGAGGGGGAATTTGGATGCATGGGAAAGAGAAAATGATCAAGGTGGAGTTAGGAGGAGGGGAAACCATAATCAGAATATACTGTTTTTTTTTTTTTTTAAATCTATTTAATTAAAAAAAGAAAAAGAAAGAAATGAAAACAGATAGGACCAAACTATAGCCAAGGAGAAAAAAATCATTTTTTAAATAGTCAAATTAAGTAGTACCTTGCTTTAATTAAGTATGTGAAAATAGGAGCTAACTATTAGGCTACAAGAAGATGTGTTTTCTATCTGTAACACCCTCCCACAAACCCTACATTACAAGTCATCTTTTCATAGAGCTAAGAACAACCTAATGTGAAATTGTTTTTAAAAGACAGAATTCCTGTTGTAATGTCTGGCTCACCAGAGTTTTCCAGAAGCACATGTTAATGGGCTTATTAAGCCAATTAATGCCTCTTTATTCATCAGTAGCTTTAGAACTTTCAATATCACTTAACCATACAGTGGGGGCCTTAAAAAGACACCACGAAACAGCACCTTAAAGCCTCTTGTGTAATGAACAATTTAGATAGAATTTATACTTAATACATTTTATTAGTTTATAATTTAATTCCACAAGTGCTGGGATTAAAGGCGCGTGCCACCAGCCCAGCTGAGTGTGCATTTAAAGCTCTGATACTGAGCTGGACAAAGGTGTTCAGATGTTTGTACTTGCAAGACTGCACACTGCTACAGTACGGCCCTGTGCTAGTACCCCCGAGACCTCAAGTTGACTGGTATGAGGCAGTCATAGGATTTGGGGAGGTGGGCTAATAGCACACAGGCCATTAGGGGCGACCAGGAACAGAACAGATTTGCACCCCATGGCTGCTCCCGTGATGTGCCCAAGGGAAAGAAGCTATTGCCACACACTGAAACGGAACTGAAATAAAGGCTTCTTCCTGGGTAGGTTGTCTTAGAGGTTTTATCACAGCTGTAGGAAGCAAATGGGTCAGCAAGAGTATGCGTGCGACACTAGTGACAGTGTGGAAGGAAGGGGCACTCACGACCTACGCTTGGGGGATATTAGGGCCCAGGGATAATGAGTTGAATCGTTATCCCCAAGGAGAACTAAAGCAAACACCATCAGAGCCATCTTGGCGACTGCAGCGGCAAAGCAGTCATCTTCGGGGCTCACCTTCCTTCAGAGTCTCTTTCGTTAAGCTTCTTCCGTAGTGCTGGTTTCGGGTCTCATAGCTATCAGAATGAACATGATACACCTGTCAAAATAAAAGAGCTGTGAACATCCAAGCACTAACGCAGGGTGCCCTTGGCCACGTGGGGGTGACTCACAGCTAGTCACACGATCCCTCACACAGAGGTGAAGGGAGTCACGGCGGCACGTGAGCGGAGGCTGAAAGGACACCAAGTGTGCAGACGCCCACTTCTGAAGAGCTGCTAAGAGCAAGGACGATTTTCAGTGGGATGGAGCTGTCTGCTTCAACCCACCAAGATTAACATGAATTTGCATGGCTCGAGACAAAAGCATTTCCTAACACCGGAAGTTTAGCTGAGTTGGGAGACGCATGCCTCGCTCAACACTTGGGGAGTAGAAGTAGAACGTCAGGAGTTCAGTGTCATCCTTGGCTACACAGCAAGTTTAAAGCAATGGATGAAACTCTACCAAAAAAAAATTTTTAAAAGCTAAAGCCGAGAGGCGCTGGGAATGTAACTCAGTGATACTTCCCCCCCCGCAGGCAATCAGCCCTGGGGTCAGTCTTTGGCACCAATAAAAGCAGGTGTGGCTGCACACACCTGTAATACCAGGACCTAATATGAGGCAAGAGGCTCAGAAGTTCAAGGTGAGGTCACCTACCCAGCCAAGATGTCAACATGAAATGCTGTTTTCAAAAAAAGACAAAAGAAAAGCTTCCATAAAAGTGTTTTTTTGCTATAAGGTCTTTTATCATTTTTTCCATCTAAAGTCATTCTAGAGTCAGTCGGGAGGCAGAGGCAGAGGCAGGCGGATATCTGAGTTCGAGGCCAGCCTGAAAATGAGTTGCCGTCAGCCAGGGCTAGGTGCAGAGACCCTGTCTGAGAAAAGGGGTGGGAGGGGAGCCTTACTGCTCTCGCAGAGGACTTGTGTTCAATTCCCGGCACTCAAGTCGTGTGGCTCACACTCACTCATAACTTCAGCCGCAGAATTGGGAGGCCGGGCACCACCTACCCTCCCTGACACACACAGTTTGATTGGTTTACAAACACAGCAGAGGCAAAGATGCCATCCAGATAGCAATTCAGATCACAGTGGTCATAAAATTCCTCCAAAATGACTCAGTGCCACAATGTCAGCAACAATACTAAAGACAACCTACAATTAAAATACAATTACAATACAACCACCCATTTCTTAGCCATATAAACTAATTCCGAAGTTCATGGAGTGCCAGGCACTATGAATCATGCCTACAGTGCCAAATATAAGGAAAGCCCCAGGAATGGGTTCACTTCAGCCCAGGAGGGTTAGGGTCAACCTAGGCAGCATCAGGAAGGTCCTCTGAAAAGAAGATAAAAGCACAGAGAAAATCTACATGAAACAAATCATGAATGAAGTGCATGTTCCCATAAAGATGGCTCTTCTTTCTGCCTTTAAGTGAATCCCAGGGGTCAAACTGGTTGCCAGGCTTTCACAGCAAGCTCCCTTACCCACCGAGCCATCTTGCTGGCCCCTTTTTGTCTTTTCTTATATGCTCACATTTATTACAGTTTCCAAAAGTTAAAAACTGCTTTATTGATGAAGCAGTCAAGTAAACTATCAGATTTACTTCGCTGCCATCACCAGCACATTAGCAATCTCCTGCAAAACGTCCTCTGAACACCCCTGTTTATGATTCAAGAGGGGCCAGGCGTGGTGGCGCACACCTTTAATCCCAGCACTCTGGAGGCAGAGGCAGTGGATCTCTGAGTTCGAGGCCAGCCTGGTCTACAGAGTGAGTCCAGGACAGCCAAGAGATACGCACAGAGAAACCCTGTCTTGAAAGAACAAAAACAAACAAACAAAGACTCAAGAGAAGAAGATCATCTGTCACTTGACCACTCTTGCACACTTGCAATCATCGGGCATGCCTAGAGGACACACTGTTGGTTTAGAGGTGCAAGTGTCACGTTAATTCTCAGCTGTGGTGATGTCCTTAAAAGTGGATTCAATAATTCTTCCTTCCTATCATATGCATTCTGGCATTTGTGTCGTGATGTCAGAGGTGGGGAGCAACCCTGTGATAGCCCAACAAAATGACGGCAAGTCATTTCTGCCTCTGCGGTGCCTGCTCTGGTCCCTCAGAATGTGGTCCCAGGGTATAGATGCTCGAGTTAACCTTCTCCCAGATGGCAGAATGTGGACAAAGAGAGACACAAGCAGCCCAGCCACAGGATGACACCAGCCCCTGATTATGCTGAGGTAAACAGTACGTGTGCATGTCAAAGCAAAAATATGAGATTCTTATGTATCAGTTAAAATAAAAGAATTTAAATGGTAATCCATAGAACTATGTACAAATAAAACAACTGTTTTAAATAAAAATATGAAATAATGTGGGTTGTTTTGTTTTTGATTTTTTTTTTCTATTTTTTTTTTTTTGGTTTTTTTGAGACAGGGTTTCTCTGTGCAGCCTTGGCTGTCCGGGACTCCCTTTGTAGACCAGGCTGGCTTCGAACTCACAGCAATCTGCCTGCTTCTGCCTCCCAAGTGCTGGGATTAAAGGCGTGTGCCACCACCGCCCAGCCTTTTTTTTTTTTTTTTTTTTTTTTCTATTTCTAAAAGAGTTCTTTCCCCTAGCACTTGGGAAGCAGAGGCAGGTGAATCTCTGAGTTCAAGGCCAGGGCAGATGGCCACACTGTGAGACCCTGTCTTCAAACCCCAGAAGCTATATAATAGTTCTTTTCTTACAGGGAAACTACAATGAATATGCTTACTTTTAATATTTATTGTGCACTTAAACTTAAAACTTCTCTAAAACAAAATTACCACGTTATTAGGTCTGGTCATTACGCATTAAACCTAGTGGGTGTCAGGACCAGTGTCACCGACTACAGACCAGTGAGCAGCAGATAAAATGCCTGTCCTTGCAGCTCACACGGCATCACAGAAAACTCCACAGCACACTTGCTCTGATCTAGCAGTATATGATGGCTCTGCAGTCCATGCAGTGGTGTGCAAGGGAACACCCGTGATGTCTCTGCAGTCCATGGAGTGGTGTGTAAGGGAACACGCATGATGGCTTTGCAGTCCATGGAGTGGTGTGTAAGGGAACAGGCATGATGGCTCTGCAATCCATGGAGTGGTATATTAGGGAACATGTGTGATGGCTCTGCAGTCCATGGAGTGATGTGTAAGGGAACATGCGTGATGGCTTTGCAGTCCATGGAGTGGTGTGTAAGGGAACAGGCGTGATGGCTCTGCAGTCCATGGAGTGGTGTGTAAGGGAACACGCACACACCACTGAAACTGCGCTTACCCTCATGCCGAGCACTAGGAAGCCGATCTCCTCCATCAGAGGGTACTTGCTGACCTGCTGCTGGATTTTCTCTGGAGAGGCAAAGGGGTCATAGCTCTTCCGCCCTATCTTCACGTCCATTATGCAGGGCTTATTAAACGTATGAGTCACATCTTCCAGTTTTAGGTATACATCTGTTATTGGAGAAAAACCTTAGTGAATGACAGGCAGCCATATCACTCAAGTAACCTCCAGAGGACAACAGAAGAGGAAATGCTGGAGGAGAAAAGACTTAGAGTAAATCTATTGTCAACATATTTACTAATGAGACAAACTTCAAAGTCCTATGACGTGTAACCACAGATGCCACTGGAACGAGCACATGTGTGGACCCCCATCCTCTGTGCACATGATGCCATCTGGGCTCAGAATGAGATCTCTTAGTATTTTAAGAATTTTGGAAAGTTTGTTCTTCATTTGACATCAGTAAACTGGGAGCTGAATCCAAATGACACCACCAGACTCCCTCCTGCTGCCCTCGGATGCACTGTTGCTGTCACACACCTCAGTGCCCTGCACACATCTGTCCACAGAACATGCTGTCACCACAAAAGCCTTTTTTCACAGCTTACCGTGAAAGCAAGGACCTGGGTAAGAAGGAAAAAAAAAAAATAGTACCCCCTCTTCCTAAGGAAAACAATCCTGTCCAAACTCTCAATGAAATCGTGATTCCCGTTTTAGTTCTTAAGGCTGAGAGCACGGATGAGTGGGTACAGTGCGTACAAGCACCAGGAGTGAGTTAGCATCCTTAGAACCCACGTAAAGCTGGACAAATCGAGTGGTCTGCAATCTGAGCCTCCCACAGAGAGGTGGGAGGCAGAGGTAAGATCGTGCGGATCATGCAGCAGTCAATAGGAGATCCTGCCCCAAACAAGATGGAAGGTGAGCGCCAACACCCAAGGTTGTCCTGATGGCTACATGTGTGCCACGGCTCATACATGTGCACACGTGCACCATGTGTGCATACACACATAGCAAAATTAGGAAAAGAGAACATTTCCTCTAAACCTGGCAAAAGGTGCCGGAGTAAGAGAAGCCCCAAGCACTAACGTCCTGCTCCCCTGTCCCACCCAGACTGGCACAATTTTGAAATTACAACAAAGAGGTTTGTGTTGAATCAAACGAGAACACAGGCCTTAAGAACTTTCAAGGCCTCCAGACTTAACGGGGATCAATTTTCTGCAGAGGGTAAGGGTAAAGAGGTAAACGTTATCCCTCGATCAAGCAAGGCGGGCAGGTTAGCACTGTGGTTGATGGGACAGCAGCCTGGAAGCGCAGTACAAGCAACCTAGGAGCCCGGACACAGCAACACCACGGGCGTAAACAGCAAAGGATGGTGGACAAACCTCAAGCGGGACAGACACAGCCGCGCTTCCGTGTTTGAAAAGGTGGCCAGAGGATGGAGAGTCTCAGAAAGGACAGCTTCACCCTCAACTCAGTGTTGGAGAGCCTCAGCCTCAAGGCTTGCACCCCGTGTATTGGTAAAGAGCCGGGAGATACCCAGCATCCCAGAGACATCATCATCAACTTGGAGATGAGACGTTGGAGTTAAAGTGAAGTAAGGCTGGGTGTGAGAGTGTACTGTGAGCCGTGAGGCCCAGCACACATCAAAGGAAGGCTATTTTCTACATGTCAAATGCATGGCCCCGTAAATTCAAGTACAGAAATCCCTCTTTGTTCTCTCTTATCCTCTCTCATACAGTGAACACCTGCTAGATACGGGTGTTGCTTTCCCCATCCATTCCCACTGCCCTGGACACTGTGGACCCAGCCCACCTTACACTCTAACAGATTGAGACATTTCTTCAAGAAGCAGAGCCCAAACACACGGTTTTACTTGTGTCTAGCTCAACTAGCCAAGTGTGTATTTCTTTTTTTGTTTGTTTTGTTTTGTTGTTTTTCGAGACAGGGTCTCTCTGTGTAGCCTTGGCTGTCCTGGACTCACTTTGTAGACCAGGCTGGCCTCGAACTCACAGCGATCCGCCTGCCTCTGCCTGATTAAAGGCGTGCACCACCACGCCCGGCTAAGTCTGTATTTCTTTAACTTAGCCAGTTCTTGTGTCTGTGCTTGGAACTGCAGCACTGCTAGATCACTAGCTTTCAAAATGAAAATGAGTTAAGGTCTTCTGAGGATTGAGTAGATGATTCCTTTCCATTCCCTGGTCTCTGTTTTATATATATACACACATTCGTACATATATACACTCACACATGCATGTACATATACACACATATATCACATATATATATATTCACACACATACACCCCAGAATGGTATGCCCCTCTCTTTTTCTTTTCTGGTGCTTTGAGGCAGCATCGTACTAGGCTGCCCTTGAACTCACAGCCCCGCTTCAGCCTTCCCAGTGCCGAGATTACAGGGGTGAAACACCATGCCGCTAAGACTTTCATTTGTATCTTTCCTTCTAAGCTGTAACAACTAAGCATCAAAACCTGCTTTAGGGACGCAGAGTTGTAGCTCTCTCTGAGGATGGGTATGCATGCCTGTCAGCTCAGCACCTAGGAGGCTGAAGCAGGGGGACTGTGGATTACAGACAAGCCCAGGGGACACAACGAGAGCTTATCCTGACACACACAAGAGAAAAGCAACGCACGTGTCCTCAGGAGAGAACTGGGGCTGGGATCAAGCAGCTTAACAGAACCTATTGAGAGAGAGAAATAAGAAAGCGGGACACAGCCTGAGCGCCAGACTGTTAGACTGACAGCTGCCGTGTCTGTAACCCTGAGCACTGCTTCCCTCTGAAGAGTGTTTCTAGCAGACTCCCTCAGTGGTTCCAGTAGAATGAAGCTCAAAGTGAGGCTGGTCTTGAGACTCGGTTATGCAAAGATCAAAAGCATACTGTCACTACAGGACAGTCTCCTGAAGCAATTCCAGACCAGTAACAAAAGATGTCTGCTCAGCCAGGTCCCCTGGGTCCAGAGTGGAGCAGCTTTTTTTTCAATGTGTCGGTTACAACCACAAATGAACTGTGGACTGAATGGAAGGAGGAAGAGACGCCTATATAAAAGGAAGTCTTGATGTGCGGCTGGTCTCCAGTTAATACAGCCTGAGGTGTGTCACAAATGTTACTTTTTGTCATGGTGTAATCCCACCCCAGGGCTACCACAAGACTTCAGAAGTGTTTCTGTCACAATCTGGAACCCAGCCCCCAACCATAGCCACCGAAACTGGCAAATATCTGACGTGAGCTTGTAACAGTACAGCACTCTTCCCAACTTGGAACTGGGATTCAGAGATAACCTGCTTGTGACATTCTCTGGATCTTCAGCACACGGCAGGACATGTAATTCCCTATGTGAAAAGTGAGTGATCCCTTTGGTGGGCTGGAGGCATGTGCAGAAACATTCCTGGGCTCCATTCTGCTTGCTCATGGCTCAGCTACGCCGCCCCTGATTTTTGTAAGACGTCCCTATCTCCTTATAATAAAATGCCCTTCTTGCTTAATTAAATGTGTTTGTTTGTACAACTTATACTCGTGAAATTTTAAACAAAATGATAGACTTTAAAGCAATTTTTAGAAGCGAAGAAAAGAGACTTCAAATGCGACCTGCACCATGTATTAGCCTGTGTTTCCTAGCATCCCCTGGGCCTCGATGGCATATACAGGTTAGAGAGTTCAGCACAGGTGACCATGAAATAGAAGCACCGTGGTCCAAAGTGCTCAGGATGTGTCAGGGCAGTGCCACAAGCTCGGTCATGTGACAAGGCGCTGCTTTAAGGCACATAGGCGACAGCATGAAAGCCTTGCCTTCCAGAGCTGCTCCTGAGGAACAGAAGTTAAATTCAGCACAGCGCCTGGTGCCACCTGGTGCTCACCGAGCACTGCGGGTCGGCCTGCGAGAATACATTAACTGTTAAGCATGAGCATGACGGGCAGGTATTAAAGCCCATGCAAGGTCGCCGTGCGCTTGGGCTGAACTTGACCATGCAGAACGAACACAAACAGCAGGCGAATCCCTGGAGCAGGCCTTTCCCCTTCCCCTTGCCAGTAAGACGAATGCAACACAAGAAAAAGGCACAATCACAACCCAGCCAGGCACTTGATAACCGGGGACTCCTCACCCTGAAGCTAACCCTAAGCCTTGGCCCACAGTTAAACATTAACAAGAGCATCTATTTATTACATATTGATTTTATCTCAAGCTGAAAAGAGCTAAGAGGGCAAAATGCAATCTGATCGCCAGGCTCAAGCGGCCCTTGCCGGAGCTCAGCCGTGGCGCAGAGATTTTCCACGGCTCTCCATTTCTCACACAACCATGCCGCCAACCACACTTGCATCTCCCTGCTTTGCTCCTGCTAAAGAAAGCCTTATGCACTAGTTTCGATCATACACAGGGGGAAAAAAAATACTGCAGCAGATGCGAGAACCGCTTTTCTGATGTTGTATTTTTTAAAATCTGCTATATCCATAGCAAAGAGATAATAGCACCAAAAAAAAAAAAAAAAAAAAAGGCTGGGCATGATGGCATACACCTTTAATCCCAGCACTCTGGAGGCAGCTGCCTACTCTGCATAATGAGTTTCAGGACAGCCAGAGCTTTGTAAAGAGACCCTGTCTCAAAGAAAAAGAAATGTGCTGATTATATATACATATAGTGTATACTTATGTGCTGCTTACGGCAAAGGAGGAAGGGGAGACGTTGCAATAGAAAGTGTGTCTACAAGCATGCGCTGGACAGACTACAGACAGTAAGGACCCATGGACACAGAGGTATGTATATGCCTTTAATCCCAACATCTAGGCAGCAAGGCAGGCCAACCAGGGCTACATATCAAAACCTAGTTTCAAAAAAACTAAAACGTGACCCAAGGGCAGTTACAATGAATGGTCTGGAGGGACTTACTCAGAGTGGTATGCTCCCTCAGGGAGGAGTCAAGATGCCCCGGTAGTGGCATCTGACACAGTAAGTTAGGGACCAAAACTCAGACAGTGGTACAATGTGCTTCCAGACCCATACCAGCAAGCCTGCAGCCTTATCAACTGGACACATCACCAGACTCCAAGGCGGAACCCCCACCATCTCACTTCTCCATGGCACTTTGCAGGGTTTCCCAGAAGACTCAAAGGTAAAGCCAGTGGGTTGGGACTCGGGCAGGAGACAAGCTATGCAGGGCAGGCACTTTTGTTTGGGTTCTTAATGTTTGAGTCTTTAGATAAGAAATGGTCATTTTGGGGGGCTGGAGAGATGGCTCAGTGGTTAAGAGCACTGCTGGCTCTTCCTAAAGGTCTTGAGTTCAATTTCCAGCAAGCACATGGTAGTTCACAACCATCTGTAATGTGATCTAGCCTACAGGTGTACATGCAGGAAGAACACTCAATACATAACAATAATAAATAAATATTTAAAAAAGAAAGAAAAAGAAATGGTCATTTGTAAATAAAGATAGAACTGAGATGTGCTCCCGCAGCTGGAACACTTTTATCAGTTAATATGTAGCATGTCATTCAAGAAAATAGCGATAAAAAGTAAAAGTACCAGTGAGTTTTGTTTAGCAAAAGTAGGAAAAGAAAGCACACTTGTCCCATATTTTTCAGTCTTAAAGCAGACCCTTCATAAAGCTAAGCTTGTGAACTAAACCGCAAGACGTACTTAAAACGCGCTTTACCGTTTGGTGCGGTGGGAGGGGACCAGACGCCGTAGTACTTGGGCAGGTGTTTCCGCAGCTCCAGGAGAACAGCATCGGCACAGTCAGCAGCGTAAACCTGAACAGAGGTGCAGTGCTGGTCAGCTTCCCACAATGCCTCAGGAAGACCAAGTGCAACAGAGCTGGAATTCATCTAGCATGGGTTGCGACAGCCAGGGAGCCCACAGCAATGATAAGCAGCTACTTACAGCCACCGTCCTGGTGATAAGTCCTGCCTGTCAGCATCTTCCAACTGTTTTGCTACTATGTGAGTTGTGCATTAACTGATGCCAAATTCCAAATAAATCTCCCACGGGCAAATAAATTCCTGCTGGGGGAGGGGCGTGCACCTCAGCTAACAAACATTTTGAGCCATTTGTACTTGTAATTTTTACATTCATTTGTTCATTCGGTCATTCTGTGTGTGTGTGTGTGTGTGTGTGTGTGTGTATAGAGGACAACCTATCATCAGTCTTTTCCTTTTACCATGAGGTCCCAATCAAACTCAGGTTATCAGGTTTACTGGCAAGCTCCCTTACTGACTGAGCCATCTTGACAGTCCCCTTAAGGAACCACTTTTAACACGTGACTGGTTTTCTCACTAAATAAATTATTTTACATATTGTTTATTTTTTTATATATCTATAAAACAAGTTTTATTTATTGTAAAAATTTGAGGGACAGCTTTAATACATGTAGTGACATAATTTTATGAGTAAGCACACTACAAGGGTTAAAATGAAACTTCAATAAACTTTTAGGAAAGGCAGAGGATAGAATTGCATTTACCAGAAACTGGACCTCATTATCTAGGAGGAAGGGGAAAGAAAATGAGTTATTGTTTTGTTTGGTTTTAGCAGAGATCTCCCAGGAAATGCTGACTACTAACCGAGCACATCATGGCTCGGCAACAAAGCGTGCTGACACACCACACACGGCCAACAGTCACGCACAGTGGTCTAATTCTAGTCTCCAAGGCCAGAACTTTGACATTTCTCCCAGGAGGGAAGAAGACAAATCTTCGCTTCTGGGACATCAATCATATTTATGGCGTGAGCTGTGAGCCACCACATAGCTGTGTGACCCAACCGCCATGCCTAGAGTGTGAACACGTCTCGAGAAGGCTGCAAGGAGACCGCCGTGGTTAAAACAAGGGTACGCCATGCTGAGGTGTTCTCAGAAAGCACAGTGGGACATAAACCCACAGAAGAAGATCTGAGGAGACAGCCCGTGGGCAGGAAGGGGGAGAGGCCTTCGGCAGAACCTCCCCTGTGGCCAGCCAGAGGATCGGGGCTAAGTGTGAAAAACGCACCTTGGCAAGCCCCAGGCAGGGAGTGCAGCACCTGCCCTCCCACCCCCTCTCTTAGGGGACCCCCACATGGAAGAGCACTTTCAGCAGGTCAAAGACAACACAGGACAGAATAGTGGGTGAGGACAGAGGGGGAAAGAGCTCCCAGTGGAGTGGAGGTATCTTCATGCTCTCTCAGTCAGGGTGACAAAAAGTAATATAAGCTCAAACAAAACCAATCAAAGGGTTGGGCGTGGCGCTGCAAACTCGGGAGACTGAAGATAACTGCTGTGAGCCTAAGGCTGCCCCAGGCTTCATAGTAAGTTTCCTCGGCTATAGAATAGAACCCCCTTCTCAAACAGCAACTGGAGAAGGCTATATCAGAAGATAGAAGCTGGGTCTCACCAAAATTCATGACTTTGTGTTTGAAAGGACAACTGCAGAGTGGCAGGGAACACCTCCCAGCGCCTGTTTGGTCAGGGGCTTAAATATCCACGAGGTACTGCTGTAAGGATGTAGTCATGCTTTTTATATGCTCTTCAACTACAAAATGGGGGAAATCGGAACGAACAGTATCCTGGTGAAGACACACAGGAGTCAGCAAGCTCGTGGAAAGAAAGCAGATCTATGGCTGGTGGGCAGGGAAGGTGGAGCCACGTGGCTAAAGTGTTTTGCAGTTAAGGAATAATTGGTGATCACGGAACACAGGGAACACAGTAAAAAAAAAAAAAACATCCTGAGTCATATGATGAGTTAGGTATTAGGAATGAGTCCTTCTCCCATGGTGCACCGAAACTCGGGGGTCTCCAGGAGGCAGGGCACGGTGGCGCAGGGCACTGGAGAGGCAGAGGCAAGAGCACCATGACACCTAGGGCAGCCTGTGATGTACAGGGAGACCCTGCCTAACAAAGCAAAGCTAGGCTAAAAACAGTAACTTGGCATTTTTGAGAGTGGCAAACTCTGTAAGTGTTTTTTTCAAGTTGTAGGTCACGACCAGTTGATTGAAATCAATTCAGTGACTCAGAATAAGACTCCTCAGGCTGTGAAGCGGAACGGGACATACTTGGTTGCAGCAGAAACGCTGGAAGATGAGCCGTCTTTCCATGAAGCCTGCTTGTCACACAGGGACCCAGGACATGCTGTCAAACACGATTCTCTGAGTCACAGCAGAAAACAGAAGAACACGTACAGCAACAAAGCGTCTTACACTGCTTACCATGGTATAAAATTCCAGCTCTCTCGGGCCCCGTGGTGGTGGCTGTAGCTGTTTCAGAACTGTACCATCCGGGTGTTGGAGTATGCCTGTGCAACAGAAATTAGGCATGCTCAATGCTTTGCTTACGGTAACCCTGTTTCACAGGATGCGTCTGCTCCTGAAACCACAGGTCAACCACTTTCATCAATGTAAGGGCTTACTTGTTTCCAAAGTTTTAACATTCAACCAACATTTTCAATACTTGCTACAGAGAGACTAACCCACACGTAAGCCACTTAGCTTTATCATTTTCAATTCTCTTCCCTTAGGGAGATTCTCTTATGGTCCCTGGATTTTCTAGAAACTTCTTAGTGATAGTAAAAACCAAACCAAAACAAACCAAAACAAAAAACACCCAGTAATACAAACCCAGCTCATTTTTATAAACAAGGAAAAATGTGTGTTTACAGTAGCCATATATGAATTTTACACTTGGCAGTTTTTTATAGTTGTCTCATCTTTCCAGCTCAGATGCACTGCACACAGCTGTGCGGGGTCCCAGCCTGGAGCAGTCAGGAATGCCTTTTTATAATCTGCTCAAGCAACACGAGAGTCTTTTTCCAAGTCACCAAATGCATACCAACACTGGCCCAGTCCATGTAAGTAAAAGCACTCGTAGCAAATTGAAAATCTTAAATATTGGGATTTTATAGAAGCATGGCAATTGCAACAAAGTGTAGTTTATAAAATTCTGTTTAGGCCAGGTGTGGTGGCGCACGCCTGTAATCCCAGCACTCGGGAGACAGAGGCAGGCGGATCGCTGTGAGTTGGAGGCCAGCCTGGTCTACAAAGGGAGTCCAGGATAGCAAGGCTACATGGAGAAACCCTGTCTCCCAAAACCAAAAAATAAAACTAAAAATTAAATAAATAAAATTCTGTTTAGAATCCTTGTGTTTCTACTTCTTTTTGGCGAGTGACACGAACTTTTTAACAATGGCGAAAATGAATAATTTAAAGACTCAAAGCAGAAGTCTCGGGCAAGTCTGCCTAAGATCTAGACATCGGCAGGACAGAAGGGAGGACAATAACCCGAAAGGAAACTTGGCTGGTAAAAAGACTTGGGGGCGTCAGGATTAGTCTAACATAACTAAAACGCCCTCGACTGTGCAGCTATGAAGAATGACATGTTGACTCCCAGAGGGAGAAACCCAGGCCTCAGCAGCCAGCAGAGAAGCACACCAGCCCCTCACACCAGCTCCTCACAGCAGCCCCTCACACCGGCCCCTCACACCAGCTCCTCACACCGGCTCCTCACACCGGCCCCTCACACCGGCCCCTCACACCGGCCCCTCACACCAGCTCCTCACACCAGCCCCTCACACCAGCTCCTCACACCAGCTCCTCACACCGGCCCCTCACACCGGCCCCTCACACCGGCCCCTCACAGCAGCCCCTCACACCAGCTCCTCACACCAGCCCCTCACACCAGCTCCTCACACCGGCTCCTCACACCGGCCCCTCACACCGGCCCCTCACACCGGCTCCTCACACCAGCCCCTCACACCGGCTCCTCACACCGGCCCCTCACACCGGCCCCTCA
>OU015751.1:12218577-12241453 GCA_907169655.1 Acomys percivali
TCCTCACACCGGCTCCTCACACCGGCCCCTCACACCGGCCCCTCACAGCAGCCCCTCACACCAGCTCCTCACACCAGCCCCTCACACCAGCTCCTCACACCGGCTCCTCACACCGGCCCCTCACACCGGCCCCTCACAGCAGCCCCTCACACCAGCTCCTCACACCAGCTCCTCACAGCAGCCCCTTACACCAGGACATCACAGCAGCCCCTCACACCAGCTCCTCACAGCGGCCCCTCACAGCAGGCTCCGGTCTTCACTGCTGTTGGGCGTTGATCTGGTGCTGCTATGCACTCAAACACTAACCACTGGCCCCCACGGTTTGTTTGCACCCAGACAAGCACATTCTTGCGGCAGGATATTTGATCCCATTGTGAACCCTGAGAGGAGGAACTGTAAAAACCTGTTTCTAATCTTAGTATGGCTCAGTCTTTGACCCTAGAGCTTTCTGTTTACTGTAGTCAAGTACTTGGGGGTGTGGCTCAACCCTAGCACACACCTTTAATCCAAGAGCTTTCTGGAAACAGGATTAAATAAAGTTAACCCTAGGTCAAGAGGCAGAGCAAGTAACAGATTGACAGGAAGTGAACATGGGGGGGGCATAGTGAGAGGAAGTACAGAGGATGGATAGAGAGATGCACAGGAAGTAGAAAGGATAGAGAGATGCACAGGAAGTAGAAAGGAGGGACATTGAGTTTAATGGTATTTAAGACAGCATGGAGGGGCTCAGCAATTAAGAGCACTGACTGCTGCTCTTCCAGAGGACCTGGGTTCAATTCCCAGCACCCACATGGCACCTCACAACTGTAACTCTAAGATCTGACACCCTCACAGACATACATGCAGACAAAATATCAATGCACATAAAATAAAAAGATAAATAAATTTTTTTTTAAAAAGCATGGAGAAGGAGGAAGGACTTTTTCCTTCTGGGACGCTGACTGAGTAGGAAGGTCAGCTGGATGCTCTCTGCTAGCTCTGCCTCTCTGAGCTAACACGTTTTCACCCCAGGCATCTGGCTCCTGAGTCTTTACTGGCAAAATCAAACGACTGGTATTTTCTTTCTTTATAACAACACATTCTCACGTACACCATACTGTGTAAAGTTTGCTTGCCAATATTCTCTGACTAGTTAAATAAAGTTGCTGACAGCCATAGTTGGGCAGAAGGGAAGTAAGTGGAGCTTAGGTTCCCAGAGCAGGAGCAGCCTGGGCAGGGACAATCACGGCAAGTCACTTAGGGCGTGCAGCTGGGAAATAGCAAAGTAACTTAGATGGTTGGTATCTGTGCAGTTACTATGCCTTAAAGCTTTTATAAATCTAAAAAGTCTCTGCCTCAATTATTTGGAAACTAGCTGGGGTAGAGAAGCCCTCTAGAGTAAAATGTCCCTTCCACACAAGGAGCTTCCTGGACACATTTGATTTACAGGCAGTGACCAGGCAACTGCAGCCAGCTGTGTGGAGTAGCAGACTGGATCCCAGACTCCATCCCCATAGGAACAGACCCCAGGGTCCTAAAAAAATAACCAAGTTCCCTGAGAAAATTGAAGGTAGTAAACCCAGTCCTGGGTGAATGAAACCAGATCCAACTAAACTGCAGCATCGGAGACCAAAGCCAAATCCCAACCAGCAAGCTCCATGCTGCTAGGACAAGCGACAGCCATTAGCTAAGGCCATGGCATGGTTCTCCTGAGCTCTGCAGAGAGGGAAGAGCAAAGCCATGTGCCCTGTTTCCCAGTGTCCTGTGAACAGGGCGTCCTATGATCAGTACTAAATTACAAGGCATACCAAAGAACAGGAAGAACGGCGCATAATCAACAGACGCTGACGCAAGGTGGCCACATGATTGCAATTAGGAAGCAAGCCTGTTCAACAACAAAAAATCCTATGCATGCTACAGAAATTAGAGAAAAGTGCAGAGACTGAGAGAACCCAAGGACATTCCAGAACAGAAAAAAATAAAACAGTAACAAACAAAAAACCACAACATGTGAGATGAAAATAATTGGGGGGAGGGAGCGAGGCAATAAATTATCCCAGAAGAAAGAGCAAAATGAACGTTAAGAGATGCTGACAGCAAGCAGGGCCAGCGGTACCAAGGGAGGCTGAGGAAGGACCGACACAAGTTCAAGGCCAGTCACAGTAATATCAAGACCCTGTCTCCAAATAAAGGGGAAGTTGGATGTGGGGGTGCATGCCTTAATCTCAGGACTGTGGAGGCAGAAGCAGGCAGATCTCTGCTTTCTTGGCCAGCTTGGTGTACACAGCAGGTTCCAAGACAGCCTCGGCTATAAAGAAGTTTCTAAAAACCAGTAGCAGTAGTAGTAGTGGTAGCAGTAGTAATTTTTTTAAGAGAAAGGGGCCAAGCATGCTGACAAATACCTTTAGCCCCAGCTCTGAGTCCCAGGCCAGCAGCAATCCAGTATACCCAGGAAAGGGGCAGGAACACCTGTGGGTCTGTCTGAGATAGGGCATACAAGGCAAAAAAAAAAAAAAAAAAGCTGAAAAGGGGACTGGAGAGATGGCTCAGCAGTTAAGAGCACTAATTGCTTTTCCAGAGGTCCTGAGTTCAATTCCCAGCAACCACATGGTGGTTCACAGCCATCTATAATGTGATCTAATGTGCACTGTATACACAATAAATAAATAAGTCTTTCAAAAAAAAAAAAAAAAGAGAGAGCTGAAAATAATCCTCTGGCAAGTCAGCCCCACAGGAACTAACACCTAGGGCCTGTCTCAAGGCCCAGAGGAGGCTGAAGCTGCCGTAACAAAACGCCGAGCGCTCTCAGGTGGCTCACAACTGTCTGCAACTCCAGCTTCAGGGGACCTGACGCCCCCTTCTGCCTTCCATGGGCATCTGCACACACATGGTACAGACAAACTCATGCAGGCACACACACACACACATACACACTCACACGTACATAAAGACAATACATGAACAAAGAACACATTTTACAGTGTGCGGACTGTTTCTATTGTAGGCTCAGTGGGAAGTTGGAGGCTGAGTCTTTACCACAGAAAGATCGCAGCAACAATCTGCTAACATTTCTGTGAAAGGAAGCCAGGTATGGTGGCACATGCCTTTAATCCAAGTACTTGGAGAAAAAGCAGGCAGATTTCAAGTTCAAGGTCAGCCTGGACTAGCAAAGCCCAGGCCAGAAAGCTATGGAGTTAGACTCTTTCTGTCTAAAACAAACAAACAAACAAACAACAAAAATAAATTCATGTAAAAAAAAGGCACTCTAGGTCATTTTAATATTCATCTTTTTTATGATTTTCTTCCTTCCAGAAATTATTATGATAAACATATTTTTGGGTTTTTATTTGTTTTCTGAGACAGGGTTTCACTATGTAGTCCTGGCTAGTTTGGAACCCAAGAGACCTACCCACCTCTGCCTTCTAGGCCCTAGGATTAAAGGCATGCACCACTATTAGCTACTCAGTGGCTCTTATATCTTTCTCTGATGCGCCATCAGACCTGGCTAACACATATTCCTTTTATTATTAGAAATAAAATTATTTAAAAAAAACAAGGATACACTAAAAGAACTACGTATTCTATTTAAGGTAGTTTTTATAAATATGGCATTTAAAATTAATGGAGGGAAATGTTTGAAAATGAGAAAGCATAGAAATGATAAGACTAAGATATGCTAAAAATAAATTTAAAAAAATTAAATCTGAACCAGGCGTGGTGACACACACCTTTAATCCCAGCACTCGGGAGGCAGAGGCAGGCAGATGTCTGTGAGTTCAAGGCCAGCCTGGTCTACAAAAGGAGTCTAGGACAGCCAAGGCTACACAGAGAAACCCTGTCTCGAACAAAACAAACAAACAAACAAACAAAAATAAATCCACAGCAGAGACAATTAGAATCCTAAGTACACGGGGGAGAATCAAACCCCTCGTCACTTCAAATATAAAGACACAGGATAGTTATAAGTGAAAAAGAAAAAGAAAAGAAAAAAAGTGGAGCTGGAGGCATGTTCCATGCTTGCTTACAGTGTGAGGCTTGGGGTTCAACCTTTCAGTGGGAAAGGGGCGATGGGAGGGAGACAGGACTTGCAAGTTCCGTCATAAGTGAAGATGGCTACAGCACGTCATCACATGGCAAGCTCCAAGGAAAGGAATGGTTTGGTTCGTTTGTCTTTTAGTTTTCTCCTGGAAATTGCTTCATGGATCAGGCTGGCCTCGAACTCACAGAGATCTGCTCTGCCTCTGCCTTCCAAGTGCTGGGATTAAAGTTGTGCGGCACCAGGGTTAGCTAAGAGAAGTAATTTTGATTTCTATCCTCGTGTGTGTGTGTGTGTGTGTGTGTGTGTGTGTGTGTGTGTGTGTGTGTGAAAAGACCAGCAGAGAGCACAAGATCCTTTGGAGTTGAAGTTACAGCAGTTGTGAGCTGACTGATGTGGGTGCTGGGAAAGTGATCTTAGCCACTCACCAATCTCTCCAGCCCCAAGGCAAGGAGCTGTTTGCTATTTAAGAAAGACTTTTCACAGTGACATGGCCAGCTGATTAAGATACAAAATTACAGACATGTAACAGAGCTTATAAAAGCATAGCTTGCAGATGCAAAGAGCAAAAATGGACAACTAGAGCAATAAACAAACCCACAACGATTTTCTGGTATGGGGTGGCGAAGGCATTGTAATGACATGCAAAGCCTGAACAGTAAAAAATCGACCAGTTTACAGTGTAGAGAAGCTACAGTCCCAGCTGAGGTAGAAACTCCTGCACAGTTGAGGGTTGTCTGGAGCACAGGACGGGACGAAGACCTTTGTCTGGCAGAACACACAAGCCCTTCAAGTATAAACGCTCTGTTTACCAAGCCCCAAATCCACAGGGATTGGAACTGAGCAGAGGATGCCCTCAAACCACAGCAGTAATCGCAAGACATGGGGGGAAGTGCCAAACAATAGGAAAGTTACCAACAGCGCTGTCTTTACACACGGATCAAAACCACAGGAGAAATGAGAAAGCATTCCATGCGATAGTGAAAACAGCATATCCCAGTTTGCACAGTGCAGCTCGCAGAGAAATATGTAGCTCTGAATATAACAGGGGCCACTGGTGGAGAGCTCAGTGGGTAAGGGCGCTTGCTGCTAAAGCTAAGGACCCGAGTTCAATCCCTGTACACCGCATGGTGGCAGCGAGGACCTCCCACCAGTTCTCTGCTGACCTCCACACGGGCACCCTACCACCACCAAATAAATACACATAAAAAGACAGCATTAAACATTTCTATCATTTAGGAAAAGGAACCAAACTCGTGTGTCGTAGAAAGAAAGATTAATTTCAAATAAATATATACAAACAAAAAGCCAATTAATAAAAACTGGATGCTAGGCACAGCAATCTCTGCACTTCCAAGGCAAGAGAGCAGGGTCAAAAGTTAAAGATAAAGGCCTGAGAGATATAGGAAGAACATGTCTTTTTTAAAAAATATTTTATTTAATTTTAATGTGCCTTAGTATGAGATTGTCAGATCTTGGAGTTACAGACAGTTGTGAGCTGCCATGTGGGTGCTGGGAATTGGGTCCTTTGGAAGAACAGGCAGTGCTCTTAACCACTGAGCCATCTCTCCAGCCCAGGAAGAACATGTCTTAATAAGTAATTTTGTCAATGATCAATAGACAAAAATCAGTGAAATCAAAAGCGACTGATCTAAGAAACTGGTAAAATAAACATTTTGCTAAACAGATCAAGAAAAAGAAGATAAATTATCATTATTACAAATAAATGAATATTCAAACGAAAGGAAGAGATATGAGGTTAAAATCAGCCAATGCCACATATATGAAACAAATTCTTTTGAATACACAGTATTAAAACCGGCACAGGAAGAAACAAATCTAAGGGGCACAGGCAGCTGACAAAAGTGGTCCCCCTGCATGAAGGTAACTCTGAATGTAATCTTCAGCTCAGAACACAGAAAGTGGGCAGGGCTGGGAAGAAGGGAGTGCAAAGGCAGCCAAAATGGCCTCCTAGTGACTGTTCCCAACACAATCAAACAAACAAAAACAGCAATACTAATCTCATCAAATTTCTCAGGAAGCAAGATAGTATCTTTCTCTAGTACTTTTTGTTTGTTTTTGAAGGAGGTCTGAAAGGGTTATGGTAAGAGGCTATTTAGGCTGGGCCAGCCTTGATCTTCCCGCATCAGCCTCCCAAGTGCTAGTCTCTATAACTCTCTGCATGAGTAGTTCTCAACCTGTGGGCTACAACCCTCTTGGCGGTCATATATATATATATACACACACACACACACGTATGTACAGATATGTGCATGTATGTATATGTATCCTATACATATATTATATATACATATAACAAATATTCTACATATCAGATATTTACATTACAATTCCTAACAGTAGAAAAATTACAGTCATTAAGTAGCAACAAAATAATTTTATGGTTGGGGGTCACCACAACATGGGGAACTGTATTAAAGGGTTGCAGCATTAATGAATGTTGAGAGCCAATGGTCTATATAAAATAGTGTAATTGTGATTTCCGAAAACTCCAACAAAGATGGCTAAAAACAAAACAAAACAAAACAAAACAAAATAAGAAACTATAGACCATACTCTCAAATAAACATCATCAAAGGGCTGGGAATAGCTTCTTATCATTGTAAAGGTTAGGTATGGTGGCACATCCCTTTAATCACAGTTTAGGAGGTGGGAAGAAAAGAGCATCAAGAGTTCAAGGTCACCTAACTACAGAAGGAGTTCAAGGCCAACCTGAGTGACAAGACATTACATCTTTAAAAACTAAATATAATTACAAACATATTAAAAACATGGCAACGGGATCAGAGAGATGTCTTAGTAGTTAAAAGCACTTGTCACACTTCCAAAGGACCCAGGTTCAATTCCCAGCACCTACAACATGACTCACAACAGTCAGAAATTCCAGTTCCAGAAGAGGTGGAGCCCTCTTCCAGTCTCCATGAGCACCAGTTATGCAAGTGGTGCACAGACAAAGTAGGCAAAAACAAAACAAAAACCCCATAAAAATAAAATAAATATAAATATACAACAGTAAAAGCCAAGAGAGGTGCCTCAGACCTCCCAGACTACATGGGAATTCCAAGCCAGCCTAGCAAACAAAAAAAAAGCCTGGCGTGGCAGTGCACGCCTTTAATTCCAGCACCCAGGAGGCAGAGGCAGGCAGAAAACCATGAGTTCGAGGCCCGCCTGGTCTACAAAGGGAGTCCAGGACAAGCAAGGCTAGACAGAGAACCCGTCTCAAAAACCAAAAACGACCACAACAACAACAAAACAAACGAAAAAGGGTAAAATTAATATAGCAATACATATATATGTATTGTTCCAGGAACAAGTTTACTTGGGATTTCAACATGAGTCAACACAGTAATGCTGTGAGAAAATGAAGTCCGCATTGAGATGGGAGTCGAAGCCCTAAGATGCTGGAATCACCACCATCACTCTGTGCAACACGGATTCTCCTCTGCGCTGTGTGGACATTGCCAACCCATGCAACAAGGGAGCTTCGCTCAGTGGGTCTGACATGGTGGATGCTGGCCTGTGAAGTACTCCGCATGCGTGGCACTTTCTCCCGTGAGCACCCATGGGAGGTGATGCCTGAACTTTACTTCTACAGAGACCCAGAGGAGATTGCGAAGGAGGAGCAGGCTGCTGCTGAGAAGGCTGTGACCAGGGAGGAATTCCAGGGCGAATGGACTGTGCCAGCTCCTGAGTTCACCGCTGCTCAGCCAGAGGTGGCAGACTGGTCTGAGGGAGTGCAAGTGCCCTTCGTACCCATCCAGCAGTTCCCTACTGAGGACTGGAGTGCCCATCCAGCCACTGAGCACTGGTCAGCAGCTCCCACAGCACAGGCCACTGAGGAGGTCCTTCCTGAGCTCTGCAGACACCTGAGCAAAGGGGAAAATAAAGTCCCTAAAAGCTAAAGAAAATAAAAAAGATGCTGAGCTCAAATTACAAGCCCAGCCCAGGCCTGGGGAGGGAAAGGCTGTTTGTGCAGTGGCAGGGACTTGCCTGCAGTCTCCAGGGCGTGCACTCATGCACACACATGCACACAGGTAAACACACACAACTCTGATGCGTGAAGGCTGTCTGTTTTTTACTTCAGTCTGCTCAAAGGACAAGCAGAACACACACCTGGAATCCAGATTCAAAATGCCACCCAGCTCTAAAGGACACAGTTCCTCCCAGTTCCTGCGCTGGAACAAGGAAGACACAAAACAAGCATGCATCATCTTTTTTTATGCCAGAAACAGAGACATCACTTCAAAAGAAAAAAAAAAAAAAACAGGAAATGTCAAAAAGACACAGGAGCTGCCACTGTCCAAATTTAGGAGAATGGCATTTTGGTGATGATTAAAATTAGCAGCAACAATATGGGTAATATCCGCTGACTGAGTTCTGAGGCATCCTAGTCCATCCTAGGAAAGAACGCATGAGGAGAGAAGTGCAGTGCACAATGCCAACTGCTGGAGAAAGACAGGAGTGCTTCCGGGTGTAGCCTTCGCAATGACACATGAGCGTGCAATTCTCAGTGGACGCTCGCATCACAGAAGTGAGGAAAGGGCTATATAATACTCAAATATTCCTCCCAAGTTACTTAATAACAATGGCAAAAATGGTAATTCCCTGGTGGAAATACCAACAGCTCACATTTAGCCATGTGAGCAAGGCACTGGCGATGCCCCTAATAACCTGTGCCTTATGATCCGAGAAAACAGGTGAACTCACACAGCAAAACCGCGCAGTCTGACTCTGAGCCACGATGAAACAATCGGACAAATGGTTCAAAGGTATGGGAAAACTCGGGTCTCAGATGCTGCAAACGGACCATGGCTGCCTGGTGCAGTAGTGCACACCTACAGTCCTGAACTTGGGACATGAAGGCAGGAAGATGGATACAAGGTCATCCTTGGCTTCACAGTGAGATCCAGGCCAGGCTGGCCAAAATGAGATTCTGCTTCAATACATAAATAAATAAATAAATAAATAAATACACTTAAAAATAAAATAAAGGAGAGATAATGGCCAAAATGAGATTCTGCTTCAATACATAAATAAATAAATAAGTAAATAAATAAATAAATAAATAAATACACTTAAAAATAAAATAAAGGAGAGATAATGGTTCAGTGGACAAAGCACTTAGAATGCACATGAGGCCCCAAGATTAGATGCTCTGAACCTGCACCCAGCCAAGAAAGCATGGTGGCTGCCTATTGGGAGGCAGAGCCAACAGATGCCTACACAAGCTGGCCAGCCCAAGAAGAGCCAATGAGCTCCAGGCTTAGCTTTAATGATACAGTAATAGAAGAGGACAATTGACGCCAACTTTGGGTCTCCACAAGCCTGTACCACACAGCTGCATGTACTATACACATACACACACACACACACACACACACACACACACACACACACGAACATGCAAGCACAGCTGCACATACATCACACACACATGCAAATAAGAAAAAGTAGGCTGGGAAAGATGATTCAGTTGGTAGATGCTTTCTGGGCAATCAAGAGGATTTCAGTTCACACCCCCAGAGTCCACATAAAACACTGGACAGGATACCTGTAATGGCCGGCACTGGGGAGGCTAAAACACAGAGAATCTCTGGGGTTTGCTGGCCAACTAGTCTAGAAACCCAAGTTTCCTAGCTCGGTGAGAGACCTGGCCTCTAAAAACAAGGTGGACAGAACCTGACTAGAAGATCCTATTGCTGAAGGCATCTGCTGTCATCGCGGGGCATAGAGATCAAGGTAGAAAGTGGTTAGAAACCTCGACTCTGCTGGCTAGCCTGCAGCGGTGCAGAAAGCGCTATGCAGGCTGCTGTGGGGAACTGTCCCCTGCAATCTAACTCAGAGGTAACAACACCGACTGGTCAGACAAGATGTGCCGAGCCTGGTATGAGAGTAACCAACCACTTGCTTTCTTATTGGATCAAAAGCATTCTCCTGGAAGGGAATTACTTTCTGGTACTGCTGGCTCAGGCTGGGGAGGCCATAGCTCTTATAGGGAAGCTATTGATGTGGTTTTGCTAAATAGAAATGATGTGCTCTCCAAAGCGCCCTTTAAATAACTATGCTTATGCCCATGGCGGGGGGGTGGGGGGTGGGGGGGGGAGTAAGATAAATGCAACAATACCAACAAAGACACTCACTAAGAAACCTCTGGCTGCCACACACATGAACATGTACACACCACCTCTCTCACACACATACGCACAGAATAAGTAAATGCAATGAATTCATAAAGAAGGCTGGGCGTGTAACTCCATGGTAGAATATGTGCTTAGTCTGAAAGACTCTAGGATCAATTCCCAGCAGCCTACCGCTGAAGTCACACATTTGATATTAGGTTTCATTGCATAGATGACAACTGCCAAATACTATAGTCTGAGTTTTATTGTTTTATTGTAAGTAGGCAAGACAAATGCTGTGTTTTTAGAAGATACACAATTATTAGAACAGAGGATAATGATACAACTTACTCTTAAGCAGTTCTGCGAGCCATCATTCACACATATGGGGCCATTGTAGAGCCTGGACACAGCTGGGTTTACTGCTCTTCTGGCAATATTTTATATAGTTGAAAGTCTTCCCCAGAAAAGTTCGTTAAAACGTCAGAACAATTCAATGTGGCATTAATTATTTTGCAAAGCCTAGCGAGCTCTGGGTATGACCACTCTCTTACGAACTGGCACTCAGTCACAAAACTAGAGGAGGAGGGAAGGGCAGAGAGAAGGCACCGCGTATTTGAGCTCGACAGCACAGAGCAGTGGGACAGAGCCGACCCAGGAGACTGGCAGAATAAACTGTGGTCCACACATACCCTGGAGCACAGAGAGCTACGAAGAAAGAAAAGCTGTGTGCACAGATACACGGCATACTGATTTTTAGGTGATGCTGTGAACATGTCAAGCCACCTGTGAAAAGACGTTCACGGCATTACCCATTATCACCCTTTGTGTCAGGCAGAGGAGGAAAAAACGTGTTCTTAAAGAAGCTCAAGAAAGGACGCATAAGAAAATACTGAAATGTGTCACCTACAAATACTCCTGAGAAATGGGCTATATGATTAAGTCTGGAACTTACTATGTAGACCAGCCTGGCCTCCAACTCAAATATCTGTCTGCTTCCGCCTCTGGGATCCAAAGGCTCCCTAGTGCTGGAATTAAGGCGTGCACTCCCACACCCAACCCTTTCTATGGTCTTGACCTTTGGAACAGAATGGGAAGGGGGAAATTAAGTTTAAGCAGAAACAAAGGAAACCAACTAAATTTCAAATAGCTATTATTATAAAAGGGAGGGGGAAATAACAAAAAATCTAATGTAAAAAAATAAAAAGGTTTGAGCAGTATCTAACCTCATAATCCCTACACAGGAAGCCTGACCATGGGTCTGGAGAGACGACTTAAAAGGTTAAAATATTTATTGCTTGCGCCGAGTACCCAGGTTAGGTTCCCAGCACCTACATCAGGTTCACAATCACCTATAACACAGCACCTATAGCATCAAATTGATGGTCTCTGTCCTCCACAGGTACCACAAAATGTGGGTGATCTAAATTCACTCAGACAGACAGACAGACAGACAGACACACACACACACAAAATAAGTTGTAAAATAAAAGACTTGACCTTGAACTCTGTATGGTATGTTTGTTTTCTGCCGCACTTTGGGTGTGGAAATTCTAGAGGTTATATGATTATGCGGCAGAATAAATAGACTGAGAACGTGGGGAGCCAGGGTTCTCACTGGGGAAGAAGAGAAAGGCGAATTTAGAATCCAGGAGAGGAAGGACTCAGGTTGGGATAGAACTGTAGCTATGCAGTTGTGACTTCTAAAATACCTACACACCATCAGCTGCATCCACAAAGGCATGACACCCCAATAACAACAACCCTAACTCCCAGGTCCGAGATTCTGCATAGGGTCATTTCCTATGTCAGGGAGGCTCTGTGGCCCTGAGTTCAATTGAGGAACTGAAGCAAAAGGAAAAATAGAGAAAGCATTTGCCACTAAAAAAGGGCCTTGCACAAAGGGCTAGTTCTACAGCTGGGGAAGGGTGATGCCATCCCACAGCTGGACCAGAAAGGAAGTTCAGTGACAAAGGAAAAACTAGCTCTGTGGTCAGGTCTGACACACGAGTCCCAAGATGGTGGATTAACAAGGATGAGCATACACAGGGGTAGACAGGGGTGATTTCTGAGAAAGCTGATTGCTAACAGCAGTGGTAGAGGTAAGGGGGAAAATCATACTTTCACAACCGTCTGTTTCAGACAAGATTCATCACTGTAAGTCAAAATCTACGGATGAGGTCTCATGACAGTCCAGACACCCACACGGCCTTCAAGTGTCTCCCACAAACAGCTTACTCATTCTGGGGGGCAGGGGTGGGGACTAAAACACTACACGGTGAGAAACCAGACCAGGCTTGAACCAGATGACCAAAACTAACCACTAATAAAAGGTCAGACAGCTACCATGGGTGTCCAGGTGAGCATTACATTCCAGTCAGAAATTTACACCCTGAGTCTCATCCTACAGAACCTTCATAACTCAAACAGGCAGGAGAGCACTTATTTCATAAAGCGTGCTGATGTGTATTCTTCGGTGTCAAGACCACTGGAGAGAAAGGGTGAGGCTTCGTTACAGACCAAAGTGGAAAAGATGTAACTGAAGGCTGGTGGTAAGGATGGACGCCTGCTGTTCTGGGGAACACGGCTAGAATAAAACACACTATTCAAATGTGACTAAATGAGGGTGCGGATTACAGCTACAGGGCTGTACCGTTTAAATCCCCACATGCCAAAAATACACTCTGGCTACAGGAGACAGTATGGATTTTCTTAGGAAATCCACACAGAAGTGTCACTATATAAATGGCAGGACATATGCAACCTACTTACAGAAAGTTCAGAGGAAAAGTCACGTGTGAGGGGCTGAGAACAGATTGGGCAACATACCTCTCTCTTTCTCTTTCTCTCTCTCTGTCAGTCTGTCTGTCTGTCTGTCTCTCTCTCTCTGCTGTTCTTCTATGTCGTCATTGCTTTCTACTACAGAATAAGAAGATCAATAATGCAAAATAGCTGTTGAGGCTTCCTCCTAACCCTCATTTTCCCTACAGACTACCACATTTCTGCATACCAAATTTGGCCAAGGCACACATTCCGGCTTTGAGCCACTTGTTCACAATTTGAAGGGCTTTTAAAGTGAGACTAGTAGAAAGAGAGAGAGAGAGAAAGGACTGCATATAAACATTTGAGAACACTGGGGATTTTACATTGACAGAGCTCCTGCACTTTGGTGGTACAATGTGCAAAGTGAGCTATGGTGTCCAGGACTGTCTACCGCATCTTCTGCTACAGCAAACACAAGCACATCCAGCCAGAGGGGACCAGGTAAGCAGATTCTGGTATGTGCAGTCTGTGGAAGACAATTGTTCCAACGACTGAGGAGGGATGAAGGGGAAGCTCCCAGATAGCCACCAGGCCACCAAACAGCACTGTGTTTGATAAGAGTCTGTGCCCCACCGCACGTCAAGGAACATTTATACAGAAGTGAACAGTTTACTACGAGAATCAGCACAAATCAAAAAACCAGCACGTGCCATTGTTGTGCCTGTGTGAAGTTTCAGAGTGCTGTCAACAGGTGTAGTTTAGTGCCCCAAAACAACGGCCCAAGGACATGTAAAAGGCAGCAGCAGTGATCAACCCTAGGACAGGCACAGTGAGGACACCGTACTTTTCTGTTTCTAAGAGATCGTGAATGTTTTTATAATCTTCAGAAGCCAAACATTTTGCTTCCCAAGAGCTAAGTTTTCAATGTTCTTTGAGGAAATACAACCTCAGTGAAGAACATAAAAACAAGGCGGTGTCAGAAATACTAGTAGCTTTCCATTGGCTGAGCTTGTCACTCAAGGACGTGAGTTCTTCCCAGTTCCGTGTTTTTCTTTTTTAAATAAAATCAACAGCTCCTTCTTTTTTTTTTTTTTTCCCTTGATGATAATAATCTCAAAATGAAAACTCCAGTTACGTAGTGAGAGTAACAGCAGTTAAAAATGAAAATACGCATGGTATATTCTCACTTATAAGTGGATATTCGCCCAACATAGATGTCCTCTGAGAGACTCCACCCAGAGGGGTTTCTGGACAGATGCTGGGACTTGATGCTGGACTCTGGGTAGAGCCAATGGATCTAGCCAATGGACAAACAGCTCCACTCTCCACCGTTGTGGGGAGAGTGGGAGGACTGCCCCTGACATGAACTCTGGTACCCTCAATTTGATCACTTCCCCTTGGTAAGGAGGCCCTGCAGCACACAGAAGGGGAAGAAGGCTATCTGGATAAGACCTGGTAGGCTGAGGTCTTACGGTGGGGGAGGAGGTCCCCTTCTGTTAAAGGCCTAGGGGAGGGGAATAGGGTGGAAGAGGGAGGGAGGGAAGGAACAGGAAGATACAAGTGAGGGGATAACAATCGGGATGTAATCTGAATAAATTATAATAAATTTTTAAAAAAATGATAACAAATACAAACACCCAAAACCTGTTCCACAGCTTGTAAGAACCAAGGCAGAACAGGGTAGGGTCTGAACCAATGGTTCTCAGCCGAGCACGGTGGCACACACCTTTAAACCCAGCACTCTAGAGGCAGGCAGATCGCTGTGAGTTTGAGGACAGCCTGGTCTAAAAAAAGAGTTCCAGGACAGTCAGAGGTACACAGAGAAACCCTGTCTCAAAAAACTCAAAAAATAAAATAAAATAAAATGGCCAGGCATGGTGGTGCACGCCTTTAATCCCAGCACTTAGGAGGCAGAGGCAAGAGGATCGCTGTGTGTTCAAGGCCAGTCTGGTCTACAAAGCGAGTACAGGATAGCCAAGGCTACACAGAGAAACCCTGTTTCAAAAAATCAAAAAAATAAACAATTAAAATAAATAAATAAAACCAGTGGTTCTCAACTCATGGGTAGAGACCCCAAAGACACAGGGGTCACCTAAAACCATAGGAAAACATGAATATTTATGTTACAATTAGTAACACTAGCAAAAATTAGTTATGGAGTACCAATGAAAATAAATTTATGGGGTGCTGGAGAGATGGCTCAGAGGTTAAGAGCACTGTCTGTTTTTCCAGAGGTCCTGAGTTCAATTCGCAGTAACCACATGGTAGCTCACAACCATCTCTAATGTGATCTGATGCCCTCTTCTTGTATGTATATGTAATAAATAAATAAAATATTTTTAAAAAGAAAATAAACTTACGGTTAGAGGTCACCAACACATGAGGAACTATATTAAGGGGTCACAGTAGGAAGGCTGAGAACCACTGTTCTAAGCAGTGTGACCATGGAGGGACAATAATAAACAGCTGAACTTTGAACTGCTGACTGCCTAACTAGATGTGAGCATGGGGGACAAATGGTGCAGTCTACAGTGTAAATATCTGAGAAGCCAGAGCAACAAACATCAGACTGCTGGTACAACATGAAGAATCTGTTCTCTCAGTCAAATAAATCTAGTGAAGCTGGAAAAAAAAATCTTTTTGTTTGTTTGTTTTTCGAGACAAGGTTTCTCTGTGTAGCCTTGGCTGTCCTGGACTCACTTTGTAGACCAGGCTGGCCTCAAACTCACAGCGATCCACCTGCCTCTGCCTCCCGAGTGCTGGGATTAAAGGTGTGCACCACCACGCCCGGCCTGAAAAAAAAAAATCTTAACACTAAAATTGGAGACGATCTTCTCTGAAATCTAAGTTACTCTTTCAATTAGGCAGCTTGGGTGAGAAATTAGGTCTTTCAGTACTGTTTGTAATACAATTCAAAGTCACATTCAGGGCACTCTGTAATCACCAATGACCCTAAATAGGCCGCTAGCATCTTAAGCTAGTTCCAGGTGCCAATCACAGAGGACCCTCCTTTGGGTGTTCTTTGCATAGACTCCAGGGCCTCCAGGGAAATGATCCCTTCCTTAAGATTACAGATAGGAATCCTGTCGTTTAAGGGCCAGCTGACTCCAGGTATGATGCATAGGAGGAAATAGCTCAGCCAGAATTTCAAGTGCGGAGTTTCCTAACTCTGACGCAGTCTTTCAACATTTCCTGGATGTAGCTGGGCTCCAGTCTGTGTTCTTCCCAAAAGCACAATAACATGGTGGGTGTTGCCTTGGTTCAAGGGCACTGCATTGATGGGATGCCTAACCAGGCTTGTCTTTAAAAACCTACTACCTTAACAGCCTCCTGTCTATACATCCTCAGCCACTCAGGAAGATCAAAAGGTCAAGGCCTGTCTGGGCTTCAGCAAGATCCAAGTGACACTTGGGGAGCCCCTGTCTTAAAAGAAAAAAAAAAAAAAAAAAAAAGGAAAAAGGAAAAATGAGAGCTGGGGATGTAGGTCAGTGGCAACGCTCTTACCTAGCCTGTCTAAAGTCTTAGAATCAATCCTCTAAACCACTAAAGAAAGAGAAAAGAAAAAGTACTACCATCCCAGCCTAAACCTGAATCACTTTATCAGCAAAACAAACGGTCTCTTATGGTAGTTCCGGGTCAGATATCCATAAAAGTCCCAAGTCTATCCTACTCTCCCTATGTCCGGCACCCATCCACTGTGAGTAGAGGGTTGAATTAGTCTCTGCCCTGGAGTAGAACTTGTGCTGCTCCATAAATCGTGAATGCACAAAATACATGACAAACGCCTCGGAACTGTCTATAAAGACGAACAAGGAAAGAATGCTTTTTTTTTTTTTTTTTAACGTGTGTACTGTTCTTTGTAACAGTCAGGCGTGTAGCCTACCCAGGAGGCAAGGTTCTGCACAGCCGAACCACGCCTCCCAGCACAATCAAAGACACCGAGAATCTTCCTCTAGGGACTGGGAGTGATCCTGGATGAGCCAAGGCAAGTTAAAATATATATATATATAGCAGTTTGGTTTTTCTTCCCCTCCAGCGATGCAGCTGCACCTAGCAGAAAAGCACCAGATTAGCATCGTATGCATTTGGGTCCCTTTTGCAACTACTATTCCCGGTAATAAACACATCTTGAGCACCAGAGAGAATTTACTTCCCGGTCCAGAAAAGAAAAGCAAGTTCCTTATTTTTACTAACAACGCCTTCTCCAATCAACACTCGCCTTCTCTGGGGCGAAGGGGCACGCCTCTCCGCGCCACTAGAAGCCTGTGGCTGCTCCTGGGGGCGCCCGGCTTCCTAACCCCGGGGGCAGGAGAGGCTAGGAATGGCTGGAGCCGGGGGACTCGCGGCTAGGGACAACGGGGGTCGAGAACATCGGAGGCTGGGGACTGACGGGTAGAGAGCAGAAGAGCCATGGACAGCTGGGACCGGGATGGGAGGCCGGGGACCGCCAGAGTGGGGACAGAAGAGCTGGGGGCAGCTGAGAGAGTGATCCGGAGGCCTGGGACTGCCGGAGTAGGGACAGTGGAGACCAATGACTGTAGAGGTGGCGACGAGTGATCTCAAAGGACCACCGTGGCTGGGGACAGCGGAGGCCGAGGACTGCCAGCGCAGAGCACAGCGGAGGCCGGGGACTGCCCGGACAGAGCACAGCGAAGACCAGGGAAGGGGTCTCGAGGCCGCACTCACCCACTTTGTCCTTGCCGTACATGTGGCCAGCCACCTGATGCGACAGCGGCACGCAGCCTCCGAGCAGGCGCGGCACCGGCTGGCTGTCTCCGGCGCTTCCCGGCGGCCGCAGGCGCAGCGCGGGGGGCTCGGCGGCCATCGGGGCGGCGACACTTGGCGTCAGACGTCAGGGAGGACCGGGCGGCATCGCCCGCGCAAGACCAGCGCGCGGACCCATGCCGAAACGGCGCTGCCCGCTCCGCGGCCCGCACTCTGAACCCCGGCCGCCCGCGCCCGGGATAAGGGCGCCGCGGCCCCGCCTCTGCCCGCCCCCAGCGCGCTCCGGCCCAGCCAGCACCACTCTGAGCGTGCGCAAAAGCTACTCTATGGGAATCGGCTGAGCATGCCCAGAGGCTACACTATTGGATCCCGGCCAGCACCGCACTGAGCGTGCGCAGAAGCCACTGACGCGAGACCCAGTCACCCCTCCACAGAGCAAGTCCAGAAGGTTGACCCGCACCAACCAGAGCAGGCCAGGAGACCCAGTACGCAGCTGACCCGCACTGAGCATGCTCAGAGGCTGCCAGGTGGGACTCTTGTCTCACTTGCCGACTGCTTACTTCATCTCGAGCACCCCAGCACTTCCAGGGTGCTAACAGGCGTCCAGGGTCCCAGTGTGACCCGCAGCAGAGCAGACCTCCCACCACGTCCTGCCCTCCCGGATCAAAGAGACAGGAGCATCCTGAGTCAAGCTGTTTCTTCCTATACCTACCAGCTGGCAACCAACCCGACCGCTGCCTCAAAGTACTCATGACAAGTTCGTGTGTTAGAAATTGACGGTCATCCTAACTCATTTTTAAAAAGAAGATTGTTAATTGCATGTGTATGCCGGTGCCCAGGAAAGGCCAGTGCTCAGGGAATAGTGCTCCTTGGACCTGGAGTAACAGAGCGCTGTGAGCGCACCAAAGTGGGGTGTTGGGAGTCAAACTTGGGTCTCTATGCCTCTGCGGCCTTCTACTCGTTTTTTTCTAAGTGAACACTTTTTTAAAAAAAGAGATGAACCCTCTACTTGTTTATTTATTCATGGTCATCCTAGGAATTGAAGGCAGAGCACTGTGTTTATCGGGCAAGCACAAAACCCTTGTGCGAGCCTTGCCAGCCAAAGCAAGTTTTTGTTTTTGTCTTCCTTGGGACCCTCTGGGTATTTGACTGGTAACGTCAAAGACAGAAGGGATGAAGGTCCAGTGTGGCTAGCTGGGGTTCTAGAACGCAGCTCCATCCGTGTGTCTGCACTGGCATCCTATAGCAAAGTCTGGCTTTGCAGGACCCACGGCTGAGCTGGTCACACCTTGGGTTACTTATTACCAAAGCCAAAGGACTAACAGTCCATACTTAGGGCGACGATCCGGCAGGTACTTGTCCTGAGTCACCTGAAAAGCTCTTCGCTGGACCGCCTGTAAAAACCCGGCCTGGATAGGCGCGCACGGGCGGGCGGCGCAGACGCACTAAGCGCCTTGGAGACTAGGGCTGTCCCGCGGCTGTCAAATCCTCACCGGTCTGCTGGGTTGGGGCCGCTGCGCATGCGCGACTCTACCGGCGCGCCCTCACACGCGCTCCCAGCTTGCCGCGGCGCCTGCGCAGTGGCAGTGAGTGGGCCTTGAGGTCGCGTCTTGCCGGGGTCTCCGCGGTCCCCCACGCTCGCCCGCGCGGTCCTGCTACGGCCTTCCCGCTGCCCGCGCCATGGGCTTCAGCTCCGAATCCGCTGTGCGAGGTGAGCCGCCGGCGGCAGGTCCCCGCCACTCTTATCCAGACTGTCACCTTGATCAGCACAAGGGCAGGCGGAGGCCTGCCGGGAGCTCGCGGCATGAGGGATGAGGGATGCTGGTGCGGGCCGGACGTCCAAGCCCTGGACCACTTCCCCCAGCCAGCCACGCTGTGAGCAACCAAAGCTGAGGGTCTCGCTCCACTCCAAAACACCCCTGTCCCTCAGGCTCTCTCGGGGCACGGAGTGGTGTGGGGAAACGGGCAGCTTCATGCCACCCTGACGTCGGGGACTGGTCATGTCGTAAATGTTTTGCTGGCTTTGTAATTCTAGGTGAAGAAACTCAGTACGAGGTCTTCAATTTCCAGTTTTCTTACTTACTTTGCATCCGGCCACTGCTGGCAGTGATCCGGAAAAACAACTAAAAATAGCCTCCTTCCCTAGTCTTGAAAACAGTATTTTGCAGAAATCTGACTAAAAGTTCGAGAATTTGTGAAACTTGGCTAGTGTAAAGTCCCCGGTGATAAACTGTTAAAAATGGTCCACAGGCTATGCGATCTACGTCATAGACTGCCCAGATATAAAATGCCACATCTCAGGGTTTAATTACCTTTAAGTTTAGTTGAGTAAAGTTAAAAAATTAATTACAATGAGCTCCATTGACTGACTCAGCAAATATGGATCATCTATCGTGCTCTGTTATGGAACCATCCCTAACTTCGACTTTAATTTTATAGTAGTTAGGTTCCATATACCGGAAAGTTCTACTTAGTGTCGATGAAACTGATTTGGCAGGTAGGAGGGGAAATTCTTTTATTTTTTGTTATTGTTCTTATTATTATTACGTTTATTTGTATGAGTGTCTCTTTGTGTCTGTGCTATGACTCCTGTGGATGTGAGAGGACAACTTGTAGGAGTTGATTCTCTCCCACCATGTGAGTCCTGGAGATCAAATTCGGGTTTCAGGCATGGCAGTAGGCCCCTTTCCCCATTGAGCTGTCATGCTTTGCCTAAACAAATAGCTTTAAGTTACTAAAGACAAAAAAGATAATTCTTTGCAAAATTTACTTTAAAGGGCAGCTCTCTTGGGCCTCCTTTAAAAGTATATGCACTTCGCGAGTTTAAATTTTCTTTGTGGCGTTTTAAAATCTGCTCGTTTTATTTTCTCTTTTCGAGGCACTCTTTTTCTTTTATAGCCGAAGCTAGCTTTGAAATCCTCTTGTGTCAACCTCACCAGGGCTGAGACTGTAGGCCTGTGCCAGCACACCTGAAGAAACCATGCTCTTGGCAATAAGACTACATTGCATAAAATAAAACACTCATGTGACTGTTGGTACGGTTGTTTTAATTCTGTACAAACACTGTTGCACATGCGTGAGGTGGGCCAAAAAGATTGTACGATAAAATTTCTTCGTTTGCAATCTGGAATCACATTTTTGTGAAGTGGATACTAGACTGTGATTTGGATAATGTGTTGTTGAAGAGGAAGGAAGTGAACCCCAATAGTCTTTCCTGCAATCAAAAGATAAGGGGTTAGCTTGGTTTAATCTGTGGGCACAGGAAGCTCAAAGGTAACTCTCCGTTAGTTTACCATTATCTAAGAAATATGACTCCTCTTGGTGAAACCCCCAATTAGCCACACTTTTGTTGTATTGAGTAACTTTTTCTTTTCATTTTCATTTTAATTAATTAATTAATTTTTTTTTTTTTTTTTTTTTTTTTTTTGAGACAAGGTTTCTCTGTGTAGCCCTGGCTGTCCTAGACTCACTCTTTAGACCATGCTGGCCTCGAACTCACAGTGATTTGCCTGCCTCTACCTCCTGAGTGCTGGGATTAGAGGTGTGTGCCACCACGCCTGGCTGGGTAACGTTTTTTAAACAGGAAAAACAGAGATCATTATGAAGTCCATATATAGAGAGAGAGTCCCAAAGGCTTTGCAAGTCTCTTCTACCAGCCCCTTGCACCTCAAAGTTAGAATATAGAATGCCTTGGAAATATACACGCCCTTTTAAAAAAAAGATTTATTTACTTTTATGTGTATGGGTGTTTGTCTGCTTGTATGTTAGTGTACCACAAGGTACCCACGAAGGCCAGAAGTGGGTGTCAGCCAGTTATCCTGGAACTGATATTACAGACACGTGCATAATAGGGACAGAACCCTCCGGTTCTCTGGAAAAGTAGCCTGTGCTCATAACCGCTGAGCCATCTCTCCAGCTCCTGTAATATAACTTTTACTGTTTACTTCGTGTATCATGTAAAATTGTTGTTTATCTATTCTTCCTTATTCAGAGTCTCAGGTAGCCCAGGCTGACTTCCAGCTTGCCACATAGCAGAAGGTTCCTTTGAACTCCAGATCCTTCTGCCTCTATGTCTTAGGTGCTGGGATTATTTTTTTGTTTGTTTGTGTTTATTTTTGTTTTTTTCAAGACAGGGTTTCTCTGGGTGCTGGAATTATAGGTGTGCAATTTCACACCCATTTTACTTGGGCCTGGGGATTGAGCTCAGGGCTTTGTTGCAAACAATGCAAGCAGTGTGCCAATTGAACCACCCCCAGGACCCCCCAGAGTTACATTCCTACTGGTATTTAGTTGAAAAGTAAAATATTGACTTACAGCCAGGTATGGTTGCGAACACCTCCTATCTCAGCTCTCTGGAGACCAAGGCTGGAGAATCAAGAGTTGGAGGCCAGCTTGGGCTATGTAACATGACTCTAGCTCAAGAAGAAGGAAAAAAATGTGAGCTGGAGAGATGGCTCAGCCATTAAAGGCTAGGCTCACAACCAGAAATATAAGGAAAAAAACTTAAGGGAAGAAAGAATGTCTATATTTTCAGAGTTCTTTATATCGGGGATTGGGAGCCTGGGATGCAGAGGGACGGTGGTTACTAAAAATAAGTGGGTATCAGACCATGACTGGAGTTAGAGATAGGCAGTGCAGAAGAGTGATAGTCCTTGAGACCCTCCCATGGTCAGCATGAGCTGCTTTGGGCATGTACCAGTGAGCTCATTACGGATTCTTGAAAGTGGCCTTCACTGCCCACATGCACATCTAATGATTGTTCCTCTCGCCCAGTAGATGGCCTTTCTGAACTCACTGTTAATACCTCCGCACCTCCAGGGAGCGGGCTGTCGTCCTTCGGCCTCCTCCTTCCTCAAGGCTAACTAAAGCCATTCTCCCCTGGATCGCTAGACAGCCTTGTCACGTGCTTCCTGGAACTCTTGCCACGCTTTTTGTGTTTTGTTTTGTTTTTTGGTTCTGTTCATTTATTTATTTGAGACACAGTCTCATCAACCCTGGCTGGCCTGGAACTCCCTATGTAGAGTAAGTAGGCTGGCCTCAAACTCAGAAATCTGCCTGACTGTCTCCCAGTGCTGGCTTAAAAGGATAAGCTACCACACTGACTGCTTGTTTTAAAACAAGCTCTACGTTAAAGGTTTTTCTCTTTCCAGCCAAAAGTCAGTCATAATTCACCTCTAAAACCAAGAAGCCAGCTAAACCAATTGTGTGTGTGTGTGTGTGTGTGTGTGTGTGT
>OU015751.1:12247609-12283426 GCA_907169655.1 Acomys percivali
CAGTTTCTGTGGACTAGACTTGCTTTAAAAGGTGTGCCTACACTCGACTCCATTCTTGCTGCTCACTAAACCATAGAAAGTAAAGCCGGAGGGAGACTCCCTAGGCACAGGAGCTCCAAGTCAGCGATGTTAAATGTCATTCCTCAAGTGCTCACCGTGTAACTGTTCACATGCTCACATGCAAACATCAGTGTCCGCAGTGTGTGGTTCAGACGCTTTAATAAATGAGAGTGCTTCGGCCTTGGGTGAACGTTCTCTGAGAGTTAGACTGCCTCTGGGAAATATGGGAGACGGATGCATCAGCGGATGCATGTACTAGGAACGCTTTCTCAAAATGTGCAAGTAAGCAGTCGTAAGCAAAGAGGGTGGGTAAAGATGCAGGCCCTCCAGGGAGGAATCCGTGAGAAGAGCCAGGGGCAAGATTTTGCTTCATGGTTTGGGCTATAATACTGTGATACAGTCGGACGCTGGCTGTGGAAATGGAGAGAAATGAGCAGGATCAGTGGAAAACAGTGACTTTTTAGAAAACTTTTATTAGTTTTGTGTGTGTGTGTGTGTGTGTGTGTGTGTGTGTGTGTGTATGTAGGTGCCCCTGAAACTAGAGTTATAAACAGTTGTGAGCCACCGGACATGGGTACTGAGAACCAAACTCAGGTCCTCTGGAAGAACAGCACACTCTTAGTGGCTAACATCTCCCCAGCCCTGGCAGTGACTAGTCAGAAAGACTGGATAGGAAATTATAGAATCTATGTGTGTGATTTAAAGAGAACAAAGCCTTTACCAGAAACAAGGAATTCTGGTTGAAAAGCAGTGCTAAAGAGTTCAGTTGCAGAGAGAGGGTCTGAGGTGATGGCGCAGTTGGACTATGCAGCGGCAGTGGGTGTGACTTAGGGACACCGTGACAACAGAAGCCAGTAGAACAGCTCAGTCAAGATGGACGCAATAAGAATCAGATGAGATCTCAAAGAACATTCTGCACTTGGACAGCACAAAGTCAGGAGATGGGATGGGCCCCAGGGAGAAGTAAAGATAAGCCAGGTCGGGAAGGAGAGTTATCCAGGCTTTGGTGCTGAGCTGGCCTGTCTGCACTGCCAGGTGAGTGGGTGGTGATGGACATACTGGATTAAGCAATTAGCAGCTGACCTTTTGCTGCCATTTCAGCAGAACAATTAAAACTCTTGTGTCCAAGTCAGTAAAAGCCTGTAGTACCAAAAACCAAATACTACAATATGAGCTTCTGGGGGTAAAGACCTGGAAATGGGGCTCACAGAGACAAGAGGGAGGAACCTTCTTTGGATTGACTTGTCCCATAAAGTGAATGTGGACTTTGTTAGAGTTAAGATCTCAGTGTCTCAGGAAGAGCCAATAACAGATCCAGCACTCAGGAAGTAGAGGCAGGCGGATTGCTGTGAGTCCGAGGCCGGCCTGGTCTACAAAGCAAGTCCAGGACAGCCAAGGCTACACAGAGAAACCCTGTCTCGAAAACCCCAAAAAACAAAACAAAACACCAGACACAAACTAGTGCTCTAAATGTCCATCCATTAACCTTAGTGGTCATGTGGCAGCTCCAGTCTCGGGAATCTGAGGCCCTCTTCTGGCCATCACGGACACTGCACACACATGGTACACTGGCATACGTGAAGACAAAATAGCCATGCACATACAATGAAAATAAGTTTTAAAAAAAAGACCTCTGTGACTCAGGGGCCTCCCTGATCTGTTTCGTAAGCACAGCAAAAGCAAGCCTGTGTCCTGCAGAAGTCTTGAAAACACTGCCAGAGAGTAGCATAGCCCGCTCTCCCACCAGTCACAAAACTATCACTTGTACCTATGATGTAGAATTTGTAAAAATGAGTGAACATTGCAAATTTATAATATTTCCAGAAGAAACTGTCTCCATGAACCTCATTAAAGGAGAAAACTCTAGGCATTGGGGGTGGATAAACAAATTGATTTTTCCTTTTGTTTTTTCTAGATAGGATCTCATGCAGCACAGGTTGGCCTTGAACTTTTGATTCTCCTGCCTCTGCCTCTCAAATGTTGGCATTTCAGGTGTGTACCGCACCCGCCTACAAACCAATTTTAATAAAATAAACCTAAACCTTGCAAATAGAGCACAAAACCCGGGATTCTACCCTCAGCATACCATTTGTTTGTTTGTTTATTTGTTTGTTTTAAGTAGTAGTAGGCAATAGGCATAGGTCACTAGAAAGTAGCCAGTAAGTCGTCAGGCCAAAGCCTTAGCATGCATTGCCGTATGTCAGGACAGTCTGAGTAGCGATCTGGTGATTACCCTCCTGTCTGCTTCCTCCTCCTGCCCAGTGAAGAATGTATGCTAACCAAGAAAAATAAAAGGCATGATGTGTTGGAATCAGGCATCACTACCCCTCTGCCAAGCACAGACGGATGAGGGGACCAGACATTTCACAGTCTCTCTCTCTCTCTCTCTCTCCCCCCTCCCTAGTTCCCGTTCTGTGATGGGGCCCACATAAAGCACAATGAAGAGACTGGAGACAACGTGGGGCCTCTGATCATCAAGAAAAAAGAAACTTAATGGACAGTTGCCTTGCTGCACCCCAGCGTGTTGTGATGTCACCTGATCGTTTAAGTAGAATGGCACCCACTCTGTTTGATTGGCCTCCCCGGGCTCTAGATGTGGTTGGTACCTTGCAAATCGCAGCTTTCATATTCATGGCGTCAGCCTTGCTATTGACACACCGTGGTGCACATTTGTTGAAAGAAGAAGAAAAGGCTAAACCGACCTCATGGTATATGGGTTCTTTTGGTCTTGTAAGGATCCGTTCCTTTAAAATAATGGTCTTAGAATATAGTTGTATCTGAGGTTAACGTATTAAATTATTCTCAAAATCATGTACATGTACATTGTACTTGTAAGTTTAAGGGAAAGAGAATCACCTTTTCATGACTTAGATAACCGGGAAAGTAATAGAGTGTGATGAAGTTGCGTTGATTTTTTTTTTTTTTTTAACGGCATCGGAGAAACCTGCCTGGCCTTCCTGGCCTAGGTGATGACATGGATTCAGCTTGTGTGTTTTAATGTTTTCAGTCAGAATTAACTGAATGTTATTTTCCTTAAAGTCGCCCAGGTCAACAATAAAGGGGCAACAACTTCCTTTGTGTTCATCTCTGTGGATATTTAATTGATCCACTCTAGACACCACTAGCAGAAATGGAGACCACAGTGATGTTAAGGAGTCACAAAGAATGTTGGGGAGGGGACTCTGGGGATAAAGTGCCCACGTACAAGCCAGGCAGGCATGGCGGCTTCCCTGTAACGCTAGCACTGGGAGGCAGAGGTAAGGGATCAGCAGAGCAAGCTGACTACACTAACTAGCCAGAGTTCATGAAGTCTGAATTCAGCAAGAGACCCTGCCTCAATAAATGAAGAGGAGCACTATCCAGGAAGACACTGCTCTCTACCTCGGGCCTTCACCTGAAGAACATACATGCACCATGCACTTGTCAGTATGATTATACACATGCACATCACACATATATATGTGCAAAAGCAAAATACAATGTTGAGGAGCTCCAGCCTAAGAGCAGAAGGGCATCAGACTGAAGGCCCTGATGAGCAGCTGAGACCCAATGAAAAACAGGGAATTCTTATTTCTCACTCTGGGTAATCAGATGCATGGCTTAATCTAGTAAAGAAACAATATGGACCCCATCTCCTCTCCAACTCCGCAGTCTGTGTCTTAGAAAGGCTTAAGACAAGTGTTGATCAGTGGACACGGATGCTCTTCTGCCTGAGCATCTGAGGCTTCGGGCTCCTCACTTGTCAAGCAGACCCTCTGGCAAGCAGCATGCTGTCTTTTCTCCACCACTGACTGGCCTCAGGCAGTGCCACTTGGCTTCTCAGCCTTTTTATTTGAACTGTACATGTTGTATGTGTTCGTATGGAACACGTGGTTACATGGAAGGCCAGAGGTCACTATTGGGTCTCACCAATTTGGCTACACTGGCTGACCACGAATCATCCTGTGTTCCCTCAACCACCAGCACTAGGTTCCAGATGCCGTAATTCAGGATGCACCTAGCTAATCCCTCATGCAAACAGAGCAGGCATTTTACCCACTAAGGCATGTCCCTAGCCTGTTTCTCAGCCCTTTAAATCAAGAAAATTGGACTAACTGGCCTTTGCAGGGTTGGTCTCCAAATTTTAGACCAACATAAACTTTGTGGCTGTCTAGATGGGGAACTGCTGGCAGCCGAAGACTCAAGTTGGACTCACTTTTTGCAGTCAGAGCTTGAGTTCGCTTAGTTTCCAGCGTGAGGAGCTGTGCTTAGAGATAGGGTGACATCTGTCTGACAGAAGGCCACGTGTACACCCCATAATTGAGTATCCCAATTTGTGATATAACTGAGAAGCTAGGCTTTTGATTGTGGCATTGTGTGACAAGAGTTACTTAGAGAATGATAGCTGCCATCAAATAGGTGGAAGTTTTTGAGTTTTGCATCCACTGTGGTGGCATTTGCTTTAAGATAAAGGTTGATGCTGGGTGTGGTGGCACACGCCTTTAATCCCCGCACTCGAGAGGCAGAGGCAGGCGAATGACTGTGCGTTCGAGGCCAGCCTGGTCTTACAAAGTGAATCTAGGACAGCCAAGGCTACACAGAAACCCTGTCTCAAAACAGAAACAACAACAAAAACTCAAACAAAACCATTGACTAAGGTCCCCAGTTAGTAGCACAAGTGGTGTAGGACACTTGGTATTCTGCTAGATGTCAAGGTGTGTTTATTAGAGACAGAGTCTATGTAGCTCAGGCTGGCTTTGAACACAGACCTGCCTGAGCTGCTCACATACTAGTGTCGTAGGCCTAAGCTACCACAGTGGACCTCTCCCTGACAGGCAGAGCAACTTCACTTCAAAGCTTTTCAAATAGACATGCTTGTGCTAAATGGCATATAAGACTTTTGTCCCCAGATCTTGACTAAGGTCAAAATTTTGGCTATCCAGGAAGGAAATATATTTTAAAAGTTATCAGAAGAAATTTACTTTTTGTTAAAATACTATTCCCATATCTGTGGAACTGACGTATCCTTCAGTGAAGCATCTCAATTCCTTTAAGTATTTTTCCTTACAAAATAAGAAGGCAGCGGCCATATATTGGTCCCTACTATATGTCACTGCTCTATGAAGTCACAAAGTCTAAGATGGACCCAGCCAAGGTTCTATTCCAGGACGTTAGTCCTAGAATGACTTTGTTATTATGATGTCAATGCACCTTGATGCTTGACTAAACTTTGGAGTGCGCTCAGCACTGCGTGCTCATGGAAGTTAGTCACTGCTTTGCGTGTGTTCCAGTTCTGCTCCCTTCACCACCGTGGGTGCAAACCCAGGGCAGTGCTGCATGACTTGAGGTGACAACCATACCAGTTCCGAAGGAAGATTTTCAAAGGATGAATTTCTGCCAAGCGTCCGCCTTCTTTTTCTTCGTCAGGGACCCCAGGCCATGGAATGGTGCCACTCTGTGAGTGGATCTTCCCGTCTCAGCCAGCTCCACAGACCCCCTCTCAGGCAGACCCAGAGGTCCCTTAAGCAGCCCTCAGTCCTGTCAAGTTGACAATCGTCATTGACCACCACATCCCCTGAACACCAAAAAAGTCATTCCGCATCGAACATGTGCTGGGAGAATGCCAGCTTGGCCTTGTGTCAGGAAGATGCACCTCCCTGCTGACAGCTCCTGTGTCTCTGGTGACAGAATAGTCATTGTGCTTTCAACCTGTCTCAGCAGAAGGACAAGGCCTCGGGTGGATGTACAGAGCTGTATAAGTTTCCCAGTTGATCATTTATTACTCGTGTATGGGAGTGATGGGGGGGCACACATGTGGAAGTCCGAAGGATTGCTTCTCTTCTTCCACCAGTCCATGGGTCCAGGGGTCCAGGGGATCTAACACAAGGTCACAACGTGGCATCAGGCAAGGTCTTCACCCGTTGTGCCATCTCATGGGTCCCCAGTTTTATCTTTCATGGGATAATTTTTAGCATTGACTGCCTGCCTGTGACTTGGGGCTACGTTGTATTTTCTGCTGCTTCCATCACAAACCTGAATTCCCTCTACTGAGTTAGGCAGTGGCTTGTCAAAATACTCAGAATGCGTGTCTCCAGGCTCTACCCACTAAACTCAGAAAGTCTGACAATTACTGTAAAATGTAATCTCTTAAGCCGTCTGTTTCTGCCGAGCCACCATTTTTCTTTAGGTTTATTTGGGTTTGTTTTCTCTTGTATAGCCCTGGCTGTCCTAGAATTTACTCCGTAGACCAGGCTGGCCTCGAACTCAGACATTTTCCCCAGCCTCTGTCCAGAGTTTTTTGTTTGTTTGTTTTGGGTCCCCGCTCCCCACCCCCACCCCTTTGGTTATTCTCTTTTGTGTTTGTCCTTTGAGCCAGGTTCTCCTTATGCAGCCCTGGGCTTGAATTCCCAAAATCCTCCTGCCTCAGCACTGCCTCCACCACCACCACCACCTTGTTCTTCAGTCTTAACGCAGTCCAGCTACATGTTCAACTCACTGTGACTTTAAATTTCTCAGCTGATGTCATTCCAACACACCAGCCCCATTGTGAACTTTTCTAAGAATGTTCATTTTTCACCCTTCCAACTTGAAGCAGCCTCCCTCAGAACCATGCAAATTAGATGATTTCACTCACTCTTGCTGCTTCAGTCTTGTCTCAGATCGCCACCTAGTGCACAGCCTCTGGTACTGAAAACATGGAACCCTAAATTACACACAGCTCATCTAGTTGAGTACTGAAGTCCCTGACCTTGTATCCCCCCTAAAGCAGGGTCACTTTCAACAGCTGATTGTTCTGTGGCTTGAACATCTGGTTTGGGTAGTCACCGGTAGTGTTCTTAATACCTGAGGGAAAATCTTTTAATTTTTGGTCATTAATGTTAGTGCCTAGAGCTGCAGTGTTCAGTGAATACTATTTGAAGTTAACACCTGAAATGGAATGTAACTTTAAAGGCTATAAAGATAACTGCCCAGAAGCCAACATCCCTCCTTTTTCTTCTCCAAACCTAAAAATTCATTTTCTTTTTTGTTTGTGTGTATTTGTGTGTTTTGTTGTGGTGGTAGTGGTAGGTTTTTTTTGTTTTTGTTTGTTTTGTTTTGTTTTCAAGACAGGATTTCTCTGTGTAGCCTTGGCTGTCCTGGACTCACTTTTCAGACCAGGCTGGCCTTGAACTCACAGCAATCTGCCTCCCTCTGCCTCCCAAGTGCTGGGATTATAGGCATGCACCACCACGCCTGGTTTGTTTTTGTTTTTTCCTTGTTTTCTCTAGTCTTGTATACTACATTTTTTGTGTTAAACTTAGGTTTTATTTTTTACCCCCACCATGAAAACATGCAGAATAACCCGCCCTGACAGGTCTGGCTGTAAAGTATCCAATCAGCACTTAAGCTGTGGCTCATCTGGCATAAAAATCAACCAGTAAACCAACATTCCTACACGGTGACCCAATTGAGGGTGCAGTCAGGTGGATGAGTGCTCATTTGGTGTGGCTTGACCCCAGCCCTGCAAAAGTAAAGGCCGCATAGCCTCTGTCCAGGCTGTTCTGAGCCAGCATGCTCAGGGTGCAGCAGGGACAGGTGAGGTGACCTGTAACGTAGCACTGCATTCTTGATACAGCCTGTCACCCCATGACAAGGTGACCTTTTTCCCACCCTCTCCTTTAAGAAGTTATCTGGGGCCTGAAGAGATGGCTCAGAGGTTAAGAGTATGTAGTTAGTGCTCTTGCAGAAGACCCAGTTTGAGTTCTCAGCATCCGCACCGGGTAGCTCATGACCACCTATAACTCCAGCTCCAGGGGATTTGACACCTGTAGTTTCCGAGGACACCTGCACATGTGTGTGTGTGTGTGTGTGTGTGTGTTTGTGTGTATGTGCGCGCGCGCGCGCGCGCGCCCATACACAGACACAAACGCCTGTGTGCATAATGCATAATGAATTTTAATTTTTATTTATACATGTATATGTTTGCCTACTTGTCTGTATATGTGCCGCGGGAGTGCAGGAGCCCAGAGAAGTCAGAAGGTGGTGTCAGATCCCCGTGTAATTTGAGTTTACAGTTGTGAGCTGTCTGATGTGGGTACTGGGACCTACGTCTTCTCTGCAAGAACAGCACGTACTCGTAATGCTTAAGCCGGATCTTCGGGAAATCTCCTACCCGGTGACGGAGCTTGACCACTGTCTACAGTGCTGCTCAAACAGCTGCCACGCTGCAAGGTGATAGCCAGCCTTGAACAGCTTGCTGGTCTCTCACTCCCCTGACCTCACTCAACCCTGGTCACTGCTTCCAACGCTGACATGACAGCAGCAGCTGCTTCTCCAATTGGGGTGCCAGGCTCTGGGGCTGGGACAGGCTGTGTTGGGATCCTCACTGTTAGCTGTGCCAGGAACCCTTTGAAGCAACAGACCTTCTACACCAGTCTTGGCTTTGTCCCTTTGGGAGCCAGGGCTCCTTGTCTATTTGGCCTTTTTCACCTTCTTGGACACATGAAAGAGTATCTACACCTCCCAATGCTCTTTCTCCCTTCTGTCCCATGTGTGCCGTGCCCTCTGTGTCCTTGACAGTCTGGGAAACGTTGGCCCAGTTATACAGAGGGAATAAATAATACACACACTATTAACTGTAAGCAAAAAAGAAACCGCTGTGACCAGTTTTACGTTGTTGGTATTGGTTCACGAAGCCTACTAGCTACATATCGCTTCCTTGGGACAGCATGGATGCCATGTAGAGACGGTAGACTAAAAGATTCAAGTGCCTGCTCACCCTCACATCGTTGAGTTCTTAAGCTCATTCTCTGCAATGGCTAGTTGTATGTATCAATTGGGTAGGACATGGGGTACCCAGATAATTGACCAGTCAGTAATTGGGATTGTCGGGGTTTCTGTGGTGTCTCAGAGTAAAGTGAAATTAAATCCATAGATGAAATAAGGCTGATTGCTGTCAGCAAAGCACCAGGGCTGTCATCCGGTCCTCTGAAAGGATCAGTTTCAGAGCCCCTGGTCCTGGGTTCCCACCTCAGCTTGGGTGCACACACACTCAAGAGCCTCACTTCCAGCCTCTGTGGCCACACGCTGGAATCAAGAAGGCGGATCAAGGAGATCACAAGTTCGAGGCCAGCCTAGGCTATACTTTTTAAAAAAGATGTTGTGTACTTTCCCTCCTTTAAAATACAATTTGGCACTGCATTATTATCCCTCATTGTGAGGGCAGAAGAGCCCAGAACACGCAGGAGTTCATGGGAAAGCATAGAAAATCCGTGCCTGCTGCTTAGGCATTATCATTACATATGAGGAGATGCTCAAGGCAGATATTCCCTGACCTCTGTACAAACAAGTGTCAGTTTTTTAAAAAAATGAATTAAATGAAAATTTTTAACTGATGTAAGATTATAACAACAATTAAAAAAAAAAACCAGCATACATTGGTGGGAGTGTAGCTTGGTGGGAGAGCACTTATCTTGCGTATGTACAGTCCTGGGTTCAATCCCCAGTACCGCAAAAGAAGAATAATTGCATACCTGGCATTGAGGTACATTTATTCATCATATAGTGTTTAAATCAATGCAGACATGTGAATCTTCAAACACTTGTCATTTTTCAATGGTGAAAACATTCAAGGCTTTTTTAGTTTGTTTAGATGCATATCAAATGACTTCTCCCCTCCATACCCTACTCTCATGTAGAACACACAGCTTTTTGCTCCTTAGCTATGACTGAGCCCCCGTCCCTCCACCCCCTTTACTGTCCGCAGCCTCCACTGACCATGGGCCAGCAGCCATCTACAAGTGAAACTGCGAGATGCCTGTTTTTCTTCACCTGGCTTATGTCACTTAACATGTCAGCTCCACCTATGTTGTAGCCAATGACAGGATCCACCGAGTGTCTGTAGGTGCCACATTTTCTTTGTTCATCTGCTGACAAGACACTGCAGTTGAACAGATGTCCATTGTAAATTATGCTGTGCCATAGGTAATTTTAAAGGGGGCTAAGGCACTTGGTCAAATCATTAACCCTTCTGAACCCTTATAACTTAGGGTTAATGGGACTGTCTCACAGAGTGGTCATGAAACTAAAATAAAGGTCATACATCTTATCAAAAGGAAAACTTAGCACAGAGTTACAGTTCTGATTGACCTTTGTTAGAGATTCATGAAATCAAAGGAGCTTCCATTCTATGAACTAGGACAAGGGCTCCCACTGGGCAGGAGTAAAACAAGGTTTTGTTGCGTGAGGACAGTACACAATGAAAATTAAGATTGCAGGTCTGGAGAGATGGCTTAGAGGTTAAGAGCACTGACAGCTCTTCTAGAAGTCCTGAGTTGAATTCCCAGCAACCACATGGTGGCTCACAACCATCTACAGTGTGATCTGATGCCTTCTTCTGGCCTGCAGGTGTACATGCAGGCAGCGCACTGTATACAGATTAATAAGTAAATCTTTTTAAAAAATAAAAGAATGGGGGCTGGAGAGATGGCTCAGTGGTTAAGAGTTCCGCCTGCTCTTCCAGAGGTCCTGAGTTCAATTCCCAGCAACCACATCGTGGCTCACAACCATCTATAATGTGATCTGATACCCTCTTCTGCAGATAAAGCACTCATATGCAATAAATAAAATAAATAAAATCTAAAAAAAAAAATTTTTAAATAAAAATAAAAAATAAAATAAAAGGAAAGAAAGAAAAAGAAAAAAATTAAGGCTGATCTTTGCAGCTCTGGGAACCAAACACAATACCTCACACATGCTAGGCAAGTGCTCTACCACTGCACCACACTCCAGCCTCACGTAACCTTTCTGTGAAGACTGAAGCAAAGGCCAGTTCCTCGTTCAGCTCACTCAGACTGGACTCGCGGTTTTCAGAAGAGCTGGTCTGTCTGCGGTTCTATCTACTTCCTTAAAGGTGTCATTTGGTTAGGCATTCAATCTCTAGTCTGACTTAGGACTCTTGGAACCTGGAGCAGGAGCTTGCTGCAAACAACGACATCCCATAATTCTTGCCCAGCCTCTGCTAAGGGTGCTCAGTTACTCAGCGTCACTTGACGTTGAATAGCAGCATGCCACCGTGCCATAGGAATCCTGACTGCGTCATGTCTGAGAAGCTCTGTTCCTTGAGCCAAAGTCTACAGCTTAGTCATAATCACCATTAATCAGCCAACCATTTCCTGCAGCGCTAGGTTGCTTCCTTTGTATGGCCCTTGTTTGATCGGCGGAAACTGGAGAGGGATACAAAGAGTAAACTAAACAGCCACCTGCACAAAGAGAGGCCACTGGAAATGAATGAGAGAGGCAGTAGGAACAGCCTCGCTACCCCCACTGGCCCCCCACTTCTTTGTTGGTTCACACCTGCCTGGTGTCCAGGGAGATTTCGGGGTCTAGAGAGACTTCCTGCCTCGCAGGTAGCCATCTGATGACCATACCTCACTGCGCTTAGGGAACCCAGTCTTTCAAATTCCTCATTTGATAAGTCCACCAGAATTGGAAAGACTTCAGTACTGTTGGCTAAGAGACAGTGACTTCAAAGAGGCAGCTCCAACCAGCTAAGCTTTTATTGGTGCCTAAGGAAATGAAGCGAACAGTAAACCTCAGGGTAGGATCAAACACCAGACAGTAACTGATCAAAGCAACTCCATCAGGAAAAAAAAAAAAGAAAAAAAAAAGAAACTCCATATATGCCAGATGTGGTGACGCACGCCTTTGATCCCAGCACTTGGGAAGGCAGAGGCAAGCAGATCTCTGTGAGTTCTAGGCCAGCCTGGTATACAAAGCAAGTCCAAGACAGCCAGAGCTACATAGAGAAACCCAATCTCAGGGTGGGGGTGGGGAGGGGGTGGGGTGGACAAAACCAAAACCTTCGCATGCAAAACTCCCCCCCACCAGCCTTTCCTTCTAACCCATCGCCACTCCTGTGTGACACACACAGCCACTTTGTACCAGGGACTCAACAGCATTCACACCAGGCTGGAACCCACATTAGAGCAGTGCTCAACCCTCATCAGAGAAGCTTCTCATGGAAGTAGGAAGTAACACAGAGACCCTCAACTAGACAATGTGCAGAGATGGAGAGTAATTTTTGACTTCCTGTGCTCTCTGTATAACATATATAAATACAACTTGTGGTAGGCCATGGTTAGTCCCTGTACTCCAGAAGCAGAGGGAAACGGATCGATTGTGAGTTCAAGGCCATTCTGGTCCACATAGCAAGTTCCAGGCTAGCCTCAGGAATACAGTGAGACCCGATCTCAGATTTCAAATAAACAAATAGAAAATGCTATTTGCTTCTAATCCAACCATTTTTCCTTTTAATATATGAAACATGTTAGACCCCGTCATATACAACTCAGAAGATTAAATATAAAAACAGACCCAACGATCGTTCACTAATGAAGAATTCCAAACCAAATTCCAGATTCATTCCCTTCTCAAAAATACAAAGGCAAAAAAAGGCTCTATAGTTTTCAAAGGTAGGATGATATTTTTAAATGATGAGTTAGTTATAAAACACATTTTTGTATTAACATTTCTTGTGTCTTTCTGGAGAGTGATTTAGTTAGTTTAGCATTATTTTCAGTTGCACTCATTTTACTGCAAACAACTTTCTTCTTTTTTCCAACATAATGTTTTCACTGACTATTTAGGAATTTTACATCATATACCTTAATCACACTTAATCCTCCCAGGTCCGCCACCCCCCCCCTTCTGACACACACACACACACACACACACACACACACACACACACACACAAAAAAAAAAAAAAAAGAAGGAAAAACACCAAGTCCAATTTGTGTTTCCCATATACTCTCTGGAGTATGGTCAAATTCCCAGTGCCCAGCTCCTTAAAGAAAACTGGGTCCTTCCCTGCCTACACTCCTGCCAGACACCATTAGTTGTGAAGAGCTACACCTCAGCATGCTTAGGCTGTGCCACAGAAGCTTCTGTGTTCCTCTTTCTCAACTGTGAGTCTGCAGTCATCAATACCACTGCAAAAGTAGCTTCCTTGCCCTACAGTCAAGGGGAATATGGACCATGGGCTTTCACATGGTCTCTAACGCCAGCACATGCCACAGACTTCAGCATGGTCCCAGGTGGCAATGCAGACCACAGACACCAACACAGCCTTCTGTCACAGCAAGGGCCATAGACACTAGCATAGCTCTCAGAGGCCAATGACATCACTACGGCCTCCTGGCAACACAGACCACTGACACCAAGATGGTCTCTGGTGGCAGCCCAGCCTACAGGTATCACCGTGGCTTCAGGCACCAGCACAGACCACAAACATCCACTTGGCTCTATTAATAGCATTTATATTACAAGATGTCTCCGTGTAGCCCTTGGCTGTCCTGAAACTCGCTCTGTAGACCACGCTGGCCTCAAACTCACAGAGAGCCATCTGCCTTTGCCTCTTTAGTGCTAGGATTAAAGGTATGCACAATTATTTTAAAATATTGCACTACTTAGAAAAACAGAAGTCTACAGAAAATTACAGACCTACAAATACTCATTTTCAGTAATCTATATTAATAACATTTTTATTTTAGAAAACTCAAAACATTTAGAAAATAAAACTGACGAAATTCAAGAATTGGATGGAATTCTGTTTGTTTGTTTGTTTGTTTGTTTTTGAGGCAGGGTCTTTCTTTGTAGCTAAGGCTGTCCTCACACACAGGATTTTCCTATCTTGGCCTCCAGAGTATCCAAGATTATATGTGTCCAAAGGATGTGATGTGATACTTGGAGATGTGAGGCCGGATTCTGGGAGCAGGAGAGTTCAGTCTCAGCCTAGGTCACTGTGGACACCCTCCACAGACCTCGCATCGGGCTCATCACGAGGTGACCATCCCCTTCCCTACCCTCAGAAGTCCCAGTGAGAATTCACTGTGAACAGATGTCACTGTTCAGGAGGACTCAGTCCCAGATTTCCATGCCACAAAAGGCTGGCCAAAACCACCCCTAGCAGGGATGAGATAGAATTCTGCAAATTAAACAAGGAGACACCAGCCCCGTTCCTTGTGCTTTCTCCCCTTACCAACCCCCTACTCACCCCATCCCAATGGGAAAACCAAAAGAAATGTTGGTATATGCAGAGAGCCCTAAAGTATACCCACCCGTCACCACTTCCTCTCCTCCTCCTTTTTGTTTGTTTGGTTTTTTGAGACAAGGTCTCTCTGTGTAGCCCTGGCTGTCCTGGACTCCCTTTGTAGACCAGGCTGGCTTCGAGCTCACAGTGATCCACCTGCCTCCGCCTCCCGAGTGCTGGGATTAAAGGCATGCGCCACCGTTGCTCATCAGCTAAATTCTTAAAGCCTACGAACCATGAATGCAGGCCAACAGCAACAACAATCTAGATAACGGTTGAATACAATAGACCAAGACTGCAAGACACACATACAACAAAAGATACATAGAGTTTTATCGAGAAAGGTCTAAAGCTTCAGTTAAAGATGAGCAAGCAAGGGGGCTTAGGGAGATGAGATAGCCACTAACATTCTTGGGGGTACAAGCATAAGGCACAAGCCCCTGACTTTGGGGGCTCTGATGCACACAGAAAAAGCCAGGCAAGTTGGTCCGCATCCTCCAACTATTCTAGGAGGCGGAGACGAGTGGATGCTCATCCTCCGTCAGGCAGCATAGGCAAATAGATGGGCTCCAGGTTCAGTGAGAAACCTTCAAAAAATAATATGGTGAGAGATTGAGGATGGCACCCAGCATCAGCCTCCAGCAGCCACATGCACTCATACGTGTGTGCACTTGCACCGACACACACATATGCACATTCCCACATGATTATATATATATGTGTGTGTGTATCTTTAATATATACATATATATAATGTGCGTGCACACATACACACACACAGAGAGAGAGAGAGAGAGAGAGAGAGAGAAAGAGAGAGAGAGAGATTTTAAAAGCCAAGCAAGTGGGGCTGGAGAGTTGGCTCAGTGGTTAAGGTCTGCTCTTCCAAAGGTCCTGGGTTCAATTCCCAGCACCCACATGGCAGCTCACAACTGTCTTTAACTCCAAGATCTGACACCCTCACACCAATGTACATAAATTTTTAAAAAAATTAATCGAATGCAATTACAACCAAATTCCCACAGCTTCTCAGGACTTGAATGGGCAGATCTTAAAATTCACATGAAACAGTAAAGAATAGTTCCATTCTGGTTGTTCACAGACGAAATCTCAGCACTAGACTAAAAAGATTATTGAGTTTGATGCTGGCCTGGACTGCACAGTAAGTTCTGGGCTAGCCTAGACTACACTGTGAGAGCCCCTGTCTCAAAGAAATAAAGAATAGGCCAAATACAACTCATTATAGAGCTAAAGTAATTGAAGTAGCATGATTCAGCGTGGGATAATAATACCAGAGAAGAAGGCAGAAGCACTAGAAAGATTTACAGAGCTTAAACAGTTATACGACACAGTGTCCATCGCAGGGAAAATGACAGACTTGATTCCTCGACAGTTCCACATACATTCCCAGCACTAAATTGCTTATGAAAGCTAGGTTTGTTGGCATACACCTATAACTACACTATTATAACCCAGCATTCAGAGGACGAAGGCAGGGACAGCCAGATTTCAAGGCCAACCTTGGACTCAAACAAAAACACAGTTTTAGAAAAACAAAATATCAGAATACTTTAATAACCTTGAGGTGAGGTGAGAATTCTTAAATAAGACTCAGAAAGAAAAAAAAAACCCCACAAACTCGAAAGGGAAAGAGCTGATTGTGTAGATCCCTTGGGGATTTGATTACATAAATATTTAAAACTTGCATCTAATATGCAGAATATATAAAGAAGAATAAGGCTAAAAATAGGAAGGGCCAGCTAGATGGCTCAGTGGGTGAAGAAGGGGCTTGCTGCCAAGCCTCACAATCTGAGTTTGATCCCCCAGATCCACATGGTTGAAGGAGAAAACCTACCCCTCTGAGGCCCGCAAGTAAGCCATTCTAAACAGCCACAAATGTGCGAAGGCATTGTGCGTACAGGGACAGCTGAGCAGATGGAGATGCTTCCCTTCCACAGTGACCAGGAAATTGCTGATTTAAAAATCACAATAAGATGCCAATGAGTGTGCATCCGATTATCAGAACACTCTAATCATACTGTTTTGTTTTCTTAAATTATTTTTTTTGTGTGGTAGCGGGGAAATGGTGACACATGCCCTTTTATCATGGTACTCCGGAGGCAGAGGCAGGTGGATTTCTGTGAGTTCAAGGTCAACCTGGTATGCAGAGCTAGTTTCAGGATAGCCAGAGCTGCACAAAGAAGCCCTGTCTCTCAAAAACAAAATGAAATTATTGTTTTGTATTTTTAAGAAGATTTATTTTATTATGTATACAACGCTCTAGCTGCATGTACACCTGCAGAAGAGGGCATCAGATCACATCATTGATGGTTGTGAGCCAACATGTGGTTGCTGGGAACTGAATTCAGGACCTCTAGAAGAGCATTCAGTGCTCTGAGCCATCTCTCCAGCGCCTGTTTTGTATTTTTTTTTTAAATAAAAAATGTATACAGTATTTTCTGATCATGGTTTCTTCTCCCTCATCTCCCAGACCCTCCAACTCTTCCCACCCACTCAACTCCATGATGCCTTTCTCTCTTTAGAAAACAGACACATTAAACAAACAAACAAACCAGAAGAATTAAAAAATAAATAAATAAAAAGTATGAAACACCACACACACACACACACACACCAAAGGGAAAAATAAAATAAAAGCATAAAATTGGAAGCCATAATTTACAATCAAAAGACCAGTAAGGTAAAAAAAAAAAAAAAAAACCCCCCCCCCCCCCCCCCGGGGGGGGGGGGGGGGAAGAAAAAACACTACCTGAGTTTTGAACAAGAATGAGTAACTGAAAACTAGAGCAAGAGCTTGAACGATTTAGCAGCATCCAGAGAAGATGAAGATGCACGGACTGTAAAATCCAGAAACTTTATGCCGGTGAGATGGGTACAAGTGCTGGCTGGAAAAGCCTGATGACCTAAGTTGATCCCCATAACCCACACAGAGGTGGAAGGAGAGAATCAACTTCACAGGGTTGTCCTCAGAAGACTACTCAGTTAGATCTGGGCCCAGGTGTCTGGCGCAAACTATGGCACCAGCCAAGAACAATACGTGCAGTAAACTTTGAACCCTTACCCAGATCTAGCCAGTGGATAGGACGCTCTTCACAGTTGAGTGGAGAGTGGGGTCTGACTTTCACACGAACTCTGGTGCCCCATATTTGACCACGTCCCCTGGATGGGGAGACCTGGTGGCACTCAAGGATAGCAGGCTACCAAGAAGAGACTTGATACCCTATGAGCATATACAGAGGGAAGAGGTCCCCCTCAGTCACAATCTTAGGAGAAGGGAGTAAGGAGAAAATGGGAGGGAGGGAGGAATGGGAGGATACAATGGATGGGCTAACAATTGAGATGTAATATGAATAAATTATTAAAATATATTTAAAAAAAAAAGAAAGAAAGAAGACTGCTCAGTTGTAAGAAAGCAAACCAGGAGTGGTGGTGCACGTCTTTAGTCCCAGAACTTGGGAGGCAGAGGCAGGTGGAGCTCTGTGAGTTTGAGGCCAGCCTGGTCTACAGAGTGAGTAGTCCTACATCCAGGACTACAAGAGAAACCCTGTGTTGAAAAACAAACAAACAAAACAAAACAAAACAAAACAAAACAAGATCTAGAAAACAAAAGGCATTAGTGACACTCACTAGTAGTAGCATAAACCCAAACAAAATCTCCACTGACCTGTGGGTTGTGACCCCCCCCTTTTGGGGCCCACATACCAGATATTCTGCTTATCTGATATTTGTATCACTATTCATAACAGTAGCAAAATTGCAGCTATGAAGTAGCAAAGAAAACAATGTTATGGTCAGGGGGTCACCACAACATGAGGAACTCTACCAAAGGGTCACAGTGTTAGGAAGGTTGAGAACTGAACTAGTGGATAAACTATATGGTGTCCACATAAAATAGCAAGCATTTTAAATTATTAACAGGCTGGTTCGTATGCATCAAATAAGGTCCCCAAAACATTTGTTGTGCAAGGAAAAGAAACTGATCAATTGGTAATTTTAAACACACAAATTAAGGCACAATAGTATAATCAGTGATAATAGCTGCACAGCTACATGTTCATGAATGCACACCAAAATTATAAAAAAAATATTCTCAGAGCCTGGTCTGGTAGCACAAGTCTGCACCCTGCCACACACACAATGTGGAGGGTGAGGCAGGAGGGTTGCAAATTTGGGAGTAGCCTGGGCTATGTAGCAAAATCAAGACTTTAAATAAATAATAAATAAAAAGCATAAACACAAGGCTGGAGAGAGAGTGTCTTAGTTGGGGTTTCATTGCTATGAATAAAGGCCATGACCATGGCAACTCTTATAAAGGAAGCATGTAACTGAGGCTGGCTTACAGTTCAGAGGTTTAGTCCGGTATCGTCATGGCAGGAAGCATGGCAGCATGCAGGCAGACATGGCGCTGGAGAGGTAGCTGAAGAGTTCTACATTGGATCCTCACATAGGCAGCAGGAAGAGAGTGACACTGGGCCTGGCTTGAACGTTTGAAACCTTAAAGCCTATCCTCAGTGACAAACTTCTTCCAACAAAGCCACACCCACTCCAATGAGGCCACACCTCCTAGTGGTGCCTTGCCCTATGAGCCTATGGGGCCGTGTTTATTCAAACTGTCCCAAGTGGGTTAGCAGTTAAGAGTGTTTGCTGCTCTTACAGAGGACCAGACCAGAGTTCAGTGCCCAGAACCCACGCCCCATAACTCACAAGCCCCTATAACGCCAGCTCCTGAAGGTTCGGCACGCTCTTTTGGCCTTCAAGGGCACCTGCACCTATATACACAAACTCATATATATATATATATATATATATATATATATATACACACACACATATATATACATACATACACACACACACATATATATATATGTGTGTGTAGGTTTGTACTACGCCTACACATAAATAGATACTACATCTTTTTAAAAAGGGGCCACACAAAATGTGGCATAGGAGCTATCTCTTTAGAAAAAAAGTATAATGAGCATAACTTTACCTGTGACATTGAATTCCACATATATAATACATTATATATAATCTTTATATAATACATTATATATAAAACATATATACACACATAGACATTAAATATAAGTGGTGTGCACTTACAGTTGGGGGGGTCTCAGATAATTTCTACATTTTCCAAATGTCTAACTATGTCACAATTTAAGGAGAGAGAGAAGGAGGCTACCTTAATATAGTGCCCAAGCCTTAGGCACTTATGAAGGAATTTTAAGTGACACAAGGTGTTTCCTTTTTATTTTCATTTTTGCCCCCTCCCCCCACCAATGTTATCTTTTTTAAGTGCACTGTAACAGATTCAAAAATAAGATACACACTAACAGTTTAGCAAGTGCTGTTTTGATACATGTGTACATCTTGTGATTTTATGTAATTTTTAAATCAGGTTAAACATCCTCTCAAAGAGTTATTTTTATGGTTAAAAAAAATCATACTTTTTTGTTCTGGCTTTTTGAGGTGCTCAGCATTTAGTTTCCATTTGTAGTCACTCTACCTCAGACACCACAGCAGGACTTCTCTCTCCTCTCTTAACTCTGGGATTTTATTTGTTGTTTTTGTTTTGATTAAGACGGGGTCTCCCCAGTGGCTCAGATTGGCCCTGGCCTTGGGACTATCCTGCCCCTTGGGGCTGGATCCTGGGAGTGCATCACTGTAAAGTGGAATCTACCCATCTGCCCTTTGGCTCAGCTCCTGGTACCCACCCAGCCTGCCTTCCAGTTCCAGTTCCTATGAGAGCTGACTTAGATTCCACACGCAAGTGTCTCTCTGTGCCTTGATGTACTGAAGCGATTGCTGGATTGTGCAATATTTTTGTTTTTAATCTCTTGAAGAACATGCTTCTGTTTTGTATACTGTCCAGATTAATTTACGTTTTCACCCATGATAACCAAAAGTCTGTTATCTTCCCTTCTTCCTCTTCTTTCTTCTTTTTGGTACACTATGCTTTATTGAGCCTAGAACCCCCCCGCCCCCCCCCCTGCACATGCTAGGGGAGCGGACGGTCGGATGAGTGGAAGAAAACGTGCCGCACACCCACTAGGAACATAAAGAAGAACGAAATCGTGGTCATTTGCAGGAAAGTGATGGGACTGCAGGGCATCATGCTAAATGCAGTAAAGCCAAACCCAGAAATATAAGGATTGAGTATTTCCTGTCATATGCAGAATCTAGATTCATTCTCTCTCTCTCTCTCTCTCTCTCTCTCTCTCTCTCTCTCTCTCACACACACACACACACACACACACACATACGAAGAAAAGGAGGGAGGGAGGGAAGGAAAGAATGTGAAAGTGGAGGGGGTACTATGAGGGGAGGAAGTCTAAAGGATAGGGAACTAGAAAGGGGGAGGGGAGGAAGAAGACGACAGTGTGGCTAGCCAATAAGAGTGATAATAGCATGAAGACTATTACTGGGGAGAGATTCCCGAGGCCCGCCCCTCCCTGAGGATCCTGAGGCAGCTCCTGTGGCTGGGAGAAGCAGATGATCCTGACCCATGCCTTGGAAACAGTGGCGCTCACTGAGTCGTAAACAAGGGAAGAAAAATGACATGAAAGTAGAGGGGAGACAAGTTAGGAACAGGAAGAGTGTTAGCAGGGGAGAGGGGGAGACAAAAGAAGGTGGGGGGTAAATATGATCAAAATACATAATATACATGTATAAAATTGCTACAGTGAAGCCCAGATTGTGAATAATTATTAAATGGTAACCAAATAAACGTACACCATAAAGTCATTGTTCTAAAATAAGTAATCTAAAAGCAGGAAGGAGAGATAATGGACCATTAGTTATCAAAAAGAAAACGGAAATTAGACAGAGCCATACATGCAACACAGTGAGAGGAATGAATTATAAAACCAAAGAGCATACTTAGTTCTAAATGAAGAAAGTTGTCCTTTCTCCACTGTGTGTCCTGAGCACCTTTGCCAAAAATCAGTTGACACTCAGGTACAGTGACACACACACACACACACACACACACACACACACACACCACTTGGGAGGTGGAGGTGGAGGCAGGAGGACCAGGAGTTCAAGGCTAGCTTCTTCGGCTACTACTACATAGTGAGTTCAAGATCATTCTAAGCCACATGAGAGCCTGTCTCAAAAAAAAGAGGAGAAATAAAAGCCCCCAGTTCGCTGTGGATGAGAGCATGGCCTTGTCTTTCTGTTCTGTCCCATTGGTCTATGTCTTTTTATGGGCCTCACCAACAAGACCTATCAAGAATGTAAATAACCCAGACCCAGAAAGACACACGTGGTATATACTCACTCATAAGCGGATATTAGTCACATAATAACAGATAACTACATTACAATACACAGACTGATACATCAACCAAGGACCATGTATGATGTGGACCTAGACCCTTTGCTCAGATATAGTAGCACAGTCTCCTTGTGGGGCCCCACAATGTGCAGAGTAGGGACTACTTCAGACATGGACTCTGGCCACCGAACTTTGATCACTTCCCCCTGGCACGGCAGCCCTGCCAGGCTATGGAGGAAGAGGTCAAAGGTAGTTAGTACAGGTGAGCCTTGATAGGCTGAGGTCAGCTATTAGAAGAAGAGAGCTCTCTCTTCTGAGGACTAGGGGAGGGAGGGAATGAGGGAAGGGGATTCAATCGGAATGTGAAGAATCTAAACAGCAGAACAATCAGGTAAGTTATTTTGCTAATCCCACTATATGGGAATAGCTCTGAGACTGGCTGAGACATGAGTGTCTAAGCATAGACAATGCTTCTTGTTGGCTGCAGAATTCATATGAATTATTATTAGATGCCATTCTTCATAGGACATGTATGAAGAGTTACAGATGTCTTTTTTTTTCTGCTCATACAAAGAACAGAGAGCCAGCCTTAATTGTTCTGTGCATCATGCACACCTTATACATTTATAATTTTAGCACTATAATGCTTGTGAAAATTATATGTTTTCAGAACAAAAGAACCGGACACTGACATTGGATCAGACCTGACAGGATTAATTCCCTCTTCAGCATGCTGGATGCTGACATCCTTCGTCCTTCATGTTCCAGCATCAAATGCTTCAGTTGCTATTCCTCAATCCCAATTGGTCCAGCATTTCATACTGTCCCACACAGGACTCTAATTAAGCCTGGAATTTTGCAACATTTAGAAACTGGACCACAAATGCTGTTCCTAGCTTGCTTAACTATTTCCCTCAATTTTATTTGGGTCCCTACAAAGGTATTTGTCCCAAACCCAGTGGAATAAACCTTAAAAGAGCAACACCCCATTTCCTTTATGGGGTGTTAAGTAGGTTTTTGGTTGCTTTCTTGGCCTATAGAGGGTTATTTTCAATGGAAGTTGATTATAAGTTATTATTGGTCTTATTTAGAGAGAAAACAAGGTTGGACTCAGGCATGTCTCTGTTTTCCGTTATCTTCCATTCTTAGGTTTGGAGAAGGGGTTGAAAAGAAAGAAGAGGGAATATAGAAATATATAGGGAAGATAGAACAGAAAGTCGGTTAGTGAATCAACTCCTCAACTTAATGCCTTAGTTGTAAAATAGTTAGATAAGATCTTCAAAAACCTCAGAGACATACAGACTATGGCAAGTAAAAATGTTTTTATCATCTTAAACATTCATTGACAATAAACATATTAACTCCTCGCAACACCCAGCCTACCTCAAAGAGGATGATGAGCATCAAAGAACCTCCTTATGGAGATGGCTTCAAATGTGACAAACAAGCCACTGGGAAAAATGTCTTTGTTTCTACCGCAAACTGAATTTTTCCTAAAAAAGGGCAAGCTTGGAAGCAGGCAGAGTCAATGGCCAAACTTTGCCAACACAGGGTAAGCAAGTCCTCAATAGTTCCTGCCTCACAAACACATCTGTCAGATATATTGGGCCAGAAGGCTGAAGATAATGCTCTGTTATAGAGATTTTTAGGTGACTGTTCAGGTAGAAAACTGTCTGTCATATGCTCATTTGGGAAACTGCTAACCTGTTTACTCAGGTAATTCATTTTATTCCTTCTCAAGTTTCTGATGAGTTTGAAGACCAGATAGTTTAGTTTTACAATTAAGCTTAGTTGTTTAGGGGTTAAGATGTTTTTAGGTCGAGATAGATGTTTTAAGTTGATAATGACGAGATATGATAGATAGTGATTTACACTCAGAATTTTAGATACACCAAGACAGGAAAGATGTTTTCTTCAAGGCTGCCAAATACAAATAGCCAAAACACTAAGAATGTAACATTCATATAATTCCTGGTTGTTTCATGATTCTTCTTGCTGTAGGTAGTTTATTGTATATATGTGTAATAATATATATGTATATGTAAAAATTTTTAAATATTTAATAATAAATATAAATAAATAAGAAAGAATGTAAGAAAGTGAAGAGTTACATTTACTTTATACACCTCTTAATAATAATCACAGCCTGGGGCTGGAGAGATGCTCAGAGGTTAAGAGCACTGGCTATTCTTCCACAGGTCCTGAGTTCAATTCCCAGCAACCACATGGTGGCTCACAATCACCTACAATGAGATCTGGTGCCCTCTTCTGGCCTGCCAGCTCACATACAGGCAGAACACTGTATAAATAATAAATAATCTTTAAAAAAAATAATAGTCACAGACTGAAGGGTGGATGCTACAAGGGTAGCAAACAAGTTCATTCTGAAAAGGAGGGTAGGAATCTATCCCCCCCCACGCTCCTTCCAGCTGTTCTTCCCTGTCACAGTCCTTACTTGTCACCTGGGAATTTGTATGTCAGTTACAGTGTGAGGCCATGTGACCTATGACATTACTTCCTGACTTTTGATCCATGACTTTTGGAGGCTTCCAGGCTGCTACCTCTGTTGGACATCTCTCTTGACTGGTTTGGGGAATTTTTTTTTTCTTAACTTGGAAGACATGATATAATAGAAAGATCTGGGAGCCTCATTTCAGCAAAGCAAATCTTCTCCTGTATCCAAGGTGACATGCACCCTGTATGTCTTCTCCTGATGGAAAATGGGTACAGGGTCAGGATGCTAGCTCATGAATGAGGTGACCTTTGCCAGAGTTGGCACTAAGTGATTCAGTGGAGTGAAATAAAAAAAAAAAAAAAAAAAAAGAAGGAAGAGGCCAGGGCAAGAACCCTGATGCCTTGGCCTGTGCCACCAGGAGAAGAACAGACAGAACTTTCCAGTAAAATACACAGAGACTGGGCTGGGTGTGGTGGTGCACACCTGTGATCCCAGCCCTCGGGAAGTCTCATGAAGAACATGGAGACAGCTTCAGTCTACGTATGATTAACCCACCAAGAGATAATGACAGGAAAGAGGTGGCAATGAACCCCCTCAACAGTGTCCTCCCTCTAAGCTGGCCTTCCTCCCACAAGCTTCCTGTCCTTCCACCATGAAGTCCAAGCCCCATGCCCTTTCTGTTCCTCCAGAGCTTCATCCTCTCTTACCCACCGCGCAGTCCCTGGCTCAAATGTTCACCAGAAGTTTGGCCACTGCTGCTGGCTTTCCGCGCAGTCCCTGGCTCAAATGTTCACCAGAAGTTTGGCCACTGCTGCTGGCTTTCAGAGAACCAAAGGAAGAAGAGATGCCATCTTCTTTGGAGATGTCTCTGCACTGGACTGTGTCATCCCTGTCCATGGTCCTGTGTGAAAAGGGGCGTGGTTGAAATCAATGGTTTTTCCTGTGCCCACGCTAGCTCCCAAATAATGAGACGGAGACATATTACTTTTATTAATAAGCTTTAGAGCCCTACAGCTGGGCAGACATTCATCTGTTCTAACCTGTCTAGTCTCCCTCCTGCTCCATCTTTGTCCTCATGGCTTCATGGCCTGGCGATCTCCTCCTCCTCCTCCTCCTCCTCCTCCTCCTCCTCCTTCTTCTTCTTCTCTTCTTCTTCCTCCTCCTCCTTCCTCTTCTTCTTCCTCCTCCTCCTTCCTCTTCTTCTTCTTCCGTCTCCTCCTTCTTCTTCTCTTCTTTTTCTTCTTCTCTTCTTCTTCCTCCTCCTCCTCCTCTCCCCATCTCTCTCTCTCTCTCTCTCTCTCTCTCTCTCTCTCCTTCTCTCTCTCTCTCTTTCTCTCTCCCCTGCCTCTCCCCCACCCCAGGCTGGGAATGGGGAAGTCTCTTGCCCAGTCATAGACTCTTCAGCTTTATTATTAATCAATCAGAGATAATTAGGGAACAATTTTTATACAGCATTGAGACAGGAGATTCTTCAATAGCAATGACAATGCCAGAATCTGTTAGCATTTAGCTCACTGTGCTGAGCAATTAACAACTGAATATACAGAAACACTCCTTAATACAACATGGCATGAAGGTTGCCTCTACAGGACACCTTACCCCCCTCCAGTGCTTGCAGTTTCTTGCATTATGCTTTCTTCGTGTATAGTGCGGGCTCCAGCAAAAGACCGGACAGGAACTGAGAGCCACGTCCCTTCATGGAAGGCTCCCTTGGGAGAGCATGCAGAGGCAGTCCAGTGCACTAACAGGTCACTGCTCACATTTACAAGAAAATAATGACATTCCAGAAGAGGTTAAAAAAAAAAAGCATCAATCTTTGTGAAGGATTTCATGCCACCACCTCTAAAACCCTAAAATTTGTATATCATTTGGCCTAGAAACTCAACGTCTAAGAATCCATCCCAAGGATTTATTCATGTTGGTTGGTGGTGATGAGGAGGCCTGGTTAAATAAGTCTAGATGACTCCATGATAGGCTTCCGTTTCTTGTTAATTTGGGATGGGCCTGAGCCCCCATTCTTCAAAAATGAGCTCAGCAGTTACCGCGGAAAGATGGGCAGCCAACCAGAGACGGCCTAGCCACCTGGCTAGAGAAAGATACGTTTTCTTAAGGTTGGTTTATTGCTGTTATGATTGCCTAAGAGAGATTTACTGCTGGTCTGGAAATCTCTTGTCTTATGATTAACTCATGACCACTGACTAAGTTTGCCCATGTTTTTTTAGTTTAAATGCTCTAAACGTGTTGAGGGTTACCCAACCTCTTTTGGAATTCCCCAAGATGTCTTTAAAAAGAGCCTGCAAGCTCACTTTGGGGTCACCATGGTGCCTAAGTGGTGACCCCAGCATGCAGGATTTCTACAGAATAAACACTTTGTTGCTAGCATACTATTTGAGTCTGGAGTCTTTTCTTAAGCACTTCAGGTCCCTAACATCAGCTCGTGTCTTTAATTCTAGCACTCAGGAGGCAGAGATAAGTGAAGTTCAAGGCCAGCCTGGTCTACAGAGTGAGTTCTAGAACAGCCAGGGGTACATGAAGAAACTGTCTCAAAAACAAACAAACAAACAAAAAACCAAACTAACTAAAACTAAAACAAACAAACAAAAACAAGAAAAGAATTATTCACTTGTGTGTAAGTGATGTTAAGCTTAAAATTATTACATGGTATTTTTGTAATTGAAAGTGAAAAGAGATGACCTAAAAGTGAATGGATGGAAGTCAGACAAAACTAATCACAGCCCATAGCGACATGCAGGAAGCAGCCATTCAAAGAAAGAAGCCAGCTCCATTTATGCTGATAGGCAACCCTCCACAGTCGGGCAAAGTAACATGCAGCAATTATGCATTTGCTCTGTCCGTGGTCCCCAGCCATGGGAGGAATGCACCTGTGCGTAGGTGTGTACATTCAATAATTTAAGCGTCACGAGGTTTCAGGAAATTCAGTGCCAAGTGTTATCCCTAGACTCCACGCTATAAATATCTGTTGCTTTTGCTGTTGGAGTGTTACCCCCACAAATCCAGCCCTAAACCTGTGGGTGCCTGGGAATGACTTGCTCTCCACTAACTGAGTCATGAAAATGGCCCAGCAAGCACAAGAATTTGCCTGCCTTACAGAGCCTGGGGCAGCTTCCTGCTAAGGATCAGTCATAGAGGACTTCAGGGCTGAGGATGTGACTTATGATAAAGGTGCTTGTTTGCCAGATGAGGCTGGAGTTTGATTCTAGCATGCGCACGCGCGCGCACACACACACACACACACACACACACACACACACACACACACACACACGGGAAGGGGAGGGGGAGGAGGAGGAGGAGGGGGAGAGGGAGAGGGAGAGAATCTTGCTTGCTCCCTGCCTCAGACAGGGAATCTTGGGTCCTGCAGTTCCTTTCCTGAGCGCTCTCTCTCTCTCTCTCTCTCTCTCTCTCTCTCTCTCTCTCTCTCTCTCTCTCTCTCTCTCTCTCTCTCTCTCCCCCCCTTCTCTGCACCCATCCCCCTCTTCAGAGTATATTGTTAGAAACATCTGAAAACTATCCCAGGAGTTTCTCATGCCCTGAAACCTGCCAGTGGCCCGAGGCTTTAACACCAGCAGAGGAAAGTGATCTTCAAATGGTGTGAAGACTACAGCTGTGCTCACACTCATCCCCCTCTGCTTCCTGTTGAGGTAAGAGAGGCTGCCATGCAGAGGTACCTCACAAAGTGGGGTGCTGTAGAACCATTTCATGAGTGGCTTGTTTCACGAGCATGACACCCTGAAGGTTCGGGAAATGGTGCTTGCCAGAACTCCTTTCTCCTGAAGGCCTGAGGGGCGAGTTCTGATGCTGAAGGAATGTGAGCAGCATCTGGTGTCCTGAGGGTTGAGTGAGACGCGTCTGTAAGCTTGGTTGTAGAGGATGAGCAGGGATAGAGAAGGGAAGGGGAATGGAAGAGGGACGGTATTAGGGAGCAGAGACCCTGACATTGGAAACAAAGAACGCTATTGGGGGGGAGGGGGGAAGCAGCAAGATGATATGGGGGAGGGCAACAGGTAAAGGCATCTCCCACCATGCCTGAAGACCTGAGTTCAATCCCCAGAAGCCACAGGATGGAAAGAGGGAGCCCACTCCCAAAACTTGTCCTCTGAATTCCACTCATGCATCATGGAACCATGTCATATGCACAAAAACACACATATAATCATGCATGCAAAAAAAAAAAAAAAACCCAAGTAAATTCAATATTTTAAAGGACCACATTGGAGTGTGCATTTTGGAGTATATTTTCCCTGGCTAAGTCTAACCACTGCATCCCTTTGGCTTAGAGAAGTACCTGCGCCCCTCTGCCTTTTTGTGGAGGTCCTGGTAGGTGGGTGGCTCCCAGCCGTCCTCTTTCTTAATTGATGATCAAGACAGGTCTGCATCTGTTGCCTATAATTAGATCCTGCTCAGCTTTGCAGCAAACACAGCCAGCTATGACTCAGGGCTCTTGGAAGTGGGTTTGTTTGTTAAAGGGTTGTGTCGTGTAGACTTGTTCAACAACTCTCAGAGAATTAACTCGTTTATTACAGCTTATAGTGAGGGTTGAAGTTACAAACATCCCTATCTCGGTAAACTGCAATAAATCCGCCTGTATGAGTCTAGGAATGAGCAATGTGGACAAACATTTATGGCACCAAAGGCCATTTATTGTACGGCTATATGCAATGCTTCTACAGAGGAAATATTCTCAGAGGGACCCAGTGTCAAGGTCAAGTTGAAAGGCTCTGACAGGAGGATTTATATAATAACCCAATGCAAAGATTCACACTAAAGAAGAAAGAGATTACAGTTCTGAAAGTTCCTGAGGAGGTCACAAGACTTCAGGTATTAGAGAAATTGTTAGTGGAATTGGAAAAAAAAAAATCCTTTTGACAAGGATTGTGGGCCGAGTCAGTAGTTACTAAACTTTCCCAAACTTCTAATACTTGTTAATGCTCTCTGCTTCTGTATATATGTATATGTGTGTACATAAGCATGTATATGTGGGTTCACATATATGTAGAAGCCAAAAGTCAAATGTCAGGTCTCCTCCCACAGTCATCTTATTTCTTGACATGGTCTCTCCCTCGCCTAGAACTCTAATTAGGCCAGGCTGACTGGCCAGCTAGCCCCAGGGATCTGCCTCCCCAGTGCTGAGATTATAAACATGCACCACCACACCCAGCCTTTTGACGTGAATTGTGTGGGTTGAACCCACGGCCTCAAGCTTATGAGGTAAACACTTTATGACATAGGCCAGGAGCCATCTCTTCTACATCCAAGTATCTTTTGAAAAAAAAGTCACACTCTCCAGACTGCTGGGTGAACTAAGGTTCCTCCTCTCACGATCAGGCAAGGGGGATGCTATCAAGCTCTCTTCCACCATTCCAGTGATGATAGAGAGGAGAAGACGGCCCTCAAGTCTTGTCCACCAGATCCTGGTCTTCACATCCTGGGTCCATTAAAAAGGATTCCCTGCCTCATTGTGGCTGCCAGGAGCCTGTCTATTGGGTACTGTGCCAAAGATGGATGAGGCACCGACTCGATTTGAGAAGGGCTACTTAGAATTCATCTCCCTTTCCCTGTCCCTTCTCCTCCTCTCCCCTCCCCATATTTCCTCTCTTTGTTCATTTTTTGAGACAGAGACTTATCTGGCCTAGCCTTCCCGCAGTAGGCAGCCAAGGCTGGCCTTGAACTCCTGGTTCTCCTGCCTCTGCCTCTTTCATGTTGGGATTGTCGGCCCACTCCTACCTAGCTCATGACAACTTTCTTAGGGCCGCAGACAGGATTCTTCTTCTGACACTTAATCAACTAAAAAATTGGTGTGTGTGTGTGTGTGTGTGTGTGTGTGTATAATATATATAAGGGAAACAAAACAAAAGATATGTGTTTGCTGACTAGTCAGTGCTCAAACTTTTTATTTGGTTGGTTTTAGGGTTTTTAGCATTAGAAAGAAAAGAAGTGACCACAAGCAGGAGCAGTCTTGAGAGACAGTAGTGAACACAGGGCAGGAACACCCCAGATAGCAGCTCACTGAGAAGGCTCCAGTGGGCTCTGTCTTCATTGAATTTCAATTCTGTACCAATTTCAAAGAGGGCCTCAGTCAACACTAGCCCTATAAGGAAAGCAGAGGGACCCTACTCAAAGGGGCCTCAAGATGATCCCGGCCCCCCCCCCCAAGTCTTCTGGCCTGCAGCCGACACTGTGGGATTCATGAGCCAACAGCTCAGAGAGCTGTTGGGAACACAAGAAAAATGAAAGATGCTTGTATGTATGTGAGCCAAGCACCTGTTACCAGCCATTCCCAGCTCTCCTGCTAAAGCCCTGCCCCCTGGGAATTCTGGTTTTACTGCACTGGGACTTCTAAACCACAAGGAGGAAAAAGGCTCTGCTGTATATGAAGGCCTGGGTGGCCTGGAAGCTAAGAGGTGCCCCAGGACAAATGAGAGTTCTGGTCAACCCAAAGAAAGCACCCATGGGTGGAGATAACTTTGGGGTAGCCTGCTCCAAGCAAGAATAACTGCTGAGCAACCCAGCCTCTGAGAGGGGACACAAAGGGCTTCAGGCATTTGCAAAGACAGACACTTTTTTCATGGAGACTAGATGTAAATTCACAATCACAAATCAAGTGACTTTTATTTCAGTGAGGGCCAAGCTGATGGCAGTTTCTGGAGCTCAGGCTCCCTCTGCTGGCCTCCCCTGGCTCCCCTGGCTCAGGCTGTACAGCCTGGACTTCCTGTAGTCTCTTGGACATCTGACTCTGTCACCATGCCACTTTCTCCAAAGTTCTTGAAAACTGCCCAGAGTGTCACTGACTCAACCAAATAGGTGTATCGTAGTGGGCACACCCTATCTGGTTTCAGAGAGCTTTTTTTGGTCACCTCTTCCACATGGTCAGCGATCTTCTTCAAAGGTTTCTCTAAACGTTTCATTCTCCTTCATTCAGTTTCTGCATCATTGCATGTCTCGGTCAAGATCCTGCATCCAAGAATGGGGAGATGGGTTCAATCCAACAAACTTGAGAAGCCGAGTCTGAGCTGGGAACCCCAGCACCAGGGAGGCAGAAACAGGTTTCTCCTTGCGTGAGCACATTGGCCATCTAGCCTAGCCAAATGGACCAGTTACAGTCAAAAGTGGGAAAGCCTGTTTCAAAAAAAAAAAAACAAGTTGTGGAATGACTGGCGAGAGTTTGACACACACACACACACACGGAGATACACACACAGATACACACACACACACACACACACACACGGAGATATACACACACACACACACACACACGGAGATACACACACACACACACACACACACACACACACACACACACACACACACGGAGATACACAAACACACACAAACACCCAGCATCCATTCTGCTCTGTGGATGCTTGAGTCTGGCCCCTGGGAACTGAGGCCTGTGGAGCCCACAGAGCTGAGCTACTGGCGGCTCTCTGAGCTTGGGCTGGCCCCTGGCCCTGGGGGTTGAATGTACCCCCATATTACTTGTACTCTCAGCTTCAAACGGGGTTACTCAAATATGACCACAAAATTTCCAATCAGGGTTTCTTCTTGCTTTACAGATGTTGGTCGAGGTGAGGGATTTGGGGCTCTTAGTTCTTTTCTTACTTAGATGAAAATACAAAACCACAAAACTTTGAGAAGGCTACAGATAGGGCTAGCCCTGGGAGGAATCTAGGGGCAAGAGTGATTGTAGTGACACCTCAAGATTCAAGTTCTGAGTGTGGTGCCTAGACCATCCTTTCTTTGCACCAGTTTTATTGAGATACAATTATGCATCCTGAAGCTCAAGTATACAATTCTGTGATTGTAAGCCTAGTCAGAGTTCTGTTAACAATAGCCATAATCTGATTTTAGAACGATTTCATAATCTCCCCACAAGTCCCAAACCAGATCCCCCCTAAGCATGTCCAGCTCTCCTCCCAGAATCTCGACAGCCTCTAATCTACTTCTCAGCCCATTTGGATACTACTTCACACGAACAGGCTCACACAGCGTGTAATTTTTCTGTGACCAGACTCCTCCTCACTGGCACACTGGAACATTTATTCCATGTTACTGCAGAATAATATTCTCCACCGCAACAGACCACATAGCTTATTTTTTATTTGGCAGCGAGTAGATTTTTTTGTGTGTGTTTTGAACATTTTCATTATGAAAAATGCCAGAGAGAATACTCACGGATGAGGTTTTGTGTGGTTGGCCATCTTCACTACTCTGCATTCGGTGTTTAGAGGAACGCCACCATTTCATATTTCCATCAGCAATGTGTGAGGGAGACAGTCTCTCCTACCTCACCAATACTTCCTACTTAAAAAAAAAAAAAAAGATAGTTCATTAAGCCTCTCTCTCTGTCTCTCTCTGTCTCTCTCTCTCTCTGTCTCTCTCTCTCTGTCTCTCTCTGTCTCTCTCTGTCTCTCTCTCTCTCTCTCTCTCTCTGTGTGTGTGTGTGTGTGTGTGTGTGTATGTATCTGTGTGTATGTGTCTGTGTGTTTGTGGTACTGGATATTTAACTCCACACCTTGTATGCCTAGCGTAACTTGGAAGGTCTGAGCTAGGTCCTAAGAGCCTACATTTCTGGCAAACTCTCAAATGATGACCCTCCATAGGCCAAGGCTTGAGTAGTACCAATAGGACTTGCACTCTATCCTAAGTTAAAGTCTTTTTTTTTTTTTTGAGACAGTATCTCACGTAACAACTTTGAACTCACTAAGTATCCAAGGATGAGGTGACCTTGAACTCCTGATATTTCTACCTCCACTTCCCTAGTGCTGGGACTATAGCACACCGAGCCATTCCCAATTGCACCCAGGGCTTTGTGGTTGGATGGCAAACGCTTTACCCACCAAGCCATCTCCAAATCATTGTCAATTTAACTAGATTTAGAATCAGCATAGAAACACACCATGGTATAGTATCTATGAGGTTGTTTCTCAAAAGGTTGACCCAAGGAGGACAGGCAGATCCATTCTGAGTGTGGCGCTGCACCCCGTGGGCCATGGGCTTAGACTGAATAGCTTCTTGACTGTGCACGCAATGTAGCCAGTTGCCCTCTCCTGCCCCCCATTCCTTCCATCCAATAGAACTTCCCTCAAAGTCTGAGCAAAAATAGATCCTTCCTCCTTTGCATTGCCATTGCTACCTCTGTGAGAAAAGTAACTAGGATCTTACCAGACTGCTGCAAGGTCAGACACATGTCCGCAGCAATCCTCAAGACATTTGCTCCTTCTGAACCAGTTTTCAAAGTGATGCTGAGGCTGTTTGCCCCATGGGCCATCTTTGGAACTGTAAGGATCCAGAGCACTGAGTGTCAGCATGTGGTCCAGACCTAGCAGCACCCACATCATGGGGAGTTTGTTAGAATCATCTCTTTTTGGACCCCATCCCAGAGCAAGGATGTAAGAAACTGTGGCCCACAGCACTATACATGCTACAGCTGAAGGGTCACTGACGTGAAGGGACTTCTATTTAGAAACAGCCTGCCACCAGCTTCGGGGAGCCTTCCTGGGAGTCTAGAGGTTGGTCATTCCTAAAAGCTCTCTGTTTATTCTGTTATGCATTCAGATATGTACTCTGTGGTTGAAAACTTAGCAGTTTAAGGTGACACCGCATGTATTCTCAACAGGACCTGGGACCAAGCATGGTGATGGCGCCTTCTTTTTCACTCATCCCTTGTTTACTAAGCACCGAGTCTTCAGCATATGACCTGTCCTGGTTTCTGCGGAAGAATGGCACACATCTTGTCCCTATATCCACATAGGGACAGAAGGGGTGTTGGGATTGAATCACCTTTCCTGTAAATTCAGCTCATGTCTTCCTTCTCTTCTTCCCTGCCCTCCCCTCTCCTCCCCTTCCTTCTGTGCTAGCTAATCTTGGTTGTCAACCTCAATGGCTAATCAACTATGTACAAGATGCTGGGCACTCAAGTGAGGGGTTTTCTTAGACGATCATTTGAAACATCAAGACCCACCCTAAATGTGGGCTCCACCTTTTATCCACATGGATAAAAGGCCATGAAAGAAGGTATTGGTTTTTCTCTTTTTGCCCTCACTCTTGCTGGAAATTCATTACTTTATCCTGTTCCTTCAACAATATTAGAACCAACTCCTTCGGGCTTCCAACATACACTGAAGTCCAGCAGCCCTCCAAGGTCTCCTCCAGGCTTTCAGCCCCAGATGGGCACTGCTAAGACACCCAGCTTCGGCTGGGCCTGGTGGCGCACGCCTTTAATCCCTGCACTTGGGAGGCAGAGGCAGGCGGATGACTGTGAGTTTAAGGCCAGCCTGGTCTACAAAGTGAGTCCAGGACACAGCCGAGGCTACACAGAGAAACCCCATCTCAAAAAACCAAAAAAAATAAAAAAATAAAATAAATAAATAAATAAATAAATAAATAAATAAAATAAAATAAAGACATCCAGCCTTATGGACTGAGAAACCACCAAATTCTTGGACTCTCCTGTGTGGGACAGCCATTGTTGGACTTCATGAACCATATCCTGTACATCAATCTAATAGCCATCCCATGCCCTGCCTTTTGGTATTTTTTGTGACAAGTTTTCTCTGTATAGCCCTGACTGTCTTAGAGCTCACTGTGTAGACCACGCTGGCTTTGAAGTCAGAAATCTACCTGCCTCTGCCTGCCAAGTGCAGGGATTAAAGGTGTTTGCCACCACTGCCAGGGTCTGGCTTGGGCTCTTGAAACCCCAAAGCACCCCTCCCCCCAGTGACACCCTTCCTCTAACAAAACCAGACCTACTAATCCTTCCAAAGTAGCACCACTCCCTGATGGCTAAGTACTCAAATATACTATACGAGTCTATGGGGGGTCATTCTTTTTTTTTTTTTTGAAGATTTATTTATTTACTATTATGTATACTGTGCGCTACCTGCACGTACACCTGCAGGCATCAGATCACATTATAGATGGCTGTGACCAGGAATTGAACTCAGGACCTCTGGAGGAGCAGTCAGTGCTCTTAACCACTGAGCCATCTCTCCAGCCGATGGGGGCCATTCTTACTCAGCTCACCACGGTAGTCTTGATATTTTGCACTTGGCCATGTATTTCAGAGCATGCCCTGTTATCAGAACTTGCCCGCTGATTTTGATGTCTGGGAAATAATTTCTGGCGCGCGCACGCACACACACACACACACACGCACGCACGCACGCACGCACGCACGCGCGGGCGCGCGGCCTGTGTACGCCCGAGGGATGTGTGTGTGTGTGTGTGTGTGTGTGTGTGTGTGTGTGTGTGTGTCTTGTTCACGAAGCAATGAAAACAGCGCCTGTAAGAACACCGCGTAGTAGAGGCAAGGCTGCACCGAGCCCGTGCCATGGCAAAGAGAGGTTGATCTGGAATCAGGAAAGTAGACAAGAGGGCAGACAGCAGGACTGCTTTGGGTGGGTCTCTGTATAGCCCAGTCCTTCAGATTCTCGGCTGCAGCCCAGCTCTAAGCTTGTGCAGAGGGCGTGAGGTTGGTGTCCTGTGGACCACTGCAAAGCTCGAGAAGAGACTTTCACAGGAGCGGCTGGTCCAGGCGCAGTGACACTGTGGAAGTCAGGGGCAGCATGTGTTTGGGGAAGCAAAATGGGATTCAAATCCACTAGAGAAAAAGAATGGGTTGACTTTAGTCATCAGGAACCTAAGAATGATCCAAAACCATCAGAAATCTGTGACTGACCAAAGCGAAAACCCATTCTGCTGGTACCAAACCCAGAAGTCATGGTTCAAAGGATGCAAACCTGAGGACTTGAGGTTTGGATGCCAGAGAGCAAGTAAGGGTTGGGTGTGTTGGAAGCTGTGTGCAATCCCATTGCTGGGAGGCGGCGACAAAAAGGGAAAAAGAAAAGCCTCGGGTTCAGTTGAGAGACCCTGTCTCCAAAATAATAATAATAATAATAATAATAATAATAATAATAATAATAATAA